>BTHU01000004.1:96952229-97702229 GCA_036184795.1 Tokudaia tokunoshimensis | reverse complement strand
CTCAGCACAACAGGACCAGTGAGTTACTCCACCTCATGCTTCTCAGGAATAGCTCAATGTTCACAGACTGGAATCTCTAGAAACTGATGGCCAGGTTAAGTTAGGAGTACACAATATTTGTGAAGAGGGAAGATCTATGAAAAGAATATGAGAACAGGACTCAGGAAGCAGGTGATAGCTGAACTAGAACAAAAGTCAAAAAATAATGGTCAGGAATATGCACTGCATCCTGAGTTACAGGGTGGGAAGTTACTGCCAAGCTCTCCCCTTCCACCTTACTCCATCCAGGAGTATTCTCAGGAAGGGGAGCCTGTCCTAGTAGTTCTCAACAGCTGATGAAGATCCAAAAGTAGCTGACAGCTTGGCACCATCTTGCTTGCCACAGTGGGCATACCAGAGTCCCATGATTAAGGAACTCTTAGTCTGCAAGTCAACATGATCTGTATCTGCTGCATATTTCCTGCCATCTGAGGAGAATTTTAGGTTTGTTTTGACTCTATCTTTTTCAGGTTCCCTTAAGTCTGAGGCCTGTATTTAAATCAACATCACCAGATTCAGGAAATTCACACACACACACACACACACACACAGAGAGAGAGAGAGAGAGAGAGAGAGAGAGAGAGAGAGAGAGAGAGAGAGAGAGAGATTACACAATATAGCAAGAGAAATTACATAAAAGTATTGTCAGAGAAGGACTTTGACTAGTAAGTTGTTTCTGTTGATCTGGCTGGTTAGAAATACATTGCTCACATTCTGCTATCCTCATAGATCAGTGCCCTGCCCAACTAGCATCAGAGCTCCCTTCAGCAGCTGGGACAAATACAAAGACCCACAACCAGATGTTACACATAGAATGAGATAAAAATTATGCAGAGTGAGAAAGCGTAGAACACTAAGCCCTAAACAGGGTGTCTCCATCTGACCCCTCCCCTCCAGGGCTCAGAAAACACTGTAGATGAAGAGGCAGAAAGTATGAGAACCAAAGGGGATGGAAAACACACACACACACCACACACCAAGGCCCTCTAAATCAACATGATCAAAGCTCACTTGAACTCACAGACACTGAGGCACTATGCTCATTGGAGAAGTCAGTTTTGCCAAACATGTGAGCCTATTTTCAATAGAAAAAAAAAAAAGATGGTGCCTGATCATCTGGAATATTGGAGTGGCATGGTCATACAACCTGGTGATCCTTTTCTATTTTATTAGGACTCCCAGTACCCTGAGCATTGTTTAGTCCCTAATCCTGGGCTGTGTCTCTCAGTGACTAAAACACATTCATATGAAAAGACCCCATGTACTTTGCATCACCCACCAATAGAACCTATCTTTATGTTCATTACACATTGTTCCTCTCTTGGCCCTCATCCTGAGAGCTGTTTGTCAGTCAGTAGAATTTATTCTTATTGGGAAGGCCACACATGCTTTGTTACCTTGGTAGGGAGTTTCTATGCAGCCATAACTAAAGCGTGGCTTTGATAATTGTCACATGGAAATCCCTTCCCAAATTTACTATGCTTAAATATGTAAGACGAATAAAACATGAGGTCAGTCTCTGGCAGATTTTGACCCAGTGCCTACAAAGATGATACTAATGAGTTTCATTCTTCACCTCCTCCAGGTCCAAAATGGCTGTATAAGGGAGTTATGACACAGCTCCTGCCCCTGGAGCATCACCAGGCCATTGATCCCAGTATGTGCTGGTGGTTACTGTTGCCCTGAAGTTGATCTGCTGTCTCTCTATTTTACTCTCAATCTCTCTTTCTGGAGAATATACTTACTTCCCTCGTTATTCAGAGCTAATCATCCGTAATAAATGAAACAGATGCAGCTCCCAGGAATGAAGAATGAAGGTGATCATGAGGCTATGGAGGATGAGGAACAGACATTCCTCTTGGCCTTGAGGGTCATGGGAAAGGATCTACACAACATAACCACAGAGGCCATAAAAGCCTATGCAATCCTTTGTAGAACTTGTTCATTGCAAGACTTGGTCTTGAATTTGGAATTATGAGGAAATAAATGCACCCTCCAGTTCAATGACTGCTACATTAATTAGCCAGAGTGAACTTGGGGACATCAAGGATAGAGAGGTAAGTGGTCTCGAGAAGAAAGGCATGGATAGAAAGAGAAGGGATCTATAAAAAAAATAAAGGATAGATGGGTTAATCTTATAGGAGAAAGGCTTGTATATGATCTAGAATCAGGTAGTATTAGATGAAGAGTATATGAGGCCATGGAATTGCTAAGATAGGAAACAAAAATTAGGGAATTAAAAGATGATGTACAAGCAAATAAAAAGTAAGAACTTTGTTCTCCTAGCTACTTGAAGGATTGGAGATGACAGTGCCTAGAAGGATGTTAGAGAGAGCTAGCTGCTTTACTTACATAAATTTAAAAATTTTGTAAGAAAATATTTTAACCTTAGTAGTCTGTCACCTCTCTGTTCTTATGTGAAAACAGTTACTAAAGACTTCTGTCTGATATACTAGGAAACCACAAAAGATATGCCCAGCTACTCATGAAGGGCAGGCTGTGTAAAAACTATAAAGAAATGTGTTTTTGCTTTGTGTTAGAACTAATGATCCAGGGCTCATAAAATTCATGTAAATTTAAGGATTTCTTTTAAAAATTAACAATGTTCAAAGTCTAGATGACATAGCTTTAGTAAATAAAAGACTGGGTTTAGGCTCTCTGGTTGGGAAAAGGAAAAAGAATGAAAAGGGAGAAAGCAAAAGAATGAAAAGGAAGAAGAAAAAAGAATAAGAAGGAAGAAGAATGAATGAAGAATGAGAAGAAGGAAGAGTGATGAGAATGATCCGACAAAGAGAGAACATTTAAACTGACAGCTTGCATCCACTACTGACTTCCAAGCTATTACTGAATTAGCACTGTTGTGAATGGGCCTGGTGCTATTCTTGTGAACCTATCCCCTAATGTATAAAGGAGTCAATCACTGGCGAGTAGGCAGGACTTCTGGGGTGGACAGAAGAAGAGAGGAAGCAGGAGGGAGTTAGGTCTCTTTGGAACCAAGACAGCAGAGGGTTAAGATGTAGCCACTAGAGTTTCCTAGTATCATGGCAGATCCTCAAGGATCCACCACCAGAGGGATCAGATTTTAATAAGGCTTACAAGATTAGGTTTTACTTGTTGCACCCAGAGACTGAGTTACCTTTGTTCTGAACTAAGTTTGTGTTGTGTTTTCCTTCACACAGCTCATCTGGGTTTAAGAGAGAAAGGTATGACAGCAAAACATGGGTTTGCTTGAGGTGTTCCATAAAGGCCGTGGGGGATTTAAAGCATGGGATTGGTGTGGTAGCAACTCACTAGTGGAAACGTAATGAGCTGGGTGGAGAGACTGTGGAGTTCAGAGTCAGAATATCCATGAGATAAAAACAGGTTGCCATTGCCTGCCAATGTATGACCAGCCAAGCTGCTGAGTTACGTGGACTCAGGCACGGGAGCGGGTAGGTTCTATCTTTTAAATATTTCACTCAACACAGCACCATTCCCATTCCCTCCTTTCTCAGGCCCCTCCTCATGCTGAGACTGGACCTCAGCAACTTCACAGGGATTGTCACCCCATGAGGCTTAGGGGGCCCCAACAAGGGTCTGCATGGATCTGCATCAGGTCCTCTGTGTATATATTATGGCTTCAAGTTTGGAGTTTTTATGGGATTCCTAAGTTGAAAGCATGAAAAAGTGGGTCTGATTCTTATAACTTTTCTTGGGCTGTTTCCTTCTCTTTGCTTGTTTTGTCCAATTTTGATGCATTGGTTTTTGTTTTATCATATATTACATATTATAATATTATCATCCCTTAGAAGCTTGATTGTTTTCTAGTAAGGTACAAAAACAGGATGGACCCAGGTAGTAAGGGAAGTGGGGAGGAACCAGGAGGAGTAGAAGGAGTGGAAACAGTAGCTAGTAATCAGGATATACTATGTTAGGGAAAAAAAATGTTTAATAAAAGGAGAAAATAAAGAAGATTTGCTCTTCATTTCACAACTCCTTAACTCCTACCCCCACCCAAAAATTGGCAGCTTTGACAAAAGGATGATCTTCCCCAAGAGAGGAACTAGTATTTGCTAACGTAAACATTGAGAACGTGGTTGTAGCCATACTGAGCTTTATTTTTTTTAGATTTTTTTTAAATGTATAATATAAAATTTGAAGAAGTATCATTGATTTAAAGTATTTTTTTGTTTTTTAATTTTATTTTATTTTCTAAGTTTTTTTTATTTACATTAAAATCATTTCCCCTTTCCCGTTTCCTCCCTCCCCGAAAGTCCCATAAGCCCCCTTCCCTCCCTCTTTTCCCCATTCAACCCCCTCTCGCTTCTCTGTCCTGGCATTCCCCTACATCCAGTCTTTCCAGGACCAGAGGTCTCTCCTTCCATCTTCTTGGAAATCTATTGATATGCGAATTGTGTGGTATTCCGAGATTCTGGGTTAATATCCCCTTATCAGTGACTGCATACCATGTGTGTTCTTTTGTGATTGGGTTACCTCACTAAGGATGATATTTTCAAGTTCTGACCATTTGCCTAGGAATTTCGTGAATTCATTGTTTTTAATTGCAGAGTAGTATTCCATTGTGTAAATATACCACATCTTTTGAATCCATTCCTCCGTTGAGGGACATCTGATTTCTTTCCAGCTTCTGGCTATTATAAATAAGACTGCTATGAACATAGCGGAGCATGTGTCCTTATTGCATGCAGGTAAAGCCTCTGGGTATATGCCCAGGAGTGGTATAGCCGGATCCTCTGGGAGTGTCATGCCCAGTTTTCTGAGGAACCGCCAGACAGCTTTCCAGAGTGGTTGTACCAGCTTGTAATCCCACCAGCCGTGGAGCCAAGTAACCCTATTAAAAAATGGGGTACTGAGCTAAACAAAGAGTCCTCACCTGAAGAATATCTAATGGCTGAGAAGCACCTAAAGAGATGTTCAACATCCTTAGTCATTAGGGAAATGCAAATCAAAACAACCCTGAGATTCCATCTCACACCAGTCAGGATGGCTAAGATCAAAAACACAGGAGACAGCAGTTGTTGGCGAGGATGTGGAGAAAGAGGAACACTCCTCCACTGCTGGTGGGATTGCAGGCTGGTACATACTGAGCTTTAAATGGCATATACATAGCAGGGGAAAGTCTGAATAGAGCATGACCCTGATCTAATCTTCACTCAGTTGTTCTTACTGCTGGAGCCAGGGCCAGGCAGCCCAGCTCCCAGTTAATACCCTTATCAAGTCCACTGCAGCACAGCTGTGACAGTCTTAGCAGCAGGCTCTAAACCAGCCCAGGATTTACCAGCCCTCAACCCTCTACCCCATTACTCTTAAATTATTAACTAAAAAAACTCGTATTATTTGTTAGAAGGGAGATTTTGGACTGATCTTCATTATAAAATATATTAGTAGAAAATTACACCCTTTTAAAATTTAATTCAGTCACTATTTTTGTGGCTCTTGTCTGATTCCCCCCAAGTCCCATCAACAAATATACAAGCTACTTAAAGGATGAAAGATGTCAGCTGAGATGAGTTGCTTTTAATCCCCTTCAACTTGTTAGTGTGAATGAAGGATTCCAAGGTAAAGCAGTCTACCACAAAATGACAAGACTAGATGGCTGAGAAAGTTATCATTAGAAGAAAACACCAAATAAGTAAGAAAAGGAAGAAGGAAACATGCTTGGTAGTTCACGTTCCTTTGAGGGCTTCTCATCACCAGAAAAGCTTTCAAAGCTCTCTGCTAACTTGGCCTTAGAGAGAAAGGTGTGGCTAGCAACCTAGCCAATGCCCAGGAAGGAGCTATGCCTTCAAAATTAGGAGAGATGGGTTTCTGTATTTTTTCAATGACTAGTGTCCTTCAAGATGTGCTTATTTTACAATTATGTAAAATATTCTGCCTTAGATCCCAAAATAAAAGGGAATACAGTGGGTACCCTGTCCTGTGAATCCACTATCTCTCAGAACAACTCAGACTGAAGACACCAAGGACTGAACTCAGGTCAAAATGAGCAAAAATAGAGTTAGAAAAGTGCACTTCAGAAAGGGCAATTCTTAAATTAATTTGGAATAACAAAAAACCCAGTATTGTGAAAACTACTCTTAACAATAAAAGAACTTCTAGGGGAATCACCATCCCTGACCTCAAGCTGTACTACAGAGCAACTGTGTTAAAAACTGCATGGTATTCATACAGTGACAGGCAGGTAGAACAATGGAATAGAATTGAAGACCCAGAACTGAACCCACATAGCTATGATCACTTGATCTTTGACAAAGGAGCTAAGACCATCCAGTGGGAAAAAAAAACATTTTCAACAAATGGTGATGATTCAACTGGCAGTCAACTTGTAGTAGAATGCAAATTGGTCCATTCTTATTTCCCTGTACAAAGCTCAAGCCCAAGTGGATCAAGGACCTCCAGATATGCTAAATCTAATAGAAGAGAAAGTGGGGAAAAGTCTCAAACACATGGGCACAGGGGAAAAGTTCCTGAACACCTACTCCAACAAGGTCATATCTTCTAATAGTGTCACTCCCCATGGGCCAAGCATTCAAACACAGGAGTCTATGGAGTCCAAACCTATTCAAACCTCCACATCTGGCACCTGCTCAGCAATGCTTATACCTACACAAGGAAAATAACACAGATGCAGGCCCCATAGAACCTCAGGAAGCAAGTATCCTGTGTTTACTTTGCACCACCAGGATACAGTGCATGACAGGAGGCTCTGAGACCCAAAGCAAAATTGCAGAAATATTTTTATTTTGTTTTGTTTTTAAACTTTAAGAATAAATGTGTGTGTTTCTTGTTAGCTTTTTTCTTTGATTTTTAAAATTATTCTGGTTTTGCTTATTTGTTTGCCTGTGTTCTCAAAAGAAGAGATAAAGAAAGAGCAAGGGAGGTAGGGAAAATCTGGGAAGAGCTGGGAAAGAAAAACCGTGATCAGAACATATCATACGAAAAGGATTGATTTCAATAAAATAAAAAACAAATACATAATGCAGGAGTAGAGGTTATACAGTGAGTAATAGATACTCATTTAACATCTCCTTTTTAGGAAATTATAATGTCAGGAAACAGGTAATCACTGCCAGGTAGTATGCTTCCCTTCATGAAGCAATTAGACTTAATTAGCCATTGGAATCTTCCTGTCAAACCTTGGATTTTAGAGACTTAGAGTTCGTTTCATTATCTATCTACAACCACCTTGACCCAGTTCTAGCAAAACAGGCTAGAATTCCCATTCACTCTTTTCAAAGTTCCCTGCACCCTTTCTTTTTACAATTCCACTTAAAAATTCTATTTTTTTTAACCGTCTCAAATGCTCTAATAAGTGGGTGGCCATGAAGTCTGGCATGCCTGATAACACATGGCCTATTTTCAGATCCCAGCCACAGCTCTGGACAGGACATAAAAACTACACTTATCTGGGGAAGTCTACCACCACCATGAGCTTGATGTCATAGGTAACAAGGGAGCTAAGCAGATGTTCACTACTTTCTGAAACTCATAGATATGATTTTTAAATGACCCAGCTCTATCACTCCAGAGCATATCCCAAAGACTCTATAGCCTGCAGGGATTTGCATATCCATGGTCATTTTGGTTCTAGTCACAATAGCAAGGAAGTACAGCCAGCCTAGTGAACATCTACTGATAAAACTATAATATAAAAATCTCAATAAAATTTTTATTCAATGATAAAAAAGAAGGAAATCATGAAATTAACAGAAAAATGAATGAATCTGAAAAGGATTATGCTGAGTGAGATCACCTAGGCCCAGAAAGGCAAAAACCATGTATTCTCCCTTTTTATGTGGAGCCTAGCCTAAGGACAGTTATTACAGTCATGCATATGCTTACTGCTGTGAGTTTCAACAGGGCTGGGGAGATAGCTCAGTGGATAAGGTGCTTGCTGTGCAAGCTTTAGGGCCTAAGTTTGAATCCCCAGAATCTATGTAAAAACTAGATGCCATAATTTGAGTCAGTGACCCCAGTGTTCCCACAGAGAGATGAAAGACAGAGACTGGAGAATCCATGGTCAGTCACTCTTGGTCCACTAGCCTCATATACACAGTATGAAAATCAAAGAGATCCTGCCACAAACAGTGGAAGGCCAGGACTCCCAGCCAAGATTAATCTTTAAGCTCTACACAAGGCCATGGCATGCTATCTTGTCAAAGACTTCTCTGGGGAAGATGAAACACACTCACCTACTCACTCCAAAACAAATTCATGGCAGATGAAAGAAATTATTGTAGCAAATTCTACTTAGTGAACCAATGCATAATCACAATAATATGATTACTTTCAGGAGTGTGGATGATGAGTTTCGTACAGAGATTTAATGACTCAAAATCGGGTACATCACTGAAAATACCAAAGCAACAGGAGTGACAACTCCTGGAAACTGTAAATATGGTAATATCTGGACAGTCTGCACACAGCTCTGCAAATCTGCAACTCTTTTCTCTGTAGTTTGGCTGGTCAGTGTCTCCTCTCCTGGAAGTTGTGTACTCTTCCTATAAATCTTTGAAAATTTTGTACTCTTTGAAAATCCTTTGTTCCCACTTCACCAAATAAGCAATGTTTTGTTTAGCTCTGAAGTCTCAGAAGCCTCCCTTTCTATCCTAGTGGTGGTAATGTCAGTTCAAAGGAAAGTGTTATAAAACATGTACATGCCTGCATTAGCCCACACAAGCATATGTACCATGCATGTGCATATGCACATGCACATACACAAGACTTTGTCTGTGAAGTCATTATCATCTCCTAGCCAGCAATCTGCATATCCACAACAAGGGAAAGCAATTTGCTCTTGAAACTAGCATTAGCATTATGAAATACCAAAAGGACACAACCTAACAGAAGCTGGAGAAAGGGATAAAAATGCACATAGAGGAAAAAATAATATGATAAATTCTGAAAGAGATTAAATATAATATCTCTACAAAAAGAAAAACATTTAAAAATAGCAAGAAGTAAAATGGATTCATTTAAAATGCAATTTCATGGGATTTTTAAAACAAGCAATGAAATGAAGAAAACAGAAGAATAGAAGATACTGGATTCCAAAGAAGAGACTGGAAATATGGAAACCACACACGATTCTTAGTTCTTACTTAGAGAAAAGAATAAGTGAACAAAACTGATGTTTTCAATAATTAAAGAAAACTTGGCACAGAAAAGAGAGAGAGAACGCCTTATGTGCGGCAGTGTATGCCTGTAATATTAGTACTCATGGGGCTGAATACTGAGACAGGAAGATCTCAAAGCCATTCTGGGCAATGTATCAAATTTGAAAACTAAAATACACAGTATAATCCTGCATCAAAACAAGAAAAGTAAACACAATCCATGTGGGAAAAAAGTGAAGTCACTTATTGGAAGATAAGAAAAGTACTGAGAACAGGATTAGAGTTTGTACAATTATTCTCAACAGAACTGATAACACCAACCCCAAGCATCCAAAATTCATTGAAGGGGTAGCGAAAGAAGCAGAGGCAAGCTTGTTGTGTCTGTAATATTCAATGCTCCTTGGAATAGAGAACAGTAATAAAAATAGAAATACTGAGTTAACATAAGGCATTTATAAGATATTCAATGCTAAAACTAAGCAATGGGGGATAAACCATGTGCCAATAATTCTAAGCTAACCAATTACCAGTGCAGAGGAGTCATTAAACATGCATGTGCATGTTCAAACATGGGAAGAGTCAGATGACAATAGCCACCAGCACCAGTAAGGAAGAACTCCAGTCAGGCAAAAAAAAAAAAATGAGCTACTGCAAACAATCAAATGGCAAAGCTGTGTGATTGAAGGATTATCAAAGAACAATAAAGGCATCAGACTTTTATAACACATGATCCGTGTTATAAACTTAGTTGTCAAAGGACCAAAAGTCAAGGTCACAGGATTCAAGTCATACAGAATGAATACGAACACCAAATTACCCATATTTCACTATAAGGAGTCAAGAGAACTTTAAACAGATTTCAGGTCATAAATTAACTACTAGAAGAACTGAAGCAAGATGATAGATAAATCTCTCAAAATAGCAGTAGGTAACAAACAGCAGAACCAAAAATGCAAAAGATAGGAACCATGCTGAAAAAGATAGAAAACAACACAGCTTTAAAAAAGACAAACATGGGATGGCAGGGCCACACTGGGGACGCAGATTGGTGGCATGATATTTACATGGCTTCTGTGGTCTTCCACAGCACTTCAGAGGAAGGCAAGATTTAGGCATGAAATATATGTAATATGTAGATACACATAGGTGAATGGGTTAAATATTACAAAGATCCTTAAGTTAGATTTAAAGAAAAATTAACCTTTATAGTATTTATTACTCAAGCAGTAAGAAAGACTAAAAATAAAATGACTGATATTATTAATTCTGGCTTTTTGATTCATTTTCTTTTTTGTGTTTACTTACATGTCTTTTCCATGTAATCAAGATTTTAAGAAAAATACTAAATAAACCAACAGGGCACATTATAAAAATATTCCATCTTAGAGTGGTAAAGTGACTCCTTTTCTGTTTTATAGCCCAGTGATACAGTTTCTAATGCAGCAAATTTTAAGAAAAATATCTAAATGAAGGAGGATTTTTATTATTTCTTTCGACCCAAATTAGGTCAATGATCAGAACTTAAGTAAGGATATGAATACTTATGAATCTAATTCACTAGATTAACATTTACATAACTCACTTATCCTGAAAAGGAGATAGGTTAGACAAATACCCATACAAAGCACTTCCAAAAGCTCTCATGCATTAGAAACAAGAAAAGCCAACAAAAACACATAATTATGACCACACTTTCTGGTTATACTGCAATAAGTGTAAAAATGCGTACTAAAACCAGCCTTCTGAAATGTTATGACCCATTCTTTAACAATCTAGGTCATGAGTTTTCTACTTGGACTCAGAGTAACGAATATCTGGGAAATGATAACATCGATGGTGCTGCATTAATAAAAAGCCACAGGAGACATGTGAAGCTGAGAACTAGAGAATGTGAGTGTCTATACATTTCTGTTGCTAAATAAGAGTTGAGCTCAATAATTTCAAAAAATAGCCCAAGGAAACAGGAAGAATCCATCATTTAACTTTTTTTTTAATATTTATTTTCTAAGGTTTTTTTTATTTACATTCAAAATCATTTCCCCTTTCCCGTTTCCTCCCTCCCGGAAAGTCCCATAAGCCCCCTCCCCTCCCTCTGTTCCCTATTCAACCCCCTCTCACTTCTCTGTCCTGGCATTCCCCTACATCCAGTCTTTCCAGGACCAGGGGTCTCTCCTTCCATCTTCTTGGAAACTATTGATATGCGAATTGTGTCTAGGGTATTCCGAGATTCTCGGTTAATATCCCCTTATCAGTAACTGCATACCATGTGTGTTCTTTTGTGATTGGGTTACCTCACTAAGGATGATATTTTCAAGTTCTGACCATTTGCCTAGGAATTTCGTGAATTCATTGTTTTTAATTGCAGAGTAGTATTCCATTGTGTAAATATACCACATCTTCTGAATCCATTCCTCCGTTGAGGGACATCTGGGTTCTTTCCAGCTTCTGGCTATTATAAATAAGGCTGCTATGAATATAGTGGAGCATGTGTCCTTATTGCATGCAGGTAAAGGCTCTGGGTATATGCCCAGGAATGGTATAACAGGATCCTCTGGGAGAGTCATGCCCAGTTTTCTGAGGAACCGCCAGATTGCTTTCCAGAGTGGTTGTACTAGCTTGCAATCCCACCAGCAGTGGAGGAGTGTTCCTCTTTCTCCATATCCTCGCCAACACCTGCTGTCTCCTGTGTTTTTGATCTTTGCCATTCTGACTGGTGTGAGATGGAATCTCAGGGTTGTTTTGATTTGCATTTCCCTAATGACTAAGGATGATGAACATCTCTTTAGGTGCTTCTCAGCCATTAGATATTCTTCAGGTGAGAACACTTTGTTTAGCTCTGTACCGCATTTTTAATAGGGTTACTTGCCTCTCTGAAGTTTAACTTCTTGAGTTCTTTGTATATATTGGATATTAGCCCTCTGTCAGATGTAGGGTTGGTAAAGATCATTTCCCAGTTAGTTGGTTGCCGCTTTGTCTTTTTGACAGTGTCTTTTGCCTTGCAAAATCTTTGTAATTTCATGAGGTCCCCTTTGTCAATTCTTGATCTTAGAGCATAAGCTATTGGAGTTCTATTCAGGAAATTCTCCCCTGTGTCCATATGTTCAAGGTTCTTCCCTAGTTTCCCTTCTATTAGTTTCAGTGTGTCTGGTTTTATGTGGAGGTCCTTGATCCACTTGGAATTGAGCTTAGTGCAAGGAGATAAGAATGGGTCAATTTGCATTCTTCTGCATGTTGACCTCCAGTTGAGCCAGCACCATTTGTTGAAAAGGCTATCTTTTTTCCACTAGATGGTTTTAGCTCCTTTGTCAAAGATCAAGTGTATAGGAGTGTGGATTCATTTCTGGGTCTTCAATTCTGTTCCATTGATCTACATGCCTGTCACTGTACCAATACCATGCGGTTTTTAACACTATTGCTCTGTAGTACAGCTTGAGGTCCGGGATACTGATTCCCCCAGAGGTTCTTTTACTCTTGAGAATAGTTTTAGCTATCCTGGGTTTTCTGTTATTCCAGATGAATTTTTGAATTGCTCTTTCTCACTCTATGAAGAATTGAGTTGAGATTTTGATGGGGATTGCATTGAATCTGTATATTGCTTTTGGCAAGATGGTCATTTTTACTATATTAATCCTGTCAATCCATGAGCATGGCACATTTTTCCATTTTCTGAGGTCTTCTTCAATTTCTTTCTTCAGAGACTTAAAGTTCTTGTCATACAGATCTTTCACTTGTTTGGTTAGAGTCACACCAAGATACTTTCTATGGTTTGTGGCTATCGTGAAGGGTATCATTTTTCTTACTTCTTTCTCAGCCTGCTTATCCTTTGAATATAGGAAGGCTACTGACTTGCTTGAGTTGATTTTATATCCGGCCACTTTGCTGAAGTTGTTTTTCAGCTGTAGGAGTTCTCTGATGGAGTTCTTTGGATCGCTTAAGTATACTACCATATCGTCTGCAAATAGTGATAGTTTGAGTTCTTCCTTTCCAATTTGTATCCCTTTGACCTCCTTTTGTTGTCTAATTGCTCTAGCTAGAACTTCAAGTACTATATTGAAAAGATATGGAGAGAGAGGGCAGCCTTGTCTAGTCCCTGATTTCAGTGGGATTGTTTCAAGTTTCTCTCCATTCAGATTGATGTTGGCTACCGGTTTGCTGTAAATTGCTTTTACTATGTTTAGATATGGGCCTCGAATTCCTGATCTTTCCAAGACCTTTAGCATGAAAGGATGCTGAATTTTGTCAAATGCTTTTTCAGCATCTAATGAGATGACCATGTGGTTTTTTCTTTGAGATTGTTTATATAGTGGATTACATTGATGGATTTCCTTATATTGAACCATCCCTGCATCCCTGGGATGAAGTCTACTTGATCGTGGTGAATGATCATTTTGATGTGTTCTTGGATTCGGTTGGCAAGAATTTTATTGAGTATTTTTGCATCGATATTCATAAGAGAGATTGGCCTGAGATTCTCTTTCTTTGTCGGATCTTTGTGTGCTTTTGGTATTAGTGTAATTGTGGCTTCATAGAACAAGTTGGGTAGGGTTCCTTCTGTTTCTGTTTTGTGGAACAGTTTGAAGAGTATTGGTGTTAGGTCTTCTTTGAAGGTCTGATAGAATTCTGCACTAAAACCATCTGGACCTGTGCTTTTTTTGGTTGGAAGACTTCCAATGACCACTTCTATATCTTCGGGGGTTATAGGACGGTTTAGATGGTCTATTTGATCCTGATTTAATTTTGGTATTTGGTATCTGTCAAGGAAATTGTCCATTTCCTCGAGATTTTCTAGTTGTGTTGAATACAGGCTTTTGTAGTAGGATCTGATGATTTTTTGAATTTCCTCAGTTTCTGTTGTTATCTCTCCCTTTTCGTCTCAGATTTTATTAGTTTGGATACTGTCTATGTGCCCTCTGGTTAGTCTGGCTAAGGGCTTATCTATCTTGTTGAATTTCTCAAAGAACCAACTCCTTGTTTTGTTGATTCTTTGTATGGTTTTATTTGTTTCTACTTGATTGATTTCAGCCCTGAATTTGATGATTTCCTGCCTTCTACTCCTCTTTGGTGTATTTGCTTCTTTTTGTTCCAGGGCTTTCAGGAGTGCCATTAAGCTGCTAGTGTATGCTCTCTCCCGTTTCCTTTTGGCGGCACTCAGGGCTATGAATTTTCCTCTTAGTGCTACTTTCATTGTGTCCCATAAATTAGGGTATGTTGTGCCTTCATTTTCATTAAATTTCAAGAAGTCTTTGATTTCTTTCTTTATTTCCACATTGACCAAGTTATCATTGAGTAGAGAATTGTTCAGCCTCCATGTGTATGTGGGTTTTCTTTTGTTTTTGTTGCCATTGAAGACCACCCTTATTCCATAGTGATCTGATAGGAGGCATGGGATTATTTCGATCTTCTTATATCTGTTGAGGTCTGATTTGTGACCAATTATATGGTTGATTTTGGAGAAGGTACCATGAGGTGCTGAGAAGAAGGTGTATTCTTTAGCTCTAGGATGAAATGTTCTATATATATCTGTTAGTTCCATGTGGTCCAAGGCTTCAATTAGATTCACTGTGTCCTTGTTTAGTTTCTGCTTTCCTTAACGATCCATTTCAGAGAGTGGGGTGTTGAAGTCACCCACTATTATTGTGTGAAGTGCGATGTGTGATTTGAGCTTTAGTAGTTTCTTTTACGAATGAGGGTGACCCTGCTTTTGGAGCATAGATATTCAGAATTGAGGGTTCTTCTTGGTGGATTTTTCCCTTGATCAGTATGTAGTGTCCTTCTGTGTCTTTTTTGATGACTTTAGGTTGGAAGTCAATTTTATCTGATATTAGGATGGCTACTCCACCTCCTTTCTTGGGGCCATTTGCTTGTAAAATTGTTTTCCAGCCTTTTACTCTGAGATAGTGTTTGTCTTTGACACTGAGGTGCGTTTCCTGCATGCAGCAAAATGCTGGGTCCAGTTTACGTATCCAGTCTGTTAGTCTATGTCTTTTTATTGGGGAATTGAGACCATTGATATTAAGAGAGATTAAGGCATAGTGATTATTGCCACCTGCCATTCTTGACACTATCTTTATGTTTGAGTAGTTATCTACTTTCGGGTTTGATGCAAAAAGGTTACTATCTCATTTTTTCCAGGGTGTAGTTTCTCTCCTTGTATTGGCGGTTTCCACCTATTATCCTTTGCAGGGCTGGGTTTGTAGAAAGATATTGTGAAAATTTGGTTTTATCATGGAATATCTTGGTCTCTCCATCTATGGTGATTGAGAGTTTTGCTGGGTAGAGTAGTCTAGGCTGGCATTTGTGCTCTCTTAGTGTCTGCATGAGATCTGCCCAGGATCTTCTGGATTTCATAGTCTCTGGAGAGAAGTCTGATGTGATTCGGATAGGTCTTCCTTTGTATGTTACTTGGCCCTTTTCTCTTACTGCTTTTAGTATTCTTTCTTTGTTTAATACATTTGATGTTTTGATTTTTATGTGACGGGAGGTATTTCTGTTCTGGTCCAGTCTGTTTGGAATTCTGTAGGCTTCTTGTACGTTCATCGGCATCTCTCTCTTTAGGTTAGGGAAGTTTTCCTCCATAATTTTGTTGAAGATGTTTACTGGCCATTTCAGTTGCAAATCTTCATTCTCATCTATACCTATAATCCTTAGGTTTGGTCTTCTCATTGTGTCCTGGATTTCCTGGATGTTTTGGGTTACACGTTTTTTGCATTTTGCATTTTCTTTGACTGTTGAGTCGATGCTTTCTATGGTATCTTCAGCACCTGAGATTCTTTCTTCCATCTCTTGTATTCTACTGTTGATGTTTGCATCTATGACTCCTGATTTCTTCCCAAGGTTTTCTACCTCCAAAGTTGTCTCCCTTTGTAATTTCTTAGTTGTTTCTACTTCCTTTTTTAGATCCTGGATGGATTTGCTGAGATCCTTCACTTGTTTGTTTGTATTTTCCTGTATTTCTTTAAAGTATTTTTGCATTTCCTCTTTCAGGATTTCTGCCTGTTGACCCAAGTTCTCCTGTATTTCTCTAAGCGATTTTTGTGTTTCCTCCTCATGTGCTCATCTGTTGATCCTTCACTTCCTGCATTTCTTTAAGCAGTTCTCGTGTTTCCTTTGTAAGGGCATCTATCTGTTGATTCATTTCTTTAAGCACTTTTTGTGTTGCCTCCCTATGGGCATCCATCTATTGACCCATATTCTTCTGCATTTCTTTATGCAATTTTTATGATTGCTTTGAAAGTACATCTAACCGTTGATTCATTTCTTTAAGCGATTTTTGTGTTGTCTCCTTGTGGGCCTCCATCTGTTGATCCATGTTCTCCTGCATTTCTCTAAGCGATTTTTGTGTTTCCTTTGTAAGGTCTTCTAACCGTTGATTTATGGTCTCCTGTAATTCTTTATTAGATTTATTTGTGTCCTTCTTGTGATCCTGTAATAGCATCATGAGAAGTGATTTTAAATCCAGATCTTGTCTTTCGGGTGTGGTGGGGTATCCAGGACTTGCTGCTGTTGGAGAGTTGATGTTGGGTTCGGATGGTGCCATATTACTTTGACTTCTGTTAATAACGTTCCTACGTTTGCCTTTTGCCATCTGGTTACCTCTGGTGTTAGTTGGTCCTGCTGTCACTGGCTGTTGGTTGGACCTCCTGTGAGACTGCAAAGCTATTTCTGGCCCCCCTGGATTACCAGGATTCTCCTGGCACCGATTTCTGGAGCCTGCCCTGTTCCTGAGTGACTTTGGAGCCCTGATGTGCCTTGCCCCAAGTGATGTTATATTGGGGAGTCCCTGCACATCCAAAGGCTCAGTGTAGTGGATTCCCGGAGCAGACGTCACCAAAGGGAGGCTGGTAGGCTCCTGCCCTGTGCAGGGGTGTGTGATCTCTCGGGGGAGGGGGCGAGGGGGCATCCCTCTGCAGGACAAAAGTCCCACAGCAGGGCTGGTGCGTTGATCACTACAGACCTGCCCAGCTCTTGGAGCAGGTTACACACAAGCTGCCTGAGGCCCAGGCGATATTATGCCTGTCTGTCTCTGAGCCTGGCGGTCCCAACTACCTGGACACTGGAGCAAAGATGGCAGTGTGCACTCTGCACTCTCTCGGAGGCGCAGGTCACCCTGCAGGGGGGATGGCCCACAGCAGAGCTGGCGCCCAGACGACCACAGCATTGTCCAGTTCTTGGGAGCAGATGGAAGCCCCAACAGGCCATGTCCCAAGCGATGTTATATTGGGGAGAACCTGGGTACCTGTCTCCTCAGTGCAGTAGATCCCGGAACAGAGGTCGCCAAAGGGAAGCTGGTAGGCTCCCGCCCAGTGCAGGGGGAGGGGGCATCCCTCTGCAAGGCAGAAGTCCCACAGCAGAGCTGGTGCGCTGGTTACTGCAGATCTGCCCAGCTCTTGAAGCAGGTTACACACAAGCTGCCTGAGACCGAAGCGATATTATGCCTGTCTGTCTCTGAGCCTGGCTGTCCCAACTACCTGGACACTGGAGCAAAGATGGCGGAGTGCACTCTGCACTCTCACGGAGGTGCAGGTCACCCTGCAGGGGGAATGGCCCACAGCAGAGCTGGTGCCCAGACGACCACAGTACTGTCCCATTCTTGGGAGCAAATGGAAGCCCCAACAGGCCGTGTCCCAAGCGATGTTATATTGGGAGGAATCTGGGTACCTGTCTCCTCAGTGCAGTAGATCCCGGAACAGAGGTCGCCAAAGGGAAGCTGGTAGGCTCCCACCCAGTGCGGGGGGACCCTCTGCAAGGCAGAAGTCCCACAGCAGAGCTGGCGCTCTGGTTACTGCAGATCTTCCCAGCTCTTGGAGCAGGTTACACACAAGCCTCCTGAGACTGAAGCAATATTATGCCTGTCTGTCTCCGAGCCTGGCTGTCCCAACTACCTGGACACTGTAGCTAAGATGGCAGAGTCTCAATTTCTTAAAACATTACTCAAAGTCAAAACTTTGAAACCCAATATTAAAAAAGCAACCAATACCCTCAGGGGTTAGTAGAGACACATGTTCAAGCAACTTAGAGACAGCCTAGCACATTTCTGTTCTAATCAAATCATTTGTCAATAAATCATAAAACAAACTAAAATGCAATGGAGAATAATGTAAATTAACTTCATAGTCCACCAGAATTCTCATGCCAGCTCCATCTGTGTATCTTTTATATGATTAGACTTGATTTTGGACAATATTCAACTAACTGGGCAACCCTTCCACAAAGACCATATGCTTAAAAGTCAGTAAGAATTGCCAAGCAAGAGCCATCAGCTATGCACACAAGAATTTACTTTCAGAGAAATCTTTTTCAAAAAAATTTTGATCCAGAGAGATGTCTCAGTGGATAAAGGCACGTGTCACCAAGCTTGATGGAAGGAACTGTGTTTGATCTCCATAACCCACATAGTAGAAGGAGAGAAGTTACTCTATCAAGTTGCTTCTAACCTCCATATGTGTAACATGTATACCTCATACATTTACATACATACATTCATACATACATGCATGTTGTCATAGAGTTTCATTGCTATGATGAGACACCATGACCATCTTATAAAGGACAACATTTAATTGCAAGTTGAAAGGTTCAGGCCATTAACATTATGGCAGGAGACATAGCAACATCCAGGCAGGCATGTCACTGTAGGAGCTGACCATTCTACCTCTTGTTCTGAAGGCAGCTATAAGACTGACTCCCACGTGGCTAGAAGGAGGGTCTCAAAGGCCACCCTCACAATGACATATTTCCTCCAACAAAGCCACACCTACTCCAACAAGGTCACACCTCCTAATGGTGCCACTCACTGGGCTAAGTGTATTCAAACCATCACATATATATATACATTAAAAATTATTAGTAACTGATAGAAGATTGTAGATTCTGATTTGTTCATTGATTGTTAGATGTTTGTAAGGTAGGGAGGCATCAGAAAAAAAAGGTTTTTTTGGAAAAATCTTATAAATAAAATATATAATAAGGCTAAGGTGAAATTATAACAATAAGCACAGATCAAGTGCCTAGATATAGACCATGGTTTTATTTTGAGATGCCTCAGGCTCTTCTTCAAGGTTTCATATAACTGTGGGAAAGGCCAGAAGTAAATTATTAAGAATTTCATATGTACTACATCAGTTTCTATAAAATTCATCTCTTTAAAACTCAGTGTTAGGGCTGGAGAGATGGCTCAGCGGTTAAGAGCACTGACTGCTCTTCCACAAGTCCTGAGTTTAAATCCCAGCAACCACATGGTGGCTCACAACCATCAGTAATGAGACTGGATGACCTCTTCTGGTGTGTCTGAAGACAGCTACAGTGTACTTACATATACTAAATAAATAAATCTTTAAAGAACATATGTGATTCATTAAAAAAAAAATTCAATGTTATCTTTGGTTAAGTCTTTTCTTATCCAAATTGGATACTTCAGTAAGCAGTTAATTTTTTCTTATAATGGAAATTATTGTATTCTATTTAATAACTTGTATGTATACTCTCCTTCCATATGGTGATCAAGTTTGTGCAGTACTCAATACAGGTGATAGGAGATAATAGAGACTCAACATTGAAGGAAGAAAAAGAGGGGGAGAGAGGAATCAAGATGAGCTCAGTGTGGGAGACATGGAAGAAAGGATAAACCAGACAAGTTCAGAGATCATTACTATCACCACACAAGATATGGAACCGTGGTCATAATAGTAGAAAATTCAATTGTGATATCAAGGCAAACAGGATACTTTCAAATCTGTTCTCTGTGTGCCTATAGTAAATTACATTCCACTTTCATTTTAGCATACAAACATCAAGGGATTTACTGAAAAAGACAAATTCTTTTTTTTTAAATTTTATTTTCTAAGTTTTTTTTATTTACATTCAAAATCATTTCCCCTTTCCCGTTTCCTCCCTCCCCGAAAGTTCCATAAGCCCCCTTCCCTCCCTCTTTTCCCCATTCAACCCCCTCTTGCTTCTCTGTCCTGGCATTCCCCTACATCCAGTCTTTCCAGGACCAGGGGTCTCTCCTTCCATCTTATTGTAAATCTATTGATATGTGAATTGTGTCTAGGGTATTCCGAGATTCTGGGTTAATATCCCCTTATCAGTGACTGCATACCATGTGTGTTCTTTTGTGATTGGGTTACCTCACTAAGGATATTTTCAAGTTCTGACCATTTGCCTAGGAATTTCGTGAATTCATTGTTTTTAATTGCAGAGTAGTATTCCATTGTGTAAATATACCACATCTTCTGAATCCATTCCTCCGTTGAGGGACATCTGGGTTCTTTTCAGCTTCTGGCTATTATAAATAAGGCTGCTATGAACATAGTGGAGCATGTGTCCTTATTGCATGCAGGTAAAGCCTCTGGGTATATGCCCAGGAGTGGTATAGCCGGATCCTCCGGGAGTGTCATGCCCAGTTTTCTTTCAAGACACTAGTTGACAAACTTCAGTGAGCATTATCATAAACCCAGACAAACTGTGCATGACTATTGGATTCAAGATTCAGAGCTGAAATGATCACCACTCATATTTCACCAGAATCTCCTTTGTTGGAATAGTCTCCTTGTGCACTGGTGTAAAAGTTGTCTTTGTATTATTTCAAATGTTGATTTCAGAACCAGCAGAGAGCTGAGTACTGTCCAGACTTAGATATTGTTATTTTTATGAAGTTTCCTGTCTCCAGGTTTGTAAACATTCTTCTCCATCACCTTCAGATTGGTTTAATATAGAGTTAATGGCCTTTCGCAGGTCAGGAGAGGAAAGGCAAGACATCCAGGTAGAGACAGAACTCTGGGAAAGATTCAGAGAAGGGGAATTCACCAGCCAGACACAGTGGAAGGAACAGATACGTGGATTGAAGGAGTGGTAACAGACCACATCAAAGAACTTAGATTGGAATTAACAGGTTAATTCTGTTATACAAACTAGTTGGGAACAAGCCTCAGCTAAGGCCTGAGCTGTAATAAATAGTAATTGTCTCTTTGCCATGGGAAGTTGGCTAGTTGAGACAGTCTGGCAAGACTCCCCCTTTTGCTTTTAGATATTCTTCCCAAGTATGTTATTTATGTCCTGAGCTTGAGCTAGAGGCAGATGTAACCTACTGTAAGTTAGTCCATCCACAAAAGACCATTGTGAAGGAAAGAAAAAAAATCTAAGGAATAAATACAGACAGAAACAGAAAGCAGTGATTAGACTCTCCCAGCTGTTTCCATGTGTTATTGAGGGTTCTCTAGAGTAGCAGAACTTATACAATGAATCTCTCTCTCTCTCTCTCTCTCTCTCTCTCTCTCTCTCTCTCTCTCTCTCTCTCTGTGTGTGTGTGTGTGTGTGTGTGTGTGTGTGTGTGTGTGTGTGTAATTCAGCAGTCAAATTCTTCTATGCCCTGCTTGCCACAGCTTGAACACCATGCTGTCATCAGTTAATGCAAGGGCAGCTCCTTGCTCATTGGATAACTTGCCACATTTAAAGCAAACTTCTTTGATGCACATCATCTTCTTTGAAGAAGAATGGGGTGCTGCCAGGACCATACATGCTTCATAGTCATAAAAGTCTTTTATTAATCAAACGACTTTAAGGGCTTATTCTGTAGGTCTCTGGAAACCTCTATCTATCAAAAGTATATCTGAATAGGAAAATATTGCTTGTTTCTAGGTATTTACTGTCTGTTTAACTTTGAAAACATTTACATGCTAAATAAAACTTATTTCTATAATTAACTAAACTAGTAACTAACATGACCACAAGTTTGATTGACTACTAACTTGCATTTCTTAATTATCCTGAACAGTTTATAATAATAGCTATCAAAAAGACTGGAACATTACATTACATTTTTAAATGAGTTGCATAGGTACAGTATTTTGTACTATTACTATTTTATTTAATTCCAGAAATAAGCTTTATCTAGTCTCCTTTAAATGTTTACAGTGTTAAACAGATAGTGTGTGTGTGTGTGTGTGTGTGTGTATGTATGTATTTGTACCAAAATACCTTAAATTTATATCAATATACAAAGATGCATACCAATGTAAAATATTTGAGACTAGTAGTTGCTTTTTTGTTTTAAAAGTAGATTCAATAATCTACTATCCTTTTATCCTATCATTACTATAGTTCACCTCTTTTTCTTTCCATCCCTTCTCCCACCCACACACAGTTTTTCCCTACATTAGATGGGAGAGAAAGAAGGATAGAGGAAAGTAAAAGAAAGATAAATCCCTCTCTTTTTTCCTCCCTGATTAAGACTAATAACAACTTTTACACACTCCCCTTAAATGACAACACACATACATTACCCATCAAATGATCAAAAACCACTCACTCCACTTTCGGGGAACTGGGTGTCATTCTCTTAAAATTGCTTCTTGATGTATAGGAGCAATGTTTTCTAGGGAGATTCCTAAGAAAATTGGGATATTGGCCATGTCCTAAGAAAGTTAGCCATAGAATTTATTGTCTAGCCCCTTTTGATAGAAAAGGACAGAGTCCTAGCTGGAATGGTCTGTGAGGCAGGGTGCTCTTAACTAACTGTTTTGAAGTTGTACTGGATGGAGATTTTTGAGGAAACAACAACTGAGGAAGTCTATGAAGTTGGATGACCTGGGCTACTTGTCTTGTTCTCTTTGGTATATGTTCCCTTTGCTCTGTAAACATATAAACTTTCAAAGGTAATATACATTTATGCATTAACACATGCATAGCATGTGCAGTGTCCACAATTCAGCTAAAGATGATTGTCTGCTCTTTTTGAGCAGGTGAAAGGTATCAAACTTTATAAGTCTGTTTGAACTGTATAATGAAGCTGCAATATAAAACCCCATCTATGCCATATGAAAGGATGGCATATAATAATAACTCCTGAGGAATTTGTAACCAACAAGATTTATTAGCTACACAGAGACATGTTCATGTCTCAGCTAGTCTCAGAGCATTTCCCATGTAGAGGGATTAGCATTCACATTACACTTTTTGTTCTTCTTAGTTTCTTTCTTCATTTTTTGTAGCCAGGATTTTCAGGAGATCTCCTGGGTCAAATAAAATCTTTATTAATTTCGAAGGAATCCATAGCTTTTTCATTTCCTATTGTAACAAAGACAAAAGCTTTACCCCAACACATTTCCTGACTTCCATTCTGAAGTTCAGACATCTTTAAAATAAATAGGCCGGTTTGGTTCAGTAGTTTTTTTTCCACAATCCGATCTCTCAGCAGCTATTGTATTTTGTTCATTAGCATTTAAAAATTTTTACAGTTAATAGAGCATTATGTAAACTATCTCTGGAGGTCTTTGTTGCTGCTTTCTGTTTATTAAGCATCTCTTTTAAAGTATGATTAGATCTTTCTACAATTGCTTATCCTACAGAATTGTGAAGTGTATCTATAATGTGCTTTATATTGTAATTTGCAAATAAATTGCTTCATTTTACTAGAGTCATATGCTGGAGCATTGTCAGTCTTAATTTGTAGAGGTATCCCCATTACAACCATAACTTTTAATAAATGTGTGATTACAGAATCAGCCTTTTCAGAACTTAAAGCAATTGCTCATTGAAATTCTGAATATGTGCCAGGAGATGGTGGCACACGCCTTTAATCCCAGCACTTGGGAGGCAGAGGCAGGCAGATTTCTGAGTTTGAGGCCAGCCTGGTCTACAGAGTGAGTTCCAGGACAGCCAGGGTTACACAGAGAAACCCTGTCTCGAAAAAAAAAATCTGAATATGTGTCTATTGTAGGGAGCATATACTTTAATTTTCCAAACTCCGCAAACTGAAATATATCCATTTGCCAAATTTCATTTCTTTGAGTCCTTTTTGAGCTACTTCCTGTGTGGGTAATAGAGTTTGGTTATACAAACAACAAGTAGGAGATATCCTTGCCATCTTCTTGGCTTGTTGTCAAGCTATAGAAACATCTTTCTTTAAATCTTTGCTGTTAATGTGATGTTTCTTATGAAATCCCGAAGATTCTAGCAGATTTCTATTCTTTTTACTTCATCAAACATTTTCTTCTGAGGTATCTCCATCTGAATCAGTCAGCAAGATATCGTCCATATAATGATAAATTATGGATTGAGAAAACTTCTTACAAATTATTTCTAACAGTCATTATATAAAATATTGGCATAAGATAGAACTGTTTAAAATTCCTGGGGACAAGACTCTCCATTGGTATCTCTTAGCTGGAATGGTTAAATGGGGGCATAGTGAAATCAAATCATTCTCTATCTTGTTGTAGTAAGGGTATAGTAAAAAACAGTCTTTTAAATCAACTACTATAAAAGACCATGCCTTAGATAACAATGAAGGCAATGGGATTCCAGGCTATAAAGAGCCCATTGGCTAAATGATTTTATTGATTACTCTCAGATCTGTTAACATCCTCCATATTCCATATTTCTTTTTAATGGCAAATACAGGAGAATTCTAAGAGCTGGTGGACTCTTCTATACATTGGGCCTCAGCTTCTCTTAGACTAGCTATTCTAGTGCCTGTAATGTTGGAAAACTCTGCTAATTGAGGTTAAAGTCTACTGTGGGTTTGTATTTCACCTTGTCTCTGGGGTGTCAGGATGCAGCTCAGGGAGGCACTAGATTTCATTCCTTCCTCACCACTATTCGAGTGCTGGGCTCATGGGACACACCAAAGTGCCACTCAGGCAAAATGTAGTCTAAGATGGGGCCCTCAGCCTGTGTTTCTCTAACTTGTGGGTGCCCAGGACACAGCTGGGAACCATGAAAAGTTGAGAATAGGGTCCTTAGTCCTGAGATGAGCCAGGGAGGAGGAAATCCAGCTTAGCTCAGGGTGAGTGACAAGAGCACAGAAGAACCTTCTGTGGGAGACTTGGGCCATGTGGCTTCCCCCCACAGCAGTCTTTGAGGAAGGAGACAGTCCTTGCTAGTCCAACCTGTTTATTCATGGTAGAAAATGGAAGCATTTGACTACTCAGGGTAGACCAGAGATAAAATACCTTTTGCAGGAATGAATTCCCAGGAAGGGAAGCTCATTGGCTAGACAATTCATGGACTATCTAGATACCTTATTAGCATTGAGAACTTGAGGCTCTATGCTACAGGAGCAGTTGTCATGGCTCTCTTGTTCTCATGGGGTGTCGTGGTCCCATGCTCCAGGACAGAAACTGGATCAGGAGTAGATTCAAATCCCTAATGCTCTCAATTATGAGAATTGCCAGGTTCCTTAATCTGCTCAACCTTACCAATTTTTCTGTCTGGTGACATGATTCCACTTGCCCCACATTCTACATGTCCAGATAGCTCCCATGAACTTGGTGCAAAATGAAGGACTCCCTTTCCCAACAGGTCTTCCTCTTCTCTGCCTTATCTTAGGAGCCCCATACCCCACACTCTACCTGAGAAATGTCACATAATCTCTGGCAAAATTACAGGTTCAAATTCTTGGAATGCCTTTCCATGTTAATGAGGCATCCCCAGAACCTTAAACCTCAGCCAATGAACCCCTTCCTACTTTCTAATGTTTATATAGTCCTTGTTCACCCCAAATAAAATGTATGCACACAAGTTGTTTCATTTTATACCATCTGAGAGAGCTGCTTCATTGAACGCTGTCTAAAAGAGTTGTAACATTAAAGAGCTGTAATATTGAATTCTTTAGCTGAGACCTCTTCCCTAGGCATTCACAGCCAGACCAGGATACTGCTAACCTACCCGTTCTGAACTTTGTTTCATTCTTTCCTGCCCCTTGTATGTTGGGGTCCAGATGCCACAAGGAAATATGCAGACCTGGGAACTCGGCTTCACTCATCTTTTCCTGCCTGGTGAATACCTATCCAGAATTTATCACGTCTAACCATCCCAAAGGAAGACATGGACCTTGGAACTTGTCTTTGCTTCATTTTTCCCTGCTTGGTATGCAGCAGTGCCTGGACAGAACTACAGTGTAATTTTTCTTTTGTCATAGGCCATTGTTCTATACAAACAGGCCTATCAGTCAACCTCTTTAGTGGTAGGACCATTGATATTCTGCTAGCAGTGGCTCACCCATATAAAGTTGAAGAGCCAACCTCTGCTGTGTCCTGTTTATGGACAACTTGGATAGTCTGTGACTGTTCTTAATAACATTTTTTTATTACTTCATCAGGAACATCTTCTATTTTATGACTTGTTCCTGAAGTTGGAGGAATACTAATCTGTGCTTCTCATTATTGCTGTAGATCTCCTCCCCATAAATTTATGGATTTATTAGTCACATATGGCTTAAATAGTCCTGTTTGACTTCTGACCCTATACATTTAAGCCATTTTACACTTTGTTTTATCTGGGATAAAGTTTCAACCCCTAGGAATTGAATATCTACTTCCTGAGGAGGCCAGTCTGGAGGCCAAGACTTTTGTAATATTATTATTACATCTACTCCTCTGTCTACCATACATTCAATTTCAATATTGTTTATAAATAATTTTAATTTTGGTCTCTGTTCATCTATAGAAGTTTTTGAAAGTACTTGTTTTCTGTTTCCTTCTGGATTTTTGTTTGTTTGTTTGTTTTATTGAAGCTGCTCTGACTTTGATATCTGGGTCTATCTTCAGAGCACTGTTGTTTAATTATTCCATGGATAAGTTTCTCTGCTACTGACCAGAGATGGCTGTTTGAATTGGATATTGGGACCT
Source organism: Tokudaia tokunoshimensis (assembly GCA_036184795.1). Taxonomy (NCBI): domain Eukaryota; kingdom Metazoa; phylum Chordata; class Mammalia; order Rodentia; family Muridae; genus Tokudaia; species Tokudaia tokunoshimensis. Next base: position 97,675,447 of record BTHU01000004.1, on the reverse strand, counting down.
GTGCGGTGTCTTCTTGGGTGTTTCCTGACAAAGGAGTTACCCTATGTGTCTCTGGTTGATCTACATTCTTTAGTCCACTTCTGGCCTTTGCCACATCTTCTGCATATTCCAGAAGGCTCAGGCCTTCTTTCAGAATAGCTTGGTTTTGCCCACAATTCCTTTTGAAATGACCTTAATTACCACAATTAAGACATTTTACAGTTTGGATTTTCTCAAAACCTTTAGAGATCACTTCTCCTATTAAAGCTACATCAAATGAATGAGAACCAATATCAGGTGTATTTCTAATCCATTCATCTATTGGTGCTGATCTTTCCTTTAGGGGCCTGACCACCTTTTTGCATTTGCATTAGTGATTTGAATACCAAAGATTTGATCAGTTCCTTCCTAGTCTCCGGATCTGATACCCTCTTATTTACAGCTGAAGTCAATCTTTGTAAAAAGTCAGTAAATGGTTTTGGGTTTTTGTTTTGTTTTGTTCTGTTTTTTTGGACTGTGTATAATTTGAGTAAATGTTTCAAACCTTTTACCTGTTTCTTCAAACTTGTCCCAAGCACTTAAAGCTACCCTACAACACAATGCCAAGGTTGCTTCATCAAATATAACTTGTTTCTGTACCTTCACTTAGCAAGTGATCTTGGAAAATATTAAACCTAAGGACTTATTTCTCTGTTCTCTCTCCTTAACTTCTTTCCACCATGATTCCCATTTTAACTGAGGACCAGGTTCTAATATTGCTTTTGTCACTGTGGTGTTTTGAATATGCTTAGACAAGGGAGTGGTATATTAGAAGGCATGCCCTAGTTAGAGTAGGTGTGGCCTTGTTGGAGGAAGTGTGTCACTGTGGAGGTGAGCTTGAAAACACTCCTCCTAGCTGCCTGAGAATGCTCAGTCTTCCCCTAGCAACCTTCAGATCAAGATGTAGAACTCTCAGCTCCTCCTGCACCATGCCTCCCTGGCTGCTTCCATGATCCTGCCTTGATGATAATGGACTGAACCTCTGAACCTGTAAGCCGGCCTCAATTAAATTTCCTTTATAAGAGTTGCCAGGGAAATGCAAATCAAAACAACCCTGAGATTCCACCTCACACCAGTCAGAATGGCTAAGATCAAAAACACAGGAGACAATAGGTGTTGGCGAGGATGTGGAGAAAGAGGAACACTCCTCCACTGCTGGTGGGATTGCAAGCTGATACAACCACTCTGGAAAGCAGTCTGGTGGTTCCTCAGAAAACTGGGCATGATACTCCCGGAGGATCCAGCTATACCACTCCTGGGCATATACCCAGAGGCTTTACCTGCATGCAATAAGGACACATGCTCCACTCTGTTCATAGCAGCCTTATTTATAATAGCCAGAAGCTGGAAAGAACCCAGATGTCCCTCAACGGAGGAATGGATTCAGAAGATGTGGTATATTTACACAATGGAATACTACTCTCCAATTAAAAACAATGAATTCACGAAATTCTTAGGCAAATGGTCAGAACTGGAAAATATCATCCTTAGTGAGGTAACTCAATCACAAAAGAACACACATGGTATGCAGTCACTGATAAGGGGATATTAACCCAGAATCTCGGAATACCCAAGACACAATTCATATATCAATAGATTTCCAAGAAAATGGAAGGAGAGACCCCTGGTCCTGGAAAGACTGGATGTAGGGGAATGCCAGGACAGAGAAGCGAGAGGGGGTTGAATGGGGAACAGGGGGAGGGAAGAGGGCTTATGGGACTTTCAGGGAGGGAGGAACCGGGAAAGGGGAAATCATTGGGAATGTAAATAAAAAATATATAAAAAATAAAAAAAAGAGTTGCCTTGGTTATGGTGTCTCTTCACAGCAATGGAAATCTTAAGACAGTCATATCCTTCCAATCTTGGAAGATTATTCTATTTTGAATTTCCCAAGAATTTAACATTTCTTTTATGAACAGTGAATGCATACCTTATCTACTAATTCCTCTGTCTCAACTTAGTATCTTTTTCATTTTTATTTAAAAGTCTTTCTAACTTTTTTCCAAGACATCTTCACTTTTCATATTTTCCTTTTTCCTGTATCTCTAAAGTCTTTTTATTTGAGAAGGCAATTAAAGTCATTATGGCTATTAAGAATAAAATACAAAGTGCGAGTGTGATAGTAATTATAATTGATATTGAGTCAATCTCAGTTAAGTCATTTGTCTTTTCATTTCCTGTATCTGTTTTAAACTATTTGACAAAGTATTATATAGGGTCCAAAAACTGTGTTATTGTGTTTTATATTGTTATATGTCTTATTCTTTTTAATTTTACTTACTTTTCTCTTTATGGGTTTTATTTTATTACTTTCAAACTATTTATATCTGTCTATGATTTTTATATACCCAGTTTCTTTCTTTCTTTAGCACTTAAGCATAAATCCAAAAATACTTACCTGCTCAGAGTTTATCTGTGCTCTGGTCTTGGATTTTTTTGAGTGATGTCTCTGCCTCCCTCTGCTGTTAAGCTTAGCACCAGGCAGTGGCTGGCTGACTCCACCCCAGCCCTTCTGCCCAATACTGAGGACAGCATTCTGCCTGCTTTCACAGCAGTAGCTGTGCTTCCTAGGCTGCCATGCATTCCTTGGGTTATCCCGGGCCCATGGGCCACACTGGACTGGACTATTGCTTCTGATCTCTGCTCACACCAAACCTCATGTTCACAGGCACCAACTACTAGCCAAGTTGCCACTTGCCTCATGCATCTGCAGCCAGCACTTTCTCAGCTGGTGTCTCTCAGCACAACTCATGCAAAGCCACCTGGTCCTTGTAGGATTCGTACCAGTACCTCTGGTGTGGCTACTCCAAGGCCATGCTCACTGGATGCCCTAACCCTTCCCTGCAGCAAGCATCACTTGTCACTTGACCACCAATGGTTGCACCCTTACCCTACCCCACCCTGCTTCCCAGTTCTGACAAGCCATTTGGCCAGCATGTGGTAGGCTAGCATACACTCTTGACTTTTCCTGCCTTCTACACTGCTGCTCACTGACATAGTTCTCTTGAGGCCATAGGCTAGCAGACATCTCCTCCCTGTCTGTTCCACTGAAGTAGTGATAGCTGACCTCAACTGCTCCCCTGACCCAGCTATAAGTAGTGAGCAGTTGCTAGGAAACTGCTCCACCACCCATGAGGGATTCTTCTCAGGCTCTTAGCTTGGATTCTAGCTATCACATTAGATGCCAAAGGTAAAAGTGGGGACTTTTCTGTGCCCACCTTTGCTCTGAACAATGACACGAAGACCTTCAGGCCCTATAGCTAAGCATATACTCAGCTACTCTAACCTGACAGTGCTGGCCTGACCTACTTCCCAGCCACATGGTCCATTATCTGCCATCTTCTTCTTACCTTGGTATCTCCTTCTACATCCTTGTCACTATGGCAACTCCCTGGTTCCCCACCTGAGACAACTAGCTCTAACACATTCTCTCTCTCTCTCTCTCTCTCTCTCTCTCTCTCTCTCTCTCTCTCTCTCTCTCTCTCTCTCTCTCTCTTTTTCTTTCTCTCTCTCTCTCTTTCTCTCCCTTCCCTCCTCTCTCTCTCCAAAAGCCCTGCCTTTTCCTCTCCTGCCCAGCTATTGGCTGTTCAGCTCCAGCTCTTTATTTAACCAATCAGAAAGTGATGGAGAACAATATTTTACAAAACACCAAGTCAGGAGATCTTTCATAATAATAATAATACCAAAGTCTGGGCTGCAGTCAGATTTCTGGGTAAAGAAATCAGCATTTGAATACACAGTGCATAAAAAGATTCTCCAATAGCTAGGTGAAATAATTTATCCTTCAGCTTAAAAGGAATATCTCTGCATGCCTCATACCAATGAACTAAAAAATTTACTGACATACAAGGCCCTTGAATTTTGGTTGAATTTATTTCTCTTCTGTTGATGCACATATGGGTTACCAATGAATTTAAATTGGTGGCAACCTCCTGCTCACTTGATCCAAACAGCATAATGTCCTGGTTTTGTGTGTCAAAACCATGCATACTGGCTGGTTTTGTGTGTCAGCTTGACACAAGCTGTAGTCATCTAAGAGATAGGAGACTCAGTTGAGAAAATGCTTCCATGAGATCCAGCTGTAAGACATTTTCTCAATTAGTGATCAAAGGGGGAGGGCCCAGCCCATTGTAGGTGGTGCCATCCCTGGGCTGGTAGTTCAAGGTTCTACAAGAAAGCAATCTGAGCAAGGCCCGGGAAGCAAGCCAGTAAGCAACACCCTCCATGGCCTTTGCATCAGTTCCTACCTCCAAGTTCCTGGCCTGTGTGAGTCCCTGTCCTGACTTCCTTTGGTGATGAATAGCAATGTGGAATTATAAGTTGAATAAACCCTTACCTCTCCAACTTGTTTCTTGGTCATGATGTTTTGTGCAGGAATATAAACCCTAACTAAGACAGTCATCAATATAGCATACCAATGTGATATTTGTGGAAGAAACAATTGAGATCCCTTCTAACTAAGTTGTGCATAGAGCTGGAGAGTTACACGCTTGAAATGAAACTGTAAAATTATACTTCTGGCTTTGCCAACTGAAAGCAAATTGTTTCTGGTGGTCCTTATGGACAGAAAGGGCAGTTACTAGATCAATAGCTGCTTACCATGTACCAGAACATGTGTTAAATTGCTGAAGTAAGGACACCACATCTGGTAAAGCAGCTGTAATAAGAGTCACTAACTGAATTTTTAACAGTCAGCTGATATTCTCCACAATCTATCTGTCTTTTGCACAGGTCAGATAGAGTTTAAAGGAGATATGATAAGATATACTACCCCTACATCTTTCAAGCCCTTGATGGTACACCTATTTCTGTACTTCCATCAGAGATGAGATACTGTTTTTAAATCACTGTTTTCCTTCCCTCAGTTAGCTCTAAAGGTTTTCTTTTAGCCTTTCCAACCATAATAGACCTCAATCCACAAATCAGGGAACCAATGTGAGATTTCTGAGACATAGACATATATAGACATACACACACACACATTCTGGACTGGAAAAATAAACACAGGATGAGTTGGGGAAACCAACTGGAACTACTGTGAGTCTGACTTAAGCCAAAATTCTATACTAATCCATTCTATACAGGATTCCATTGCTGATTTCCATAAGCCCCATACTTTAACTGGAGGTCCATTAAGTTTCTTGGGATCTCCCAGAATCAGCATCAAAAGGCTAAAAGGAAACCTTTAGAGCTAACTGAGGGAAGGAAAATAGTGAATTAAAAACAGTATCTCATTTCTGATGAAAATACAGAAATAGGTGTACCACCAAGGGCTTGAAAGATGTAGGGGTAGTATATCTTATCATATCTCCTTTAAACTCTAACCTTTGGTGATTCAGTGCAGTGGTGATTTATATCTCCTTTAAACTCTATCTGCCTTTGGTGATTCAGTGCAGCCCCAGCCCTGCTTGTGTCTTAGAGAATTAGTGTATGTATTCAGGGCCTCCCCTTTGTGAAGGATTAAGTTTCTTGGGATCTCCCAGAATCAGCATCTATTCAGAACCAGTATCCAATAGAGCCCAGAAAGTCTGATTGCTTCCTTTTCCCCACAGTACAGTTACCCTTGTATAAAGCTGTAGGTCCCTCTGGGGAAGGACTGGAGAAAGGCTAACAGTAAATCCTTCAGGTATTTTACCAAGGTCCTTCCTCAGGAGAATGTGGCCACTAGTTCATTCAAAGGGTTCTGGGTCTGCAATCTGGCTCAAGTCTGGAAATTGATTCATGAGCAGAGATTCCCATTTGCCATGATTCAATGTAGATGTCCTCTCATTTGTTTGAGAGGTTTTCCATGTATATAGATCAAGCAAAAATTCAATAGACTTCTTATCCTTTCCACTCCTGGAAACACCATAATAGATTCGCCAGTACCAAAGGTCCATATGAGTCATGCCACCATAAAATTTACTTTGTCTGTGCTGACCATGGCAGGTTAAACCATTATGAACAATCCTTTGTCTATGTTGCCATTGCAATAAGTACAACCATCTTGCCTTTGGTGATTCAGTGCAGCCTCCAGCCCTGCTTGGGTCTTAGAGAATTAGTGTAGGGTATGTATTCAGGGTCTCCCCTTTGTGAAGGATTAAGTTTCTCACAATGTACCCACTCTAGCATTGTAATTTCCCTGAGCCTTAAAATCCCTTCATTAACACTAAGACAAGGGATAGCAGGCCTCCAATGCCTTTTCAGTAGACAGTCTTTCAACAAATGCTTTAGCCAACCATTAGAATAGATTTTCACACCTTTTGTTTTTAACTGTGTGGGCTTCCATCTTAAACCTAGAATCTTCACTTAGGGGGGTCCATATCAATTAACTGAGCCTGATCCAATTTTATGTTCCTTCCACCATATCCCATACTCTTAAAATCTGTTCCCACACATATTCCCCAGACTTCTGCTTGAATGAATTAGCACAGTCATTAAGCTCTTTAGTAGTATAGCACAACTGATAGACTACACTTTCTACCTCCCTTCTAAAAACTTGCTTTGCCTTAAGTCTGGCTGTATATGGGTCTAACAATAACTATTGTTGGGTTCTTATGAATATCAACATTTTGCCTAGCATTTTCTTCAGAGAAGATTATTACTGGTTTAGAAGACAATGAAGAATTAATTTCCTTAGTCAAAAGGTTTTTTTAAAGAAACAATATTTCAGAGAGTGGGGGTAAGATCTTGCTCTTGATTTTATGATCTGTTCCTAGAACTGGTGTCTTATGACTTAGTTTCTGGAACTATTTCTGAAACTGGTGCCTTACAACCTTTTTTGAAATCCTTAAATGAAGACAAATTGGGTACTTAAAAGAAACAAATGGGTTTATACTGCCCTTTCAGAATACAGAGAGAGAGAGAGGGAGAGAGAGAGAGAGATCATTTATTAAGCAGAATAGCTATTGTATAACTAATTTATCAATGGTGTACTTTGAACTGAGATCCAAGGATATCTCACCTGGTCTTCAGTAGATGCTGGAATCCTGAAGAAGTAGGCTCTAGTGCCAGACTTGCTAGCAAGTTGAGAACAACCAAGCAACGAACAGAAGCTTCCCTCTTCCATGTCCTTATACAAACTTCTAACAAATGGTGTGACCCAGATTAAAAGTGTGTCTTCCTGCCTCAACATCCAATTCAAAGGGTTGAGTCCTCCTACCTCTAGGCTAGAAATGGATTCACCCATTTCAAACTAAACCTCCACCCTTCGCCCAAAAAAAACCACTCAAAGGTGTGCCTCCAGGATCAGAAAATTACTAATTAGGGTTGAAGTCTACCATTGATCAGATAGCCTTCTGGCACTCATTGCACAATGGAGGACTCCATTCCTTAACAGAATTTCTCCTTCTCTAACCTTGTCTGGGGTATTCTAAACCCTCATACTTCCCTCTACCTGAGGAATGTCACATAGCCTCAATTAGTTTATAAAATCAATTTCCTTTCTCCTGATAAAACCTGTTCAGCCAACACCTAAAATTTCTGAAATGCTTCCCCATGTTAATGAAGTATACCAAGTACCCTAAGGCCACAGCCAATTATCTTTGCTCATCCTTGATGTCTCTGCCCTCAGTCCACCAATCACTTATCAGCCTTCAATCACCCTAAGTAAAGTTGATCGGCTTACTTGCAAGTGTTCCTGGTGTGGTCATTTACTGTACATACTCGTAGGGTCTCTGAACCTGTTTGATATCTCTGCTTTCACTGCCCTCATAGATTGTATTAGCCAATGATCCACAAGAGGGGGGAGGCCTACACTCCATTTCTAGAATGTAGTTCATTCCAGATGTAGTCAAATTGACAGTTAAGAACAGCCATCACACCAAATTAACAGTAGAAATTTCATTTGAGATTGTGTAAAAATTTCAAGATATCTAAGTTACAAATAGAGAATCTTTAAATCATATTAGAAAATTTAAAATCAGAAAACATTGTATTGAGGGGGTTAGGAGGTTTAACTGGGAAGTAAGTAAGGGGATGGGGAGATGGGGAGAGGGTTAACCAAAATCAAGCGTTCATGAGTAAGTCATATGGAAGCATACTACTTTGGATTCCAACTAAAACATATGAGATCATGAGTGTTAGAACAGTTATACCCTGCCTGACTGAATAATGTTGTGCCTAATAGCCATAGGTTATCAAACAAAATATTGTGCCAGGTGGGGGAATATCTACCTATGAACTGTGGGTCATAAAGTCTCCAGAAGCTCCCAAACCATAGTGGGATCTTACCATTCATCTTGGTTGCCAACCAGAATGAGTTGACAAAACTCTACCATTGAAGACACCACATACCTTGAGTACAAAATATAGAGAAATCAAGCTATAACTAAATTGGAAGCTTCTATCTTACTTGTAAATGTTTATAGTGCCAAAATCCATGATATCAGCTAGTAGGCACAAAAGACAGCAAGGGTCTTACCTGACTAAGAACGCTATCAATTACAATATCAATCTGCCAGGCAAGATGTGCCATTACTGCAATAGCGTTTCAACTTTTCTATGGGCAACCAAGAATTCTCTAATTGGTTCTTAGGCCTATTCCTAAAGATAATATCCTTGTCTGGTACTGTAAACCCAGTTTAAAAAAAAAACATGGCTAAGAAAGTCTTAGACCCCTGGGGACCTTACTACTGTTATTTAGTTGAATTAATATAGCACCAAGATGTTTTCTAAGTACTTATGTTTATATTCATAGACAAATGTTGTTCTTAGTCTTAAGATATAGCTGCTCAAGGTGCTGAATGTAAATGACAATCTAGTTCTTAGCTCTAAACTGTACATTGATACCACAACCTCTAAGAGTCAGAGGGAAAAAACAGAAGAGGGGAGTAACAAGAATGAGAAAGTTAAAAGATACAGGGGAAAAAGGTTATAGCAATGCTGACTTCTAAATATGACATCACAGCAGCATTGGATACCTAGAATGTCTTGCACAAGACTGGGAGATTCAATGGTCAAATATAGATGATGAATGGCCATGTTTTTCCTACCCCCTTACTATAGAACTATAGATTATTGTTAAATTCTTGGGAAAGAGTAGGCCTTGTCTTCAGTTATAGACCCACTGATGAGTTCACAAGGCTGGATTGCATGGCTCCAAACCAGTGGTCACACAGATGGCTCTGGTGAAAGTCAGTGGGTCACAAAGCAAACAAAAGAGATTTTTTTAAGGGATGAAAGAGGAGCCATATAGAGAAGAGAAGAACCAAGAGATAAAGTGAAAGTGGAAGCTGTCAGAACACAGATTGTATACAGAGGCAAAGAATAAATTCAGTAAAATATTTTAAATAAGTATTTTTAAATTGTTTGAGAACTTCATACATATTCACCTCAACTCTCTAGACTTAACACTTATTAGATTAATTTTAAGCCACTATTCCCCTAATTCCATGTCCTATTCTTTTTTATAAGTTTAATGTCTGATTTGTGTTCATATACTTCTGGGTGTATAGCGTATCTATCCACCAGGAGCTATACCCTTAAAGAAAACTGACTCTCCATCTTCCCAGAATTCATCAACTAATCTTCAACTCTAAATGCTCATCAGCTAGGGATGAGGTCTCATGAAATCCTTCCTATTTCAACATAGAATGATGAGTGGCTTGATTTTATGTTGTACTCATGCAGACAATCACTGTTGTTGTGACTTCGTGTTTGTAGTGGTCCTATCATGACCACAAGACATTGTTTTACACCTATTCTCTCAGGTTCTTAAAGTCTGCCCATCCCCTCTTCCTCAATTGTCCCTGAACCTCGGAGACAGGGTATGTCATAGATGTGCTATTTGTGACTGAGGACTCCATAGTCACATTTGTTCTCTGCACTATAACCAGTTGTGATTTTCTATTTTAGCCACCACCCAATGCACAAAGAAACTCCTCTGATGAGCTCTGAATTCTTTACTACTTTATAGGAGGAGATAATAATTAGGAGGGAGGTTTGATACTGTGTCCACTTAGCAAACTCATAATAGAAGGTTTGCTTCTGTGGCCTATGATCTCAACAATGGGTTTCCTCTTGTGGAGTCCGCCTCAGATCCAATGTGAAAGCATTAGCTAGTCCTATAACATTTGTGCCACTATTATATTCATGGGCATGTTTTGTCATGCTGGTCATTACTGCAATTTATAGGTGGGGAAGAGTGCTTATCATTTTTCTACTAATAGCATTACTTTCCAGTGCTACTGAGAGTTAGCCAGCAGGAAGGAAGTTTCCTGGTTAGTACTTACTTAATTTCTACATGGCCTATAGTGTGTGTGTGTGTGTGTGTGTGTGTGTGTGTGTGTGTGTGTGTAGTGCAGTGTCTTATATGCATTGTTCTGGTAGGAGACCAAGAGTAATGGCAAAATCTTGTATTGTTATGAGCATAATCCTTGATGTAAGGTAACTCAAGTAAATTCTTTTATATGAATACATTGAAGATCATAAAATAGATGTGCATATAGCTTTTTCAAACATCCTAAGAGATAGTTGCCCTCCCCCAACCTCCTCCTCTGTCCTAATCTCCCATCTCCCTTCCCATTTAAATCTCCCTCTCTTTCTTAGTCAATATTCTATTGCTGTGAAGAGATACCATGACCATGGCAATTATTATAAAGGAAATAATTTAGTTGGAGTTTGCTTATAGTTTCAGAGATTTATTCCATTGTTCTCAAGGCCTTATGGTGAGGAGCACAGAGGCAAACAACAGACAGGGTAGCTGAGGATTCTACATCCAGAACCAAAGGCAGCAGGAAGAGCAAGCCACTGGGCCTGGCTCGAGTTTTTAAAACCCTAAAGTCCACCTCCAGTGACCCACATCCTCTAACAAAGCCACACTTACTCTAACTAAGCCACACCTCCTAATCCCTCTCAAGTAGTGCTACTTTCTAATGATTAAGTATTCCAATATGTGAGCCTATGAGGGTTATTCCTATTAAAACTACCACACTCTTCATTATCCCTCCTCCTTCATATCACCTGTGTTCTACTACCCCTTCCTTTAAAATTTTTCCTCCCTCTCCCTACCATTGGCCCCTAACTAATTCTTTGGATTCTACAGGTACTCAAGAATAAATACATAAATCTAAATATCTGATGATAAACTCCACATATGAATTAGGACATGCAGCAATGATCTCTCAGTTTGGGCTGAAATAATACTAGAGATCATGTTCAAATTCTTAACTTTACTAAAGGGAGAGAACTTGGATTTGGAGACTTTCCTTAGCTGAAGAGCTTTGAATTGACATGAAAATGGGTCATGTCCCTAAACTCCATCATGAATGCTCTCGTCTTTGCAACTATCTAAATTTATCCACCAAGAATTACTGAAAAATACATCCTAAAACGCTTATTTAGGACTTGAGGCAAAGTGTAAGTCTCATAAAACCTACTTCTGGAAGTCTTTTCTCAATTTTAATAGTCATTTTTTAAAAAACCCAATAACTGAGTGTGGTGCTACTTGCATGCCCATTATTCCAGCACTTGAGAAGTGAAATCAAGGTGGTCAGGAGTTCAAAGCCAGCCTCAGCTCTATAGCTAGCTCAACGTCAGTCTAGGATACATAAGACCTTGTCTAAAAAATAAAAAAACTAAAACTATATAATATCTATAATTATTTTAACATAAGAAATTATTCACATGTATGTTTGAATTATAAATTTACATTATAAACTACTTTGCTCCATTCTCAAATAATTTAAAATCAAATTAACTCATATAAAAAGGAAACTATATATCTGCCATGGCTACAGGGGGAAGAGGTTCCAGGTTCTCATGGGTAGTGTCTTATGAGGTCTTTAAGGACCCAGCTTTCTTCGATCTCTGTACTCTACTTTCCTAGATATAACTTCCTTCTAAGCCAGAGTCCCTTCAAGGCTTAAGGTGGCACTGTTTGTTGATGACCGTGTGTGTTTGCTTCTTTATACTACTTATAGCAATGCAGGCAAGTGGTACAAGACCCTACCAATTTTTCAAAGTTGGGTCTTATGGTTACAACTGGACCAGATGCAACTATGGGAGCCTCACAACTTGATCAGCTTAAACTCTAATCAATAACAATCCCTGCTTAAACTCAAAGCAGGAGGGAAAACTCACCAGGTCCAGAATACCATGATCCTCTTAGAGTCGGGCAATAGACTTAGCTTGGCTAATAGGATTTTAGTAAGAGTTAAAATTGGAGTGTAAGCCACCATAAATGCAACTCCCTTAGTAGCCTCAAATGCTCCCACCTCACCCATTACTCAAAATTTCCTCTACCGAACTTCGAAACTGATATAGCAGCTGTGGTGAGGGAGGACTTGGCATAAGTGACTGTATCCATTTGCATGCAGTTTCTGCTTATGGCTGGCAGTTCTGATTATTTGGGGGGGGTGGCGCATATAGCGGACCCTGCTGAATCTGGCTTTGAGGGTTTATTTAAATCAGTATTACACATAGAATACTAATACCATGAAACCACAAAGTGTAAATTAGACTTTCTCTGGGGTATAATTTGGACATGGGTATCCTTTAAAATCCCCTATATGAGTCTAAGACGTCACCAGGACTGGGAATCATTAGTACACTAAACATCTGATTGCCCCACTCTCTCAATTAAGTTAGCCAGTTATGGCCCAATACTTTGAATTTGATTGCTTTGAAATTTACCCAGGTGACTTACAGCATAAACCCTTTAAATAAAATATTATTCTCAGTAAGATAACTGGCATTTGAAGCAGGGATGCTGTGTCAGCTTCCTTTTGGAAAATGTTGTTCAATCAACAAATACATGCTAAACGAAAATATTCCATAGGCATGAGGGGCTTGTATTGCTTTCTATCCATTTCTGGGGGAAGGCTATAACATACACTAGCGACATTTCACTTTTACGTTGTAATGGGAGCTCCATAGGCTTATATTGAAATTGGTTTTCTGCTGTAATCTCACATTTTAACAGCCTCCACAGACCTGCTCAGGAACTGACTCAAAATTGTTATGAAGAATATTTGGCATCATAATTTCATTTTCGCATTATATAAATGCTTCTCCCTCCCCATTTCATCCTTCCATGAGAGATATTGAAGCATCATTATAGCAGCAATGGAAAGTAAATACTTGACATGTTCAATAGTTATCTTACAAAAGCTAGAAACTGTTTTTCCTCTTGAGTGCAAAGTCTTCAGTCATCCTCGGCTTTTTAATAGGATTTTGACACCCATTTCAAATGACGGCAGAAAGTGGTTTTACCACTTGCTTTTTTTTTTAAATTAATACTTCAGGCACCCAAGTTATTCAAAGTCCCTAAAGCATCCAATTGGCGACCCTCTCCTATCACATGCCAGATGCCTTCATGATTAGCCAGGCCCACTCATTTTCTCACATCCTCCCACAAGCCACCAACAGCCTTGAGATTCAGAAGGGAAGCAGCTGTCTGCTGCCTCCTCATGATCTCCTCTACCAAGCCTCCCAGAACACTTCTTGCTCCCTAGGGCTCTGCAGATGTTCAAAGTAAATCTTGTTGCTGACGAGTGATACAACTTCTCAATCTCACCTCTGTAACTCTCCAGTACTTGGTAAGAATGTTTGCCTCTCAATATGTTTAACAGGCTGAACTGACCTTGTCTATGGACTGAGATGATTCAGTACATGGCATATGGTAAGGTGTCAGGCTTGACCTGCTGTTAACACACCCACTGTAGTTCCTGTCTACTGTCACTGTCACCCTATCATGGTAGTGGCTAGTCTGTAGCATGTATTGCATGTCTTTGTCTTTTGTACATCCCTTTTCTTCTTTCAATCTGCCCTGCTTCTATCCTGCTTCAAATCCTATCACCTCATGCCTACACTGTTGCAGTGTTATTCAAAACATTGTCCTGTCCCTGCCTCCAGCTGCTAACTATTCGACTCCAACAAGGATGAAAACTGTGCTCACCTCAGTGCCATTCCAACCTCCACAACACGAGTCCCCTTCCATAGCCAACTTCTATTTACTTTCTCCAAAACTGTTTCCTTGGTTCTTCAACCCAGTACTTCCGAGAGTCTCCTGGAAGATTTTCACCAGGGAAAATGAGTTCAAGTGAGAGAAGATAGAGATATACTCATGTGAAATGATTGATTTCCGCTGCTTGGATATACCTCTTTTTCTTACTGTAGTTCTTACTGCCCTCAGAACTGCAAGTCAGCTTCTCACACCTCGGAAGTGCTAGTTCAAAAAACTGACAAGACTAAATCACAGAGGCCAAACAGTTTCTTCCTTGTGTTTCCTTCAGCTTAATAGACAAATATCTGGAGAATGAAAGACTGAGGCTTCCCCAGGTCTAATTAAAGTCCTTCCTAAGCTAAGCTTCTGCAAATCTGCACAAATGTCCAGGATCTTTCAAACAGCCTCTTGAGAGATGACAACATCCAAGTGAGACCATGGAGCAATGACATCTCCCATGTGACCTGTCAATAACACAGGAAAGATGTGGCCTTTTGCCAGCCACTCTCCATAACTTTCTCCTATTACTCTCTTAGCATGGGCCCTACTAAGGACTAGTTTACTTGGGTTTAAAGTGAGTCATCAAGTTGCTGCCCCAGGATGTGCTCGACAATGATTCTATTCTAATGAAACAAATGTAGTAGTCCAGAGTTCTGCTATGTAGCTATGTGGTATAATGGCAGGTCCTAAAGCTGACAAGAAAACATGTTTGTCTGCTACTATGTTTCTATTAAAGCACATAGCTTTGAAGGAAGGACATGGATGGTCTAAGCTCATGAAGATGACCCTTGGCACACCAAATAAGCAGTCTGTACCTTCAACACTGTAGGCGCCACTAAATGCAAAATGCACCTGTTCTCATCCCTTAGTGCCTAGTCTAGTAGTTGTCACCACTGTGTCTTACTGCATTGTGAGGAACGCCCTGTGCTTTGTCAGCTAGACGATAACTCTTTTAAAGGTGGAAGTTGGTAATAATTACGATGATGCTAGAGCAGTAGGAACCAAATGGAATTGCCCTGATAGAAATTACCTTACTGTGCCCTGCTGTAGTTCTTAGGAGATGCTATGGAGAAATCGTTTCCTGTCCTGCGCATCCAGAGCACCACGCTGACAGAAGAGAAGCCCCTGATGTGTTTACCTAAGGTTACAGAACCTTTCCTGATAGTGCTATACTGAGATAAAAGTCCCCTACTATTATAGTCTGAGATAAAAGTCCCCTATCACTATGATTTGAGATAAAATTCCCCTGCCATCACCATAGGCTCACTGCTCCACCCCCCCCCCCACACACACACATGCATATACACACTGATCAAGCTCATGAAGAAGAAAGCTGGGCCTGTGTCTTTGCCTAGCTATATTCCTCAAAAGAAGAGTGTAGTTTTCTTTTAGATTAAGTCATAAAATCAATTTATAAATCTAAACATGCAAAATTTATTTGCAATAAATATATCAAAAGAAAACTCTAGCTGGGTGACACGGAGATGAGAGGAAACATTTTAGCAACTAAAACACTTGAAAATCATTAGAGAAAACATTTAAGAGTACAAGGCATGAAAAATGTGCTAAAGCATGTAAATGCTTTGAATGATAAAATCTGGCGTAATTATGAAGAAGATAATTTGCTATGAAGATTACAGTACTTGCTTATGTTATATGTGTTTTGTTGTTGTTATGGTTATGGTTATATTATTTTTTTGTTTTTTCTCTTTTTCAGTTTTGAAGGCAACTAATATTTGCTGATTGGAATGGCCTTTGGTTCTTTCCATAGCCTCTCACCCTCCATCAAGTTTGTGAGGCACAGGAAGAGTGGAACCGCACAGGGTGGGCGTAGCCTGAGGTCCCAGACTGGTGCAAGATCAGTTCTGCCTCCACCACTGACCAAAACACATGATGTGTTATGAAAGTCCAGATGGAATTTGGTCCTCAAGGTATGTGAGTTGGGAATGCTGAACTAAGTCTGCAGTACAGTGACACTGAGAAGGGACAATTTTAAGAAGCTGATCCTGGAGAAAGGTAATTAGGTCACAGGGGTGTCACCTTGATACTGGTCCTGTGAAGTGAGTTAAGTTCTCATGAGTAGACTGTTAGAAAGCAAGGTCACTGCACGTGCTCAGACCCTTCTGCTCACAGCCTGTTTCTTTCTGCTTCTCCATTATGCTGTGACAAATTCAGAAGACCCTCACCAGGACACTGGCATCATGTTCTAGAATTTCCTGAATGCTGAACCAAATAAACCCTATTATTTTATGCATCCTGTATTAACAAAAGCCATTTGAATCCCTATGAGATGAGCAAGCTGCCTTTGAGGGGAACTCCTAAGTCACAGGACAAAAAGTATAAAGAATATAGGAAGAGGTGAAAATTTAAGACCATTAATGAGATTAACCAGTCCCCCCCCCAAAAAAGTAGCATCCTAAATGATAAAAAGGATCTTCAGAAAACAATGAAATATACAAAAAAAAAATAGGAGTAGGGAGAAACTTGGTCCCTGAGGTGCTTGCTGCACCGGGGTGAGGACATGAATGTGAGCTCTAGCTTTCACATAAAAGTTGCATGTGCTGGCACATACTGACAGTCTCAGAGTGCTGGAGCGCATTGACCAAATACCCTAGCCTATAATAGGTGCACTCCAGGTTCAGTGAGAGGAGGAGCCTCAAAAATAAAACCAAATGATGTTAGGATGAAGACTGATTAAGGAATTGGTATTCCAATTCCTCCAACGTTGACCTCATGCCTCCCCATACCCACATCTGTGCACTCGAACCCACATATACGCACACCTACACCACATTCACACACACATACACAGGTGCAGAGAAACAGCAAATGAAAATATATGATTTTGGTCCATGTATACAGAGGGCATTATGAATAAATATAAAACATTTTTGAGAGTTTTCTTTCGATTAAATTCCCCAAACACAAATTTTATGAAAAAAGAATAAAACTATTTCTTAATTTGTTCCTAATTTGATAATATTCAAAGAATTGAGCCTCATGTGGATCTAATATAAGCAAACATTAAGAGTACTTTCCTTGAGGGTCAATTGGCACTATGCGTTAAAAGAGCTTCTTCTATAACCTGTCACTTACAGGATACACAGGTCATTATTAAGCCCTCAGAACAGTAACAGTTTCCACAAGAAGGTAAGAGAAGGGTTGGGATGGGAAGGAAAGCATATATGTAAGACTGAATTGATGATTTTAGTTCCAGGTTTCCTAAGAGTAAAGAAGAATGCTCCTCTTTTGTAGAAGATCATCTGGTTCTTACCCAGCATGCATCTCTCCTTAGATGCTTCCTAAGAGAGTCCCAGTTTTTCGGAGGTACCCCACTCTGTTTCCTAAAATCCAGACAAATGCAGTTTGTACAGTAACACTTATCCAAAAATAATGACTGGTTTGAGCATGGTCAGGTGACCTAGGATTGACCAATCTCATCAAAAACAAGAATATACATTCCAAGCTTAGGAGGGAACTTCTTCCCTATTCCTGCTACTTGGAACAAGGAAGAAAGTATCCTGGATTTCATTGCTACAACCGTAGGAATCAGCTCTAGAAGGGAGCAGACAGAGACGTAAGACACCCCAACCCCCCTTGTCTGGAGCCTTTTTTGCCTCTGATCTCTCAATGACTTAAGACAGCATGAGTCCTTACTGTTTATGCCCTCAGTAGCCAAGGTTTTGTGTTTCTTAGATTCAGAGGCATCCTAACCCATATATTACCATTATACAAAAAAAAAATCTCTCTTAGAAATACATCCTTCCAAAACATGTGCAGTCTCTTGGAATGATATTTTGCATACTTCACAGCCAAAGAATCTCAGACCTGGGTCATTTCTGCTATCCTGAGAAAAACATGATGTCAGGCACACTTGCCTGGCCCCTCCTCTTAGATTCTGGAATTGCTGTCCATGCTTCTCTGCAAGTGAAATGAAGGAAGAGGGATAGCCTGGGCCCTCTGGACCTACTTACATATACAAAGCGACTCTGAGTCTCAGACTTGGTCTGTTTTGTGAGACCAACAAGCCTGGCTTCCTGCTACATCTGCAGCCATGTTCCTCATCAAAGGCAATTCTATTCTGTGCTCAGTTTTATTATCTATGGCAATGCTACTTACCTCTCTACTAAAGGTGGTTACAGTCCCAATATTTCCTTATCTGAGAACCAAATGCTGAAAGATGTGCTACAGTAAATGTCTCTTATAAAGATATGAGTTGCAATTTTGTTCCCCAACTACAAGTTTGTTAATCTCCACTGTACTGATTATGGACTTTCATTTGAAATGTACTTGAGATTTCTAGTAAAATCCATATCCATATAATTAAGTATGAAAGGAATATTTCAACATACATTTAATAGGACACGAGGGCCCAGTAAAACAAATGCTCTGTAGATGTGAGGAAGTTCAAATTACTGCTGCCTTTTTCAAAATTTTTATTAAGATTAGATTGAGTTTTAACATTAGGTTATAAGTGATTCCTTTAGCAGGAATGCAAAACCTCATCAATTTTGACTGTGTGAGAATACAAATTCCCTGCTTCCAAGTATCTTAATGAATAATTAATATCTTGTTCAATGATCTGGCTGCAAGCACCAATCAGCTGGCCAGAAAAATATTGGATTTTATTGGAGAAATAGTTCCCCATGCTCACCACGAAGATTACGATTTCTTTTAGGAGAAACCTGTAATCGTATGAAATGAGGTCCTGTTGGAATACTTAATGCTATCTGCATGAATAATCATTACTTTTTGAGACTACTCTATCCCAGCACGATCTGAGCTTAAGGTTTTGTTTGCAAAAGGTAATTGTTAACACCAGCAGAAATTCCATTGATTTTATGGAACAAGGTGTGTATTTCCTTTTTTTTTTCTTTTTTGAACGCCATTTTCAGCGTTTTGTATCCAAGAAAATACCTTTTTAGTATGATGGTCCTCAAGAAACTGGGTCAGCAAGTACCTAACCACATTGTGGCTTTATTGGGTGGAAGGAAAGCCAGAGTCTTGAAGTCAGAGGCATGGAGGGTTGCCAGACGTCACTTAACAGTCATTAAGTCATAAAGTGTTAAAATCAGGACATGCCAAGGTCCTTTCTGTGACTCTTTCTTGTCAGAAGCACTCAGGAGGCACAGCAGACCCCAGAATCCACCATCTTTACTGGGAACACAGTGACACTCAGGAAGAGAAATAAATAAATCATCACACAAGCAAAGCCATTTGGAAGGGGCAGCAAGAATGAGCTATGCTTTATAGAAATAGAAATAGAGAGATGTCAACAGAGTTAAGGATGGCTCATAGATGAACTAAATATATGGTTTTAAAGTCTAGTAACTGGGAAATTGTGGGCTCCAAATTCTCTTTTAAGCAGTTATATCCTACTATAAACTATAAGGTTAGGCAACAATCCACACAATCAGTTAAATACATAACATGACAAGAATACAAAACAAATCATTTCAAGTAAAACAAATCTTGCCAAAAATGCATTAGAAACATTATCAAATTGCCATCACTGGCAGGCGGGAGGAGACAACAATCAGCCATGAAGCAACATGTGTGGGACTTTGCTCTGAGTTCCTAATCCCTCCCTCTAAGTATGCATGGTAGGAGTCTTGCCATGCTGTCATTGCTCAACGCCATTTGCTAAATTACAGCTCTCTGGTAAGCTTATAAGTGAATGTATCTCAATTAGTGAATACTGGAATTTAATAACCCTTAATTCAGACACCTTCTGTTCCTAGCAAATATAAAATCCAATGGAATTGAGTTTTCTGGGTGGATGCCACAGCAAAAAGGACTTAAATTTTGCATGTTTTGACCTTTCAGAGGAGTTTGGTGGGCTAGCAGTGGGCTGCAGAAAGTTGTCTGATCACTGCTGTAAAATGTAAAAACAACCTGTTCTTCAGCGATCTTGAATATAAAAGCAAGAACTCCTTAACGATAAAAGGACTCACTGTCTTCCCTTCAACCCATAAATCTGAGCTGTCACAGCCTCAGGCTGAATAAAACCACTCTGAACCTCGTTCACATAGCAGCCCCTTTTTATTGAAGAAGGCTGGTTTTGTCCCAAAGAATCTTTGATCCTCTAAACTAAACATCCCTATGTTTGGGGGAACAAATTAGAATCTCATCACATCTTTGTCACTCTGTCACGCACAAGTCTTATATTGGGCTTGAGTAGCTACACGAGAGAAGCACAGGGAGAAAATATTAAGCAGAGGGAGTGCAACAACCAAGAACAGAGTGAAGGCACAAGAGAGTGAGGGTGAGGATCCAGGCAGTGAACAATCCCCCTGTCAGGTGCCAGGTGTCTGGGAGGGACAGAGAATGTGGTTCTGGTAGGACAGAGACAAACCGTGTGCTGCCTGGCTGGAGAGTTCGCATTCTACTTCATGTCTGGGAAGAAGCCAAAAAGGCTTTTGAGCACAAAAGTAAAATGTTCAACACAGTATTTTAAGAACATCGCCTATGGAAGCAATCTAAGCCTAGCCAAGAGGCAAGCCTTTCAGTTAGATGACTACAGAGCCTTATTGATTATGGTGTTGACTCTGCTTTGGCAATCACTGGGTGAATGTGAGCGACTTACTCAACTACCCCAAGCTTTTTTGCACAGATGCAAGAAAATAATATCAACTCCATAGATTAATGTGGGGACTAAGTGAGTAAATATGCACAAAGCATTTGGTATGTGACACACCATATGGACTTAAGAGCTTGACTTGAATGTTGTAAATTTCATTATCATTGGTACCATCACTGGGTATGACACATGAATCTGTGCTGCATGACTGTGAAAGGGGCAAACGAGACTGAGTCTATTTAATAGCTATTGAAAACAAGGTTTCTCACTCTGTCCTGTTCCATACTCTCCCTTTATCTGGCTTCCCACAGGTAGTCTTAGACACTGGCTTGGCCTTTCCATCTAAGATCTGGACTAACACTAGCATAGCCACCCTCATCACTTCTATAAAAAATAGTAATAATATAAGAAGTCTTTGATGAAGCAACTAGACAGAAGAAAAATATAAAGCCATCCAAAGTGGAAACAAAGGTAACATAACACTATGTAGAATCACTATAAAAACTACAAATATATATATTTTTATAAATATATATCAAATATAGTATATTTGATATATGAATATTTATATAGTTATATGATATAGTATATTTGATATATGAATATTTATATAGCTATATGAATATTATTTATTTACAAATATTTATACTTCATATGTGATATATTCATGTTTAATAATGAACTAATTAAATAAATTTATTAAATTATTAATATATTAGTTTGGTGATTTAATTAAAATAAATTAAATTAATAAGATGTAATATTTACATGTTAGGTACTAAATATATATTTATATATATAATGAATGTGTAATATAAATATATAAATATAAAAGTTACCCCTTTTAAGAACTAAAATAATAAACAGTGAAAGAAACCAGAGATGGGACACATAAACAGAAAGTATTTTCATCTTGAGGGACACAAAGAATTATTAGTGTTAAAATTTGATGGTTGAGCTTCATTGCCAGTGTGACAAGATTTTAAATTACCTGGAAAGCACAACTCTAGATGTGCCTATGAAAGTGTTTCCAGAGAAGTTATACTGAGGAAGGGAAACCCACCTTGAATATGTATCATACTATCCTATATGGCCCTAGATTAAGAAAAAGAAGAAAGAAAGTTGTGCACCAGTATTGATTTCTTTTTGCTCCTTGACTTCAGATGGAATATGACCAGCTGGCCAGTGCTAATGACACCATGCCTTACCACCCTGATGATTGTACTACCCCTTAAACAGTGACCCAGGTTAAACCCTTCCTTGTGTGCAGGTGTGTGTGTGTGTGTGTGTGTGTGTGTGTGTGTGTGTGTGTGTATTTATGTTTGTGTGTGTATGTGAGTGTAGGTGTATGTGTAAGTGTGTATGTGTGCACACATGTGTGTACGTGCATGCATGCAAAAACTAAAAGTCAGCTCTCCAGATCCAAGAACCAAAACAACACTGGGATAAATAGAGTTGGTTACTTTATGAGGTTATATATATTTTTAAAAATTCAGGAGAGAAAAAAATCCATTGATCTTATAGTTTTGAAATGTCAGTTAGAAAAAAATGACCTCATAGTAGCTCCAGGAGGAAAGAGACGTTGTTTGTTGAATTAGGAAAGGAATCTAATAATACCAGGTCTCTTGATATGAAGGGGATTAAAATGTTTATTTATGCACATTTGTTCTGTTTGAATATTATGTGTTATCAGCATATTGCAGATTTTCCACTATACTAGTAACTGGAATTAGCTTAAAAAAAAGCTAAACATACAAAACTGCTGTTTTAGCTTGAAAATACTTAGAGTTGTGCTCTCTGAATGAGCCCATGCTTTCCTCTGTGTCAAATGTCTAAATCTGTATGTTAGAGTCACAGATTAACTGAGTTTCCACATCCACCCATTTTTCTGAATCTGGACACATCACGGACTGTAATGGTAGTCCACATGCTCCTCATGTAGTGTGTCAGTTCAGACAGCATGCAGTAACATCTGAAGGACGTTCCTCATCAGGGAAAGGGCCAGATAGTGGTTTTCACAGGAGGGAGGAGGAGGCTCATGAGACCCAGGGAGAGAGCATCAGGGTGTAGCTTTTGTGAGATGTCACCTGTATTGGGATGGGATTTGTACTGAAGTAGCTGCCTTTGAGTCATCTCTGCTCCTGTGAGTAACTCCTTACTCACACTTCTGTTAGTAACCACAATGAAAACTCATTAGTTGATCAAATTGGACATTGAACAATTGTTACATTAGTCTGTCTTGGGCTCCTTTTGTAGGGTAAGTGTGTGTGTGTGTGTATGTGTGTGTGTGTGTGTGTGTGTGTATGTGTGTGTGTATGTGTGTGTGTGTGTGTATATGTGTGTGTGTGTGTATGTGTGTGTGTATGTGTGTGTGTGTGTGTGTGTGTGTGTGTGTGTGTGTGTGTGATAAATGAAGTCTATGCAAGACTTGCTCCTATCCTCCCAGCTTTTCCCTCTTGCTCTCTTGTAAGTCTTTGGAATTCCCTCCAGGCCTGAAGTCTTGGAACAGGTCAGTGATGTCAAAATTTGTCTTACATGAGGGTTTAGGACAACTAATCTCTAGAAGAAACTTCAATTTCTAAGACTCAATGAGTCCTCAATTTCTGGAATTATTGATACAATTCTGACAAGTTTTACAGGAAGACTATCTTGTCTAAGAGATTCTGATTGATTCTATGTGATACTTAGTCAAGTTCACCATTTTAAGCCATCAAGCCTGGTTCTTAACCAAAGCTTATAAGTAAAATATAAATAACATAAGCTCTAACTCAAATTGGTACTTTGAGTACATACTGAAATCATTCACATGAGGAACTTGAACCAGAGGGAGGTCTCAAAAACTGTTAGCCATTGATGTGTCCATAAGACATGGTTCAGACATATGAATCTAATGTTCAGAGAGCTCAAGTAAAAAGTATTATCAGCAGTTTGAGGCTAACCTGGGCTAAGTAGTGAGTCCCAGGATAGTCTGGCCTGCAGAATGAAATTGTTTCAAGAACAAGTAAAAGATTATCGTCACCTTGCTGAAAACTTCCAAATTGAAGAGAGGCTGCTCTAAGAGACCAAGGCTCTCCACATTTTGGAAATGTGCAAACATCCAGAGGAATTCAGAAGGGAGAAGAGAAAAATGGACCCTGAACACGATAGCTAAGTCAGCTTCTCAGTACTAAGCAGGGCTGATTCTAAAACAGATCATCAAATGATGAACTTATAATCCTTGGAAAATTAAGAGCTAACAAGTGCGATCAAAAAGTTTCAAGGGTTACAAATCACACTGAGCTGATTGAAAAGAAGCATGGTCGTCTAAGTAGGGGAGCAGTGTGCTTCCTAAGATCTATATAGCTTTGACTTTGACAAGTAAGAGATTTTCAAAATTTGGTGTAA
The DNA here is from genome assembly GCA_036184795.1 of Tokudaia tokunoshimensis. Taxonomy (NCBI): domain Eukaryota; kingdom Metazoa; phylum Chordata; class Mammalia; order Rodentia; family Muridae; genus Tokudaia; species Tokudaia tokunoshimensis. The sequence continues at coordinate 97,651,541 of BTHU01000004.1, read as the reverse complement.
ATCACAGACCTCTAAGAGAACTTTATTGATATTAACTTAATGTGAGTTACTGGTTTCCAGAGAGAAGCAGAGGGCCACTTTCTATCCTTCACAGGTATAGATAAACATGAGGATGAGAGTCCCCAAGCAGCCACTATGAGCTAAGAAGTACACTGCCTATAACCTCCCTGCTGCTAAGTGGCTATTTTTATTACCTGTCAAATGGATAATGCATTTAAAAGGGATGAGTAAATCATCCAACTTATTCCATAATTGTTAAAGGGTGCTGCTAAGGGTCACACGTGAGTCTATGTTTTTAGAATCTGGAGCAATACGATTTATCAAAACCACAGTTCATATTAAACAAGCATCAGTCCCTGCCCTGGACTTTACCCTCATTTATTCACAACCGTGTTGTAACCATTCATGTACCACTGCTATTGGGATGTCTACAAACCTTTCCTGAACCTTCTTTGACCTACAAGTATCCCTTAAAGGCTGTGCTGGGATAAGAGGATGTCTGTATACTTTTTTGCTGGAACACCTTGGAGTCAGATACCACAAAGGAGTCACACTGGATGGTCTCAGGAGTATGGTGACTGATGAGGACATTTACACCCAAGAACTCAAAGGGCAGTGAATGCTGATAATGGCTAGAGAAAGTTTTAGGTTCTAGGCCAGCTTGTATAGGACTTCAAAGAGTGATGGGAAGTCCATAAAATCATAAAGAGTCTATAAAGATGCATATCCTACAGTCAAGGAGTTTTGGAGTTAAACTGAACTGAAAAAAATTCTCCCTAACACTCTCAGTCTCATTTATTCTGTATGTTAGATGCACAGATTGATTGAGTTTCCAACTGCACATCCCTTCTCTGAATCTGTACACTTGTGATGTACACAGATACAGCAACCCACATGCTCCTCATATGACGAGTCAACATAGGCAGCACGTGGTAACATCTGATGGATGCTCTTCATCAGGGAAAGGATCTCCTGGAGAGTGGTTTCTACCAGGCAGGAGAATGAGGCTCAGAGAACTTTTGGACAGAATGACTTTAGGGATTAGGTATTGTTCAGATTACTCAAAGATGTATAGAGGGTAGCCCCTGAGCCCCGCTAAAACATGTGAGGAGGAGAGTAGCTTACATTGGATTGTTTCTATGAGATTCCCCAAGCTTAGTATTCTGGTATTTGCTCTCTCCAGCAATTATCCATACATCTTAGAAATATGGCCTATAGAGTTACCGGTGACAAAGTCAAAAAACAAAGAAATGATAATGCTAAAATTTGAACCCATACCTGCCTGGCTCCAAAGTCTTTATTCACTGAGATGATAAGTCAGGTGTGTGCTGAAGGCCATGACTCATTAACTTGTGTTTACTACCAAAATATGTTTCCACTTAAGACCCAAGAAAAACAGACATCAAAAAGAAAAGTGCCTCAGTGGATGTAAAACAAGACTCTTTGAGCAGATGGAACTTCTTAAAAGTACTTGGGTATTTAAAGTTAGCTCTCTCGGGTGTTCTTTTTAATATGCATGTCACCGTTGAAAAGGTGTCAGCAGGAAGGAATCATATGATACTTATGGCAGACATCTGAAGAACATAATTGCCCCAGCTGACATGTGTGACTGCTCCTTCATTAATGCGTCAAGAGGACAGGTCTGCTTATAAGCTGTTTTCAGTAAAAATAAAATAGGAAGCACTTGCTTAAAGTTTATTACAGCCTTTTAGAGTAACATAATTATAATTATAAAATGTTCTTCCTGGGTGCGAATATTTTACTTGCTCTTCAGAGGATTTCTTTTAAGCTAGAAAAGAAAATGTTATTTTGATAGATGTTATACACTGAAGCTCCATTCATGGAAGCTTGAGTTGAGTGTTCGACAGAGTGTCTAGAGGCAATAAGTACAATCGGCCCACTCGGGTGAGGAAACATCTGAGCATGTTGACTTGATGCAGTTCCTCTCGGGTATCAAGCACTAGAACTCATCTTCAGAATCAGCATCAATCAGCAACAAAATTTAAGGAATGGAATGGGGTCTGTTACAGTCAGAACTAAGACCTTTCTAACATCCTAGGAAACTGAGGCAAATCACGAAGTGGCTTTCATACTTGGAAAAGTAACAGAACTCTAGATAATCCTCTGAAATAAGACATTGGCCTCTTAATATGTGTTAATTTCATCTTATAGATGACCTTCAGTATTTAGAGGGATATATACTAGATCTCTATTTTGCAGATAAAGTAAGTGAGTTCTAAGACCATACTGGCCTGATCTACCTGGAGTAACCTACTTACAAGGTTCAGAACCACGGAACAGAACCTACCTGCTTATGTAAAGATTATGACTGACCAGATGTGACTTCAAAGGAAGAAGGGGAATCAGGTAAATGTATCTTTGGTGCCTCCCCCTCGGGTTTCTGTTCTGTTCCCTGTGATCAGCAAATAAGAAGATGGGAATGTATACCAGGATTATATTGTATAGCATGCATGGCACTGCCTGCCGTCTGCCTTTCAGAACATAGAAGGCCTCAACTAGTGGTCAGGGAAATGTGTTGAAGAAAAACACACCATGTTCTTAGTGCCTGTGACATTTTTATTTTCTTTTATCCCCCTCTTCCTTAGACTTACAGCTCATTATTTAAAAACTAATGTCGATTTTAAGGAAAAAACATATAGCCCACCACAAATGTATTTAAGGAATATCCCTGAACCTCACATCTGAAGGGTAACTATAAATCAGAAAAAAAAACTAATTTCTTTAATAGCAACATTGTTTGTGGATTATAAGAAAGAGGACCTGGTTTCCCACTAAAATAAGAAACACAAAATATCATCATGATTCTCTGGTTAAAGTAAACACCGGTGGAAGTCAAGTGATATGTGCAGTCTTGCTAAGATGTTCTCACCTGTGTGAGGGGTAGATATGCTGATTACTACATCTTGACAGGGGTACCCTCCGATTTAAGGAATCAGAGTTATTGTGGTAGGAAAGAGTAAGTTAAGACCTCCCAAACCGCCACAAAGTTCTAGAATACATCACCCAAGATGCTATATATCCCAAGAGGAATCTCAGAGATTGACACTGCCTTGCAAAACTTAAAAGAAGCAAAGGCAAAGTTTTCTGTCACATCTCCTTCCAATGTTTTGGCACCTGAGAAAACGAGGTGAAATGTGGCAGATAGTAGTAGACTACCACAAAATAGTGGGAGCTCCAAGCGTAGATGTTATTTCCAGATATGGTATCTGTCTCTACTGGAGAAAAACAGCATGCCTTCGGGAGCTTACCATGCACCCACTAATCTGGTAAGTGTATTTCCTATTCCGCTCACGAAAGAGGATTAGAAAAGTTAGTTGAAAGTCATATGGCAGAGAGAGGATTATAATTTAACTGTCCTGTCTAAGGATCAAGAAAACTATCCTGTTCTCTTTGAAGACATAGTCAATAGGGTCCTTGATCATCTTAATGTGACACACTGATGTTCCACTGCATTGAATAATATTATACTGATTGGAATAACTTGCTATTCATACTTTGGATAAACTAGGAAAACACATTGTATTACAAGATAAAAGAAGATTCTACAAAGATGCAAGGGCCTCCCAGAGCAGTGAGCTTTAAGGACAGAAGAGTCTTGAAGTTATAAACATGTGATAGTAATCTGTTAAAGATTCTAGTCTGAGGTGAAATGGGGCACATTCCGTTGAAGGCACAAAAGAGTTTTGTGGAACATGTAACTGTGACAACACCTGAATAATTTGCCGTTCATGTCAATAGACAAGCAAAAACAGAGAAAGTCAAGAGAATTACACAAGAAACTAAGTTTGCCCCTACTGAACGAAAACCAGAACAACTATATCTAAAATCCTCAGGATGCTGTAATACAGATCTTTATACCCCTATAGTTCATAGCATTCATGTACAAAATGGGCAATTACAGCAAAAATAGCTAAGTAAAGCGAAGATTGTAAAGGCTGAGACCTCTAGCGTATGCCATTTTATAGGCCAGCCAGCCTGCAGCAGTAGAAATACAGGCAGGATGACAAAAAATAGAGGTAGACAAAGGTGGTTAAAAATGTCAATTAAGACTGACATTCCCAGTGCCACAGAAATGTTACCTCACATCATTAAACCTTTTGCCTTAGATTACTGAGACATTGTAGCTAGTCCTCATAAAAAGACAGTGTGACAGATTAGAATTGAAAACAGTGCACACATACATGTTCTCTCTCCTTCTCCCTCTCCCCCTCCCCCTCCCCCTCCCACTCCCTCTCCCTCTCCTTCTCCCTCTCTCTCCCTTTCCCTCTCCCTTCCTCCCTCTCTTAGGCCAGAGACAGGGCTCACATTGTAAAGCACTTGCCTACTTTGCAGGAGGCCCTGGGTTCAATCATCACTGAGAAAAGAAAGCTTTCCCTTAGTAAGATTGCAGACAGATAAAGATATTACCCACAAGATGAAAGGGGAACTATGTGAGTTACTATATGTGAAGTGACAAGTTACAGCCCCATTTCCCAGTGCCATCTGTCTCTTCCAGCTCTGCATGCTTCTTACCTAGTTAGGGCATTTGCAATTTGACAATGCATTGTCTACTGTTCCTTGCCTTCACCCTTTCTTCTATCATGAATGTTGCTCTTCCTGATCTACTACAGAACCTTAATCAGTGAACACATGCACAATTAGGGGACGTGGAGAAGTTAACATCCCATGAAGCAAGTCCCTTATACTCAGTAGATAAATATTCTCTCTATCTCTAATTTCCCACTGAGGAACAGTTCTGAGACACAACTTGAACAACTCCCAAGAGGTGTGGTACCATGGGTTGAGAGCTTCCTGTGAGTTCTCCTTGCTTAATGGATTTGCTCAGTTTAGCCTCTCCAGCTGAGACTGTACTTCCTAATAAAATAACAGTGTAGATGCCTTTAGTCTAAGGTTCTGTTTCCTTGGAAACTAAGAAGGGATAAACAGTCATTGTTGATTTTATTAATGTTGTTATTGTTACCAACTCATCGATTTGTTAAAAACACTATAATTACTAATGTGGTTAATTTGAAGAGCTTAGAAATGACATTTAAACACTGGCTAGTATCAGCGTGGCTAATCTCTTTCTTGTCACATCCCTGGACACAGTTTCTTTCTTTCTTTTTTTTTTTTAACATGGCTTAACTTTTTTATTTTTTTTTATTTTCTAAGCTTTTTTTTATTTACATTCCAAATCATTTCCCCTTTCCCGTTTCCTCCCTCCCCGAAAGTCCCATAAGCCCCCTTCCCTCCCTCTTTTCTCCATTCAACCCCCTCTCGTTACTCTGTCCTGGTGTTCCCCTACATCCAGTCTTTCCAGGACCAGGGGTCTCTCCTACCATCTTTTTAGAAATCTATTGATATGCGGATTGTGTCTAGGGTATTCCGAGATTCTGGGTCAATATCCCCTTATCAGTGACTGCATACCATGTGTGTTCTTTTGTGATTGGGTTACCTCACTAAGGATGATATTTTCAAGATCTGACCATTTGCCTAGGAATTTCGTGAATTCACTGTTTTTAATTGCAGAGTAGTATTCCATTGTGTAGATATACCACATCTTCTGAATCCATTCCTCCGTTGAGGGACATCTGGGTTCTTTCCAGCTTCTGGCTATTATAAATAAGGCTGCTATGAACATAGTGGAGCATGTGTCCTTATTGCATGCAGGTAAAATCTCTGGGTATATGCCCAGGAGTGGTATAGCCGGATCCTCCGGGAGTGTCATGCCCAGTTTTCTGAGGAACCGCCAGACTGCTTTCCAGAGTGGTTGTACCAGCTTGCAATTCCACCAGCAGTGGAGGAGTGTTCCTTTTTCTCCACATCCTTGCCAACAACTGCTGTCTCCTGTGTTTTTGATCTTAGCCATCCTGACTGGTGTGAGATGGAATCTCAGGGTTGTTTTGATTTGCATTTCCCTAATGACTAAGGATGATGAACATCTCTTTAGGTGCTTCTCAGCCATTAGATATTCTTCAGGTGAGAACTCTTTGTGTAGCTCTGTACCCCATTTTTTAATAGGGTTACTTGCCTCTCTGGAGTTTAACTTCTTGAGTTCTTTGTATATCTTGGATATTAGCCCTCTGTCGGATGTAAGGTTGGTAAAGATCATTTCCCAGTTAGTTGGTTGCCGCTTTGTCTTTTTGACAGTGTCTTTTGCCTTGCAAAAACTTTGTAATTTAATGAGGTCCCATTTGTCTATTCTTGATCTTAGAGCATAAGCTATTGGAGTTCTGTTCAGGAAATTCTCCCCTGTGCCCATATGTTCAAGGTTCTTCCCTAGTTTCCTTTCTATTAGTTTCAGTGTGTCTGGTTTTATGTGGAGGTCCTTGATCCACTTGGAATTGAGCTTAGTGCAAGGAGATAAGAATGGGTCAATTTGCATTCTTCTGCATGTTGACCTACAGTTGAGCCAGCACCATTTGTTGAAAAGCCTATCTTTTCTCCACTGGATGGTTTTAGCTCCTTTGTCAAAGATCAAGTGACCATAGGGTGTGGATTCATTTCTGGGTCTTCAATTCTGTTCCATTGATCTACATGCCTGTCACTGTACCAATACCATGCGGTTTTTAACACTATTGCTCTGTAGTGCAGCTTGAGGTCCGGGATACTGATTCCCCCAGAGGTTCTTTTACTCTTGAGAATAGTTTTAGCTATTCTGGGTTTTCTGTTATTCCAGATGAATTTTTGAATTGCTCTTTCTAACTCTATGAAGAATTGAGTTGGGATTTTGATGGGGATTGCATTGAATCTGTATATTACTTTTGGTAAGATGCTCATTTTTACTATATTAATCCTGCCAATCCATGAGCATGGCAGATTTTTCCATCTTCTGAGGTCTTCTTCAATTTCTTTCTTCAGAAACTTGAAGTTCTTGTCATACAGATCTTTCACTTGTTTGGTTAGAGTCACGCCAAGATACTTTATATGGTTTGTGGCTATCATGAAGGGTATCATTTCTCTTACTTCTTTCTCAGCCTGCTTATCCTTTGAGTATAGGAAGGCTACTGACTTGCTTGAGTTGATTTGATATCCGGCCACTTTGCTGAAGTCATTTATCAGCTGTAGGAGTTCTCTGGTGGAGTTCTTTGGGTCGCTTAAGTATACTACCATATCGTCTGCAAATAGTGATAGTTTGACTTCTTCCTTTCCAATTTGTATCCCTTTGACCTCTTTTTGTTGTCTAATTGCTCTAGCTAGAACTTCAAGTACTATATTGAAAAGATATGGAGAGAGAGGGCAGCCTTGTCTAGTCCCTGATTTTAGTGGGATTGCTTCAAGTTTCTCTCCATTTAGATTGATGCTGGCTACCGGTTTGTTGTAAATTGCTTTTACTATGTTTAGATATGGGCCTTGAATTCCTGATCTTTCCAAGACCTTTAGCATGAAAGGATGCTGAATTTTGTCAAATGCTTTCTCAGCATCTAATGAAATGACCATGTGGTTTTTTTCTTTGAGATTGTTTATGTAGTGGATTACATTGATGGATTTCCTTATATTGAACCATCCCTGCATCCCTGGGATGAAGCCTACTTGATCGTGGTGAATGATCGTTTTGATGTGTTCTTGGATTCGGTTGGCAAGAATTTTATTGAGTATTTTTGCATCGATATTCATAAGAGAGATTGGCCTGAGATTCTCTTTCTTTGTCGGATCTTTGTGTGCTTTTGGTATTAGTGTAATTGTGGCTTCATAGAACGAGTTGGGTACTGTTCCTTCTGTTTCTATTTTGTGGAACAGTTTGAAGAGTATTGGTGTTAGGTCTTCTTTGAAGGTCTGATAGAATTCTGCACTAAAACTATCTGGACCTGTGCTTTTTTTGGTTGGAAGACGTCCAATGACAACTTCTATTTCTTCAGGGCTTATAGGACGGTTTAGATGGTCTATTTGATCCTGATTTAATTTTGGTATTTGGTATCTGTCAAGGAAATTGTCCATTTCCTCAAGATTTTCTAGTTGTGTTGAATACAGGTTTTTTAGTAGGATCTGATGATTTTTTTAATTTCCTCAGTTTCTGTTGTTATCTCTCCCTTTTCGTTTCTGATTTTATTAATTTGGATACTATCTCTGTTCCCTCTGGTTAGTCTGGCTAAGGGCTTATCTATCTTGTTGATTTTCTCAAAGAACCAACTCCTCGTTTTGTTGATTCTTTGTATGGTTTTATTTGTTTCTACTTGATTGATTTCAGCCCTGAGTTTGATGATTTCCTGCCTTCTACTCCTCTTTGGTGTATTTGCTTCTTTTTGTTCCAGGGCTTTCAGGTGTGCCTTTAAGCTGTTAGTGTATGCTGTCTCCTGTTTCTTTTTGGCGGCACTCAGGGCTATGATTTTCCTCTTAGCACTGCCTTCATTGTGTCCCATAAATTAGGGTATGTTGTGCCTTCATTTTCATTAACTTTCAAAAAGTCTTTGATTTCTTTCTTTATTTCCACCTTGACCAAGTTATCATTGAGTAGAGCATTGTTCAGCCTCCATGTGTACGTGGGTTTTCTTTTGTTTTTGTTGCCATTGAAGACCACCCTTATTCCATAGTGATCTGATAGGAGGCATGGGATTAGTTCTATCTTCCTATATCTGTTGAGGTCTGATTTGTGACCAATTATATGGTCAGTTTTGGAGAAGGTACCATGAGGTGCTGAGAAGAAGGTGTATTCTTTAGCTCTAGGATGAAATGTTCCGTATATATCTGTTAGTTCCATTTGGTCCAAGGCTTCAATTAGATTCACTGTGTCCCTGTTTAGTTTCTGCTTTCCTGAACGATCCATTTCAGAGTGCGGGGTGTTGAAGTCACCCACTATTATTGTGTGTGGTGCGATGTGTGCTTTGAGTTTTAGTAAAGTTTCTTTTACGAATGAGGGTGCCCTTGCATTTGGAGCATAGATATTCAGAATTGAGAGTTCTTGATGGTGGATTTTTCCCTTGATCAGTATGTAGTGTCCTTCTGTGTCTTTTTTGATGACTTTAGGTTGAAAATCAATTTTATCCGATATTAGGATGGCTACTCCACCTCGTTTCTTGGGGCCATTTGCCTGTAAAATTGTTTTCCAGCCTTTTACTCTGAGGTAGTGTTTGTCTTTGACACTGAGGTGCGTTTCCTGCATGCAGCAAAATGCTGGGTCCTGTTTACGTATCCAGTCTGCTAGTCTATGTCTTTTAATTGGGGAATTGAGACCATTGATATTAAGAGAGATTAAGGCATAGTGATTATTGCCATCTGCCATTCTTGACGCTATCTTTATGTTTGAGTGGTTATCTACTTTTGGGTTTGATGCAAGAAGGTTATTATCTCATTTTTTCCAGGGTGTTGTTTCTCTCCCTGTATTGGAGGATTCCACCTATTATCCATTGCAGGGCTGGATTTGTGGAAAGATATTGTGAAAATTTGGTTTTATCATGGAATATCTTGGTCTCTCCATCTATGGTGATTGAGAGTTTTGCTGGGTAGAGTAGTCTAGGCTGGCATTTGTGCTGTCTTAGTGTCTGCATGAGATCTGCCCAGGATCTTCTGGCTTTCATAGTCTCTGGTGAGAAGTCTGATGTGATTCGGATAGGTCTTTCTTTGTATGTTACTTGGCCCTTTTCTCTTACTGCTTTTAATATTCTTTCTTTGTTTAGAACATTTGGTGTTTTAATTATTATGTGACGGGAGGTATTTCTGTTCTGGTCCAGTCTGTCTGGAGTTCTGTAGGCTTCTTGTACGTTCATCGGCATCTCTCTCTTTAGGTTAGGGAAGTTTTCCTCCATAATTTTGTTGAAGATGTTTACTGGCCCTTTAAGTTGCAAATCTTCACTCTCATCTATACCTATAATCCTTAGGTTTGGTCTTCTCATTGTGTCCTGGATTTCCTGGATGTTTTGGGTTACATGTTTTTTGCATTTTGCATTTTCTTTGACTGTTGAGTTGATGCTTTCTATGGAATCTTCAGCACCTGAGATTCTTTCTTCCATCTCTTGTATTCTATTGTTGATGTTTGCATCTATGACTCCTGATTTCTTCCCAAGGTTTTCTATCTCCAAAGTTGTCTCCCTTTGTGATTTCTTAGTTGTTTCTACTTCCTTTTTTAGTTCCTGGATGGATTTGCTGAGATCCTTCACTTGTTTGTTTGTATTTTCCTGTCTTTCTTTAAGGTATTTTTGCATTACCTCTTTCAGGATTTCTGCCTGCTGACCCACGTTCTCCTGCATTTCTCTGAGCGATTTTTGTGTTTCCTCCTCATGGGAATCCATCTGTTGATCCATCGTCTCCTGCATTTCTTTAAGCAGTTCTCGTGTTTTCTTTGTAAGGGCATCTAACCGTTGATTCATTTCTTTAAGCACTTTTTGTGTTGCCTCCTTATGGGCATCCGTCTGTTGACCCATATTCTTCTGCATTTCTTTATGCAACTTTTGTGATTCCTTTGTGAGTGCATCTACCCATTGATTCATCTCGTTAAGCGATTTTTGTGTTGTCTCCTTGTGCGCCTCCATCTTTTGATCCATGTTCTCCTGCATTTCTCTAAGCGATTTTTGTGTTTCCTTTGTAAGGGCTTCTAACCATTGATTCATGATCTCCTGTAATTCTTTATTAGATTTATTTGTGTCCTTCTTGTGATCCTGTAATAGCATCATGAGAAGTGATTTTAAATCCAGATCTTGTGTTTCGGGTGTGGTGGGGTATCCAGGACTTGCTGCTGTTGGAGAGTTGGGTTCGGATGGTGCCATATTACTTTGATTTCTGTTAAAAATATGGAACACTTCACGAATTTGCGTGTCATCCTTGCGCAGGGGCCGTGCTAATCTTCTCTGTATCATTCCAATTTTAGTATATGTGCTGCCGAAGCGAGCACTGGACACAGTTTCTATTTGCTTCAAAGTTTACATTTCATAAAGGCTGAATTTGTTCGTAAGTGAGAGAAAATGCCCTAGCCCTGCAATATAGACAGAGAGGAGAATGCTAGAAATAGAAAGAAAAGGTAACTGGGAACCCAGATGGTATTGCGAAAGCTTCAGACTGTCTCTGCTCATGCCAATATACCTACCTCTCGAGTTCATGAAGCACTGATTACCTAAAACAACTGTGTAATAAGATTCAAAATTTCATGAAATTTATGACACACTGTGATATTCACATTCAGACATAGACATGTGTGAGCACACATGTATATACATGTAAATATACTCTGTCTTCCTATATAGACTGAAGGACTTAACAGACACTCCTCCTTCAGGAAGCAGTCTATATGCTGATGTCTGATACAAAGTCGTTGCCTGGTTGCATAGCAGGCTGAATTCAATTTCTTCTTGTTCCCACTAGAAATTCTTAATTGTCCTTGCCCATTATGAGGCACAGCAAAGAATAAGATACCTGATCTTAAGTGTTTATTTTCCATATTACCATGGCAGGCTCTTCTATAATTGATTAAGAAGTTTTTCTAGGCATAGGAGAATTCCACTTTATAAATATAGGCAAGCCAGGAGGAGCACCTCAGTTTTTATGGGATACCATGGTCAAACCTATAGCTATCCCAGCCACTTAGAAATCCTGCCTTAATCATGAGTTATTTTCTTGAAGCTTGGGAAGAATTTGAAGACTATGTGGAACCAATAATATGAACTTTTATGAATGGACAAAGATAAATAATATGTGATACATCATAGAAGTGTATCCAGCCATAAAGGCTAAAATAATTGTCATTTGTAGAAATAATAAATAATAGAATTGTTAAATGAAATTAGCCACCCAAATGTGGAAGTTATATTCATATAATTACCAACTTCTACCTCTGCTGTGCGGTCTAAACTCCCAACTTAGATAGCCAGTTTTGCCAGTCTGAGTACCCTTCCTACCAATGTGACAAAACTCATTCCAATACAGTGTGGATGCTGTGTTTTTTTGCTTTCATCAATTCACAAAAGGAAAAAAAAGAAAAATAATTAGGAAAGGGTTTCCCATGAGGTGTGTCAGCAGCACACCTGTCCCTATTATACTAAATGAATCCCCCTTCTTCCTGTTACAAAGGTTCAGGTACCCCTGCCAGGACAATGATGGCTTTTCATCTAGTGTGCTCATCTCTGAAAATAAGGGCCAGAACGTTTCAAAACCTAATCTAATATGGACTTAGAAGTAAAGAAAATGAGAGGGGCAGTATCTTTCTTTCTTTCTTTCTTTCTTCCTTCCTTCCTTTCTTCCTTTCATCCTTTCTTAATCTTTTATTTATTTATTTGTTTGTTTGTTGTTTGTTTTAAACTCCAGATTTTATTCCCTTCCCGGTTCACCCTCCAACTGTTCCACATCCCATACCTCCTCCCCTGTCTCCACAAGGATGTCCCCACCTCCCACCTCCATCCCCCATCCCCCATCCCCCACCCCACCAGACCTCTAAACTCCCTGGAGCCTCCAGTCTCTTCGGGGTTAGGTGCACCTTCTCTGACTAAACCCAGACCCAGCAGCCCTCTGCTGTATATGTGTTAGGGGCCTCATATCAGCTGGTGTATGTTGCCTGGTTGCTGATCCAGTGTCTGAGAGATCTCAGGTGTCCAGGTTGATTGAGATTGCTTGTCCTTCTACAGGGTTGCCCTCCTCCTAAGCTTCTTCTGTCTTTCCCCTAATTCAAGTACAAGGGTCAGCAGTTCCTGTCCATTGGTTGGGTACAAATATCTGCAACTGACCCTTTCAGCTGCTGTTGGGTCTTTCAGAGGACAGTCATGATAGGTCCCTTTTTGTGAGCAAACCATAGCCTCAGTAATAGTGTCAGGTCTTGGAACCTCCCCTTGAACTAGATCCCTCTTTGGGCCTGTCTCAGGACCTTCCTTTCCTCAGGCTCCTCTCCATTTCCATCCCTGCAGTTCTTTCAGACAGGAACAATTATGGGTCAGAGTTTTGACTTGGGATAGCAACCCCATCCCTCACTTGATGCCCTGTCTTTCTGCTGGAGGTAGGCTCTACATGTTCCTTCTCCCAATGTAGGGCATTTCATCTAAGGTTCCTATCTTTGAGTCCTAAGAGTTTCTCACCTCCCAGGTCTCTGGTACATTCTGGAGGGTCCCCCCAACCTCCTACCTCCCGAGATTGCCTGTTTCCATTCTTTCTGCTGGCCCTTAGGGATTCAGTCCTTTCCCCCCACCCAATACCAGATCATGTTCCCCTCTCTCCCCAATCCCCTTTCCCTCCCAAGTCCCTCCTCCCTCCCTCCTTGTGATTTCTTTCCTCTCCCTCCCAAGTGGGACTGAGGCATCCTCACTTAGTGACTTCAGCTTGTTGACCTTTTTAAGTTCTGTGGACTGTATCTTGGGTATTCTGTACTTTCTTTTTTTTTCTTTTTTCTTTTTTCTTTTTCTTTTTTTTTCTTTTTTTTTGGCTAATATCCACTTATTAATGAGTAAATACCATGCATGTCCCTTTGGGTCTGAGTTACCTCATTCAGGATAATATTTTCTAGTTCCATCATTTGCCTGCAAAACTCAGGATGTCCTTGTTCTTAATAACTGAGTAGTATTCCATTGTGTAAATGAACCACATTTATTGTGTCCATTCCTCTGTCATGGGACATCGGGGTTATTTCCAGCTTCTGGCTATCACAAACAAAGCTGTTATGAACAAAGGGGAACATGTGCCTCTGTGGCATGGTGTGGCATATTTTGGGTATATTCCCAAGAGTGGTATTCCTGGGTCTTCAGGTAGATCTATTTCTAGTTTTCTGAAGAACCTCCAGATTGATTTCCAGAGTGGTTGTACTAGTTAGCAATCCTGTCAGCAATGGAGGAGTGTTCCTCTTTCTCCACATCCTAGCCAACATGTGCTGTCACCTGAGGTTTTGATCTTAGCCATTCTGATTGGCGTTAGGTGGAATCTCAGGGTCATTTTTTGATTTGTATTTCTCTGATCACTAAGGACTTTGAAAATTTCTTCAGGTGTTTCTCAGCCATTCAAGATTCCTCTGTTGTGAATTCTCAGTTTAGTTTTATACCCCATTTTTTTATTGGGTTGTTTGGTTTTTTTGGTGGTTAGCTTCTTGAGTTCTTTATATATTTTGGATATTAGCCCTCTATCAGATGTGGGGTTAGTGAAAATATTTTCCCAATCTGTAGGTTGCTGGTTTGTCTTATTCACCATGTTCTTTGCCTTACAGAAGCTTTCCAGTTTCATGAGGTCCCATTTATCAATTCTTGATCTTAGTTCATGACCCATTGGAGTTGTTTAGAAAATTTCCTTCTGTGCCAATGAGTTCAAGGCTCTTTCCCACTTTCTCTTCTATTAGAGTCAGTTTATCTGGTTTTATGTTGATCCACTTGGACTTGAGCTTTGTGCAAGTTGACAAATATGGCTCTATTTTCATTTATTTACATTTCAACTGCCAGTTAGACCAGCACTATTTATTGAAGATGCTTTCTTTTTCCCATAGTATGTGTTTGGCTTCTTTGTCAAAGATCAAGTGTCTGTAAGTGTGTGGTTTTATTTCTGGGTCTTCAATTCTATTCCATTTGTATTGGCTGGTTTTGTGTCAACTTGACACAAGCTGGAGTTATCATAGAAAAGGAGGTTCAGTTGAGGACATGCCTCCATGAGATCCAGCTGTGGGACATTTTCTCAATTAGTGATCAAGCGGAGAGGGCCCCTTGTATGTGGTAACTACCTCTGGGCTGGTATTCTTGGGTTCTATAAGACAGCAGGTTGAGCAAGCCAGGGGGAGCAAGGCAGTAAGAAACATCCCTCCATGGCCTCTGCATCAGCTCCTGCTTCCTGACCTGCTTGAGTTCCAGTCCTGACTTCCTTTTGTGATGAACAGAAACGCAAAAGTGTAAGCTGAATAAACCCTTTCCTCCCCAACTTGCTTCTTAGTCATGATGTTTGTGCAGGAATAGAAATCTTGACTAAGAAACCATTGATCAATGTGTCTGTCTCTGTATCAGCGCCATGCACTTTTTATCACTATTGCCCTGTAGTAAAGCTTGAGGTTAGGGACAGTGATTTCCCCAGCCATTCTTTTACTATTAAGTATTGTTTTCACTATTCTGGGTTTTTTTGCCTTTCCAGATGAATTTGAGAATTGCTCTTTCCATGTCTTTGAAAGAATTGTGTTGGGATTTTGATGGGGATTGCATTGAATCTATAGATTGTCTTTGGTAGGATGGCCATTTTTACTACATTAATTCTGCAATCCATGAGCATGGGAGATCTCTCCATTTTCTGAGATCTTCTCTGATTTCTTTCCTGAGATACTTGAAATTATTTTCATACAGATCTTTCACTTGTTTGGTTAGAGTTACCCCAAGATAGTTTATATTATTTGTGGCTATTGTGAAGGGAGTTGTTTCCCTAATTTCTTTCTCACCTGTTTATCATTTGTATAAAGGAAGGCTACTGATTTATTTGAGTTAATTTTGTATCCAGATACTTTGCTGAAGTTGTTTATCAGCTGGAGAAGTTCTCTGGTCTAGGTTTTGGGGTCACTTATGTATATTATTATATCATCTGCAAATAGTGATACCTTTATTTCTTCTTTGCCAGTTTGTATCCCCTTGATCTCTTCTTGTTGTCTTATTGTTCTAGCTAGTACTTCGAGTACTATATTGAATAGATATGGGGAGAGTGGGCATCCTTGTCCCCAATTTTAGTGGGATTGCTTCAAGGATCTTGCCATTTAATTTGATATTGGCTGTTGGTTTGCTGTATATTGTTTTTATTATGTTTAGGTATGGGCCTTGAATTCCTGTTCTCTCCAATACTTTTAACATGAAGGGGAGGGGCAGTGTCTTAATGCATGTGGTAGACCTATTCTTTTGAAGAAGACCCGCATGTTTATTGGGTGGCTTTGTGCATTAGGTCTTGATAGGGGAAGAGACAATTTAAGTACTGAGGGCCATTGTGGGGGAGACAGCCAACAAGTTATCCCCACTCTGTGTGTCAGAATTCTAGTCTCTTTCCTCAGGGCACTGGTCTCTGCATGCTCTATCTGCTTCACCTGGACGCTTAATTATTTTTGAAGCAGGAGACTCTGTTTAATTCTAAATTGGGTCTTTGTCCTTTCTCCAAACACTGACAATAGTTACCTCTTTCTAAACTACCCAAGAGGACTTCTGACCTAGGTTTTCCATTTTTAAATGGTTCCAGCTTGTCATTATTTCCTACCAGGCAATAATAAAACTTATGACAAGCAGCCAATCCCATTTTCTTTGCATGAGCATTTTTTATGTTTTCAAATGCCCAGAGCTTTGCTTTGCAACATTCTCTCAACAAATCTTTTTCTTTTTCATTTTTTTCTCTCTCTCTCTCTCTTTTTTTTTTTTTCATTTTGGCCGAAGCCTCAGGCCAGCGCCTCTCTGCCAATTCCTATTCTCCTGGGATGGAGTTTCATTGTGCACAATGCTGTGAGTGATCCAAGCCTGTGTCCTCATCTTAGTGTCATCTGTCTCCTCCAAACATTCCTGCAAACGCTGTCAGTTGCGTCCTTTGGGAAACAGGCACTGATGGGGGTTTGCAGGGAGTAAGACTGCAAATAACACTAGCACTAATACTTATTGTAGTAACAAACAATAAGAATATCACCTGTGGAAACTGAAGAATGAACTCAAGTGAGCTACAACCTTGATACAAGTAACTGAGATGGAGACAACTCTGAGTCTATCCTATGTCGATGAATCCTCTGGGTTCACCTATGAGCTAAAAAAAAAAAAAAAAAAGAGGAGAGTCCTAAGGAGGAGAGGAGACTCTGGAGGCCTTGGCTGACAAACTCAAACTGACGAAAGGATGCATTAGAATTTGATTCTTCCATAAAAGGCTTGAGATGGAGCTGAAGTGTTTGGCTAAGGCCCACAATTATTGGAAAATATGTAGTTACCATTCGACACCAAGAAGAACCACCAGGCAGAACTCCAAGAAGTTCACTCAAAATGACCCTGGACTCCCAAAGCTTTGGAAGCCTTAAAGAGTCTCACACTCTCTTCTTGGTACCAAAGCAGACATGGCACATCACAGGATTTCTGACTCCCTGGTATAGGCTCTTTTTGTTAGTGTTTTTTTTTCAACTTCCTTATTGGGGCAGGAGTCTGTTGGGTTTTGTGTCACTAGACAGTACATGAATAAAGAGAGCTTGCATTCATAGAAACTAAAATGACTTCTTTAAAAGAAAAAAAAAGTATCACCCGTGGAAAAGAGAAAGAGGATAAGATGGGGTGGGGAGGGACCTGTATGCGTCAGGCCAGTTCAGCATGACAGGCTGCATGCATCAGGCTAGTTCAGCAAAGAGATCTCTGCTCAGACACTGATAGACTTATAAAAGAAAACCTTGAAAAACAGGCTAAGTTTTTCCTCTTCATGTGTGTGCATTTATGTGTGAACAAGTGTGTTTTAGAGACCAGAAAAACAGAAAGGGACAAAAAAAAATCCTCACAAAGATTACATAAGGGGAAACCTTAACATGTGTTTGATACAAAAGTGGAAGGGAAACCATAAGAATGGAAAGGTTTAAATGGGGAGAAGCAACTGAGATAGAATATGGAGAAAGGGGAAACAGAGATATGGTGTATGGAGAAAGCCTTAGAGTATCTAACAACTTGATAAGCTAATAGTGATGGTCCCTTGTATAGGTGGATGAAGCTGCTCCCAGGAGAGGAGAGAGACAGTTCAAAGGAACACTAGAGCATATGGATCAAAGCACATTACACACATTTCCAGATCGTCACAATGAAATTCTTACTTTGTATAATTAATATACACCAATAACAAAGAGGGAAGAAAGAAAGCAGCACCAAGGTAGCCAAGGACCCCAAGGTTCTAGCAAAAACAGCTCAAGACTGACTATATAACGTATACGAAATAAGTCACTGTGGTCTCCTAGTAAAAATGACTGAGAACTTCAAGCTGCATAAAAAATGTTAAGCAAAATATGGGTTCCATAGGAGTATGTGACCCAGCAGTTCTCAAGAAGCATGCCCATGAACCCATCCCATGAACTCGTCTCTTAAAAAGCTCGTTATATTGTTTATTGCTGGGTGGGCGGAATGGATTCTACTTTTCAATAAAAGAGCATAAATGTACTTATGGACGTACTTTCAAACCTCCACTTATAAAGTATGTACATTCCTCCCACATGCAAAATGGGTTATCCTTGGTATGACCAACTTGAAATTCAGAATCAAAGCACAGAAGGCAAGTTGAATATGCACGACCAGAGTCTATTTAATAGATAAGTTGCTACATAAAAAGTTACACAGAAATTCAGTGACCCGTGACATCCCAGTTTGTATGGAGGGGCTCAGTAACAGCTCAGGTGGATGAGGTGGGTGTCTGCCTCAAGATGTCAGGAGGATGTCAGCCACCTGAAGGCAGGACTGCAGCCGGACAGTCCCTCCAACGCAACTCACTCCTAACCATTGTAAACCAGCTCCTAATCTATTGACAAGAGGCCTCAGGGGTCCCCTGAGCTAGTCATCCCATTCTTCAGTCCATAAGAACTGTGACAGTAGTTTCCTAGCAGATATTCCAAAAGCCACCAAGGATCACTATGGAAAAGTTGAAAGTGGGAGCTAGAGTTGTTAGTTGGGACTTACCAGTTTCTTTTATGTGAAAATCGACAACATAGTGTTTTGCTTTTAAGGGGAAGGGACTACCCTAACGTTCTCATATCATGTTCTAAGTAACAAGTGAAATGTGACGGGTAATATGAAGCAGAACCCAGGTGGTGCTTGTGTAAAAGGTGAGAGATAAAACAAACAAACAACATCTACCTTTCAAAGTAGTATCCAAAAGCCTGACTTCAGGTGTCATGACCTCCCAATCAGAAGGGAACTCCCAGCCCCACAGAGAGAATCCCAACTTCCAGACAATCCAAATTTCTTTTACCAGTTTTCCTCCAAAACTCTTGATGAAAGAGGGTTTGTTTTGGTTTTTTTTTTAGCGTAGAAAATTCAAGAAATTAGAATCTTGAATCTTACTGACACAGCTGACTTAACCATGAGCACAGCTGTGATTAAACCCCAAGAACCCATGAGATAGAAGAATTCAGCCTCTACACAGACAAATTCAAATCATGGAGATGGAGAAATGTGCTTTTCCAAAAGAATAAAAAAGAAGGAAAGAAAAAGAAAAGAAAAAGGACATGTCTAAGAAAAAGAGAAAATAAATTCTTGGCTTATCCCACACCCCAGCTGCAAAAGCTAAGAATATAAGGTATAGGGAGAATGTTCCACCCACAGATTTTGGCTACAGACAGAACAAAGTTACTCCCATCTCACTATGATTAAAGTCAAGTGAGCCTGAGCTGAGTCTGGGGACAGGAAAATCAGCATCCAGCTTTACAAAGTGGACACAGGTACCAGAAGCACCCTGAGTTGGTCCTGTGAGGCCATGTCTATGGATTCCCAGGGTAAATCTTTCAATGAAACTGCACATATTTGGGAACAAAGACAATAAAGACTGGGCTGTAAACTGTTGTGAGTCAGAACAAAATGTGTTAGCATTGACTTAAGCTTCAATTCTATCGCTTGGTTTAGGAAACTATTGACTATTGAAATAGCAATGCCAAAGAGCTAAACAAATTAAAAGTGTCAATTTTAGAACTGAGGTAAAACACTTATTAAAAGAGGCAGGAAAGAATCAACATTTATCGAACAACTACCATGCCCCAGCTCTAAACAATGTTTTATATTAGATCTCATCTAATCTCCAGGAGCCTCTGTGTGAGGACAGAATGCAAGCTCTTTGGAGGCTGGATTTGCCTATTCTCTGACTTTTTTATATTCCCAGCATCTAGAACAATACCTACAATTTAGGAGGCACTCAAGAAATTGTATTCAAAAGTGGGTAACTATATTACCTTCATTTCTACACTAAACTGAAGACTCATACGGTGTATTGAAATTGCAAGTACCCAGGTGGCCAAGATTATGTGAACTTCTGCCTAGCATCAAATAAAAAAAATGATAACTTTCTGCTCAAAACAGAACTTGTAAAATATTTCTGATGTTTACAAAAAGAAAATTATAAAAACCTAATATGTGGCTCATCTGGACATTTCTTTGATCTTTCAAAAGTGGAGGCAATGCTCTCTATTTTGACCAATAAGGTATTCAGTCATGAAACTTTATGGTAGAAATCTCTTTGTTCAATATTTCACTTTTATTTTTAGTTACGTTTTGGGGTACTCTTGTAGATATGAGTGCAATGCTGGTCAGAAGAGGTCATCTGATCCCGTAGAGTTGGGGTGCTTGTGAGCCATCTGATGTGGGTGCTGGGAACCCACCTCTAGTCCTCTGCAAGAGGAGTATGGGCTCTAATGCCTGAGACAACTCCAGTTCCCATGACAAAGCCTTAACAAAACATTCATAAGCATACATAAAAATGATGAGAAGTAGGTATCAATGGGCATATACCCCACATATGTCCTGAATATAAGTGAAATCCTAGAATGAGGTGATGTGAAAGAGAAGAAGATTTTTTTTAGGATGGTGGATTCTCCAAAGAAAAACTTTTCACAATAAAAATTTCCCTATAGACTATTTGAAGGGTAAGCTAATATATATTTTAAACATTGAATTGTGCCCTAATTACAATTGTAAGCCAAGCAATAATTAGTGAGTAATAGATTGCCTCTGAGTGGGGCTGAGCTGTGGAGAGACTTCCTTCAGAGGCACAGGCAAGCAAAGTTTTTTTGTTTGTTTGTTTGTTTTACAGTTAAGGAGATGATACATACTTTATTCTTTTGGGGGGGGAATTTTATTTTTCATAGATATTTTCTTTATTTACATTTCAAATGTTATCCCCTTTCTTCATTTCCTCTCCAAAAACTCCCTATCCCATATATAGTTACCAAATCCAGACACTATTGCGGATGCCAACAAGTGCTTGCTGACAGGAGCCTGATAGAGCTGATTCCTGAGAGGCTCTGCCAGCACCTGACAAATACAGGTGGATGCTGTCAGCCAACCATTGGACTTAGCAGAGGGTCCCCAATAGAGAAGATAGAGAAAGGACTCAAGGAGCTGCAGGAGTTTACAGCCCCATAGGAGGAATAACAATATGAACCAACCAGAGCTCCCAGAGCTCCCAGGGACTAAACCACCAACCAAAGAGAACATGTGGAGGGACGCATGGCTCCAGCTGCATATGTAGCTGAGGACAGCCTTGTCGGACATCAGTAGGAGGAGAGGCCCTTGGTTCTGTGAAGGCAAGCAAAGTTTTAAAGAGGCAGACTAACTGGTTCAGATGCAAGCCTGACTACAGTCTCAGAGGCCACAGTGAGCAGTGACCCCACAGCGGGATGCTGGAAAGTATAGAAAGAAGGAATTTGTTTATTTGTTTGTTTGTTGAGAAAGTCTTGGCATGTAGCTAAGCTTGACCATAAACTGTTGGGTTCAATTGGTCCTCCTGCCTCAGTTTCCCAAATGTTGGGGCTATAAGCATGTTCTATCATACCAGGCAATAGAATAAAAGTTTGGACAGACCAAGAGAACTGCTCATTCTTAGACAGAAATTTTATTTCCCTGGATCT
This sequence comes from Tokudaia tokunoshimensis, assembly GCA_036184795.1. NCBI lineage: Eukaryota > Metazoa > Chordata > Mammalia > Rodentia > Muridae > Tokudaia > Tokudaia tokunoshimensis. Next base: position 97,630,075 of record BTHU01000004.1, on the reverse strand, counting down.
CCATAATCTACACATAATGTTCAAAATCTAATAAAGAAATATTACAAGTCGTATTATTAAGATACAAAGTGCTGGGTATTGATGGCATATGCCTTTAATCCCAGCACTCAGGAGACAGAGGCAGGTAGATTTTTGTGAGTTCCAGGTTAGCTTGGTGTACAGAACAAGTTCCAGGATAGCCGGCTGGGGCTATACAGAGAAACTCTGTCTTGAAAAACCAGCAAACAACAACAACAAAAGATACAAAGCAATCTAAAGAACCAATATTGGCAAGGACCCAATGTCAAAAGTGATTTGCAGGGGAGAGGGGGATTCTTTTATTGAAAATAGATTCTTTTCTCACATAATATATCCTGTTTACAGTTTCTCCTCCCTCTGCTCTCCCCAGTTCTTCCCTACCTCCTCTCCTACCCAGATCTACTCCCTTTCTTTTTTTTTTTTATTTTATTTTTTTAATTTACATTCCAAATCACTTCCCCTTTCCCGTTTCCTCCCTCTCCGAAAGTCCCATAAGCCCCCTTCCCTCCCTCTTTTCTCCATTCACCCCCCTCTCGTAACTCTGTCCTGGCGTTCCCCTACATCCAGTCTTTCCAGGACCAGGGGTCTCTCCTTCCATCTTTTTAGAAATCTATTGATATGCGGATTGTGTCTAGGGTATTCCGAGATTCTGGGTCAATATCCCCTTATCAGTGACTGCATACCATGTGTGTTCTTTTGTGATTGGGTTACCTCACTAAGGATGATATTTTCAAGATCTGACCATTTGCCTAGGAATTTCATGAATTCATTGTTTTTAATTGCAGAGTAGTATTCCATTGTGTAGATATACCACATCTTCTGAATCCATTCCTCCGTTGAGGGACATCTGGGTTCTTTCCAGCTTCTGGCTATTATAAATAAGGCTGCTATGAACATAGTGGAGCATGTGTCCTTATTGCATGCAGGTAAAGTCTCTGGGTATATGCCCAGGAGTGGTATAGCCGGATCCTCCGGGAGTGTCATGCCCAGTTTTCTGAGGAACCGCCAGACTGCTTTCCAGAGTGGTTGTACCAGCTTGCAATTCCACCAGCAGTGGAGGAGTGTTCCTTTTTCTCCACATCCTCGCCAACAACTGCTGTCTCCTGTGTTTTTGATCTTAGCCATCCTGACTGGTGTGAGATGGAACCTCAGGGTTGTTTTGATTTGCATTTCCCTAATGACTAAGGATGATGAACATCTCTTTAGGTGCTTCTCAGCCATTAGATATTCTTCAGGTGAGAACTCTTTGTGTAGCTCTGTACCCCATTTTTTAATAGGGTTACTTGCCTCTCTGGAGTTTAACTTCTTGAGTTCTTTGTATATATTGGATATTAGCCCTCTGTCGGATGTAAGGTTGGTAAAGATCATTTCCCAGTTAGTTGGTTGCCGCTTTGTCTTTTTGACAGTGTCTTTTGCTTTGCAAAAACTTTGTAATTTAATGAGGTCCCATTTGTCTATTCTCTGTCTCTCATTTTTAAAAATTATTAAAAAGAAAAGATAAAGGAAAAAGAAAAGGAAAGAACAGGCTTCTAAGAGATAATATTAAAATATAACAAGATAAAATATGACAAAATTAAAAAGAACTACCACATAGAAGTTGGACAGAACAAACCAACAGAAGAAAAGAGTCCTAGAGAAGGCACAAGAATCAGAGGCCACTCCTTCCCACACACAGGAATCCCATAAAAACACTAAACTGTGAGCCATAATATATATGCAGTAGACCTGGCACAGACCCACATAGGTACCATGCATGCCGCTTCAGTCTTTCTGAGTTCACATGAGCTTTGTTCATGTTGATTTAGAGGGCCTTGTTTTCTTGTTTCTATCTCTTACACTCTTTCTGCCTCCTCTTCTTTGAGGTTCTCTGAGCTCTGAGGGGAGGGATTTGATGGAAACATCCCAGTTAGAGCTGAGTGTTCCAAGGTCTCTCACTCTCTGCATAATGTCTGCCTGTGGGTCTCTGTATTCGTTCCCATCTGCATCAGGAGGAAGCTTCTCTGATGGCTGAGCAAGGTGCTGATCTACGAGGATAGCAGAATGTCATTAGAAATAATTCTATTACAGTTCTTTTAACTTTTTTTAGACTAGTACGTTAGACTCTCCAGTGGACGTCTGGACATTATCATTGAACAAATAAATCTGAAGAAATGGATTCAACACATCAAAAGGAATGAAATGGAAATAAAAATCCAACAGGGAAATGATTGCTTTGACAATATTGTGACCATGCTAGATATATTGAAATATGTGAACCTGAACATAAAGGAGAAGTATCCAAATGGAAAACAAGAAAGGGGGTTTAAAAAGCGTGCACACACACCACATCTCACAACTGTGGAGAAGAGCAAATGACAAACTGAGAGTCCCTCAAAGGAAGAGCAAGAGAAAAAAAGAGAGGAAGAATATTTAAAGGTGACAGTTACGAGTTTCCCATATTCAAATTTTAGTTATTTCTTGTGCCTAGAGAGATGGTTCTGTGATTAAGAATGCTTACTGTTCTTGCAGAGAATCTGAGTTCAGTTCCCAGCACCCAGAGATAGCTTACAACCATCTGTGACTCATTTCAAAGGGATCTAATAGCTCAGCCAATTCTGGTGCCCACAGGCCCTGTGTGCTTTCAGTGCACATAAAATCACATGAGCAAATACACATACATATAAATTAAATGCATGTTTAATTAGTAATTTCAGAACTCTATACCTAGTGAAATCATCTTTCAAAAACAAGAGACAATAAAGACCTTCCTAGACAGCGAGAAGTCAGGACTTCTAGTCTGTTTATATGATATGCCAGAAGACATGTGTTAGGAGGACAGAGTAGGCCCAGATGGAAGTTTGGGCTTATGCAAATAAAGGAAAGACAAAGGATATGGTTATACATATAGGTAAGCAAAACTTCCTATTTTTATCTCTCTAAGATGTATTTGACAATCTAAAGTAAAATAAAATAAACAAAAAAATATATGAAATGTGTACAATAAAGTGAAATGGGAAATAATAGCAAAAGCAGAGTGAGACAGAGCATACTGTTTATATAAGGTCCTTATACAATCTGATCTGGAGGCAGACTGTAGTAAGACATTTCAAACCCTAGAATAAAAACAAAAATTATAACAGAAGCATAACTATGCATTTATTGATACATACATGAATGCATATGTACACATGTGCAGAGTGTGGCATAAACAGCAGGCCTTTTGTTTTCATGGGTTCAACAAATTGTGAATCAAATTTTCCAGAAAAAAATGCATCTGTACTAAACATATGCATGTATTTCCTTGTTACTAGCTCCTCTGAAAGTATAATATAATGGTCCTATATATAAAATTTGTATTTTGTTGCATATTATAGACAATCTAGAGGTATTTCAAAGAATATGGGAGTATGTATATAGGTTATTCATATGCAAACACTGTAATATGAGAGATTTGTGCATTCACACATTTTGTTATCTGCAGTGAGCTATGTAACCAATATATGGATATCTAAGATGATTATATATGTGGAATGTATATTGTATAGTTATTTTTTGCTTAGGCTGACCTGAAATATATGTGAGGATGGGAGACATGCCATAGGAAAGCCAGAGTGACTATGTTAATATTAGCAAAAAGAGACTTCAGAACAAGTATTGATGAGCAGAACATGACCCATGATATAAGAGTCCATTCAGAAACCTCTCTCTCCCCTTCTTTTTTTTTTTATTTATTTTATTTTATTTTTTTAATTTACATTCCAAATCACTTCCCCTTTCCCGTTTCCTCCCTCCCCGAAAGTCCCATAAGCCCCCTTCCCTCCCTCTTTTCTCCATTCACCCCCCTCTCGTAACTCTGTCCTGGCGTTCCCCTACATCCAGTCTTTCCAGGACCAGGGGTCTCTCCTTCCATCTTTTTAGAAATCTTTGATATGCGGATTGTGTCTAGGGTATTCCGAGATTCTGGGTCAATATCCCCTTATCAGTGACTGCATACCATGTGTGTTCTTTTGTGATTGGGTTACCTCACTAAGGATGATATTTTCAAGATCTGACCATTTGCCTAGGAATTTCGTGAATTCATTGTTTTTAATTGCAGAGTAGTATTCCATTGTGTAGATATACATCTTCTGAATCCATTCCTCCGTTGAGGGACATCTGGGTTCTTTCCAGCTTCTGGCTATTATAAATAAGGCTGCTATGAACATAGTGGAGCATGTGTCCTTATTGCATGCAGGTAAAGTCTCTGGGTATATGCCCAGGAGTGGTATAGCCGGATCCTCCGGGAGTGTCATGCCCAGTTTTCTGAGGAACCGCCAGACTGCTTTCCAGAGTGGTTGTACCAGCCTGCAATTCCACCAGCAGTGGAGGAGTGTTCCTCTTTCTCCACATCCTCGCCAACAACTGCTGTCTCCTGTGTTTTTGATCTTAGCCATCCTGACTGGTGTGAGATGGAATCTCAGGGTTGTTTTGATTTGCATTTCCCTAATGACTAAGGATGATGAACATCTCTTTAGGTGCTTCTCAGCCATTAGATATTCTTCAGGTGAGAACTCTTTGTGTAGAAATTGAAGAAGACCTCAGAAGATGGAAAAATCTGCCATGCTCATGGATTGGCAGGATTAATATAGTAAAAATGAGCATCTTACCAAAAGTAATACACAGATTCAATGCAATCCCCATCAAAATCCCAACTCAATTCTTCATAGAGTTAGAAAGAGCAATTCAAAAATTCATCTGGAATAACAGAAAACCCAAAATAGCTAAAACTATTCTCAAGAGTAAAAGAACCTCTGGGGGAATCAGTATCCCGGACCTCAAGCTGTACTACAGAGCAATAGTGTTAAAAACTGCATGGTATTGGTACAGTAACAGACATGTAGATCAATGGAGCAGAATTGAAGACCCAGAAATGAATCCACACTCCTGTGGTCACTTGATCTTTGACAAAGGAGCTAAAACCATCCAGTGGAAAAAAGATAGCCTTTTCAACAAATGGTGCTGGCTCAGCTGGAGGTCAACATGCAGAAGAATGCAAATTGACCCATCCTTATCTCCTTGCACTAAGCTCAATTCTAAGTGGATCAAAGATCTCCACATAAAACCAGACACACTGAAACTAATAGAAGGGAAACTAGGGAAGAACCTTGAACATATGGGCACAGGGGAGAATTTCCTGAACAGAACTCCAATAGCTTATGCTCTAAGATCAAGAATGGACAAATGGGACCTCATTAAATTACAAAGTTTTTGCAAGGCAAAAGACACTGTCAAAAAGACAAAGCAGCAACCAACTAACTGGGAAATGATCTTTACCAACCTTACATCCAACAGAGGGCTAATATCCAATATATACAAAGAACTCAAGAAGCTAAACTCCAGAGAGGCAAGTAACCCTATTAAAAAATGGGGTACAGAGCTCTCTCTCCCCTTCTTTATGAAGTTGAAATCCACTTTTTTCTATAGATATCAAAAACCTCATGATACATTTTGCATTTATCTAGGCTTTCTCACATGAACAACTTGCACCTACTAACCAAACAGAACATAAACTGAAACATCTCTCTATTTATTTTAACCAGTAAGGAATAAAATATAACAGTCTTAGTGTTTTCAATAAGTAAATTGATTTCGCAAAAATGATAAGTAACCAGATACTAGATTCCTAACGATTAAAGATCACACCACCTGCAGTCAAACTGAAATTCATAAAGCTGATAAACATCTTTCATCTGTTGCCAATTTGCAGAAAATTTGGCCTGTGGTGGTCCTAGCAATTTTCACTGTGGGAATGTAGTCACAGGCAAAACTATACATACTCCAGTTCTTCAACAAATTATAAGGAAAATAAAGAGATGGTGAGAGAACTATAAACTCAAGAAATCAAAATCCAAATTAAAATGGGCAAAGCTAAAATACCATTTCTGGGGATGTAAGAGGGATCAGTATAAAATCTTCCAAGCATCAGGGAGACAAAGGCTCCCTGATGACATTGTGAACATGTGGTGAACATTGTGACATGTGGAGTAGTTTCCAGGATAGATGTCAAAGTTGTCTCCTAACCTGTGCTATGGTTACAAAACCTTGCCTCATAAGTAACATGTTCTGCCATGTGTTTGCCTTGTGTGCTTTATTTTACTATCTGTGCTTTGGCTTACAATTTAAAAAATTAAGAAAAACTCAATGTGATCTCAAATCTCCAAGGTCAGACAGAAAAGAATTTATATATCAGAAAGAATTTACATAAGAATTCATATATCATTCATATATCGGAAGCCATCTAGGAAAAGCTAAGACTTGCAAGTGTCTTTTCTGGAGGGGGCCCACTGTTTTGCACAGCTTGTGAAGAGTGAGCTCTGAGAGGCAGGGTCCTTAGAGACTTAATCCCAGGATTGTTTCTTGCTGCTGATATACCTTTTCCTGTCACTATTATATAGCCTAATGATTCCTGAGCATTAGCCCACACGTTGGGCAGATTTCCTGCAGAATCAATATAAAGTTGTACTCACATGTAGTAATGCTATCTAGATAAATTGATGACTTCATAATTCCTAATAATAATTTTATAAGTTCCTAAGTTTTGACAGATATTTCAAGCCCTCTATAGAACAATAGCTACAAACAGAGCTCTGTAAACTTTCATGGGTCTTGGACTAATTGTACTAGAAAAAGAAAGCAGGCTTGGAACAAACTTATGATCAGAGAAAATGTTCCTTCTACTTTAGGTGTAAGACCATTATCTGGTAACTAAAGGTCATAAATTGAGAATGGACAATTTCTTGTAGGTGCAAGGACAAAAAGTAAAGTATTGACTAGTTTATCTATACAAAACTTCAAAGCTAATAAGACACAAGGCAGATGATTTGTCTCTTGACAAAACCATGCTAACTTATAAAAATTATTGCTTTAAACTTATAATGAACTTATCAGGGGGCTAGTAACAGATAACAAATATTTAGTCAGATACCAGTCTTAATGGAAAGACATGTAAACCATTCTGCTGTTATTCCTTAAGTCTTATCAATTTATGACATGAACTAGTGCCTTAAACTTGCTATGAACTTATTGGAATGTAAAAGTATTTGGAAAATCATGCAATCAATTATCCTGCTGCAAAGGTTCTACCTAGTAGTTGCATGAGGTAATTTTTTATAGACAATATAAATACTGAGAAAGGCAATAAAGATTGTTAGAGCTTCTTCCACTTCATGTAAGTTGAGTGAAAATATAAACAAGAAGAAAAACCTCACTATTCAGGGTTAAAGCTTCAAAATATGTTCCAGAGAAGAAAGAGAGGACAGAGATGCTTGCCCTCTTTCCAGTGGACCCTTTGGGCCTCTTAGTCAGGACTCCTCTTTTTGGATCAAGTTCAAGATGAGAAAAAAATATCAATATTTAGAGATACTAGAACTACTAGTATTCCCTGACTGTTTGGAGCTGCATGTTCTAATCAGTCATATCAAGAATACAAGAGTGATACAATGGAAGCCACATAGTCTGCTAGTTCTGAGAAGCCACAGACTCTGGGAACTCTCTAAAGGCCATGCTGTTGGCTTAAGTGGGAAATTTGGAAGATGGTTAGACCACTCACTGAAGTTTTTATACCCTGAAGATTGCCATTAATTTGCATTTATATGTGTGTATACATGCCTATATGTCTAGATATAGACATAAATGTACTGTATGTAGTAACTATAGAAACTATCACTTTTAAGAAAGACTATCCAGGCTTCTTCCTAAAAATAATAATAATAATAATAATAATAATAATAATAATAATAATAATAACAATAATAATAAGTATTTTTTTACCTGTAGCTACAGCATCTGATTTGATACATGTTCATGGTGATGTGATTATATACATTGTTGCTCTCAAATATTAAACATTAATGCTTTTAGCTTCCATTTTCTCTTTTCTACTAAAGTACCTTGATAATTATGTGGGGTTTTCTAACCACCATCTCTCAGTGTAATTATATTAAAATAACTCCTATTTATATTCTGATGGTGTGGAGAACCAGCACTAGAGTCAGAAACCTGATTTTAGTCTGAACCCTGCCACCACCTCGTTTTGTGACCCTGCATGAAGGATGCAGAAAGTAAGAATTTAGCTTTCCTATCTGTGCGGCATAGATGCCAGATTATAGCTGAAGGTCAAAGAGAGTATTTTCACTTTATTAGAAGGCTCTGGATTTTGAAGTTTTCTCAGATTTCAAAAGAAATCTCTAACAATGCCATCCCTGGCATCTTTTCAGAGTTTGTGATTGATACTTGGTGAGGAACATTTCATTTTCATTTTCTTCCTTCTGAGTTGAGCTTCAAGCCCAGACAAGTAATACCTCAGACTCCTAACACAGAATAGGCTCCATCATCAACCCAATAGGAGAGAATTTTATGGATTCATGGAGACTGTGACTCCTCCCTTCAAACTGATTTGTGCAAAGCATGTGTGCATTTTTATTCACTAAATTGGCAAAATGACAATGAAAGAAAATTACTAATAATTCTGCAGTAGGGAAAGGGTACTGTCATGTGGTCATATTTGGCGGGACCTATCAGAAGTTAGTCTATTATATCCTTTAACCCAGCAGCTCCAGTGGTAGGAATTCACCCTATGGAAGAATCTGTGCATGTGCCTAAGCATATGCTTGTGATGTGGGTGAAGGATACTGTAGCTTGGATCCTGAATGTTCCCAAGGGCCTACTCACTGAAGGCTTGGTCCCCATTCCATAGTCCTACTGAAAGAGTGTGGAATATAGTAGAATAGGAGCTCTGCAGAAATAATTTAGCCTACTGGGGCAGCCCTTAAAGGACATAATGGGACCCATCCTTTCCTATCTTTCCTGTTGCTGCTGAACCACCAGGAGGTAAGTACTCCAGGGCACCACTCCTCCAAAGACTTAAAGCAACAGAGCCAACTGAGATACCTGATACTAAGAATCAAAAGCTCTTCTGGCTTTTAAGTAGATATTATCAGGAATTTTCTTACAATGATAGAAATCTGATTAACACAGATACCTCACTTGGAATAGCCAAAACCTGGAAGAAACTCAAATGCTAATCAAATGGGGACTGTTTAAATAGCTTCAGTACAAACATGCAAATTCCTTTTCACTAGTCACTATTAAAAATGAATTAAAAAGATCTTTTATACTGACACAACCTTTCAAAAAATATCACAGGGAGTGCAAGTTCAAAACAAAATATGGAGTACACCTTTTCCACAAAACTACAAATGTTTGAATATGCATTCACATTTGTGTGTGCGCATGCACATGTGTGCATGCTTGTGCATGCGTGCACGTGTGTATATGTGTGTATTTAATATATGAACTTTCAGAGGAATTGGAAAAGCTTCTGCGCACTTAGCAGCCATGGACAACATTGTTAAATTTATTGAAGAGAGAGTAAATGACAGATAGACTCAGTGCTGCCATCAGATCCATATCTGCTTTAGCACCAAAGCAACAGTGGCCAGATCCAAGGAAAGATCCTGCCTGGGCACAGATCCTAAGAAATCTGATCACACAGTTGCTCACTGGACCATTATTAACTTCCCTAAGACTACATTGCCATTTGAAATCCCCCTCCCTGCCTGCCTCTCTCTTTCCTTCCTTCCTTCCTTCCTTCCTTCCTTCCTTCCTTCCTTCCCCCTTCCTGCCCTCTCTCCTTTCCTTCCTTCCTTCCTTCCTTTCTCCCTTCCTCCTCTTCTAGCCTATCTCAGATAACTACACATTTTCCTGCTTCATCTTTCCTCAAACTCATTCCTATTGTTCCTCTGAGGCTTTAAAAAAAAACTGATGCATGTCTAACCCTTGATTGACATGAGCTTCCAGGCACCCCAATTAACACCAAGTTCATGGTGCTTCTCTCAAGAAGTAGAAGTATCAGTAAAATTTGTTACAACAGCAATAGTTTCAAAGGAAACATATTTTGCCCGTGATTTTTCTTAAGCATGCAGAAAATAATAGTAGCAACAAAACTCCTGGTGAGTCCTCTTTCCCCAGGAGTACACAGGAGCCTCTGCAGGGCTCAGACCTGGGCAGGCAATGACTCCAGTTGATCTTTGAATAGCACTGCATAATCTTCCATCACAATAGACTCACCATAGCCTCAAATGGGTAAATTGTGCATTATAATTTTCTTCTTGAGAGAAAACTTCAGCTTCTCAAGTGCCAGATGTCTTGATCCATTTCGGTATCTCTTCCTGCTCAGCAGGTTGATCCGCCTGTACAGGAGAACCCAGGGTGGAGGGCTGAGGCCAAGAAGAAACAGCCCACTGTGTTAGGTGCTCTGCATCTTCATGCCCAGGCTTTTCCTCTGCTGTGAGGATTTGTGTCAGAGGTAGCACTAGCTGGAGGAAACCTCACAGCTCTGCAAACTTTGAAAAATGTTATAATTATTATCACAGACAGGATTGTTCTGTTTTTGTTTGTGCAAGCTGGTTTTCATAATTCTCTTATAAACAACCTGCAATTTGAATCTTAAACTGTTGTTCTCTATCTATTTAATGTTAGTTAGAGTGAAGGAGAGTCAGGCTGGCATCCAGTTCTTGAGCACAGAGGAAGCAGATACTGTAGACTTTTATTTCCAAGGACAGAGATCACAGACTGAGTATGGCCAGGAGCCACATTTTTCCCCTCCTACCACCCCTAATTTACAGACAAAACATTGACTGCCAGTTCCCTGGACGCCTCAGAGAACCACACATGGAATGTCTGCCTGCTTCATGTATTCTAGCTTTGGTTTGCATTACCTTATCCTTTCTATTATGGTCTTTTTGACGTCAGAAAAATTTGATTGGAAACCCTAAGGCTGTTTTGAACTAGTTATTGCCTGGCACTGACTGTGCACTAGGTACTGATAGCTTTTAAGTGTTTAATCTCCATGGAGATAGAACTCACCATACTTTTATAGATGACAAAGAAGCTTAAGATGTGTCTAAAACTACACAGAAGCTTAGGACATGTCTAAAACTATACAGCTAGCTGTAATTAATAAAACTGAAGTTTCATAAGTCCGCATAAAATAATTTTATACAACTATTCATTGTTTAAGGAAAACTAAGTGTTTATAAATGTGGCAAAATAAGAAAATCTGTGGGGTTTTTCTTATATTTTATATATTTTTCCTTTTCTCTCTGCCACAATAAATGTTTATTTTCATCTTTTGCTATGTTTTATTCCTACACAATAAAAACTTCATCTTTAAAACATTACTGAATTGTGGCATAATGTATAATCTAACTTTTTCCTATCACCTAAGCATGTTTGTGCTGTCTGCATATGCATCTCAACATGAACAGTGAATGCATTTTTTTTTTTTTTGGTTAATTTAGGGCGGGTCACAAGCATGTGTGTACCCCATGTATGCTGGTACCTTCAAAGGCCAGTAGAGGGCATCAGATCCCCTGGAGCTGAAGTTTGTTTTGTTTTTATTTCTTTTCATTTTTTTTTCTTGAATATATTCTTCATTTACATTTCAAATGTTATACCTCTTCCCGGTTTCCCCCCTCCCCAAAAACTCCCAACCTATCCTCCCACCCCCTGCCTCCAAGAATATGCTCCTCCACCCAACCCACTCCCATGACCCCCCACTCGATTTCCCCACACTGGGGCCTCTGTTGAGCCTTCACAGGACCAAGGACCTCTCTTCCCACTGATGCCCAATGAGGCATTCCTCTGCCAATCTTTTGGCTGGAACCACATGTACCCATTGGTTGATGGCTTAGTCCCTGGGAGCCCTGGATTGTCTGGTTGGTCAACATTGTCTTTCTTCCCATGGGGCTGCAAACTCCCCACCCCCAGCTCCTCCAGTCTGCCCTCCAACTCCTCTATTGTGAACCCCACGCTCAGTCCAATGGTTGGCTGCCAGTATTCGCCTCTGTATCTGTAAGGTTTTGGGAGGGCCCCTCCAAAAGACAACTATAACAGGCTCCTTTCGGTATACACTTCTTGTCATCCATAGTAGTTTCGGGGTTTGGTGACTGTTTATAGGATGAATCCCCAGTTAGGACAGTCTCTGGGTGGCCTTTCCTTCAGTCTCTGCTCCACACTTTGTCTCCATAGTTGTTCCTGTGATTATTTTGTTCCCTTTCTCAGAGGAACCAAATCACCCCCACTTTGGTCTGCCTTCTTCTTGAGCTTCCTGTGGTCTGTGAATTGTAACATGTTTATTTTGAGCTTTTGGGCTAATATCTACTTATCAGTGAGTGCATACCATGTGTGTTCTTTTGTGACTGAGTTACTTCACTCAGGATGACACTTTCTAGTTCTGAAGTTTTGAGACTCAACCTTCCATTCTTTGGAATAGCAGGAAGTACTCTAAACCACTGAGTGATCTCCCCTATCCCCAGTAAACATACTTTAAGATAAAACCTATGGAGGTAGTCTTTTGTCCAGTGAAGGCATCTTTTACTCTGGAATTTTATTTCAGAGCTGTGGATCCTTCTGAACTTCAAAATGAATCAAATCAAAGTCTACCTATGCCCAAGACAAATTCAAATATCTCTCAAATCTCTCTCTGTCTCTCTGTCTCTCTGTCTCTCTCTCTCTCGCTCTCTCTCTCTCTCTCTCTCTCTCTCTCTCTCTCTCTCACACACACACACACACACACACACACACACACACACACACACTCATACACACACTCAAATGAGGACATTGTACACCTTCGTACAATAAAGATACTAAGTAGTGAACTTACCTCTTAACTAAAATAGAATACCAGATACCGGATACCGGCCTTCTATGTTCACCAGAACGTCCTAAATTGTGTCTGTGCCCAGGAAACTTCAGAAGAGTAGCAATGTGTCCTTACTCCCTTCATCTTATCACACTGTCAAAAGTTGTATATACACATGAATCATGCTCACAAAAATATGGTTTGCAGAACTATTTATCATCCCAGAACTATTTCAGAAAATGCTTTATATCTAGGGATTATTTTAAGGATGATAATTAACATTCATGTACCACCCCCAGAGCTTCTCTATTAGCAATACTGTCTAACTCCTGCATTTATATATGTCACATTTTATGAGTTCAAATAAAGATAGAGACAAGCCAGTGTTGGCTGCCACCTCTACATAGCACCGCCGAACTGTCTAAGGAGAATTTGCAGGGATATAAGGGTATCCTGAACGTTTGGATTCATTGATTATAAATTACCTTTATAGCTCAAATTCCTATGAGATTATGTAGGTCCTTTTCAAATTTAAAAAGTGGATGATTTTTTTTTTTGGAACATAGGTTAAAAGGACAGTGGGGTAACATCCTGAGTAGAAGAAAAGACAGGTTGACAATGCTATGCTTTATTCAGTGGTCACCTCTGAATTTGTGATATATTCAGAAACGTTTTTGACTTTTAAACATAAAAATATCAGAATTATACTTTAAAAGGTAAAGAAACACCATTTTGTGCACTGATGCCCAACTTAAAGGTAATTGGAGATTTTTGACTTACCTATAGTTTTGATCTTTGTTTTAAACTTATAGTATGACAATCATTAGAAATATTCGAAATGTCCATCCATTAGATGATATTTACAAAAGTTCTCATAATCTACAAAGAGGAATAGCATGAAGCCATTCTTGTGGCTGCCTTTGAAGAATGTGTAAGTATGCATGAAGCCAAGCAGAATCCACAAGTATTTTAAAGTGATTGTTGAACCCTTGGAAAGTAACCCTGAAAGTGTTGGGTAGGAAATAATTATATCATCTGAATTTTTTATTGTAAGCATTTTTATTTAAAATGTCGTTCTAGGTAGAAAATATAGAACTGACAAACTTAGCTAAATCAGCCAAAAGATAAAGACAGAAGATCCAAATTAATAAAATTAGAAATGAAAACAAACACTGAAAAACTTCAAAGAATCATGAGAGCATAATTTTAAAATGTATATTCTACTCAATTTGAAAATCTAAAATATAATAGATGAGTGTCTAGATCCATATGATCTATGAAAATTAAACCAAAATGAAATAAATTAATCAAACAGTTATATAACAACCAATCGAACAGAAAAGTAATTTTTAAATCTCCCAACAAAAATGAGCCCATGGACTGACAGATTTAATACAGAATTCTACCAGGTCTTCAAATAACTCACACTAATACCACTCAAACTATTCTATGAAACAGGAAAGGAGTAATACTTCTTCCAAATCCTTTTAATAAACTCAGGATTATACTGACATCAAAACCAGAGAAAGACTCAACATGAGAGAGAGAGAGAGAGAGAGAGAGAGAGCTGTATTTCTCAATAAAATACTTGCAACCTATATTTAAGAAGACATTGGTGGCGCACGCCTTTAATCCTAGCACTTGGAAGGCAGAGGTAGGCGGATTTCTGAGTTCAAGATCAGCCTGGTCTACAGAGTAAATTCCAGGACAGCCAGGGCTACACAGAGAAACCATGTCTCAAAAAACCAAAAAAATAAAAAATATAAATAAAAATAAAAAAGTCATTGAAAAGATAATTCATCATAATCAAGTTGCTTTCATTCCAGGGATTTGGGATAGTTTAACATATGTAAGGCAATAAATGGGATCCACTGCAAAAACAGACTCCAGGACAGATGTTACATGATCAATTCCACAGAATGGGCCTTTGATATAATCTAATATTTCTTTCATGATTAAAAAAAATTCTACAGAGATTAGGGATGGAGGGAATACATCTCAACATAAAAAGATAGACTATGATAATAGTCTCTACCATGTCAAATGGAAAAAACAAAACAAAAGTATTCCCACTAAGAACAGGAATAAGACAAAGGGATTCTCTCTCTCCGTTCCCATTCAACATATCATTTGAAGCCCTAGCTAGAACACTAAGACAAGAGAAGGAAATAAAAGGAATACAAATAAGAAAGGAAGTCAAAGTATACTACTTGCAGACGACATGATTCCACAAAGGAGAGAGACCCTAGACCTCTAAAAGGAACTTCTAGCACTGATACGTACAAAGCAAAGCATGAAGTTCCACAACAAGCATACTAAAATTAGTAGCCTTGCTTTATACCAAAGGCAAACAAGTAAATACGGAATACCTTATGGAAATAAACCCATTCACTATAGCCTCAAAAAAAAGTAAAACCTTGGACTAAACCTAACCAAGAAAATGAAAGACCTCCATAGTTAGAACTTTAAAACACTTGAGAATGAAGTTAAAGAAGACACGAGAAGATGGAAAGACCTCCATGATCACAGATTGTCAGAATCAATATTGTGAATGACCATCCAACCAAAAGTAATCTACAGATTCAATTAGACAGAAATTGAAAAATAGAAGCACAAAAGACTGTATGGTCAAAACAATCCTGAACAATAAAATCATGGCTGGAGGCATCAGCATTCCTGATTTCAAGTAATACTACAGAGTCATAGTAACAAAAGCTGCATGGTGCTAACACAAAAACAGACACATTATTCAGTGGGATAGAATTGAGAACCAAGATAAAAGTCTATATATACCTACAGCCAGCTGATTTTTGATGAAGATACCAAAAACATACACTGAAGAAAAGACAGCATCTTGAACAAATGGGGAAGCTGGATGTAGAGGAATGAGACTTGGGGTTTCTCTCCTACCCTGCACACAAACCAATTCCAAATGTTGGTAAGAGATGTCCCAGAGACTCCAAAAATGATACATACCATTGCTATTGCTCATGGTTGCTTACCAGACCTGGATGGTAAGATCCTACACAGGTAGCTGGGGCAAGGATGAGTCATCAACAGTCTTACCAAGCTATGCGCCATGTGAACTACAATAATGGCAAGCATGGTAAGACATGCAGTAGTGGCACAGATACAATGGAGATAACCAATCACTTTCTTCCTGCTCCATAGAACCTTACAAGACCAAGCTAATCAATAGTCCAGCGTGGAATGGGAAGGGATTCAAGAGTCACACTCCTAACAGGAATTATTGACAGTTAATAGCTTCTGTGTTAGGGTATGCCAATTGTCATTAAAGGTGTGGGCCTTAGTAGGTCTACCATTTTCCAGTGGATGGCACCACACCTTGGATATATGCTCAACACAAACTAGACTTGGTGGATTGTTTTCTTTTAAAAGAGTACTAGAATTTCAGGTGAAGTGATAAATTATAGGTAGCTCTCAAAGCAATGAGGAGAAATGTGGTTAAATGTGATCAAAATATACTGTATGAAACTCTCAAAGAATTAATAAAATATAAATAAATACATATTTTAAGTAATTATATATGACATAAAACTGCAACTAACACCTTTCAAAAGTTCATAAACTACATACATATCATTTCTGCTCTCCTGAAGAAGATAATACTCCCATTTGGGCTCCTTCTGAAGAACTATTAATACACCAAGGACATCCTCATTAGGAACTTAGAGATGGGAGACCCTAGTTTAAAATACTACTATATAGCAAATGAAATCTGGAGTGTTACTGGCTATTTTATGCTTATGCTACTCCAAAACATACATTCTGTTTCTGCAGGGCTCAGTTCAGTGGTTTCCAGACTACCAGGTACTCTTCTCAGGAAGAATGATTTACTACATTGGTAGTTGCTAGAAGCAGCATCTAGGGTCCTAATTATTCACTGTCAATGTTTCCTTGTAATCAGATCAGTGGAACATTCTTATCCCAGACCAGTCCCCACTGGGTCATTCACACCACTGTCTATGAGTATGTGGACAGGAAAAAAGTCTGTACTGTGTGAGCACATAACACAAGCTTTCCAAATTATTTTAGCTTTCCCTGCCAAAGGGTCATCCTCACTCAATACCCCTTCTCCCCTTGAATCTAATCATATTGAAGTGTAATGTCAAAGGACCTGGCAGTCATGCTACACATACATGTTTGTCTGGATAACCAAGCAAAATATCCAAGAAGGATAACGGCATCTGTTGCCCCCCCACCTCCCCTAAAAATCAAATGTAACAAAGAAGATAGTTAAAGAAAGTGAAAAAATGGTTAAAAACGAGAAGTCATTGTCTATGAATCTGTTCTTCCTTGAATAACCTAAGAGTCTTCTATTTAAATCTCAGATGATATAAGCAGGAATGTCCCAGACATTGGAATTTAAATACAGCCAAGACTCAAAGGAGCCAAGTAAGGACAGCAGCCAGGTGTGGGCTGGATGTCCCATTTGGAATTCTGATGAATCTCCTGCATCTATCTGCCCCTTCAAGCCTTTGCTGCTTGGTGCATACCATGTCTGTGCATTCCTGACCTTTGTCACATTGTGAGGGTGTCCACCTTTCTTTTCTAATCCATCCTCATGACCTTAGGTTTAGTTCTACTCTAGAAGCCTAACTTGAGGATATGTCATTTGGATAAAGACTCAACTTTTAATGGTGGAGGAAGGAAAATTGGCTAGGGCTACAGAAAGCTTCTCAGATAAAAGTCTCAAAGAAAAAACGGATTCACCCTGGCTAAGCTTGCAGAGTCTCAGACACTGAACTCATCATGACCAGTAAATGAGCTTCTTCTGCATGTGAGTGGTTCCAAGTAGGCCCATCTACCATGTCACTTACTGGCTTCATTGAAAAGTCTGGAGGGTCCTTGTTATATAATTGGACACCATCTATAAATCTTCCAGATAGTAATAGCACTGACTTCACCCATCAGATGTATGTAAACAGGTTCACAGCTGGCTTAGATTACTGGAAAATGAAAATCATGAGAATAGTAATTACACCGTAAACACTTTTTTGGCACTTGCCAGGTACTATTCTAAGCATCACATCTGTCCTCTCTAGGCCTCGCTTATACCAAATATAAAATGGGGCATAAAGTCAATTCTGAACCTTTGGGCTGTTACGTTCATTCAATTAGTTATGAACATGTATGTACGTTACACGACCAATATGTAATGAGAAGCTAAGTTTCATGCTTACATATTCTGGTTCTAGAGTATTTGCTTTAGCCTCTGGTTTCTCCATTGTCCATGCCTCTGTGTAAATTTGCTTAAACATGTGCATTGTATCCATATGTCACATCTACCCTATTCTTTTTTGTTTGTTTGAGTTTTGGGGAAACTTGGAAACAATCCTAGCCTTTACAGGAAAAGCCCCAGAGTACAATTTGTCAATCTTTCCAGCTGCTCAGAGGAGGGAGGGAGAAAGAGGGCGAAGAAATAGGGTGTGCCTTCTGAATTAGGCATGGAAGACTTACATTAATCAAAGCAATTCAATGAAATGTCTGAGCCACCTTGTGTTATCTTGCTGCCTTTTTCACTCTCCATCCTCAGGAAGGGATCTCCTTCCAAAGGCACAGGCTTCACATGCAAACCAGCTAACCCATAGCTCACATCTCCAATCGCTTTCCCCAGGATTGTCATACTTCACTCCAGAACACTGCACACTAGACATTAGTTATTTGTTGTTTGTTTGATGTATTGGTGCTCTGCTGCATATGCACCTGCACACCAGAATAGGGATCAGATCCCTTTATAGGTGGTCCTGAGCCACCGTGTAGGTGCTGGGAACATGAACTCAGGATCTCTAGAAGAGCAGTCTGTGCTCTTAACCTCTGATCCATCTTTCCAGACTGACACCAGCCATTATTACCCTCGAGACCAAACACTGCCCAGCACAAAGTTTCTTTCTATGTAATGATATCAATGAAATTGTTTAAACTAGGTCATGTTCTCTGGCAGAAACTCTTCACCTACCTTGGACTACTAACAACACAGTGGGCATCCTTATGTGGACCCTATGCCACAGCATGCCCATTCCCCTTCTGAACTGTGAGTGACAGACTGCCTTTTCAGTGATAACTATGTCTTGACTTATTGACATTACTGTATATCCCCAAGTTTTACAACAGCATGCATTTTTAAATGCTATTATGCTCAGGAAGCAAGTTCCTGTAATCAATACTACTCAGTTCAACCTATCTCTTAAGGCTTTCTGCTCCTGACCGTTACTGAGTGGACTTTCAAAGGGTAGCCCTGGAACATTTCCCTCAAGGGATCATGTGATCTCTGTCTCCATCCTGTAATGGTGTTTTCTTTTCACAGGAGCAGGTGGGACACCTGTCCTTAAGCAGAGTGCTACCAAGAACATACAGATCATACAACATGCTATAATGTAAAAGATACATGTTTTCACAAAGAAATAAAATTTTAACACTTAACAATTATTTCCTGGTTGTATTTTCATTAGAAATTTTACTTGCTTGATAATTACATGCATAAGTAAAAGAAAATATAATAATAATAATAGTAATAGAAAAAAACATCCTTTGTTAACTCTCATGAGATAAAGGAAAGTTATAGTTTGGTGTCTGTCAGGCTTAAGGGAGATATTGGGGTCAGCACACCTCCCCACCTTCTGAAGCAGTTCCCAGAAGGTTGAAGGTCTTTGCAAGAGGCCGTAGACAACACGCCTCTGCCCCATGTGTATGCTAATATGCTTGCCAGCTCAAAATCACAGAAGTGACTGAACCAAGTTTGAATTCAGAGAAATGTGGGAGGCTGTCTCTGACAGAGCAGATATTATCTGAAGGCAATGTGACAGAGACGTGATAGGAAACAAATGATAACTAAATCCTTTTTCCTGCTCTTTGACTCTAGATGTCTGAAAACGGGCTTCTCCCTATAATCAGAAGAATCAAAACACAGTCAAGTCCAAAGAAGGAATACCTACCTAGGGTTGACACTCAGCCACCCTGCACAGCCTAGTGCAGGATGAGACCCGAGCACAATTTAAAACCATAGATTCTCTTCCAGGCAGTCTGCTGAAATGAAACATTGCTATTCTTCCATATTTAACTTATCTCCTCATTTAAGTAGATGGCGTTTGTGAGAAAGTGGTTTATTTGCATCGATGGCATGCACAGCGATGCCAGGTTTATCTCAATTCAGATATGCATTTTTAACATTGCAAACATATGGCTAGAATTTCTGTAGAGCTGTTTGGGAAGTTTTTATGGATCAAATCTTTAGTCCTGACATGCCAGCCAGGCTCAGAGATTTTTTTTTAAACTGCTACAAAGCCCTTTCCTTCCTAAAGGATAATTTCTAGCAGAAATTGGCTTGGGAAGTGTTTATAAGTTCTTCAGTGTTGTCTATAATTACTTTCTCAGCTGAAGTGGTGGTAAGGAGGCAGATCTAGATGAAGAAGAGAGCTGGAAAAAGCCTGAATAAATAAATAAAGATGTCTTATGGGGAAATCACTTCCATCTCTCCTGTCTGGGATTTTCTTCTCCACCCCGCCCAACTATAATTGAAAAAATTAGTAACGGAATTCTATCAGCGATATTAAAAAGAATCACCACCTTTGTTATGTGGTTCCCTGCAGCTTGAGGTTCAAACAGCTGCTATGCAAAGATCAGTTTCCAGAGAGGAGACCAAGAGAAGTGATAACTGACTTTCATCTCCATGGTTATCCAGGCACACTTGAGGAAACCACTTTCATTTTACCTGGGAGAACATGAAAAATTATGTGAATGTTGTATGAGCAAGTCCAGTGGAGGGCCCTTGAGAGCAAAATTGCTATTCAGATGCTTTCTGAGCTAATACTCCAAAGCCTGCACTGTGCCACGTGCTTGCAGCCTCTTGATGGAGTTTTGTGTAATCAGGCTCCGGGCTGTGCGCTGCAGAGACACTACAAGTTAGATGTGCATGAAGAACCAAGAGTAGCACTGAGCGCCGGTCGCAGAGCAGTGGCAATCTTCCTTTCTCTCAGCCTTTCTCAGATTTCATTTCACAATGACCCACTCTGTCTCTTATTTGCCTTTTCTTTAGACCGTGCCTGCTATAAGAAGCAGAGATAGTAAAGACCACTGACAGCAAATGGTAGACAGCATTGGCCTGTGGTAACCTGCAATAACATATTGCATCAAAATGCAGCTGCATTTAGAGAGCAGTGACACATTGCCTTCCCTCTGTGATGCTTACGAAAACATGACTAATATCCTTAATTATGCAACTGTGTATCGATCCAGCCTCTGTATCTGTGAGTTTCCTATATATGGGTCAGTTCATGCAGTGCAGACTAGAAGTATTTGAGGGAAAAATGCATTTGAACTGAACATGTACAGGGCATTTTTCTCAACACTATTACCCAAACGACACCCTATAACAACTGTCTATGTAGCACTCACCCTGCAGGAGGCGATAAGTAACCTGCAATGACAATTTAAAGCATCCAGGAGGATTGTAAGGGTTGTAAGTAAACACTGCACTGTTTTATGGAAGAGAGTAGGACATTCTTAATTTGGGCATCTGCAGGGCATTGTGGAATCAATCTTTTGAGGATATCAAAGGACAACTCTACATATATGTGTAAACATGTATGTTATACAGAGCCATTTTAAATATGAACAGTACTTCTGAACAGTACACATACCACCCATTCCTTTGATGTCTTTATTTTATTTTATTTTATTTTATTTTTGGCAAGGTATTGGTTATCCATACACACTCCCCTGTGTCCACACAGGGAAAACGATCTTGAAAATTCATGATTGGCAATGAGAGCCAGGCCCACTTCTCAGGTGGTACCATTGTGACTTTGCATTATCCTAACCATATATGTTTTTAAAACACAGGTTAACAAAATGTAAACCTAAAAAAAAAAATTACATTCTGTCTAATCTCAGAATAGTCTCATCCCCAAAGAAACATACATAGAATACAAAACACTTAAAGAGAGACTCATGTTTTGTTCATATTTCTTAAATGTATAGGAATAGCATCTGTGACCGCTTCCCTCTGTTCCATACTTATTCCAAAACTCTCCTTTCTCTCAAAACTTAGAACTCCACTCCCACCTGGTCCCTGCACCCTTTCCTTTTCTCTGGAGTTTTTAATAGCATAATAAAGAGCCTAGTTGTAGATACAGGACTCATAGTTTAAAGGAAAACAAACTCACTAGACCAGCCCACACACCTCTAATAGAGCAGGGAAGGACAGTCAAGGCACAACCATGTTGTTAATTAGTCCTCATCTTCATTTCACAACATCTATTGACCTATCAGCTTAAGAGTCTAAACTAGAACCAGAATACCAGGATATAATCTACTGCACCTTCCCTTAGGGCCCAAAAGAGCCTTGTGTTGACCAATAACTTTAATTACTGCATGACAAAAATGATAGGATGTGGTTGTATGGACAGACAGACAGAGACAGATAATGGTCAGAACATTGGAACTCTCAGCCCAACCCCATCCTCTGGGAACAGGAGATGGGCTGGAGAAAAGGTTAAGAACTCATTGTGCCTATATGATGAAGCTTCCGTAAGAATTCCTAACAAGTAGGATTCAGCAATGTCTCGATGCTTGTCATCACCTGGGTCTCTACCATTTTGAGGTACATCTCTAGCCCTACTTCTTGCCATTGGCTGTCTCATTTTCATCTTTCTAGACTAAGCTCTGAGGACCTCCACAGGGCAGTGTCTCTTCATCTTGATTCCACAGTAGCCTGAGGATTCAGCCTAAGGTGGTGCCTTCCCTTAGAAGTAGTTGGGATGGCAGGGATGCCTAGTTGACTGCTCTACCCTTTCATCTTTACCCATGTGTCGAGGGGAGAGCAAGCCTGTTCTCCTGTTTGCTATTGCTTTAGCAGTTACAAAAGATAAGGAGTGAGCCAGACAGTGATGGTGCACGCCTTTAATCCCAGCACTTGGGAGGCAGAGGCAGGCAGATCTCTGAGTTTGAGGCCAGCCTGGTCTACAGAGTGAGTTCCATGACAGCCAGGTCTATACAGAGAAACCTTGTCTTGAAAATAAAACTAAAAAAAAAAAAAAGCAAAATAAAAAGGTAAGGAGTGGAGCAAATCCTGAGAACTTTGTCTTTGTCTTTGTTATATTGTACCAGAGGCTATCAATTAGGAGGCCTGAAGCCAGTACATCTATATGCTAGATAATACATCAGCTAGATGCAGTGACAGCTGTCTGTACTTCAGTCTCTACTACTCACAGGTGCTGAGCCAGAACATCACTTAAGTGTGGGTTCAAGAACAACTTGAACAATGCACTGAAAGCTCATTCCCAACCCCCACCCCAGAAAAGACATTCAGCTAACTTTTGTCTTGTGAGCACCTGGTTTTATGAAAATGATCTGGAAAAAGTATCTGAAATCAAGATGAAAGAGTAGGGTTCAAAGAGTTTGTGGGTCAGACAGCAAGAACACAATCCAAATGTGCAGAAGTTGGTGCCCTAATTCCATAGCGAAAGAAACTCCTACATTGAGGACTCTCAAACTTCAGCCTATGTGACTTATCACCAGACTGTCTGCTATGTTTATTTTCATGTCAGTCATTAAATAATAAGCCAATAGATATGGGTCTCTAAGTCCTGGGAGCCATTACATCAAGTGGTTAAACACAAGGAAAGGGGTTGGGGACTTCTCAACCTATGGCCAGACTGGGATGGGGCTTGTCTTGTATATGTGGAAGAACTGATCAGTGAATGAAACCTCACACACATTTTAGCAATCAGAGTGTTAAATATAAGTAAGCACAGTGGAGAAAATAGTTGGTTTGTTTAATTTCTTTTTCCAATATGTCAATATGTACACATACATACACACACACACATAAACACACACACACACACACACACACACAGTCACAAGTATAAAAGAAAGGCAGAAAAAGTTTTGAAACTCAATCTTTGCAGATTTGGTAATATTTGCAGATCTGGCAAATATTGAAGCTCTGCTTGTATTTAGACAACTTCACTGTTGGCTTCCTGTTCTCCCATGATGGAGTCCTAAGGTCTTGAGAAATTGGGCTGATACACAAAACATATATGTAGTGGCTATTTCTGGTTGTCACCTTGACTATATCTGGAATGAACTACAATCAAGAATTGGAAGGCTCACCTATGATCCTAATCTGGAGGCTCAGAGATACAAGTTTCTGACCTGGATCTTGGCATGGAGATCTTGAAGCATAGTGACTATGAATTCCAAGAGATTAAGACAAGGAAATCTCCAAGTTCAAGGTCATCTTGGATTAAAGGCGAGGTGGCACACGCCTTTAATCTGGGCCACACCCTCTGCTGGAGACCTACAGCCTAGAATCTGGGCCACACCCTCTGCTGGAGACCTATATAAGGACGACGTTGGAAGAAGACTTTCACACTCTTCCTTGCCTGCTTGCGTCATGGGACTGAGCAACTGCTAGATCCTCGGACTTCCATCCATAGATGCTGCTGACCATTGTTGGGGAGTTGGACTACAAGCTGTAAGTCATTGACAAATTCCCTAACTATATAGAGACTATCCATATGTTCTGTGGCTCTAGAGAACCCTAACTAATACAATGTGTGTGTGTGTGTGTGTGTGTGTGTGTGTCTGTATGTGTGTGTGTATTCTGGTTCTCTTTGTCCCTCTCTATAGATAACGTTTTTATTCATTGTTAAGCATATTGATTACTTAATCTCCTATAATGTATACATGCTTGCATGTTCCTGTGTGTGTGTATATGTCTGTATGTCTGTATATGCATGTGTGCATGTATGTTCAATCACATATCTGTATATGTATGTGTATTTAGTTATTCAAAGCAAACCTTAGCAATACTGTTCGACTTTAGTTCAGATAAGAAGATTCCTCTTATCAAGATGGCAAGCCTATGTCTTATGGCCCTGATTGCCTTATGCAATTAAAACTTTATGCCACAAACATTAAAACTTTATAATTAATGCTATTTTTAATCTATGCTTATAATCCAATATTCTTTTTATTGTCTAGTTTCCCTTACAATGAGCTAAAGAGAAAAAAAAAACTTGTTCAGAAGATACAAGTATCAGTTTTTTCCACTGTTCTATTCTTTGCTTCAAATTAATTCATTGCATTCTGATTTTATGCATTGGTCTCTGTAAGACTGGCTAATGGGAGTGTGCCCATGAGAAATTATTTTTACATTTAGTGAGGGGAAAAATATAAGACCAAAAAAGCTTGATTCTGAACTAATAAATTCTCACTTTGGAAACTTTTTGAATAAAGCTATAAGCTACTTCTAAATATATCATTTTCAGTAATACATGTTTTAGTCTTTTTTAAAAGTATGCAACTTGTAAATATAATATGTAAATGTAAATATGTTCTGGATATTAATCTGCTATCCAATATATAACTGCCAAAAATTCTCTCCCATTCTGTGGGCTTCCTCCTAACTTGACTGATATTTCTGTAGCTGTGCATGAGCTTTTGGTTTAATGAAGTACTTGTTGATTCTTTTTCTTAATTCTTGGGCAAACAGAATACTACTCAAAATGTTCTTTCTTACACCTACTCCATGTGGGTACTATGGTGGTTTGAATAAAAATGGCTTCCAAAGGCCCAGAAGGAATAGCACTGTTGGGAGGTATGGCCTTGTTGGGGTAGGTTTGAGTTTTTGGACAAAGTATGTCACTAGGAGGTGGCCCTTCATGTCTTATATGCTCAAACCATACCACCAGTTAGACATTCACTTCCTATTTGCCAAGCAATCTGGGTATAGAACTCACAGCTCCTTTTAAAGCACCATGTCTGTCTCTGTCTGCTACATTTCCCACTGTGGTGATAATGGACTAAACCTCTGAAACTGTAAGACACCCAAGTAAGTGTTTTCCTTTATAAGAGTTGCTTGGGTCATGGTGTCTCTTCACAGCAATGAAACCCTAAGACAGGTTCTGCCTAGCAATTTCAGGATTTTACATTTCACATTGAAATCTTTGATCTTATTTGAAGTTAGTTATTGTGGAAGGTGATAGATACTGTTCAAATTTCATTCTTCTGCATGTAGACATGCAGTTTTTACAGAACTGCAGGTGATATCTTTTTTCCAATGTATACTTTTGGCTATATCAGACCCAAAAGCTTCTTCCCTGAGGAATAGCTTTCATGGGACCAGATAGCACCATGCATACTTCCAAAGGAGGTGACCAATCAGGAGTCCTACCTACACAGTCATGGCTCCTATGAACCATATCAACAACCAGCATGGAACAATAACCCTAAGGGTGCAGTGACGACACACATAGCTTGGCAATAACCAACTTTTGGGGAAGTCATGTGTACTTGACCTAAGAAAAGTTGCTCTGGAGGCTAACACACCACCTGCACCTTCAAAACCACCCAATGTGCTGGCATAATTCATATAATAAGGTAACAATGATTATGAGTAAGACTAAATTCCCATCTCACAGCTAGCATCAGGGCAGGATCAGCACAAACGTAGATTCTGGAAGGAAGAGTTAGCAATCCTAGGAGTGTGCCAGCAGAAGGAACCAGTTTCAGAGACAGAGAGAGCAGAGAGAACTAAGGGCAGAGAAGAGGGAGAGGCCATACTGCCCTTAGGAACAGAAGCTCTAGCAGATAGATAAGACCCAAAACCAGTCCTTTATCTTTTCCTTGGAACTTTCTATTGCCATAATGAAGCAACCCAGATTTGAACTTGAGAGAATACTCAAACAAAAGTTCATAGTCTGTGGTGACCTTCCCCTAGGGAACATTTCTCAGCATTTTTAAATTTTCATTATTGAGGATGGGTGCTACCACTATTATCTAGTCAGGAGAGAGGATGGATGCAACTAAGTGTTCCACAGTGCTACCCCCACAGGAACTATTATTCTCCACCCACCCCCCCAAAGTATAACTAATTGAGAAAGTGTAGTTTAGAACACACTTCTTTTATACTTTCTTCTTTTGCACTTGGGCTGAGAAAGCGTTAAAAACATACTGGCACACATTACCCTCTATTACTATGATTTAATATTTATTATATATTTTATTATTCATAGAAATCCTAGTAACAAGAAAGCCATGTTAATGATGAAGAAATCGGAAAAGTTACTAAATTTATAAAGCAGGTCACAGTGTCTTCATGATTATGATTAGCAAATAGCACAAGGGAATTTGGCAAAAATTTTCACACAGCACTTGATTAAATCCACTCTTCTGTGAAGGTGAACTGGAAACCCTGGAATTATATATATATATTCCTTCTAGACGTTGAGGCAACAAGGCAGACCTTTATAAATTCACCAAGCAACTGTATAGGTATATAGAACCCACTTACAACAACGTTGATAAACTACAGAATACTGGATATACTTGTTCAAAACTGGCAAACTGAGATATGGTTGATAAGGTGGTAATCATGAAATTGGAGTCAGTGCATTGGTCATCCAGTTTATAGAAGATAGATGTGGACAATATATACTCACCAATGGAATCCTTAGGGGCAGAATAAAAGGATAATATCATAAAAATACTCTGAAATTATTCCTTGAACAGGTAGAGGTAAGCTACATAAGTCTTGGCCATGATTGTTCTTTTCAGCTGGGCTTGTGATGAGAGACTCTGAGTCCTTTATCGCTGCCAGCATTGTGGGGTACATAAAGCTTCATCAGATTCTATGAGGCAGATGGGTTCTATCCTTATCCTACCATAAAACCCCTATTTTACAGAACACAATAAGCATGATTAGGGAAGACAGATGGGGTGAGCCTGCCAATGCAAAATGTGCCATTCTATTTCAAATTCTTCTCCCTGAGGAAGGTTCTCATCGTGAAATGTCTTCTTATAAATTCCTGAGAGCATGTAACAAACAGCTCTCACCTAGCCCTCCTGCTAAGCCCTTCTCCGGGTCTCAGATTCCCTCTCTGAGCATACCCTGAGTTGAAAATTAATTCGTTCTGTCAGTGACCCAGCAAGAAGGAAAAAGAAGACATTTCCACCCAGCTACTGTAGCTTCTATTCTTACTGCAATGCAAACTGCAACTCAAGCACTTCCCTGGTATTTCAAATGGCAGGGTTCTGCTCGTCTGCACTTGCCAACAAATCATCTTCACAACTCTTTTAAGGATTTCTATCTTTGGTCTCCTGCCCCTTAGACCTTCGTACTCTTGGGTCTCATCATTTCTCCATGCATCCCTTACTTGAACATGATACCTTTAAGCCTGAACACACTTACTTCCCTAGAGTTTATGAGTTAAACTGTTGCACATAAACCCAGTTATGCACAAAACAGCCAAGAGAGGAAAAATGAATAACTTGGATGCAGAATGTCACTTTTATATGAAAACAGCAAAGATCAGTGCCTTGAATAGAAAAATGTAAACAAAGAAGTAGAAAAATATGAATAAAGTGTTCTCTGGGCCAATCTAGAAAACAAAATGTACCAAGCATACACCCATCTCCCAAACATTGAATAATTCACCATGGGTAGTTGGTCATAGTTGAATGAGAGATGATGCTACCATATGGTCAAAAGTTAGCAAATGTTTTACAGAGAGAAGCCAAGCTATGTCTTAGGATTTGTAGTTGATATTTTTTAGCCATTCATCTCTGTGTGAGAAGAAATAGCTTTAATTAAAAAAAAGAAAGAAAAAGAAATGAGTGAGTATATTAGCTATTTTTCTGTTGTAATAAAATACCAGGACTAAAAGCAAGTTGTAGAATAAAAAGTTTATTCTGTCTTCAGGGTCTGGAGGAAGAGTCTATACTTGTGGGAAGCCATCTTCAGGGTCTGGAGGGAGAGTCTATACTTGTGGGAAGCCATCTTCAGGGTCTGGAGGGAGAGTCTATACTTGTGGGAAGCCATCTTCAGGGTCTGGAGGGAGAGTCTATACTTGTGGGAAGCCATGGCAGCAGGTTCAGGAGGCTGGCTGGTCACATTTCATCTCCTTCCAGGAAGCAGAAAGAACAGGAAGTGGGTGGGGCTGTAAACTCTCAAAGTCCACCGCATCTGATCCTTGAGATGTACTTCCTCCATCAAGGTTTCACCTCCTAAGAATTCCATAACCTCTCAAAACTGCCTCCCACTGGGGACCAAGTTTTCAAAACTATCAGCCACCATTCTAATAGCGCTTATTATGAAACACCACACAAATGGGTTTAATAAACATTTATAATGAAGCTGAAATTCAGATTTTAATTGATTTTTCACATTTTGCAAAATATTCTTTTGATTTTTTTTTCAGAAACTGAAACTCATTACTCATTCTTACCTCAAGGACACAAAGGGCCAGAGGATATACTCATGTGCCACAGTTTGCTGTCGTCTGCTGGAGTTTAAGCATATTTTGTTTGTAAAATGATTCTCAGAATATTTCTCTGAGAATCAAAGCTTAGTAATCCCTAGTTTTCCTCAAGTTGTTTCTTGAGCCTCCTTCCCCTGATCAGTAATCTAACAGTTTATATGCCCTGCTTCTTTCTAGTAAGGAAGAAAACTAAAGGATGCATTTTTAGAGCAGAGTTGTCTCTCATGGTACATTAATTAGTTGGTTTTCAGGTATAAATGAGTCTCATGTTTGTCCCTTACCTGCTCCCCCCTCCACCAAGTTCCTATAACCATTCAAATTTCTGCCATTTCAGAGCTGAAGGAACAAAGGTAACAGAGGTAATGGCAATCATTAAATTCCCAGACCAGATAGTCAACCAAAATCATTACTGTAAATTCTAGCACATCTCATCATATCTGCTCAAAAGAAGTCCAAATTAAGACAAAATAGGAGCTGAATTAATCTATCACTAGGCTCGCCAATGGTCATAATAAGACATAAGTTGGAACTATAAAATTTTAGAATTTCCCAAACAACTACACACACATACAGGGAAATAAAATATGCTAAGGATGTAGGTAAGGGTACATGCCAAGAATAGAGAGAAAGAGAAGAAAAGAAATACCTAATAAGCACATAGATAATAACTGAAATATGCAAGGGTGAATCTTTCAAAGCTAACTGAAGCTTAACTATTCCCAAAAGAAATACATAATAAGTGAAAATGAACTTAGCCTTTGCCAAATTATAAGAATGTTGGCCAGTCAATCATAGAATAATATGAAAGTCCTAATTTCCCAGACCACAGCAGATAAATGATAAAGATGAGATCCATTACTTATTTTCTATCATTCTTCTCCTCCCAAAATGTTGGACCAAATTTACACGAGTCTTGTTTTTTAACATGAATGAAGCCTTGGAGACAATCCTTTAAATAAATTGCCAGTGCATCTGATCTAATAGCTCTTTAGATACAGCATTCTGAAATCTGTAGAGTTGGGGAAGAATGCAAATATTAATTACTTAATTAATTAATTAATTAAAATAAATGAAATTTTGAAAGTGGTGACAGAGCTGAAAGTAAAACCTAGGCCACAGAATCCGATTAGATGTGGAACAAATTGTTTTACCTCCTGAGCCATGAGTCAAGGGAACAGCCAGAACTTGCTAGCCTGGCAGGGATCAGGTCCTTCTCTAGCCAAAGAAACTTCTTTTAAAATGTGATTTAACACAAAACGTCAACATGTGAAGGTAAAGGTAAATAACAACATCAGGAGCCTTTATCACACTGTCTCCCTGTAACATCTATAGGACACCCTGGGGAGCCCCAACAGGGCTCTGCCCCAGAACCCTAGAGCTGTGCAGCACTCTGTTCTTACACATAAGGAAGTTGTAGTAAAAATGAATAAAGCCAAGCAAACAATGAACATAAATAATGACTATACACACTGCTCAAAGAAGGCTACATGCCTGCATAGCGTGGAACAACACAGAGATAAAGTCTCAACACAAGGGACTGGGACTGGTATGTCTCTTCCAATTGCAATTCCTAAGCCATCATCACTTTAGCAAAATTCATCAAGATAGATACCCAGTCACCAAACTTCTCTGCTCCTTGATATCACCCAAGAACTGGTTTCTGCTCTTGAAAGCCCTGACAATCAACCAGAATAAACTTTTCTAAACCCCCAAAGAGACCACTCCCTTAGCCTTTCCCAAGTGTGTTCCTAGTGGCCATTGCCTCCACCATTACATTATTAGCAGTCTCCATGTTGTCCAAGAAAACGAGAAGCCCTCCAAAATAGGCTGAGAGAGACAGCAGCTAAGTTCATACAGTGAATTAACACAACACAAATAAATAGAAGCTAATCCCAATATCTATCTGACAAAATGCTACCACTCCTGGATGCTCAGCAGGGGCTGTGTAGTGGGCATAAAATATCTTAAGTTGAAAGCCCAGGGCTCATATCTGCCAGTGCCTCCCAGCTCTGTCTGGGTGCTCCCACAACTCACATCATCTGGCACAGCACCCAGGATATAGACAGAATTCCCTCAGGAATGCACAAACACAGAGAACAGCCAAGGAATCACTGTTAGCTGAACTTAAGCACCAAGCACATCCAGATTGGCCACAGAGTACAGTCACAAAGGCTGCCATGATAGTTCTAGAGCAGAAAGCCTGATTTCCCTTGATCCCTACATCTTAAAAGAATTTCGCTTTCAACAAACAAGCAAACAAACAAAAGCAAGATCTTGCTATATAGTCGAGGCTGTCCTTATTGTGTAGATCAGTCTGGCCTTGAACTTTATACCCACTTCCCTCAACCTTCCAAATACTGGAATGACAAGCATATGCCTCCATACCCAGCTCACAATTCACAGACCCAATCCTTGAGCTTCATTGAGTGGAATCTTCCCTAAAGTGCCACAGAAGAGCTCTGTCCAAGCTTGGGTTCCATGTGCAGTGTCCATAGATACAGATGGCAGGTTTGTCTCAATCTAGCTTTTACCAAAACAGAATTGCTGTTGTGCAGACACTAGAATTTGTTCTAACTTGTTACTATCTTCACAAGTTAAATCCTTATAAATGTTTGAAGTATGGTAGGGGCACTGATAGCAGTTATCACATTGGAAAAAGTCCTAGAAATGAGAAATGTTTTAACCTCTTGTCTAAGTTCACACCTCTCTAAACAGCAAACATATTTCTGAGAACTAAACCTCCTAAATGAAGCTACCTACCCAGATCCTGTTCAGGTCTGGTAGATCATGCAGTCCAGCCCCTCTACCACCTTCCTTCTTCCCAGGACTACTATCTGTTCTGAGACTCTGCTCCCCTTTCACATCTACCTAGCACTACTACCGGGTCTTTCTGCATGTACTCTGAAGACTCCCTTATAGCATAGCCCACAAAGGAAGCAAATGCTCTCTTATGCATTCATTGGACTGCATATGCTAGTTTCTTAGGTCATCTCTAAGGGCAAAAATGACTCAAAGACAGCTGCATCAACAAAGCCCATGTCACCATGGGTGACAGATCAGAAAAGTTAGAAACCTAGAGCACACTGCACAGCCTGTAGCAATTGAACAGGTTAAAGGGTGTCCTTTCCAGGTAGCTCATTTGGCTTAAGTTCCTTAGATCATCTGACCAGGCTATTTTTCTTGACAGGTATGTGTCATCTTCATCTTTGATCTCCAGGGGCATAAGAAGGAATCTTTTAAAGGTTCATTGGGTTGCAATGAACCACAAAGCAAGTTTTTGTTTTCACAAAGTATTGAACTTCATCCATCCCTTCCAGAAAATGATAGGCTCTATATGAGGATAATCACATGCTCTTGTCCCAATCCTCAAGCTTGCTGTGCCTGTATATGGCTGCCTCTCATAGCATCATCTCTTGCAAGACCCCAGCTCTATGGTCCAGATATGCTGACATGTAGTTCCCTCCACAAGAGTGTGTTAACTCTCCTCTCCAAATAGCTCATCTGCTACCTCCAGAAGACCTTCCCTGCTCCATCCTACCACGGTCCAAATCAGAAGCCCAGTGTCTGTCTGTCTGTCTGTCTGTCTGTCTGTCTGTCTCTCTCTCTCTCTCTCTCTCTCTCTCTCTCTCTCTCTCTCTCTCTCAAGATGCTGTACTCTATGAAACTAGTGAGGTGTAATGGACTTTTCCTGTGAAGACCACACATGCACACACACACGCACACACACACACGCACACACACGCACACGCGCACACGCACACACACACACACACACATACACACACACCTACTTACCTTAAATAGGGAGCTCACAACAAAACAAAGTACAAATAGCACCAAAGTCTAGCTTGGTGAACCAATGAGTCTTACTGGAGTTACTTACAAGAATATAGGTGAGAGATAAAAGAACAGCAATAACTCAAAATAGCTGCATCACCAAAGCCTACACCAACACCAACACAGGTAACAGATCACAATGCTAGAAACCTGGGACACACTGAACAGCCTACAGAAAGCTTAACAAGTTGGAGAGTGTACTTGCCAGGTAACTTATTTGGCTTAAGCCTCTTTCAAGCTACTTGACTGTTCTCTGCTTTATCCAGGTTTCCCAGTCTTCTTTTGCAGGTAGTTTTGTCTGAGAGTAACTCTCAGCAGTCTTTACTGCCTACTCTTAGGAGGAAGGGACCTAGTGAATCTCAATTTCAGGGACTCCCTGAAGCTATTTTGAGTTGTTCTTTTTGCCTTAAGGAGCTTCCCTACAGATGCTCCAATCTCAAAATGGGAGTTTATCACTTTCAGGACTCACGTTAAAATTCATTTGGGCACTTAGAACCAAACCACAGTAATTCTCATTTAATTGCTCTAGGAACCAGCACCTGGAACCTAAATGGAAGAATGATGAGATCAAACCTACATAGTAAATTTGAGACTGTTCTAAGCTGCATGATGAACACAATCTCAAAGAAATGAATAAATAAATAACAAATATTACAAATAAAGATATCTTATTTTTATTATTTTAATTGCACTCAATTTTACTCCACTATTGTACTGTAATTGTATTGCATTTACTCCACAGATTTTTCTGAATAATCAAAAGATGGAAAATTGGGAGTGTGGGCATCTTCAATCAGTTAGAGGTTGCTTACTGGACCTTTATATTAAGAAAGGCTTGATGCTAAATCTTAGCTTGGTGGAAATTCTAGCAATGGATTATTTCTCAAGGGTATTTGTTACACCTCACTTTATTCCACAAATGGCAGGATGGTGAACTAAGGTTTTACCTGAGTCACTCACTATAGACTAACAGAGGAAATGGACAGCAATTGCAGATTGTAGATATAGACATTTCATGAGTATGGGAAGATATGTTTTCAGCAAGTGGTATATGTCTCTGCTAATCATTCCCTACTCATCCTCTCTGTAACCTCTCTCTAACTAGAGGCTAAAGTGCATGTTATTAGGAACATGACTTGTGTGTTCTCCGGCTATGGTGAGCTTTGACCATTGAACACCCTCCAGAAAATGTGATTGAGGAAGCAACATCAGTATTTCCCTGGACACCTGCCTGCAGGTTTGCCTCAGGCTGACTATTCCTTGAGTAAACTTTATCCCTAGTTGTACTCTGTGAGCTCCAGTGACAGAAGCTCTGAAGTACATTATACTAGCCTCACTGGTTCTCATCACTCACTCTTGAACAAATAGTTCCTTTTAAAAATAAATCCCATCAAGCTATATTATTTTATTATAATAAAACCATATTAACATCCACAGACATACATATGCTGGACGGCTTTCTTTGTACGCAGAGGAGGGTGCATTCACAGCCAGGGGGAATGCAATGGTCTAGAGACAATGCAGATAGGTATCACACCCATTTCATCATCTACCTTGGCTACCGAGCTACAATCCAGACCTGTCTTTGCAAAGGAATATGACTGACTGAGCAGAGACAGCTCTAGTCATTAAACTCCAGTTTGACCTGTGGGAATTTCCTGTTTCTCTGGCTGTGAAATCCAGATTCAAATTTTGTTATCTGAATGTCAGATTGAGCAGTAAAACACAAAGAAGTCACAAAAAAATATGAATGACAGTGTGGTCTGCCCTTCCAACATGGTGCTGGCTGTATCATTATTCCAAGTTCCCACACCTGGTAGAATTTGGACGTCTCTGGTACTTATTTTTAAAAAATCAAAGACAACTCTATTCACCACCTCTTCAGTGATATAAGAACTCTCCCAAGACATGATTAGCAGCAAAGATAAAATCAAGAGATGTGAAACCACAAATGTACCCCGCCCCCAAATAAAACACACTGTCTTAGTTAGGGTTTCTATTGCTATGAAGAGGCACCATGACCAAGGTAGTTCTTATAAAGGATAACGTTTAATTGGGACTGGATTACATCTTCAGAGGTTCAGCCCTTTATCATCATGATGGGAGGCATGACGCCATGGAGGCAGACTTGGTACTGGAGGAACCAAGAGTTTCACATCTTGATCCCAAGGCAGCCAGGAGGAGACTGTGTCACACTGGCCAGACTTGAGCATATATATAAGACCTCAAAGCCCCACTTCCATAGTGACACACTTCCTCTAACAAGGCCACACCTCCTTCAATAAGGCCATATCTCCTAAAAGTGTCACTTCTCATGGGCCAAGCATATTCAAACCACCACTCACACCCTTAATCTTCTGGGGCCTTGTCCCTGTGTGTTTCTTTCGGTGACTTTGTGAATCATGCATTAAGTAGTCAGGCATTAAAAACTTCCCTGGAATAAAGTACTTCTTGAGGGAATGGAGGCTGCTCAGAACCAGTAAGCATCTTCCCAGCATTCAGCATTCAGTAATAAGGCCTCCGGAGCCAGCATGGGCAGCACAGAGCACTACAGGCTGACCCTCTCCTGCACGAG
This sequence comes from Tokudaia tokunoshimensis, assembly GCA_036184795.1. Taxonomy (NCBI): domain Eukaryota; kingdom Metazoa; phylum Chordata; class Mammalia; order Rodentia; family Muridae; genus Tokudaia; species Tokudaia tokunoshimensis. Next base: position 97,594,695 of record BTHU01000004.1, on the reverse strand, counting down.
GGAAGCTCATAAAACATCCAAAGAGAAAAGGCAGAACAGATACCTCTGAGAAGACCGATTGTGAGAGAGCAATCAGAAACTATTTAAGGGAAGAAAAGAAAGAGGAATTAGGGCCACAGGCCTCTAGCCTTCAAGCAGGAAGAACACTAAAGCACACCCCAATTCCATTTTAGTCAGACCCCTTTTAAGCTTCCCCAACTCTCCAATTCACTGTCTTCAATAGCCTTTTCATCTCTCAAGGTCCAACTCAAATGCCTTCCCCTCTGTGGAGGCTTTCTACTCCCAGAAAGAATTAACCGTTCTTTGCTCTGCACACTTAAAGCATGTCAACCCTTGCTGGTTCCTTGTACTTTGTAAGATATGTATGCCTTTGCCTCCCCCAAATGGTTTGTGAGCTCACTGGTGGCAGGGATCAGCCTTGGGAATCTCTGAATAAATGCAGGCCCTGGATCAAAATAGCTGATTGTATAAATATTCTCTGAGCTTATTAATTATAAAACTTTTGATATCAACAGGGCATTGGGCATCCTTTCTCACCTCCTCACCCCAGCTCTTTTCCCCCATTGATGGGAAAATAAAGAAGTCTGTAGTACAAGTAGAGCTTTCTAGCCCATCTTGCACGGATAGCCCCCAAAGTGGAGCCAGAGACAGGCAAGGGCTCATGGAAGTAGGTATAATGATGAGGAACAGAAAGTAAAAAATTAAAAAGCAGAAATAAGCTTTGTCATCAAGACAATTCCTTCTTGAGTCACTGGGGTTCCTTCCCTCTCAGTGGGGTCACTCTGAAGAAATTCTCTATAGACATTACTTAAGATATCCCATGGGAGAATTAATCCATATACTTACTAAATTAGACGCTGGTCAAAGGTTGTGGGCATTTTCCCTTTACATTTTTAGATATGTAGCCAATTGAGCAAGAGTGTTTCTTTGGGTACCCCATGAGAAGCCGGTGGAGATGCCACAGAACAAATAGCAAGTACAATTGAAACAGGGCGGGGCAAGTGACAGCTGAGCACAGCTGGTTGCCACAGCAACCATGGCAAAGAAAAAACATGACATGAGAAAGTCAGACCAACAGAACAGGAGGCAAGATTCAAGAAAGGTCTGGCGTAAACACTCACCTTAGGATAATTTTTATCAGTTCTGATTTTTATACACCCTGTTAGAGAATAAGCCACACTAATCCTAGGATTATAACTGTTGTTAGCAAAAGCATCAGGTTATATAACTAGAATTTTCCAAAGCCTTGTCATCTGAATACAGCTATGATAAACACTTGATTTTCTATCACATTGACCCTTGAGAGTGTCACATTCTTTGCTCCTAATATTACCAAGCCAAAGCCTCCAGATGCCTAAATGACACATTTCTTTCCCTCTCCCTATACTAGAGCCCCACCATGGATCAAAGAGAAATGCAAAAATGCTTTCCCCCAAGGTCACATTTTAAGCAGAAAACATATGTCCTGTCTCCTTCAGTCTACAGCTCAACCATAAAGACCATTTCTTCAGCTCCAGCTAGTCCAGCCAACTTGCTTCTTTATCCTGTGTCATTCTTCAAATCTCTACAAGTAGTACAAACAACATTCTTTCATGCAAATGAACTCCGAAAGTCAAGGTCTTAAAGTTCTTCCTAACCAGGCATGCTCAGGCAAGTCTGAGCTCCAGTGTACCCACAGTAAACCCAGGCTATCTCCTAACTACCAAAGTAACTATTTGAGTGTTTATGCATGCCAGGGATTCTACGTATTGTGCCTAAGAATCTTGAGGGTCCTAACGTTTAACACTGAAAATCCCAAGACTTTTTGGTTGTTTTTTCCCTCCTGATTTAAAATAATCTGATTCAATGCCCTGAGCTGCTTCCCTCGTGGGATTGTGTCACTTTACTTTAAAGAGGAACATTTTGATTTTCTCTGTTGCCATTGCTCAATGAGAGGTGTACTTAACCTGTAAGGCCCATGTGCCAAGACCAACTCGAAAGTACAGTTTCATCAAGTATATTCTTAAATGACTAAGCTTACCCCAAAATACACTTGGACACACATCCATCTTTAATTATGCCTACAAGAAAAAAAAGTTTAATATATTTAAGCATGCTACCATTTTGTCAGTTTATTTGAAGAACAATGATTGGGGAAAGCCAAAAAAAAAAAAAAAGAAAAGAAAAAGAAAAAGAAAGAAAGACAACAGTAATAAGATAAGGTGGTTTATTGACAGCTGAGATCTTGTGTGACATCTGTGGGTGGGTCTGTAACTCCAAGATTATACTGTTCCCATTTCAAAAGTACCATCCGTGAACTCTGTCAATCAGCCACTCACTCATTCATACTCAATGCATTTCCCTCCCCACCACTCCCTCAAAAAGTATTTTTAAAGATGGTGTTAAGGAAACAACACATAGCTCATGCACACGCATGTGAAAGGCAGTTTTCTCCCCCAGACTAACTTACAAACTGAGCTCGGATTTTTATCGGCATTTCTGCACCTCACTTCTACAAAAGAATTCAATTTATTATTCTCCTTGGACTTCAAATAAAAAAAAATAACATCAAAGTCTAGCAGAAAATAAAAGCTCTGCTTCAGACATTATTTTGTTTCCCTCATCTAAGTAAATATTTGCACTTGCTGGAGGAGCTTATGCTGATGTGTCTGCAAATTGGATGCATTTTTTCTCTATGAGACAGTAAGTTGCTGGGAACAAAAGAGCACAAAGCAAAATTCCCCTGTGTTCTCTTCCAAGTGACCTCCAGCCCACTGTGCAGATGACATGTGTAGAAGGAAGATGATTTGGTCTCCATGGAAGCTCGGTTTGTGGGCTCTGTCTTGGCAGATTGACAGCTGTGCTAAATGATGTTGAAATTACATGTAATAGATTTTAGATTATGACTATTGTCCTCTAGGGACTGGAGAGCCCCACGCAGTGAGAGAGGACTCTAGTTATCTTCTTAAACCTCATTCCGGAGTAAAAAGGCATGGGCTTTTCTTGTTACAACTTGACCTTTCTGTTTATTGGGGGAAGTGGTGAGCACCAAAGGAACTCAGCTAATTTGAAATCACAGATCCAGCATGACACTGTCACCATTTCATGGGATGAAACAGACTTGACCGTGTTTAATATAGGCCTCAATACTATCTTTCTCCAATTCAAAGCTAGTAATTGCTAAAATGCTCCGATTTCCAATACTATAATAGTAAATTAACATAGAATTAGCCCAAATTGGCATTTAAATTTCACCCTTTGCACAACTGGTACACTGATTTATTGGCAAGCCTAGCTCATGTTCTCTTCTGTTTGTATAAAGGAGACTGGGACATGTATGCTGGTAACCAACTAAGACAAAAGAAGAGGTCAATGATGTAGGTGTCCACTACAAGGAACTGGAATAAACAAGCAAGAACTGCCCTGAACCTGAGCACACCTGAGATGGACCCCCAAAAATGACTGGGAAAGCTCCGAGGAAGAATGGGGTTCCTAAGTGAAGACATGGAAGTGTAACTCCTGGGGAAAGTAAAGTCAAAATATTGTCATAGTTGGACCCAAAGACCCAGAGGTTGGGGGTCACAGATTAACCTAAGTGCCTAAGCCATTAGGTCAGGTTTTTTTTGTTTTGTTTTGTTTTTGGGGAGTTTTTTTTTTGTTTTTTTTTTTTTTGGTCACAGTACAATATAAAATAGGTCACATCGTGTTTTGTTCAGATTTTTGTTTTTGTTTTCATTTAGGGCAGTGTTGGTATATTTATTCTCTAGCTAAATCCTCTGCTCAAAGACTTGACCATCTAATCAGTAAACAAGCATTGTACAAACTAACTGGACAGAGAAGTAGGGAGGAATCAAAAGGAGAAAATAATTGAGGAAGATTTTTACTTTTCATCAGAATATGAAATAGCATTCCATGCCCATCTGTTCCAGTAAATCTGACCACCACCCAAAATAAAGTGTCAGTTCCATGGATAAGACAGGCTCCCTCTCTCAAGAAAACACAAGAAGTATGGACATTGTTTCCAGAAAGACACTTCAGGAACCCTGATGCAAGCAAACAAGACTGTCCATGATGTCATCCAGCCTTACCCAGGACTAGCAACAGCATCCTGCTATGTCTGTGGTTACAAGTACCCAGGTGACTTGTGCACACTAAATTCACACTGAGCTGAGGTGGCTGTACCTTACCTGTAAACATACTGGAAGAGGTACACATGTCCAACTTAGAGTGAAGAATTCCGTACTGGAGGTAGCAATGTTCCCTTCACTTCTTGCTTTTCCTTTAAGAGACTTCCCAAAGTATAGGAGCATATTCTGCATAAGAAGAAAAAAAAAACAAACCAAAGAGCATACATGCATCTGTTTAGCATTTACAAAAAGAACAGCAGGACAGATCAATCAGAAAACAGTGGTCCAGGCTATTTACAAAGTATGAGATCAAAGAAAGCTTGGAAGGGATTCAAGGGTAGACTGACTTCCCCCAAGTACAGGATAGAAAAGTTCTGACACTTTAATATTCTACATGTTAAAATTTTTAAAAGGAAATCAACAATGACACAAAGAGGGAAGAAAAATACTGAAACCCAAAACAACAAAACAAATGAACCAATTATATCTCAACTGAATGCTATAAACAGGTGAAGGAGAAAATAGAATAAAGCATTGATCCAAGTACTTTATTGGCTTGACATTTGGCTAGCCCTAGTCATAGACAGACTTAGAATAAGAAGAATAACTAATAAATTTGAATCCCCCAACACTTTTCTCTCTCTCCCTCTCTCTCTCTCTCTCTCTCTCTCTCTCTCTCTCTCTCTCTCTCTCTCTCTCTCTCTCTCTCTCTCTCTCCCTCTCTCTGTCTGTCTTTCTGAGGGTGTGTATGTGTGTAAGTCCACACAAATAACAAATGCAAAAGAAAGTTCACCAGCACACAGAAATGAAGAAGGACCATAAAGCTGAATATGTAAGCTGATGAATTCAGAGTAAGGTTTATCAGCTAGTGAGAGGAAGAAACTTAGCCCCACAACACCCAAGGGGGAGGAGAGTAGAAACTAGGACCCATAAAGCCAGGGTTCCTGAAGGGATGCCCCTCAGCAAAGAGCCTAACTCTTATTTAATAGGCAGGGAAGTAATAGTAAAAAGCTCATCTTTATGGAGAAAAGACTTAACACTAGAAGTAGCAGGCCTTGGCCAGTTCTACATAAACATGTATAGCCTGGATTTCTGCTCCCTATATGCTCTAGGAATCTTCAATGAATACATTGCTATAAAAATGAGCCCCAAAGTAAGTGAAACCCCTGAGTCTTCCAGTAAAGAACAATACAAAATTGTTCAAAACAAGCATTCCAAGACACAAAGAAATACTCCTTTCTAAGGCAAACACATACACACACACACACACACACAAACATTATACTAGCTGGAAATGAACACAACACCGTGGAAAGCAGTTACTGTGAGAAGGGGTCTACAGTCATGCAACAGAATAGACCTTAAATAATACTACTAATGACAAAATAAGAAAGCTTTGAAACACAAGAAATGAGTGGAACCTAGGAGAGTGGAGGAGAGACTGATAAATTTGAAACTGACCAATGAAAATTTCTGATTGAAATGAGAAATTTAATAAACAGATTAAAAACAGATTAGCAATGGCTGTTGGGAACACCGATATGAGGAGCTCATACAAAATAAAGCAATGAGACATAAAAAGAAAATAGGAGAAACTTAAAAATACATCTCACTGGAATTCCAAGAGTAGAGAAATTAGACAATAAGGAGAAAAAATAATCAACATAAAATGGCTGAGAATTTGGGAGGGCTGATTAAAAAAAAATCCATGAGAATGTTTGTTAGAGTTCAGAGCCAAAAAAACAAAAACAAACAAGCAAAAACTAGACAGCATATGCAAACCAGCTCAGCAAAGTGATGGTTTTATTTTATTTTTATTAATTCTTTGAGAATTTCATATAAGATATTTTGATCATACCCCCACTCTTTCCAAATTAAACCACTTTCCCTACCCAGTCAAATTTGTAGTTCCCTCTTTTTAATCCCTCAAGCTAAAATGTGTCCACACACTCTTTGATGTGTGCCTTTCCACTGGAGTGTGGTTGACCTACCAGGGGTCTTATCACGAAAGAAAGCAAATTGTTCTCCAAGCATCTATCAATTACTATCTGATCCTCACTGAAGAGTCAGATATTGCCTGCTTCCCCTCTCCATCATGGGATTTTGTCTGGCTTGAGTTTGCACAGGTCTTAAGCAGGTCATCATAAATGCTGTGAGTTCATATGTACCACTGCCCTGCTGCATCTAGAAAACACCCTTTCCTTGTGGTCATCCACTCTTCCAGCTTACAGTCTCTCTAGCCCCTTGTCAATAATGAGTCCTCAGCCTTGGGCAAAGGGGTAAAATATAGATGTCTCATTAGTGCCTTGATGACTTGTAATCATGACTGTGCTAATTCTGATCTACTGAGGAAAAAATCTTTTGTGATGAAGGCTGAACAATGTGCTAATCTGTGGGTAAGCAATAAGTTATAGCAAAAAGTTATGACTATTTGAAAAGGCAAAAAGCAAGGGATGCGGAAAGTCAAGAGATGGAGAAACTGGTAGGATAATGGAATCACAAGGGCATGAGGAGAAGAGGTCACTCAAGTCCAAAGAGCTGGTGGAGAAGGGTGTCAGAACATCAGCAGGACCTTCTGTGTACTACAGCCAAGCCCAGTGTTCAGTTGAGTGCAGAAGCCAGGGAGCAGCACCTACTTCAGCTTACATGCCCTCAAAGCTTCTGCCACAGCCTGACATTGAGGAGACTCAATCAGAAGCCAAAGGGCAAAACACCTGCAATCCATCCATCAGACTTCAGAAGAATATCAGTCACAGTGGTACCCTGTACCCCAAGGCTTGACCTATTTTTTTCTTAGCCCTGTCCCATTTTTGTGAATAGTCCTAGACCATGTAAATAGTCAGTGTGTCATCTGCCTCCTGCCACACCAAGACAGAGGTGTGTGTGTGTGTGTGTGTGTGTGTGTGTGTGTGTGTGTGTGTGTGTGTGTGAAGAGGATAGGAAAGTAGAACATAAAACAAGGAGAAAAATTAGGAAATGTAAACACTACCATTTGAATTTAGTTTGCTTATTTCTTTTTACCTACCGCATATTATAATTCTCCTACAATGAATACAGGGTATAAATAACACAAAAATAATCTTTTGATAATATTCAGTCTGACACAGAACATAGATTCCTAATTATTTATTAATTTGCCACTAGATCGACATTATCCCTAACCCAGAATCCCTGCCTGGTGTCAGAGAAATGGGGGATGTATTTGGGGTAAAAATAAGAGTCATCCAAACCCAGTACTAGATAATGGCTTGTAGTTAGTGAATTATTCTGTAAGTAAGGTTATGTATATCCTTCCTTAGGCTCAGTAAAATATAATCACCTAAAAACCTTATGTCTAACTTTGTGAGTCTGACATTTATGTCTATAAAAGGTAAAGAGAAAAACGTATAAGATATAAGCTGTAGCTTATGTTTTAAATACGTGGGAATAAATTTTGAATTTTAAAAGGTTATACTAAAATTGCCCCTCTGACTATCTAGAATGCATGAAGAATTCACCTGGCCAATGCAGAAACCTGAACTGTCCTGCAGAAATCTTTGCCAGATATTTTTAAATCTACATTCATAGCTAATCATTACCTGAAACACATCCATAAGATAGGACACAGGTGAAAGGCAGTCTTCCCTTTTTTTTTTTTTTTGCTTTTTATATTTGATATTTTCTTTATTTACATTTCACATGTTATCCCCTTTCCAGGACCCTCCCCCCTCATTAATCCCCTCTCCCATTCCTCTTTCCCCATGTTTTCTATGAGGGTGTTCTCCTACCTACCTACCCAATCTTGCCTCCCTGCCCTGGCATTCCCCTACACTGGAGTATTGAGCCTTTACAGGACCAAGGGCCTCTATTCCCATTGATGCCCAACAAGGCTATCCTCTTCTACATATGTATCTGGAGCCATAGGTCCCTCCATGTGTACTCTTTGATTGGTGGTCTAGTCCCTGGGAGTCATGAGGGTCTGGTTGATTGATATTGTTGGACTTCCTATGGTGTTGCAAATCCCTTCAGCTGCTTCAGTCCTTTCTCTAACTCCTCCATTGGAGTCTTTTTGCTCAGTCCAATGATTGACTGCAAGCAACCACCTCTGTATTTGCATTGTTCTGGCAGAGCCTCTCAGGAGACAGCTATATCAGGCTCCTGTCAACAAGCACTTCTTGGCATCCACAATAGTGTCTGGGTTTGGTGACTGTACATGAAATGGATCCCCAGGTGGGGCAGTCTCTGGATGGCCTTTCCTTCAGTTTGTGCTCCATACTTTGTCTCTATATTTCTTCCCGTGAGTATTTTCTTTCCCTTTCTAGAAAGGACTGAAGCATCCACACGTTGGTCTTACTTCTTGAACTTCATGTGGTCTGTGAATAGTATCTTGGGTATTCTGAGCATTTGACTAATATCCACTTATTAGTGAATGCGTGCCATGTGTGTTCTTTGGTGACTGGGTTACTTAATTACTTATAACTCCAGAAGTACCTTTTTCGGCCCACATAGAGTATATCTAGATTTACACTTTGTTTTGTTTTGTTGTTGTTGCTGTTGTTTTCATTTTGTTATTTTGATTAATTTAACCATGTATCAGACTTCTTTCTGGCTTTTACTTATAATGTGAACTTAAATGATCCTCCCACTCTGTCTCATTTTCCCTCATTCTCCTGACACTACCATTCTTAAACATTCCCAGCCCTAGTGTTCCTCCTTCAACTTTCTTTTTATTTTCTTTTTTATTGATATATTCTTCATTTACATTTCAAATGTTATACCCCTTCGCGGTCCCCCGTCCCCGCTCCAAAAACCCGCAACCCATCCTCCTACCTCCTGCCTCCAAGAATATGCTCCTTGACCCAACCCACTCCCATGACCCCCATTCTATTTCCCCACACTGGGGCCTCTATTGAGCCTTCACAGGACCAAAGACCTCTCCTCCCACTGACGCCCGACAAGGCATCCTCATGTACCCCTTGGTTAATTGCTTAGTCCCTGGAAGCTCTGGGGCGTCTGGTTGGCCAACATTGTGGTTCTTCACATGGGGCTGCAAAACCCCCCTCCAGCTCCTCCAGCTTGCCTTCCAACTCCTCTATAGTGAACCCCAAGCTCAGACCAATGGTTGGCTGATAGTATTTACCTCTGTATCTGTAAGACTCTGGCAGGGACCCTCCAAAAGACAACCATAAATGGCTCCTTTCAATACACACTTCTTTTCATCCATAGTAGTTTTGGGGTTTGGTGACTGTTTATAAGATGAATCCCCAGGTAGGACAGTCTCTTTTTTTTTTCCTAAGTTTTTTTTTTATTTACATTCCAAATCATTTCCCCTTTCCCGTTTCCTCCCTCTCCGAAAGTCTCATAAGCCCCCTTCCCTCCCTCTTTTCTCCATTCAACCCCCTCTCGTTTCTCTGTCCTGGCGTTCCCCTACATCCAGTCTTTCCAGGACCAGGGCTCTCTCCTTCCATCTTCTTAGAAATCTATTGATATGCGAATTGTGTCTAGGGTATTCCGAGATTCTGGATTAATATCCCCTTATCAGTGACTGCATACCATGTGTGTTCTTTTGTGATTGGGTTACCTCACTAAGGATGATATTTTCAAGTTCTGACCATTTGCCTAGGAATTTCGTGAATTCATTGTTTTTAATTGCAGAGTAGTATTCCATTGTGTAGATATACCACATCTTCTGAATCCATTCCTCCGTTGAGGGACATCTGGGTTCTTTCCAGCTTCTGGCTATTATAAATAAGGCTGCTATGAACATAGCGGAGCATGTGTCCTTATTGCATGCAGGTAAAGCCTCTGGGTATATGCCCAGGAGTGGTATAGCCAGATCCTCCGGGAGTGTCATGCCCAGTTTTCAGAGGAACCGCCAGACTGCTTTCCAGAGTGGTTGTACCAGCTTGCAATTCCACCAGCAGTGGAGGAGTGTTCCTCTTTCTCCACATCCTCGCCAACAACTGCTGTTGCTACCTGAAGTGGACCGCCTTCCTTCTGAAGTCATAAACGGTCAGCAGGAAAGAGCGCCATCTACTGAAAGTGAACGATAACTTGTGTTTCTACCCCAAGGTCTTCCACTAGATTATTCAGCTCAGACTAGTTTGTGAGAATTAACAAGATTTCAGCCAGGATTTGGAAGGACAGGAACCTATAGCCACAGGCCAAAATTTAACGATATTAAAATTCCCAAGCCTTTAGTGAAAACTATTTGTTATTAACAATGTAATGGTATTATGCAGGGATAGTGATGGATGGAAATCATTTCACTAGGCAGTCAGATACATGTGTCTATTTCTTGGCATTTATGTGAGAAACGACATCATCCCAATTCTCTGGTGAGGAGGGCAGGAAGATATAATGCCAGAAGAGCAAGCTATGAGCCTTCTGATACTGCTGGTATCAGGGTCTGCTACTTTCTCATACTCAGCCCACTTCCCTAGAACGAGTAACTAAATCTGATCTTCATCCTTTATCTTATGTTAAAACCCATGTTGGGGTGAGGAAGAGGAGAGGAGACATTGAAGCTACATATATGATGATCTTCCATGCTGCACAAACTACACTTCTGAATTTACCAACCATGGGCTCCATAGTTCAGGCAGGTCCACAAAAGGTCCTTCTTATAATGGACAGAAAACCTCTGGAGGGATTAGCAGTAAATCTCGAAGAGATAAACTGCAAATGAAGCTTTTTCTTGGCACACACTCAGAATGGCATGCCAGTGTGCATAATATATTCCACCTAGCTCCAAAATCCTATGTCAATTTACATAATGTACAATAAACTTTGATAAAATACAGAACAGCATCAGAACCAGGGAACCCCAGCTTCTCGACACATCCTTACCCAATAGGCAGCTGTCCCTTTAGGTTTACGCCCTTCCTATGTCATGCCTCTCAGTGGGTCCCTCTGAAAACTGGAGGGTAAATAGAAAAATAACTCAGTGCCAGCACAGCAAGGTACAGAATCCATGGAATAATTCTAGACGCCACTGTCCAAATCCTTTCCTCCTGCCCAGTTAGAGTTGCTATACCTTACACTTATTTGGTAGGTTTTCAAGCCATCTGCAGTGAAGTTCACCACCCACTGTCAGAGAGCAGCTGGGCATTATGGGTGTCTAACACAAGACAAAGCCTTTCCTGTTTTAATGTTCTGATTCATTATGATGTTTTTCTTGCTTTTTTAGATAAAAATTATTTTATATAATATGTTGATCAAATTTCCCCTCCCCCAAGTTCTCCCAGATCCTCCCTACTTTCCTACCCACCCACCTTCATTTTCTTTCTCCCACTCTCAAAACATAAAAAAAAGTCATAAAACAAAAAATCAAGACAAAGAGAAGACCAATAAGACAAAAAATGGCAAAGCAAAACAAAAAGCTCTCCCCTTCCCAAAAATCATGGAATCCACTTTGTGTTGGCCAACTACTCCTTGGCATGGGGCCTGCTCTGCAATATAGTTGATATATCCGGCGATATACTCCATTGGAGAAAGCTGATTTTCCCTTTTCCAGCAGGTATCAACAGCAGGCAGCTTCTTGTTTAGGGGTGGAAGCCTATGTTGATTTCCCCATCTCAGAGTTGGGACCCTGTCTGGCTTGAAACTCTGTAGGTCCTATGCTTCTTGTCACAGTCTCTGTGAGTTAACACATGCATCAGTGTGATTCTACCTGGAAGACACTGTTTCCTTGGAGTCATCCATCACCTCTGGCTCTTACCATTTTTCCTGCCACCTTTTCCACGTAGAGCTCTGAGGAGGGTTTTGATGAATGCACCTCATTTAGGACTGAATGCTCCAAGGTCTCTCACTGTGGTGGTTTGAAAAAGAATGTCTCTCATAGACTCATGTGTTTGGATGCTTGGTGAAAAGGGAGTGACACTATTAAAGGGTGTGGCCTTGTTGGAATAGGTGTGGCCTTGCTGGAGGAAGTGTGTCACTGCTGTGGGGCAGCCTTTGAGATCTCAGAAGCTCAAGCTCTTCCGGCTGCTTGCCCATTCAGATGTAGAACTCTCAGCTTCTGCTTCAGCACCAGGTCTGCCTGCATGCCTCCATGTTTCCCACCATGATGATAATAGACTAAACCTCTAAAACTGTAGGCCATCCCAATTAAATATTTTCCTCTATAAGAGTTGCTGTATTCATGGTGTCTCTTCACAGCAATAGTGAGATACCCACTCTCTACCATTGCCCAATAGTGGGTCTCTGTGTTAATTCCTATCCAGTACAAAAAGCTTCTCTGGTAAGAGTTGAGTTGATCTATGAGAATGGCAATATGTTCCTTTAGCAGAATAATAACATTAAATTTTTCTCTAGGCTTGTGATGTGTCTAGTCTCGTGTTCTTGATAGCAATATCGGGCACTCATTCCATTGCATGGAATGGGTCTTACATCTGATCAAAAAGTCTTGATTACTCCCATCACATTTGTGCCACTATACTTTTTCTAGAATTAGACTTCAAAGAAGGTCTGACTCACAAGCCCAGCTCAGCAGAGACCAGTGCTACCAAGCACCTCCTTATCTACACAATAGAACTGTTAGCCAGTCATGAACACACACACACTTCTTATTGATAGCAGAGGAAAAAATAATCAAAGGTCCTCAGCTTTCTATGGTGACTTTAATCCCTTCTGTGTGTCCTCTTCTTAGTCTTCACATAAGCAATTGCTGTACCATGTCTGACTTTGGAGGCCTCTTGTCTCACCATCTCCATCCCTTCTGCACAGATTCTAAGGGTTGAGAAGGAACCAGCAATATAAATAACAGGCAAAAGAACAAAAGGAATTGAACTCTTTTTTTAACGTATTTTCTTTATTTACTTTTCAAATGTTATCCCCTTTCCTGGTCCCCCCCCCTGTAGAAATCCCCTATCCCATCCTTCCTTCCCCTGCTTCTATGAGGGTGTTCTTCCACCCACCCCACTCCCTCCATCTCCCAGCCCTCAATTCCCCTACACTGGGGCATCTATCAAGCCTTCATAGGCCAAGAACCCCTCCTCCCATTGATCCTCTGCTACATATGCAGCCAGAGCCATGTGTGCTCCTTGGTTGATGACTTAGTCCCTGGGAGATCTGGGGAGTCTGGTTGGTTGATGTTGTTGTTCTTCCTATGAGATTGCAAACCCCTTCATCTCCTTCAGTCCTTTCTCTAACTCCTCCACTGGGGACCCGGCGCTCAGTCCAATAGTTGACACCCTTCACAATAGTCACAAATAAGATAAAATACCTTGGTGTAACTCTAATCAAGCAAGTGAAAGATCAGTATGACAAGAACTTCAAGTCTCTGAAGAAAGGAGGAAAGGGGGCTTAAGAGACTTTCAGGGAGGGAGGAAACGGGAAAGGGGAAATCATTTGGAATGTAAATATAAAAACTTAGAAAATAAAAAATAAATCAAAGAAGACCTCAGAAGATGGAAAGATCTCTCATGCTCATGGATTGGCAGAATTAATATAGTAAAACTGGTCATCTTGCCAAAAGCAACATACAGATTCAATGCAATCCCCATCAAAATTCCAACTCAATTCTTCATAAAGTTAGAAAGAGCAATTTGCAAATTCATTTGAAATAACAAAAAACCCAGGATAGCAAAAACTATTCTCAACAATAAAAGAACTTCTGGGGGAATCACCATCCCTGACCTCAAGCAATAGTGATAAAACAGATAAAACTACAGAGCAATAGTGATAAAAAACTGTATGGTATTGATACAGAGATAGGTGGGAAGATCAATGGAATAGAATTAAAGACCCAGAAATGAACCCACACAGCTATAGTCACTTAATATTTGACAAAGGAGCTAAAACCATCCAGTGGAAAAAAAGACAGCATTTTTAACAAATGGTGCTGGTTTAATTGGTGGTCAACATGTAGAAGAATGCAAATCGACACATTCTTATCTCCTTGTACAATGCTCAAATCCAAGTGGATCAAGGACCTCCATATAAAACCAGATACACTGAAACTTATAGAGGAGAAATGGGGAAGAGCCTTGAACACATGGGCACAGGGGAAATTTTCCTGAACAGGAATTGAACTTTTATATTTCTGCTTGTGAGCCTAGCCTTTAATGGCTGAGCCAACTAATCACTTACCCCTAACTGGGCTGTCTTGTTTAGATTCAATAAGAAAAGTTCTGCCTAGTCATACTGCAACTTAATAGGCTAAGGCAAGTGATATCCATGGGGGAGGGGGGCTCCTCTTCTTTGAGGAGAAAGGAGTAGGTTGGGGGAGGGGAGGGGAGAGGGGAGGGAACTGGGAGAATAGGGAGAGGAAGCTTTGATCCAGATATAAAGTAAATAAATTAATTAATTAAAATATCAATACATTTGCACAAGGACTATTCAATAAGACCCTACCTCAAAAATGATAACAATATGTAGGGTTTAAATATGCTTTCTGTTTATACATATGTAAATTAAAATATACGTGCCCAATTCCCAAACACTGTTACATAAACAAGAATAAAAAGAAAGAAAGCATGTGCCACTTAAGGAAATAATTTTTTAAATAAGGGGAGTAAAGGAGAGCTGTATAGCTGGATCCTCAGGTAGTACTATGTCCAATTTTCTGAGGAACTGCCATACTGATTTCCAGAGCAGTTTTACTACCTTGCAATCCCACCAACAATGGAGAAGTATTCCTCTTTCCCCACATCCTCTCCAGCATCTGCTGTCCCCTGAGTTTTCCATCTTAGCCATTCTGACTGGTGTGAGGTGGAATCTCAGGGTTGTTTTGATTTGCATTTCCCTAATGCCTAAGGATGCTGAACATTTCTTTATGTGCTTCAGAGTCATTCGAGTTTCCTCAGTTGAAAATTTCCTGTTTAGGATTTGAGCTCAGGACCTTCAGAAAAGCAGTCAATGCTTTTAACCGCTAAGTCATCTCTCCAGTCCAACTTGTGTATTTTTAAAATGTAATTAGAAAATGGTATAATTAATAATATTGCAGGGTTCCAGCTGCCATTTGCAGCAAGGAACCAGGCAGCTCCATAGCATTCTCTGCTTGGCCCACCAGAAGAGAATGATCTCGCAGCAGCGATTTCACTTCTGAGCATAGACATGAGATCTCTACCTTCTCTCTAGAGGGGTACAGCTAGGAGCACACTGGGCATACAATCAGTGGAACAGCTAGGACAGGAGTCTTCCTTTCCAGCCGCCATTTGCAGCAGAGAACCAGGCACCTCCAAAGCCTTCTGTGCTTAGCCCACCAGGAAAGAGTGATCTCCCAGCAGCGATTTTACTTCTGAGTGCGGAGGTGAGATCTCCACCTTCTCTCTGGAGAGGTACAGCTAGGAGCCCACAAGGCATATGATCAGTGGAGCAGCTGGAACAGGAGTCTTCCCTTCAGGCTGCCATTTGCAGCAGGGAACCAGGCAGCTCCACAGCCTTCTGTGCACAGACCCTGCCAGAAGAGAGTTGGTCTCCCAGACCAGGCTTACAGGCCCATAGGAGGGGCAATCTCCAGTCAGAGACAAGAAGACCAACTAACTCCAGATATAACCAGATGGCGAAAGGCAAGGGCAAGAACTCTACCAACAGAAACCAAGGCTATTTGGCAACATCAGAGCCCAGTTCTCCCAACACAGCAAGTCCTGGATGCCCCAGCGCACTGGAAAAGCAAGGGTTGGATTTAAAGTCTCTTCTCACGATGCTGTTAGAGGACATCAAGAAGGACATAAATAACTCCCTTAAAGAAATACAGGAGAACATGGGTCAAATGGTAAAAGTCCTTAAAGAGGGAACACAAAAATCCCTGAAAGAAATACAGGGGAGCATGGGTGAACAGGTAGAGGCCCTGAAAGAAGAAACACGAAAATCCCTGAAAGAATTACAGGAGAACACAAACAAACAAGTGAAGGAACTGAACAAAACCATCCAGGATCTAAAAATGGAAGTAGAAGCAATAAAGAAATCACAAAGTGTGACATCTCTGGAGATAGAAAATCTTGGAAAGAATTCAGGAGTTATAAATGCAAGCATCAACAACAGAATACAAGAGATAGAAGAAAGAATCTCAGGTGCTGAAGATACCATAGAAAACATTGACTCAACAGTTAAAGAAAATGCAAAAAGCTCTTGAGCCAAAACATCCAGGAAATCTAGGACACAATGAGAAGACCAAACCTAAGGATTATAGGTAGAGAAGAGAGTGAAGATTTCCAATTTAAAGGGCCAGTAAATATCTTCCACAAAATTATAGAAGAAAACTTCCCTAACCTAAAGAAAGAGATGTCCATGAACATACAAGAAGCCTACAGAACTCCAAACAGACTGGACCAGACCAGAAAGTCCTCCAGGCATATAATAATCAAAACACCAAATGCACTAAACAAAGAAAGAATATTAAAAGCAGTAAGAGAAAAAGGTCAAGTAACCTATAAAGGCAGACCTATCAGAATTACACCAGACTTCTCACCTGAGACAATGAAAGCTAGAAGATTCTGAGCAGATCTCATACAGACCCTAAGAGAACACAAATGCCAGCCCAAACTACTATACCCAGCAAAACTCTCAGTTACCATAGATGGAGAAACCAAGATATTCCATGATAAAACCAAATTTACACAATATCTTTCCACAAATCCAGTCCTACAAAGGATAATAGATGGAAAACGCCAACATGAGGAGGGAAACTACACCCTAGAAAAAGCAAGAAAGTAATCTTTTTCCAACAAACCCAAAAGAAAGTAACCACGCAAACATAAAAAAAACATCAAAAATAACAGGAAGCAACAATCACTATTCCTTAATATCTTATAAAGTCAATAGACTCAATTCCCCAACAAAAAACAGTCTAACAGAGATGTTTTTCATGTGGATCTTCAATGTTATCCGAAAATGTTTGTGACTCCTCTTTCAATTTAGCAATGCCTTTTGTGTCTACCATTTTGACTGTATTATTATCCATGAAAATCTTTAATTTTAACATTTTTTCTGTGTATTTCTTTGATTTTGTCAGAGGTGTTTTTCATGTAGATCTTTGGTCTCGTCAGAGGGTGGGGGTGTTTGTAGTTCCACTTTCAATCAATTTAGGAATGTTTTTGTGCCTACCATTTTGTTGGTATAATTGTCCATGATAATCTTCAATTTTAATGCTTTTCTGTATTTTCCTTCAATTTTGTCAGAAGTATTTTCCATGTGGATCTTCAGTTTTATCAGACAATGTCTATAATTTTACTTTTAATCAACTTAGGAACATTTTTATATCTTCCATTTTCTCTGTATAATTTTCTATGTAATAGTCAGTTTTGACATGTTTTTCTATATATTTCTTGAATTTTTTCAGGAATATTTTCCTTGTAGATCTTCAATTTTAACAGAAAGTGTTTATAATTCCACTTTCAAAAACATAGGAATATCTTTATGCCTACCATTTTATTTGTATAATTTTCCCATGAAATACTCAATCTTAACGCGTTTTTTATATACTTCTTCAATTTTATCAGAGATATTTTCCAAGTAAATCTTCAATTTTATCAGAAAATGTTTATAATTTCACTTTCAATCAACTTAGAAATATTTTTATGCCTACCATTTTATCTGTGTAATTTTCCATGATAATCTTCAATTTTAATGTTTTTCAATATATTTTTTCAATTTTATCAGAAATATTTTCCATGTAAATCTTCAATTTTATCAGAAAATGTTTTTAGCTCTACTTTCAATCAATTTAGGAATATTTTTATGCCTACTATCTTATCTGTATAATTTTTCATGAAATAGTTTTAACATGTTTTTCTATTTATTTCTTGAGTTTTATCAGAAATATTTTCCTTATAGATTTTCAATTTTATCAGAAAATGTTTATAATTCCACTTTCAATCAACTTAGGAATATTTTTATGCCTACCATTTTATCTGTATCATTTTTCCATGAAATAGTTAATCTTAACATGTTTTTCTATATATTTCTTCAATTTTATCAGAGAAATTTTTCGTGTATATTTACACAGTGGAATACTACTCAGCAATTAAAAACAATGAATTCACGAAATTCTTAGGCAAATGGGGAACAGGGGGAGGGAAGAGGGCTTATGGGACTTTCGGGGAGGGGGGGAACCGGGAAAGGGGAAATCATTTGGAATGTAAATAAAGAATATAGAAAATAAAAATAATAAAAATAAATAAATAAATAAAAAAGAAAAGTCCCTGTTTAGCTCTGTACCCCATTTTTAATAGGGTTATTTGACACTCTGGAGTCTAACTTCTTGAGTTCTTTGTATACAATGGATATTAGCCCTCTATCAGATGTCGGATTGGTAAAGATCTTTTCCCAATCTGTTGGTTGCCGTTTTGTCCTATTGACAGTGTCCTTTTCCTTACAGAAGCTTTGCAGTTTTATGAGGGCCCATTTGTCGATTCTTGTTCTTAGAGCATAAGCCATTGGTGTTCTATTCATCCTGGGCATATACCCACAAGATGCTCCAACATGCAATAAGGACATATGCTCCACTATGTTCACAGCAGCCTTATTTATAATAGCCAAAAGCTGGAAAGAACCCAGATGTCCTTCAACAGAGGAATGGATACAGAAATTGTGGTATATATACACAATGGAGTACTATTCAGCTATTAAAAACAATGAATTCATGAAATTCTTAGGCAAATAGATGGAACTAGAAAGTGTTGTCCTGAGTGAAGTAACTTAATCACAAAAGAACACACATGATATGCACTCACTGATAAGTGAATATTAGCCCAAAAGCTCAAAATAAACATGTTACAGTTCACAGACCACAGGAAGATCACGAAGAAGGCAGACCAAAGTGGGGGTGATTTGGTTCCTCTGAGAAAGGGAACAAAATAATCACAGGAACAACTATGGAGACAAAGTGTGGAGCAGAGACTGAAGGTAAGGCCACCCAGAAACTGTCCTACCTGGGGATTCATCCTATAAACAGTCACCAAACCCCGAAACTACTATGGATGACAAGAAGTGTGTACCGAAAGGAGCCTGTTATAGTTGTCTTTTGGAGGGGCCCTGCCAAAACCTTACAGATACAGAGGCGAATACTAGCAGCCAACCATTGGACTGAGCATGGGGTTCACAAAAGAGGAGTTGGAGGGCAGACTGGAGGAACTGGGGGTGGGGGATTTGCAGCCCCATGGGAAGAAAGACAATGTTGGCCAACCAGACAATCCAGGGCTCCCAGGGACTAAGCCATCAACCAATGGATACATGTGGTTCCAGCCAAAAGATTGGCAGAGGAATGCCTTGTTGGGCATCAATGGGAAGAGAGGTCCTTGGTCCTGTGAAGGCTCAACAGAGGTCCCAGTGTGGGGAAATCGAGTGGGGGTCATGGGAGAGGGTTGGGTGGAGGAGCATATTCTTGGAGGCAGGGGGTGGGAGGATGGGTTGGGGGTTTTCGGGGATGGGGGAAACCGGAAAGAGGTATAACATTTGAAATGTAAATGAAGAATATATTCAAGAAAAAAAAAAGAGAGCTGTGACCAGAGAAAAACAAAGGAAAATAGCAGAAATTTTGCAAACTTAAGGGCTAATCCTACTCCATCCACTTCTCTCTCTGGTTTTCAAAACGAAATTGCAAAGTAATTAGTGTTTATTAAGTATATAAACTTAGGAAACATTAAGCTGATATGAAAGCTAACAACTTTCTTAAGAAGGTCGTATCTTTTACCATGCATAGAATAAGCAACACTTCAGTCAATAGAAGTAATGGCACAATAGTGAGAAGAACCAGAAACAAGACTGGTACATATTAATAGAACGTAGGTTTGTTTGTTTTGTTTTTCTGAGACGTCAAGTCAATTATCATTTGTTCCACTGGTCATGAATAAAGACTGGTTGCTGGGAAATCTTCAGAAACTTGAAGCTAAAATGGATGTATAGAATACTTTGCGTTAAACTTTTCTCAAGTAATAATACATAAGTAATTAGGTTGTATAGCGAAGTCTGCATGAGGAGACTCAGTTCTACCACACAGTTAGAAATTCTGCATACTAGCCCAATTTCATGTGCATGTAAGTGGGGTCAGCAAATCCATGTTTCGAAAATGATCATTTTTTGTGTGTGTACTTACCCATACAGGCTGCTGATCTGTTTCCAAGCTAGCCGAGTCGACATGAAAGAATCCATTCCATCCATTTGGTCCCTCTAAGACAGCAGGTCTATCTGATTATTTAAGACATTGACTCTTGGGGATACATTTGGAGCAGGAAAGTGCAGAGTAATTATGAAATCCAAGTAAAAACAGATGCAATATTGTTGTTTTTAAGGTCACATACATTTGAGTTTCTAGAGATAAAGGAAGGGAAGAAGGGTAGGATTGCGGGGGCATATGGTACCCTTAGTAAGCACACCAACTCCATGGGATTCCTTTCCCCCACCCCTGATCTGAAGAAGAAGCCAACTACACCTAACTTCCATCTCAAGGCCTGAGAGAACCCTGCTCAACACCAAATCTAGCTCATTCTGTTATAAGGCATCCTTAAACCTCTCAGTGATTTCTATCCTCTTTCAGAGTCATCGTCCAATCTACAGGACCTAATATGATGCAAAACAGTGAGGCCCACAAGGGAAGCTGCCACAGGAAACCTACTTCTTTTAGCTCCCAACATCTGTCTAGTCATCCAGGTTGAAGAAAATACTCTATTATGATTCTTAGTAGGAGGCTATACCTACAGAGAGGAAATGTGGCCACATCTACTGTGGAGTCAGACCAGGCTGATGGGCTTCTCTTGTCTTCTGCCTCTTCCAAAACCTGGGTTAACAGCCTCTCCTTTCATACTGAGAGTTGTTGTGACCTTCCAGCAAATGTTATCTCTGGTTAGATTATACCGAGAATCATGATCGTGAGCTTTGTTGTATACTGAAAAAAATAAACTTTAAATGGGAAGTAAAAGATTAGGTTCCAGGAGGCAGAATGGCATCTTAACTCTGAATTGTAAAGGAGGACTGAATTGTGTGCTGAGGAGGAGGTGGTCTGGTGGTCTGGGAAGAGACCTGGAGAGGAGTGGTTACAGCAAGCACCTGTGAAAGATCAGGAAAAATTTCCAATAGCAGCAAGAAGTGAAGGTTAAAAAATGAAGAGAAATGACATGGAAATAAGAATACAGATTTCTCCAAAGTCAGGGTCTCATACACATAAGTAAACGCTCTACCACTGAGCCACAAACCTTGGCCTCCAGTCGTTACACAAAGAGTTTGCTGCTCAGATCTCTCACACCCTGCCTGGCCTCTCTTCTGTCCATATTTCCTTTGTTCCTAAGACAGTTTTTTTCTCAATATTTACCTCAGTAGGATGTCCTTTTTAGCACCAAATCAAACAAAAACAGAGCCCATGTATATCTGATTTAACTTTTTTTTAATGCAGTGGGATATGAACAAGTGTTCCCTTTTCTCTGGCACTACACACAAGCTTGTCCTTTGTTGAAATAATTAATGCATTTTATCACTTGCTGGACATTTTCAGAAATGGATTTATCAAAATTTCAGACTCCAGAACAATTTTATGCTATACTTTATATGAGTTCATAGGGACAGGAATTCCACAACCCCCGCAGTAGTGCTACATTAATCCGGGTCTCACCTGCTGGATTTCACTGTGTCCTTCCTAGTCTCTTCTCATGTTTCTTTCTCCTCCACCTGTGTGTGTCTGTATCTATCTCGTCTTTGGCAATCCCTGTCTTGTGTTCAAATGGATTTGTCATATACATGAAAGCAAGATGATTTAAAGTCAGTGTGGGTGAGAAAAAAGAGAAAAATGGAAGACACCAAGAAAGATCAGAAACAAGACTAACTAACACACACACTCACACACACACACACACACATCCCATGCTTGACATCCAAGTGCCATAAATTATGCTCTACACTCCAGCACTCATTCCAAAGATGGAAATACAATTCAGTGTTCATAAGAGAGAATTATACCAATTGCTTAAGCTTCCTAAATCTGCATAGTGACATAATTTATGAAAATAATGCATCACAATGACATGATTTTTCAGAAAATTCTTCTACCTCACAAATGGCCTGCCACATTTAATGAGCAGAAGTAAGAGGCAGGAAGTTCAGTCACCTTCCCTGCTGGAAGAGCTGGCTTCCCAGTACACCTGGTGGGAACATTATTTCACACAGCAGGTAATAAATTTGTGGAATTCATTACCCACAGGAAATAGAAATAGGTTCAAAAGAGGGTTGGTCAAATTTATAAATGGCAAAGTCATAAATAGCTCCAGTCTCTTTGTATTCAATAATATTTTGCACTGTGGTCAGCCCTGCCTCTCTACTGCTGCTTTTACATACATCTGCACACTCCTAACCTTTCTGGTAGAATTTGATGAAATGTGCAACATTTCATGTGGAAATATTAGTTTTATTTTTGTTAGTCTATTATGGTTGCATTTTGCTTATTTAGGAATAGATAAAATTGTGTGTGTGTGTGTGTGTGTGTATGTGTGTTCATATATGTGCACCTGTGTGCAGAGGTCAGATTACAAGCTTGCCTGTCATTTTTCAGACACTTTCTACCTTTTTTTTTCTTTTGAAAGAGAATTTCCCACTGCTCTAAAACTTTCCATGTAGGCAGGCTGGTAAGTGAGACCTAGGGATATGCCTTTCTCTTTCACACCCTGCTTTTTCTTACAGTGTTCTGGGCATTCAGTCCATGCTTGCAAGGCACACTTTACCAACCAAGCTATCTTCCCAACCCCAAAATAAAATCTTTTAAGGTTTTACATTTCCATTTTGTTTCATAACACTGTCTAACACACCACTAATTTAATAATTTCAAAATCCAATGATATACTATTTTAGAACAAATTAATCCTGTTGGGAAAACAGATGAAATAAACATCTTAGAAATATTCTTATTGCTACAGGCACTTGCAGAAATGAGGGAAGTAAGGGTTGAAGTCAGAACAGTTAGGCATCTGCATGGATGTGTTGAGGCTCTGTTTTCCATAGCAACTGGTGCCTCTGTCCTACATCCTTCCTGCCTTGGAATGAGAGGGGAGTGCAGGGGAAAGAAAAATGGAAAGGCGGAGATGGCCATGAAATGTGTCCAATGCTCCTAAGAACTTATTTTTCTCCTGGTAGCAGGAGTGTAACACTCATCTCACCAGAACATTTCTGCTAAATGTGAAAGCGTGCCTAGGGATACTAACACTTCTCTAAGCAAGAGCCATTTGAAGGTGGACAGGAACCAGTCCAGAGAGAGCTGGGAAAGCAAACAGGTCTTCCCCTTTCTTTTCTCTTCAAAGTAAAGATAAAACTAATACCTACCTCAAGGTACGGATTTTTCAATCCAACAAAAATCTATTTCATTCCCATATTATGAACACTTAGATGATGGCTATTGTAGGTATCCACAGAAGAAAGAGCTAAAATCCAGAGATGTGAAGAATAGTTCACAAGGTCACATGATTAGGAAGTGGTAGGTCTGGGTTTTGGACATGCAAATATCTGGGAACAAAACCCAGGCTCATAGCCAGTATATTTATGTGCTTTCTAACTTTGCAGTTGTCAACACATGAAGAATTTGTAATTAGTATGGACCAATTTAAAAGGTGACTCTGGAAGAGAAGGTGGAGTGTAAGAGCTAAAAGAGATGGAGGCTACCAGGAGAACGAGGCCTTTGGAATCAACTAGCAAGGCTTGTATGAGACTGAAGCAGCAAGCAGAGGGCATGCACATGTCTGCACAGGTCTGCACAGGTCTGCACCAGTCCTCTGCATATATAGTACAGATTTCACTTAGTACTTTTATGGGACTCCTGGGTGTGTGGGTTTCTGACTCTTGTGCTTGCTCTTGGGACTCTTCCTTCTGTTGAGGTGCCTTGTCCCACCTCAATGTAATGGTTTTTATTTTACTTTATTATATTTTATTTTGTCGTGTTTGGTTGTTATCTCCTAGAAGCCTATTCTTTTCTAATGAGAGAAAAGGAGTGGATCTGGAGAGGAGGGGAGGAATGAGGAGGGGAAAGGAAGGTGGGGAGGGACTGGGAAGAGTAGAGGGAGGGGAAAGGACTTAGATGTCATGGTTCATTTGTGAGGGCATCCTCAACGTACTTAAAAGGAGGTGGGGAGAAAGTCAATAATAGAGGTTCGGTTAGAGGCCAGATAGCTGCTGTGAGCAACTGTGGCTCACATGTGGAAGACCTCAAAAATGTCTCACATGACAATTTCCAAAGTTTGATATGCAACAGAATCACCTAGGGAGCTCCTAGGTTGTACCCTGCCCGACCGCATTTCTAGGTCAGTAGGTTGGGGGAGGAACAAGTGAAGAATATTTTTGACAAATTGCCAAATGAGGCTGGCCTGTTGAACTGTGTCACACTTTTGAGGGCTGCTAAACTGACTGACTGGCCTTTTCCTACTGGTTGAGAAGATCCATTGTTTCAGCACTATCCTTGGAGATGACTCAAACATTCCTTCACACACACATGTGCGCACACACACACACACACACACACACACACACACACACACACGCCTCCCAGTTGACCTGCAGCAGTACAGTAAGCTTAAGCAATACCAAGGAAAGCTGTAAGGCATATCAAAAGGGAAACAACTTCTCAACCTGAAAGCTACTGCCTCTCACAGCTGCTACTGAGACTAGGTAGAGTAATGGTTCTCAACCTGTGAGTTTGACCCCTTTAGGGTTGAACGACCCTTTCACATGGGGTCACCCAAGACCACCAGAAAGCATAGAAAAGTATTTCATGACTCCTAGCAATAGCAAAGTTACAATTATGAAGTAGCAATGAAAATTTTATGCTTGTGCGTCACCACAACATGAGAAACTGTGTTAAAGGGTCACACCATTAGGAAGGGTGAGAACCACTGAGGTAGAGTGGTGAGTAAGGGTGAAGCATCAACCGTGTGGGTTTATGCCTTCCTTCCTTAGGACTGCTTGCCTGAGGGTCTTATTACTCACTAAGCTGAAGAAGGGCTATGGCTCCAAGACTTCACTAACCAATTGATGATGAATGTGGGAAACTCCCTTCATCCAAAGGTGGCATTATGGTGGGAGACTCTACCACATTAGTAATGTCTTTAGCATATCCCAGGAGTGCAGTCTAGAACCATTAACCAAGAGTGACTGCAGTAACCAACAAATGCACTGTGCACAGTAACCAAAGCAAGCACTTTCAGGCAGTAAAGAAGATACATTTCACATGCAAATCATACAGAGCCTGACCACATACTCTCTGTGGTCTGTTCAGAAGATGGGTAATGCTTGTAACAAATAGGGCAGCTCCCATTCATTCCATTCCACTTGTACATTTCATTGTCAACATTGCCATCGCTTTTAGCAGCAAATAAGCACGATCTCTTTGCCCATCAACTGATGAGACAACAGACACTTTAGACATGATTTCTATTTGAGAAACACCATTATTATCTTTTTATACCATGTTCTATTTTCATCCATCACCTTCTCATCCACTCCTCGGTAATTATACTTCCCCACAAACTGATCGTCAAAACACAAGTCAACACATGATAGTCCAGCATTCCTTTCAGTCCTGGGGCCTTTCCATGCTGACTCCAGATGCCTGTACTAGCTGAGGTTTTGTTTTAATCTTTCTCAAAGCACTTAAATTATTCTTAACCTATCTATCCATTGAGCCAACCAGAACTTTGAAACACTATTTGCAGATGAGGAAACTGAGGCACAGAATAGTGAATTGGAGCTGACTGGCAGTGATGTCAGCTGATGCCTGCTGACTAGTACTGGAGATCACAATTGGTTTTATTCCTGTGGTTGGAGAAGTTGGGAAAATACTAATAGAGGAAGAGTCCCATATTCCTTTCCCCTTTACTCAAATAAGTTAAAAGCTCTTGCTCTGTTCATTGCCCCAGGGAAGGCACTAGATTAACAACAAAAAATTAAATTAATTCTGTATGGGTTAAATAATAAAATTAATTCTATATTTTAAAGTGGTAAAGAGAACATAGCAAATGTTTAATCACAAGAAAATGATAAACATTTGATATGATGGCTGTATTAATTGCCCCAACTGATGATTACAAAACATATACATGTATCAAGAAATAACATTGTAGAGCATAAACTTTTACTATTATTATGTGACAATTAAAAATACAAATAATAAAATTAAATTATCTTTGGGGAATTCTAACGGGCCTCTGGAAGAAATGAGAAAATGGAAGTACAGAGGAATAGTAAGAACACACAAGAATGTGGAGAAGCAGGAAGGCAGTCATCAGACTGGAAAGGACTTTCTAACATGTCATTGAAGAAAGATGGATCTGTGGCCAAAATCAGTAGGAGTCCAGATCCTAGTTTCTGTCCATATAGTCAAGCAAGGACCCAAAAGAAGATGCTCTGGGGCACATGGCATCTGTGGAGCAGGCTTCAGACACCACAAATGACTAAAGGCCCAGAATGTTCAAGAAGTAACAGAATGTTCAAGCCTCAAAGAAAAGAAAATGCCAAGAAAACAAAGACGAAGGGAGTCTCATTATAGATAGATTCACTGAACCTAGGGCCACCATGTCCCAAATGTGGCCCACAGTAGTAACACTTGGAGCCCTAACCCACATCCATTAAACAGATGTCAGGTTGTAGTGTCAGGAAGGGGAATCCTCAGAATGGATGTCAGTTGTCTGCCAAAGGAAATGTGGTTCTGGATCACAGAAGATTATAAAAAGTGAGTGAGATTTTACACCGTGGAGCTTCACGCTATGGAGACTATCACCAGCGTGCATAGTGAGTGATGTGCAATAAAGGGTTCTCTGGAATCCCACTGGGAATGCTAAGTCCATCTTTGGGTTCTTCCTCTGCAGCCTGGTGGATTTAGGGTTTCATCTTCCCATGCTCTTGCTCAGGGCTCACCTTCCTCTGACACCATTAAAACACTGCCCTGCAGATCTATCCAATTTCCTATTAAGCATCTCATCTTCTACTAAGCAAATCCCCAGAGATAGAAAACACAAATCATATTGGAAATAAGAAACCATTCACAACACATTCTTGAGTACAGACACAGGGATTAGAATCCAAAGTTGAGGAAAGGCCTGAGGTATGAGACTTACATTAGCAAAGAAGACATGGATTTCAGCATCACTACCTCCATATAAAAAGGAACATTTTTCAGATATTTCAGTCATTTCTGGATATGACTACCAGAGTGCTGTCACTGTGGAAACCCTAAGGATAAAAGGTTCATAACTGCGGCATTTGATGGAGAGATAGAACACAGATAGCAGCTCACCATTTACATCTGGATTGATGAAAACAGGCTATCACTGTCTCACAAGCTAACAAACATTGCCCATTATGTGAGTTAGCTCCACTACTCCCTGTCCTAATGCTTCCTGGAATTTTATCATGGGATGGGAATTACCCAAAGTACCTTCAACATGCTTGTAAACTTTGGGGTTTTATCCCTTAGATTGATCTAAGAAAACTAAGGCTCAACTTTACCTGTGAGACAGTGTTTGAAGAGGAAACCAGAATATGGATGGGAGCTCTGAGCCAGCCTGACATACCAGGGCAAAGGGGGATTGTTAGCAGAGGCTTACATATGATAATTGAAGACTATGTAACATATGATAAATGGTTGTGCAAAAGAATATAATAATAGGAGAGGTAGATTTCGTTATAAATCTCGGTAGTTTGGCCAGGATCCTTGGCTGCAAATGCACAATATATTACTGGTAAATAATCAGAAAAAATGTCAGAAAAGGAATTAATCTCAAGGATGTTGAGGAAATAACTGTTTCTCAGAACCATAGAAGACCTGGTTAACAAGAGAGGCGAGCACTGTGGGGTGAGGCTAAGTGAAGACCTTAACATGTCAGTAAAAGACTGTAGACCACCTCCAGCGCTGTAGCTGTAACTGTCCGTGATGTCTCTGCAGAGCTCGCCGTACTCAGGCACATGCTCCTACGGGGCTGTTCTAACTCAGCTATAAGCTTCAAGACTGACAACTAGCTGACCCATGGGCATCTGCCTCTCTTTCAAGTGTTAAGGAATCAGTCAGAAATAATTGGTTGGTCACATTTGGGTCAGAGACTCACTCTATAGCCTTTTCTGACTACAGGTTGGCTTGTGTGGAAAGCTACTTCAGACCACAGTGGGGATCAGGCCAGTTCTACATATCCCTTGTTCTTTTTGGACAAGAGTCTAGATAAGAATGTTTTTCTCGAGTAGAGTGTCATCAGTACAAGAGCTTAAGCCAACAAGTTGTGTTACCTCATGAAGCTCTACTATCTCCACATGTATTTCATAAGCCCAAGCAAGTTGTGTGGCCAGCCAGATCTGTAGACTAAGGAGGCTTCTCACGTTAATGGGTGGGATGCAAAGTCACATGACACTTGGCATAGCTGTTGATAGGAACAGTACAGAGTGTTGTGAAGTCACTCTATCAGATCAAAAAAGAAGGAAGATGGGTTTTTGGGTTTTTTCTACATATGGTGTTCAACTATTGGTGAGCCAAATCAAGTATCTACAAATTATTTTAAGAAAGAAGCCCCCTAAAAATGAGAGGAGCAACCGAAAGAGCTTCAAGTCGATAAGGTCCTATCTCTTTTCTTCATCTCACATAATGGGTTATAAATCACACAAAAGGTCCAGCTTAGGGTCAAAATTCACTATAAAGTTTTTGAAGATCTGTGCTTATTTGGTCCCAGCCTGGGATACCCATCAATTGTGTTATTTCCCCAGATGATGTTTTTTCAATTTTTATTAGAAATGACAGTTCTTTTATTAAAAAGCAGAAAATATTATATTGAAGAAAAGTAGCAGTAACTGTAATGAGGTGCTAAAGGATATGAAAGCCAGATCTTGTAACAGAGAGGGACGAGTTGTGTCTTTAAAGGATTTAAACTTCAAGTGATTTATTAAATCTGACATGAGGCCTACAATTACTACCAATTATTTGGTCATCGTGTCAGTTCCATTTAAAGTGAGAAAGTTAGTGGTGGTAACAGCTTATTTTTAATAACTGATTTCAGAGAAAACCACTCTCTGTTCACTTGTTTCTTTCTGATTTCCTGATCTCCAAATAAAAGCCATGTACCTATGGGGTTACCCTTGAACCCACCCCAAGAGAGCAGCTGCTAGATGCTATTAATCCCTGACAGTGAGTTATATATCCAGTCAACCATTCATGTGTGGGTACAAGTAGACACGCCCACCAGGTGTTAGCCCCTGCTGTCAAGCCTTTAACATGCTCCATCCAATCTAAGAACTCCAACACATGCTGGTATCCAGAAGAGTCACAGATGCTGGACTTCATTTATATGCTCAAAAGCACCCTCTCACTCCACAGGCCAACCCCTCCATTCATTTAATAAAGAGCTGAGAGAATGGTTGATTTTGTGATCCTTGAAGTGAACAATGGCTCTCAAGGGCCAGAAATACCTGCAGGACAGTGTCTCACCCCTCACAGATTAAGCCACAGGGAAGTAACTCCAGTTATGAAGTTGTCCAACATAGACAAGACCAATTTTCTCTTTTAAGATACAATCTCCAAAGAATCACATCAAAGATAGGCAATTTAGGCATGGTTTTATGCCTTAATATCCTTCCTTCCTTCTTTATTTTTCTACGTATTGGCTTAAAAGCATATTCTCCCTCCACCTTAAAAGCATATCCCCCTCTACCTTAAAAGCATATCCCCCTGCACTTGAAGGTATTACCCCCTCCACCTTAAAAGCATATCCCTCTCCACCTTAAAAATATTACTCCCTCCACCTTAAAAGCATATCCCTCTCCCCCTTAAAAGCATAACCCCCTCCATCTTAAAAGTATAACCCCTCTACCTTAAAAGCATATCCCTCTCCACCTTAAAAGCATATCCCCCTCTACCTTAAAAGCATATCCCTCTCCACCTTAAAAGCATATCCCCCTCTACCTTAAAAGCATATCCCTCTCCACCTTTAGGGTTGGCTTGCCTTCTTTTGCTCTCTTTTCTCAGTTTACTGTTTTGATTTTTTAATACAAACAATAACAGTACAGAAACCATACACCTAGGATATTTTAACCATGTAATTTGACAAGGTATCTAGATTCAACTTTGGTGTGAAGGATGACAAAGACTGACAAGACAATAGTCTGGGGTCATCATTTTCAAATTCTGTCAGTTTTCGTGGGATGGGAGAGCAACCAGAGATGAAGAAAGAGGGTTTGGAAAACGGTGCACTCTCTTATTTGAACAGACAAACCACTGAAGTCTGAGACAACTTTTACACCTTTGGGTAAAGACGTCTAACTTGAGGTGTCCTGTCTTCACACGTTCAGAATCTCACTGCAGCAAGCACAGCTGCTAGACGGATGGAGACTAAAATAGAAAGCCAGTCACGGTGATGAAATGTGACAACCTGCCTCCAAAAGGACATGTTTGATGTGTTTTCCAACTGGATGTTTCTAAAATTTATGGCAGTTTCAGACAAGATTTCCAGAGAAATTCCTTCTCCTCTGCATCCAAGCTTCCCCATCTATAACATCCTTATCACTGCTGCCGAGAGGCACCAAGGACAAAGCTGTCCCCATCAAGCTTCACAAATCACAGCTCACAATTCAGAAGGTGTACTTTTCCTCAGCAGGCTCAAGAATCTCCCTTGAATCCTTCCCCCTCACCTATTCCAGCAGCACCACCCCCTTACTGTGGTAAATTCTTTCCCCCCACCATCACCAAAGTCCTCTTTGCTCATCTGTGCAGTAAAGAAGTTCAGTTAAACAATCTTTAATGTTTCTTCAATGTGTAATATTCAAGGACTTGTATTTTTACTTTGAGTGTGCCCAATGACACATTGCACCCTTGAGAGTGAGGGGATGGATATCCCAGGAACATGAAGAAGCTGAAGAAAAATGAAGTGGTATTTTATGACTGGGATTGATCTCCTACTAATGGTTAAGTAAATACTAAACCATCTTCAGATATATGCTAAAAGACATGGATATAAAAGTCATCTTAACTGAGACACAAGAGTGTGAATAGGAGATTCCAGTGCGGGGTCCATGGGGCATTATAGGTAATAGAAGTAGGTACTGCTTCTTCTAGCCCGAAGACAGAGTCAGTAAACACA
Source organism: Tokudaia tokunoshimensis (assembly GCA_036184795.1). NCBI lineage: Eukaryota > Metazoa > Chordata > Mammalia > Rodentia > Muridae > Tokudaia > Tokudaia tokunoshimensis. Next base: position 97,563,587 of record BTHU01000004.1, on the reverse strand, counting down.
CAGCACAGCAGGCACCTGTTCTGACCTGGGGAACCATGGTACTGGTTCCAAGGTTACTAAAGTCACTGAAGAAATAGGATATTTTGAAAATTATTATAAAGGGGACTTCCAAATTCTATCTACCCAATATCATGAACTGCGTGAACAGTTGGAAAGACCCCAGTTGAAGGTGAGACTTCTAAAGTGGAGAAGTTTGGAAGCAGTGCTACATTGCCTCTGTACCATCACCCCTCTCTGGTGGATGGGGGTTAGCACTGGTGCTCACTTACCAAACCAGGATCTCTTGGTATGGACAGTAGGAATTAAAACCAGATCAAGATGTAGGCATCTCAGCAAGGCTGAGCAGAAAAAAGTTTATTGCAAATTACCAGATTTCTTATGCCCTTTTCAGTAATCCTGCTGACCTTCAGTACCAGACTGGGACTGCCAAGGCACCCAGCCTCCTGGACTAAGCCACTATTGGGTTCTCAGCTCCTCCAACACACAGGCATCTGTCAGTAGACTCCCTTAGTCCATATTATGTAGGCCAATCTGATGAATATTATTTCATACTATGCATTTATCCTATCAGTTCTTCCCCTAGGAGCCCAACAGCAATCTAGCAGCATAGTTCACTGTAACTTGTTTTGTTAATTGATGATAGAAGACTGTATCACATATCACTGCCCTGAGAAAACATTGTAATCAAAGCATCATTTCCTCTGAAGGTGTAGCAGTCATGCACCACTAGAAAGCAGACAAATTGAGGCCATCTATATTTGTATTATGAACACCTGGATATCAATCTAGGAGTTTTTCTTGATAGAAAACCAGCATATTATTTAAAAGGAAGGAAAAACTATGGTGCTAATATCCAACCAAGTTAATTGTGTATTAAAAATTTTTAAATGACTCATCAAAAGAAATCAATGAAACCCAAAGTCTCTAATGACATTCATTATGCCTAGTGCATAATCAAAAGAATTCAAAATATAGTAAATCAGGCTAATAGGATCTCTAACAATACTGTCAAAGAGTCGGTGAAGAGGAAACCCATGATATTTATCCCACTGCCTCTCCTCCTAGGAGGCCTGCTTGTGTCAGATCATCCAGCCATATCTTAAATTTTCTCTAAATTTGTGTTTAATGAGCTTTTCATTCTAGATGACCACAAGAGATGATTTCACCACTACATGCCCCAAGCTACGATAAGAGCACTTCTTTGATACACAGGGCTGCTTTTTTATCACCCCTTGCTCCATCTAACAAGCCTGGATTCCCCGTTTTCCCTGAGGCTCTGTTGCTTGGATTCTTTTCCCAGTCTTGATAACATACCAGTAAAGGTTCATGACAGCAAACCATAGAAATGAATTCTGACTGACTAAACAGAAAAGACATATACAAGAAAGAGAAAAGTATTTCATAAAAATGACAGGGTGGGGGCAGCTTCCTCCCTTCAGTCATGATAAACCCATTTTTGTTCATCTTCATTGAAAAATAATCTTATCTGAGTATAAATAATTCTCTCTATTTAAGGCACACACTAATTAATATTTTAATATACACATGCATCATGAGATAATGACCACAATACTTAAATAAGTTAATTAAAATATCACAGTGACCTTTTTCATGTATGTAGATGTGTTTATATAGAGAGGGGGTATTGAAAACATAAAATCTAAAACAGTTATATAAAGTAAGTAATTTACAGAGTTATAATTACATTAATGTAACATAACAATGCTATAGTATATACTTCAAATTTGCAAGAGGCTAAATACTAAGAGATCTACTTTAAACATAAAGATGCAGGTAAGTTATAAAGTGGATGGGTAAATTACCATGGGAACACTAAACTTAAGAACAGTGTCTGTATAAAGATCTGACAATGTAGACTATGAAGCAAACATAGAGAAATAAAGATGAGCATTTCATAATGGTTGAAGTGTCAAATAAAAAGAAGTGACAGGGACTGGAAATGACTCCTTTAGTAAAGTGTCTGCCACACAAACATTAGGAGTCGGATTCAGAACCTCAGCACCCAGGTAAAAGCCATATGCAGTGGTATACATCTGTAACCCCAGTTCTCATGGTTGGCAGAGACATAGAGATCTCTGGAGCTCTTAATCAGCCATCATAGCCCGATCTGTAGACTCTTGGTTCAGTGAGAGATCCTACCTCCAAACATAAAAATGTAGGTGAATACACTGCACATGCACCTTCACACATGTGTGAGCACTGTGCAAACATACACATATACCATATATATGCCATATACACACATAGGTGGAAGGAGGGAGGGAGGGAAGGAGGGGAAGGAGGAAAAGGAAGAGGAGGAAGTGGAAGCTGCTATAGAATTTGTCTTGGAGTGGGGAGACAAACTATGGAGAACTCAGTGGAGGCAAGGTCATGGCCAGCCAGAACAACTTGGGCCACCTGCATACAATACTCACCAACTCAGTAGACTCTGATCCTATCACAACCATTGGCACCATACCTGCCAATTTCTACCCCATCCCACCACATGCAATCTCTAAGTATCACCCAATCTTCAGATCTATATGCCTCTCAGATTCTAGCCCAGGACACCAGCATTCCAGAGCAAGACAGATTTCCTATAACCAAGCTTTTAAGGCCAAAGAGTAGAGATGAGAGGTGTTTCACAATGAGAGGCATTTAGATGTCCTTTTCGTTTTCTTTTTGACATAGTAATTTTATTCTGCAAAGCTCTAGGTAAGGGCAGGTAAGGAAGCTCAGTGATAGAACACTTTCCTAGCATGTGCTAGGTTCAGTCCCTGGGGGCAGAGAACAATTAACCCCTTTTTATGGTTTTCTGAGATAGGGTTTATCTTATAATGTAGGTTGCTCTTTAATATTTGTAATGACATAATTTCAAGAAATTAGATTTGTGTTATAGATCAGTCAACCTCACAACAGGAAAGATTACACAATAAAAAGGATGTTGACATGACTATTTACAAAGGTGTGTAGAGACACTACAACAGAGAGTATAATGATATTTCCCAAATTACATTAGTCTAAAAGGATGTTGGAAGGGCTATTTCTCAAAAAGTAAAAACCCTGTAGAACTAGCCTTTGGTGGAAGGACATAGTCAACCTCAAAATAAAATATGAGGCCCCCATCTCTTGCCTGTGTCTTTCCTCATCAACTCTTCCCAGAGCTCTACATTGGCCTAACCCAAAGGAAGCACCCTTGAACACAGTTATGGAGTCAGCTGGGAAACAAAGAGGAAGGCACAGAAGGGTGGATAATGGATAAGGAAAGGGAAGTGGAAGACAGAAAGAAAATTCTGTGTGATGAAACCTTCAGGCCAACTAAATAATATTTAGATTATTTAAAAGTAAAGGAGAATATTCCATATACAATGTCAACTTAAACCAGAATCCAAAGTATCTGAAAATTATGGTACCTAATAAAAAATAAACAAGTATACTCAAGAGTAGAGTGATCCGGTTGCCTAGTAACATCATCTCCCCACAGACAGACAAATTGGACCAACTCTCTGTGCATTGTTCTACCTTCACAAGGGAGCCAGGAGCGAGAACACAGTACCAGGTTTTAGGATAATGGAAAAATAAGACATGTGGAAAGAGATAGGAAGAGTCTCCTTCCCAATTCCAGCTAGCATGAAGAAAAGTGCTCCCCGTTCAGAGAGGGAAAGAGAATCAAGTCAGCATGGCCTGTCTTAGAGTTTCTTTTGCTGTGATAAACACCATGACCAGCCAGCCTGAGGAAGAAAGGGCTGCAGGCTATTGTCCACCATCACGGAAAGCTAGGGCAAGAAGGAGCTAGAGGCAGGAAGCTGGCATTGGATCTGAAGCAGATACCATGGAGGGATGCTGCTCACTAGCTTGCTCCCCATGACTTGCTCAGCATGCTTTCTCATATAACCCATGAACACCTTCCCAGGGATGGTGGCACCCACCTTGGGCTGGGCTTGCCCACATCAACAATTAATTAAGAAAATGTACCACAGACATGCCCACAGGCTAGGATGGAGGCAGTTTCTCAATTGAGATTCCCTCATGCCAGGTTACTCAACTAGTGTCAAGTTGACAAGAACCAAACAACACAATAGATCCCTCCATCTGTGAGAGTCAAGTGTAATCCAGTTTAGAGACTGCCTTAGCAGGAAGGTCTGTGAACAACAATCCCCAACCTTGGGCTGCACAACTAGTCCAAGGCCAGGTACAGAAATTAGATTCTCTTATCTCTTCCAGTTCAAGTCAAAGACCTGTGCCCAGATGCAGTTGGCCCAGCTGCAACACTATCAGCTATGAAAGACACATCATAGCTACACTCAAAAATATCTCTGATCCTTGTAATTTTAAGTTTCAGGTAGTGCCTTCATAAACACAACTCAAACTTTGAGCAACACAAAGGGTACCAAGGCCTTTTATATCCTCTCTGCAGAGCCCCAGTACTAAAGAGAGGCATTGGTAGATTCTATCAGATTTCATTTCCATCCAACATCAGGTATGCAGGAGTCTTTGGCCATGAGTCCTCCTCGGCAGTTGACAAAGCATAGTCATATGAGCTTGGTCCTATGATGGAGCTGTTTTGTTCTCTACAAGCTTTGAGTTCAAGGTACCACAGAGAATTGCAGCATTTTTAACTATAGGAAGAACATTAAGTCCAGGGTTATCCCCCTTTCAGACCCTGGTAGAATCCTACAACATCTGCCACAAGGCATAACTGTAAATGAGGTATCTGACCCTATCTTGGACAACTAGGAGAGGCTTGTAGAAGCAGACAGCCCTTTCTAGGTCCTCCCTTGGTTTATTTGGAGCAATGCACCAGCTGTGGACTCAAGATAAGCCTGAGCCTGCATTGCCCTCTAGTGTTTAGTGAGAACACAGTGATAATAAACCTATGGCAAAATGAACTTGGAACCCCATCTAGTACTGTTTCAGGTAGTGCCTTCATAAACACAACTCAAACTTTGAGCAACACAAAGGGTACCAAGGCCTTTTATATCCTCTCTGCAGAGCCCCAGTACTAAAGAGAGGCATTGGTAGATTCTATCAGATTTCATTTCCATCCAACATCAGGTATGCAGGAGTCTTTGGCCATGAGTCCTCCTCGGCAGTTGACAAAGCATAGTCATATGAGCTTGGTCCTATGATGGAGCTGTTTTGTTCTCTACAAGCTTTGAGTTCAAGGTACCACAGAGAATTGCAGCATTTTTAACTATAGGAAGAACATTAAGTCCAGGGTTATCCCCCTTTCAGACCCTGGTAGAATCCTACAACATCTGCCACAAGGCATAACTGTAAATGAGGTATCTGACCCTATCTTGGACAACTAGGAGAGGCTTGTAGAAGCAGACAGCCCTTTCTAGGTCCTCCCTTGGTTTATTTGGAGCAATGCACCAGCTGTGGACTCAAGATAAGCCTGAGCCTGCATTGCCCTCTAGTGTTTAGTGAGAACACAGTGATAATAAACCTATGGCAAAATGAACTTGGAACCCCATCTAGTACTGTAGTATTCTGAAAAGACATACAAAAATAAAGCCAGGCCATAAAGACTGACTTAAATCCCTAATTGTTTCTCACACGCATCCCATATTTTTTAAACATCAAGAGCATTCAGAAAACCATGACCTCCACCTGACAATCAAAGCAAAATGCCAGAAAACTTCCAGATAGTGGACAAAAGAGGAGGAAAGTCTGTTGGGGAATCTAAAGCAACAAATTTTGTGGGAAGTCCAAAAATTTCAAAAAGCAAAAGAAAACAACAAAGAAGTAAGTCAATAATAGAAGAAATCTGCACAAAATGGAAGTAATTTTAACTGTCAGCACTTAAAACTTACGGGCAGTACTAAATGAATTCAGCATGGTAAGTGTGTGTGTGTGTGTGTGTGTGTGTGTGTGTGTGTGTGTGTGTGTGTATGTGTGTGTGTGTATGTGTGTGTGTGTGTGTGTGTGTGTAATAATAATTAAATTGTTATTTAATTATTTCAAATTTGAAAAGGAGTAGGGGGAACACAGGAGGAGTTGGAAAGGGAAGAGAATGGGGTAGAAACTGAATACAGATTATATTCATGTATGAAATTCTAAAATCAAATGAAATAAAATAAATATTAAAATCATAAAGTATTAGCTAAAAGATAAACAAAATGTATGGTAATATGTGAGAATATTTTTATTAGCTATTTAAAGTTTTCTGCCTTTCAAAATAACCATAATGTATGTGTATCCTTATCAGAAAAAAAATAGCTGAAAAGATATTTCAATTAATCTGCCAATAATTGTAAGTGCCAAGATTCTTATGGAAAGATAAAAATCAATATTATGTTTTTATGGAGTTGTCATATTTGCTTCAACAACTACTGATGACTTGCCGCCTGCCCAGCACATTTTGGGGAACACAATGACAGATACACATTGGGAACTTTTTTTCCCCAGATTTTGGAGTGCAGAGTGCAGCTGCAGGAGGAGCACAGCAGGGACGTGCCCGTCTGCAGCAGCCACACTTGCTTCACATCTCTGTGGCTCTTTGTGAGCACATACCTCACAGAGGCACACAGACGCAGCGCAGTGCCTGGAACAGCTGGCTGGAGACTCTGACTCACGTCACAGAAAATTTTCTTTAATGTTACTACTATTCTGAGACCTAAGCCCAAAATGTTATGTCTGGCCCCAGGTCCCAGTTTCATCACCAGGAGCTACATCTCTAACAAATTCTCACAGACTAAGGGTTTGATATCCAAAAGAAAAGGGGGGAAGGAAACAAGATGAAATTTCTGTATTTGTTATGTAATTGGTCAATATGTTTGATATTGATTAAAAACAGCAAAGAAACTCACCTGTCACATTTATTTAAAAAAAAAGGGCATTAAATGCAAATCCAATCCCAGAACTGAAATGCTTAATATGATTAGTTACCAGAAACTTTATAACAGCAAGAATTAGATATACTTTTAAAAGAAAAAAGTTGTAGGCTTCAGAATGTTTGATGCAAAAACATTAAGAAAAAAATTAAGATAAGTCACAGGACATCTGAAAAACAAGCAAAACGGATCTGGGCATGTGTGAGGGCTTCAATTAGTACATACAGGCAAACCCCACTGGCATGAGGGCTCTGCACTAAGTCCTAATTACAGTCTTCAGGTGCCTCAGCGAGATGCAGAGGAGCCTGTGTTTGAGGGGGAGTGTGATTATATTAAGAAGCTAGTACAGAGACACCAGCAGCACTAGGGAAGGGTTGGCAACTGATGAAAAGCTCAGCACCTCTGCCGAGTGTTCCACACCACAGGCAGTCCAAGTGGAGAAGCCAGTGATCAAAGGATGCTCCTTCCACCAAAAGGATATTTGCATAGATGCCAATCAGATGGCACTGGATCTTCATAGGTACTGTATCCATACTCGGTGACACTTGCTTTCCACCAAAATGGAAAAAAAAAAAAACCTCACAATGGATACTTTTAAAAAAAAATGGAGTAGATAAACATTTCTTACTAAACTTCAACAACTACCGATGACTTGCTGCCTGCCCAGCACATTCTGGGGAACACAATGACAGATACACATTGACCCTGTGGAGCTTTTTTTCCAGACTGTGGAGTGCAGAGTGTAGCTGCAGGAGGACCACAGCAGGGACATGCCTGCTGTAATAAATAAAAAAATAATAATAAAATAATAAATAAAAATAAATAGTAATAAAAATATGTATTTTTAAAGCATTGGGAAATTTTTAGATATAGCATAGAGCAATTACCTCTATGATACAAGAACAGAGAAAAAACACAGATTAAGGGTAGGATTTAGCAAAGTGACTGAACTCCCAAAAAGATTAAGAGACCAACGAAATCAGGTCTGTTTTGCCAAGTTCAAGACCCTGTTATAAAACCTAGGACTTGACACGCAATGGAGGCTTCTTGATACATTGTTCTAAAGAGTTTGAGTTCCTAGACATCTCTAAAATTCTGGGCCAGTAAATACAACCTAATGCTCCTTCTTTTGTCCCACCAAATCTAGGCCTGCAGTCACCCTAGATTGGGATGTCCCAAACTGTTGTAAAATGGATCCCATTGGGATTCTGAGGAAATAGGCAGCAAATATTTTCGAGTGATTTGTCCCAGGTATGTATTAGAGAAAGTAGTCCAGACAGTGCTACTCTTACCTTCTCCAAATACAGTAAGAGAACAGGGATGGTCTTCTGAGCACAGCCACAGCAAAGGGGGTATGAAGATGAAATAAGGCTCTAAGGAACCTTGGCTCAAGGCCAAGAGCAGTACCTTCCTGGGAAACAATTGTAACATCTTTATCAGTGTCTGGAACTATTCAAGGGCTTGGCTCAGGCTCAAGCCTGCTGGAAAAGCTGCTGCTAGCTAGGCCGTAGGATACTCAAAACAGTATGATTCTCAACCAGACATAAAAAGAACAGAGAGAAGAACTGAGGTCCAAGACTACAGTGCTACTGCCCTGTTGGTCCAGCACATCACAAAGGGCAATACAACTGTGTCTCAGCAGTACCACCCGCACCCCCACCCCAACCTCTAGGCCTGTATCTGAGGTTAAATCATAGTGTAACCTGGCTAGAATGTGTTGAGACTACTAAGGTCAAAGGGCCACCTGCCAGAAGAGCTGTAGATTTAGCCAGCATAATCTGTGAGGCTCCAGAATGTACAGGGAAGCGCCTATGAGACTATAGTTTGATGGTGCTAAATCAAGTGATTGGAACATAAACCTAAAATATAGAAGAGTTCACCAACCTCAGGGATTGCGGGAGTCTCTCAGGATGTAGAATTGAATACATTGGCAAGGTCCCCAAGAGGTAGTACAAGACTACTGTGAAAGTGTCTCCTAAATCAAAAATTCAGTACTCCCTAATCAAAGCAGAAAGCCAGCGATGTCGTGGGAAAGGAAGAAAAAAGGATTTAAACACTCAAGGGCACAGCTGATTATACAGATGTATAATTTAGGACCATAAGCTCTGCTCAGATGTTATGCCCCGCTAAAAGGTCCAAAGAAGATCCCATTTACCAAAGCTACAATAATTATACTCAAAAGAAGGTAACTAGCATCCAAATGTCCAGTTTTGATCTTCCCATGTAGGTCAGAGGTAATAGTAGAGGATGTCACAGAGCTTGACTCTCCAGTAGTCTTGGGGGTTGATCAAAACCCCAAATGATGATGGACAAATGTTGGATATGAACAACCTAAAGTCAAGAGACTTGGAACACTTGTGAAAATAGCAGAGTTGGCATGTCAGCAAAGTACCTAACTGCAAATACAAGGGTACTCATCACCCACATGCATACACAAATGCCTACACCGTGTTTCTTTACACAATTGCAAGACCTGAGACCAAGTTAAGTCTACACTTCAATGATTCAGTGATCATCCTGCAAAGGAATCTGTTGGCATTTGCTTGTACAAATGTACTCTGTTGAAATTTAATAGGCTAGACTATGGGGCATACTCAGGATGTAAGCTTTTGAGATAATACTTGACAATGTAAATTTTCACCATGGACCCCTGTTAAAGTAGGAACATAAAAGTGACAACAATAGAGGAAAATATAACCAAAGCCTGGTTACTTACAGAGTGACCTCATGGTCCTGTCCCCGTGCTGAGTGTATGGCCAACAGCTGCATACATACACCAACTCAGAAGGGAAGTTAGGCAAGGAGATGGAGATTAATGTGGCTACTAGAGAGCTAAAGGATAAACAGAAACTGCCCCTCTGGCTGCTATGAGATGGATAAACCGGGATCTTCCAGCTTTGCTATAAAAGACTAGTTTTAAATATTTTATAATTTGTAGACCACATAGTCTCTGCCACAGACAAAATTCAACTCTCTCTTTGCATGAAAGTAGTCACAGATAACCTGTGAATAAGTGGCCATGACTGTATGTTCCAATAAAAATGAATTTCCAAAACTAGGCAGCACCCTGGATTTGGCTGGTGGGCCTTAAGTCAACCAATATAGACTATCACAAACTTGACCAAACAGTATTCCATTGGTAGTCAGGTATGACACCTGCTAGGACAAATGCATACAGCATCAGAGAGATGGTCTGTGGCTATGGATTTGGTCATTGAATCAGAAAAGAAAACGATAAACAGCTTGTGTGAGGTGAGCATTATTTATTGCAACTTTCTTCTTGTACTATGCTAAATCTGTTCTTATCATACTATAACACAAAAAATCTGGATGTCCCATATTACGCTGCTCTATCCCATGGGAAGCGCGCTGATCTACTGACCAAACCATGGATAGCTATCACTTGAACCCAAAGCATGAGAAATAAAGCTGTGGGCTACCATGTCAATAACAGTTTTAGAGTACTGGGTTTGAGACAATGAGGGACACCTTCTGCGAAGATCAACTGAGTCATTGCCTTGTACTTCTACTGAATAAAAGATGTCTTCGCTCAGTGTGAAGAATAGGCTCAACAGGCAGCATGTTTTATAGCGACAACTGGCATCATGTGGACAGTGGCTACCTAAGGTTAAAACTTGGGTAGACTTTAGGTTATATGAAATCAAATTTATTTTTCAATGACACATGTTGATAGTGACTGCTACAGTGGTAATGAGTATAGAATATTACCACTATGGTAAAAACAACAAAACATAACACACCACAAACAACAACAGCAATAACAAAACACCTATCATCAAAGTACTCTGCACCCAAGAACACAGAACATTGCTACAACCTGCATCCCTGATGATCAAAGAGTAGCCAGCTTTGAGTGAAGATTAGAGAAAAGCAAAAAAATAAAAAGACCTATAGCAAAGAGTTCAGGCTGCAGGCCTGTCAGGTAAGTCATATGTTCTAGCAGACTCCACAGAGATAGAGTTATTGCTGTTATGCAAATGTCCTATAGAGTTCATAGAAATTTTCCATAGGAGGATCATAATAATTCTTAAGAGCAAAAGGATGCCGATCTGTATTAGCCATTACAGTTGGGATACAAAAAGGGAAGGTACCTGAGAACAGGGCTATAGTATCTGACTCAAGAGAATTACCTGTGGTTTGAAAATAACTCCTGACAGGATGCTACTAGGTTCCCAGGGAACCAGGATGTCTTTTGGTCTTCTCCTGCTCATTCTAGTGTATACCACTTCCATGCTATGATAGCTAAGTTCACTTTATAGTCTATATTAGTTTTTTTGATAGCAGATAATTCATGTTGGGCAGATCCAGGTGCATGGTCGCAAGTTCCACTGAATATAATATAGAAAATATATTTCCCTCTCTCCCCTCAAACTGTATCCTTTGAGGTGATTCCTAAGATAGCACACATGAGTCTAGAAAACTCTTCTCCACAATCAATGACTATCTCAGGGTGTAGGAGTATCAGCGTGAGTATATGTCATACCCATGTCACCCTAGAGATGTTGGTAGTGGTCAAGTAACATGGAGTGACCCATGTGGCAGCAAGAGTCAAGCAAGCCAAGAACATGGGGCCACTCGGCTGACTTTTTCCATGGTGGGACAATGATCCAGACAGACTCCTAGGGTTAAATGAACCTATGATTTTCTTTTTTAAAAAGAGGGAGGGAAGGGGGCTTATGGGACTTTCGGGGAGGGAGGAAAGGGGAAAGGGGAAATGATTTGGAATGTAAATAAAAAAACTTAGAAAATAAAAAAAAAACTCTTCAGTTAAGATGCTGAGACAACAGATTGGCTGGGTTAGACAGATAATGAAACAGATGAAAGGTAGACGTTGTGGTGGTGTTTTGGAGCCCAGACAAATTTAGCTAGAATATTTACAATGTAATGCTAACTGGTGGTAGAAGACACATAGGCAGATTATAGAATAGCATGCTTAGCAAAAACTCACTACTATTGGCTATGTGTCAATGTGTTCATAGGGAGAAAGAGTGGATGGACCAAATGTCATTAACAGCTATTATGTCAGGATGAGAGATTACAGGTAGCTTGCTGTGTTTTCTTTATTTGTATTGTCTCAGTTTTCTGTAATGATGTCAGGTTTTAGAAACAAGTGGGAAAATTATTGCTTGAAATTTACTGAAGCAGAAACTCTGTTTTTCCTCAACAGCTTTCTTGTAAGAGTGGTGTGCATTTTACCTAAGAAATATGTACCTTTCCCTTGCTTTCATTTAAGATAATTAGAATGGAGCTTCAGAGGCTATTTCAGATGTCAGTCGACAAATTGGCACAGAAAGGCAGGGATGAAGGTGTGAAGCATTGTAATTGCTCTCCTAACCTGGATTAAAGAAAGAGGACATTTCCTTTGAGATTTGGACTTCTGAAGAAAAGATGGTATGGCCAAGGGCTCAGATGCTTCTCCTATATGTGTTGTGAGAAAAGGATAACACAGAGAACTATAGGTTAATAAACATGGTGTCATGTTCCTGCTGAGTGTTCTTCCAAACCAACAACCAACCCCTTTCTACAAGATCTCTAACAGCTGGCCTTGCAACATCAACTCAAACATCTGTTACAGAGAAGTAAGCCCCACTGAGTAGTCATACTCAGGGGTGTGTGTGTGTGTGTGTGTGTGTGTGTGTGTTTATATAATGTCTGTATGAGTTATACCTACCTTGAGCACAAAAGGTCTGAAACTAAATCCGCACCTTCTCCCCAACACTGTCATTTTTGTGTTCTATTCTAAGCTCCACCCTAACAACCCTGTCCCATTTCTCACATCGCCAGCTCCTAGGACATTGCAGATCATGCAATAGCTGCTCATTAAATACCCACATAATAACTACTACAGGAATAACAGGTGTCATGTGATTTTTTTTAAAACCTTAGGTCCCTTGGAAAGCATGTGCTTTGATCAGTCTGTCCATTCAAGGTCCTATCCCTCCCTTTGACTGTGAACCTGTGCTATCTTGGACCATTGGTTTTTATCAATTCTCTTCTGCTAATTATCTCAGAGACCACATTTAAGGTCGTCTATTTCAAGTACCCCGTTTGGGTACCAACATTTTATGTGCAGTCAGAGCCTTCTGTTAACCCCTTAAATCAGATTTCACAGGAAAAGGCATTTTTAGATTTAAAAATCAAAGAGTAGCTCAATGCAGTAAAAGCCTAGTTATGTGAACTGTGTGAAGAGAGGTCACTCTGACAGTGAAAGTACAGATTGTGAAAAAAATTCTCAAATTTTGTTCTATTGTTCTCGAGTATTGGAATATTGTGACCAAAACCAAAAGTGTGCCTTTTTAAAAAATGATGGTATATATGGTCAGGTAGAGTCGATGAGAGACAACTGCAGGTAGAGAGGCAGCTGGGCCCGGCCTGTGACAGGGAACCCTCCTACCTCACTCGCCACACTAGATTTTTTTTTTTTAAGTAAATAGCACCCAGCACTCAGCTTCTCTGTAGAGGCTGCTGAGCCTGGAAAAGAATGAAAGTCAGCTTAGGAAATAAGAGAGAAGGAAGGTCCTACATTTTCGCCTGACTCTCTTCCTGAAATCATAACTCCATCTAAGTACAGAGGCCAAAGCTGAGCTTAGTAAAGGTTGAGGACTGAGGGCCAGAGATGAGAACCATCTAGACATCTAATCCCACCCCCCACTGTAGCGCGGGGGCCACGGGGAACTGGGCACACATCTATGGGTGTTGGGCGTGGGGCCTGGGATGCTCCTCTTGCCCACATCCCTGAGAACGAACAGCAAACAGCTGTTCAGAAGCGTCAGCCCGTAACAATATGGAAGACATAGCTCCCCGACCCAGAGTGGGATGTGTCTAGACTGAGAATGGAAGCAGAATCAATGGAGAGTACAGTCCAAGTACAGCCCAGCCGTGGGAAGGAGTGTGGATTGTGCTGTGTTAGAAACCTGAAGAGACAGAGTGCAGAGGGCTTGTGGTTAGAGGCTGACCCACTGAGGTATGCAGAACCACCAAGCAGTCGCTGTGACAGGTTCTATCACAGCCCCAGAATACAGCAGCAACCAACGTAGACAGGCCTCCACCCTGGAAGCGGAGCTCTTAGGGAAAAATTCCTCCTGAAATGAAAAACACACAAAGTGAATGGTGAAGGGGAAATATGCACATAAACAAACCAGCCGAAGGGGGAGGGGCCAGCAGTATGAGTCAAGGCCCCGAAGGAGGACCGTACACTAACGAAAATGGCAGTTCAGCTGTGGTAGTTTCCACACAACTATGAGTAAACTGGCAAGGTGGGCCAATCAGAAATAAGAGGGGGAGGGAGTGAGGCTGAAGAAGTTCACCCCCAAATCATCACAATCCAGTGAAAGACATTGCCAGCCAAATAGGTAAACACTCTCCTGAATCTTTTTTTTTTTTAGATATGCTGTATTGTGCCTCAAATTATAGCTCTATTTACTCATGAAATTATTAATATGTCAAACACTGGCAAATCAATCCAATTTCAAGGAAGAATTTCAAATTGAATATTTTCTTATCTCCATAGAAAAACCCTTCATAGGACCATCTAAGTTGGGAATAATACATCTTCAAACATTTTGATTTCTATCTTCCTCTGCTCTTCTTACAAAGCAGTTAATGACAGCCATTTCAATTTTGGGCAGCAAATATTATTTTAGAGCTCTGCCACCAGGGTAAACATCTTCTTTCAGTTCCCCTTAAATTGAACCATTTTAGTGAATAAATTATTAAATGTCAGAGACCTAGACAAGGAACTGTGTCACTCTGAAACAAGTTGAAATATTGTATTTGAGACTGGCAAGTTGTCGTGGCAAATTGGGTATGACCTGCCACCCCTCCTCTGCTCCCTCGGTGCTTACCATTTTCCTTAAGCTTGTATGACTTACTCAGAAGCCTAGAAAACTCAATTTGGTGACTGTAAGAAGACAGATCTTAATTGAAAAGTTCATTTCTAATGAAATCCAAAGTGGTAAAAGGTTGGGCTGGCACGGTGGATCATTTGAGTCTTTATTAATAACACCAATTCATTTTAATTCACTGAAGCACATAATTAGCATCAAGCCTTTCAGGTTCACCACACAATCGTGTGCTTGGAATCACTAATATTTTTAAGTTTTTCTTATTTGGTAATAGGTGTTTTAATAATTTACATTTAAACATGAGGTTACTTGTAGATGGTGTATACTAATTACAAGTGTGTTGCGTTTTATTAAGCCAGTACCCTTCGGCCAGTGACAAATCTCTCTTAGTCTTAACTTGAATTCCCTGTAATTATTCTGCAGTCAGCTAAGACTCCAGTGAAGAGATGAATGAGGTCCCTTGAGATTCCTACACCTTGAATAATAAGAGGTGGTCACAGGGGTCAATTGCTGTTTCAGTTTGTTCCTTAGCTACTGCATGTAAATCTGTTTACTGGGAGCTTAGAGAAAGCATTGATGCATTTGTTTCCTTGCCTTTATCTCTGAAACTGCCACCATCCTCTGTGGCAAGACCCAAAGGGTTCACCTGGACTATCTCCATGGGAAGGGGAGGGTCTGGAAAAGACTGTGCAGTTGAGAACCAGACAAAAGAAAATTTCCACTCTCGGTATGGGAGAGAAGCAGAATGGTCAGGTTAGTAAGTGAGAGTCCAGATGTGTGAGTTTTCTAATCCTCCCTGGCTGAGATCACCTCAAAATGATTTTCTCCTGGATTCTTGTACTGTTGTGCAATTTTATACAATCTGGGCCAGCAAAGGAAAGGTGTTAACAGGGAACTCCTTTCATGAAAGTATAAACAAGTGAACATACCCCATAAATCTAGTCACTGCAGAATCTGACATGTGGATACCTTCTTAGGGGATGGATACACATGCATAATATGTCTAGTTTACTGATGGATTTTAATACCTGCAGGATGTTGCTGAGGTTACAAAGATAATAATACATACTGCCTTCAGTTTCTCAGGCTCACAGAAGAAAAATGTACACAAAGAACGACCACCATTAGTTCACAAATGAAGTGAATAAACATTGTTCATACAAATAGATTTCTATAAACTTACAGACTTTGGATAGTAAATTCCAGATTAAAGCTTCCTGGTCCTAGCTGGCTAACCATTCAGTGCAAAGTCGTTTATTGTTTGTTTGTTTGCTTGCTTGCTTGCTTGTTTAATACAGGTTCTGATCCAAACTTCAGAAAACAGACCCCTGGCATTTGTATTTTCAACCTTTCTTCTATATCAGTATTCAGTTACTCTCACACCAGAAAAGTTCCACATTTTAAAACCTATAGAGCCATCAGCCAAAGCTTTCCTAGCTCCAACAGAGAAAGTTGTTTCTACATGAATCTTCCAGGCAATCAAATGGGAAATCTTCCTTAGTCAATCCTGAACCCAAACTAACTCCATTTTTCTTTGACACAGTCAGTGATAGGAAGAATAGAGAGATGCTTCATTGCTGGTTTAAACATGTGTTATGTGCATACAGGAATGGTCTCGGTGTGGGGCATTGTGAGAGGCATTAAAGCTGGGTAGTGGTGACTCCCACCTTTAACCCCAGCACCCAGGAAGCAGAGGCAGATGGATCTCTGAGTTCAAGGACAACATAATCTACATGAGTTGCAGGCCAGCCAGAGCTACAATGTGAGATCCTGTCTCACAAAAGAAGAGACAGGGGCCAGGTCCTACAGATTCATCTAAGGACAATTGATGTCATTTGGAAATAAAAAAAAAAAAAAGCACATGTGTCTTTTGTCTTGATTTGTTTCATCTTATCTTGAATACCCTGATAGGATTATATGTTTAAATACTTGCCCCCCAGCTGGTGATGATGTTTGAAAAGGTTGTATGACCTGTAAGAGGTAGAACCTTACTGGAGGAAGTAGTCATTGAAGGTAGGTGTGGTGGCTATTCTCAGTTATGAACTTGACTATATTTGAAATGAACGGAGGGCATACCTGTGACCCAGATCTTGAGGCAGGAAAACACAAGCCTTTGATCTAGATTGACATATCTTTAATCCAGATATTGAGGTGTACCTTTAATCTGGACCATACCTTCTGCAAGAGCCCTACGTAAGGGCAAGGCCTACATAAGTAACATGATAGAAGGATGTTGGGTAACTCAGAGAACTAGGAAGAAGCCTGAAAATGGTTCCAGCAATAAGCAAGGAAAAAGGGGGTCCAAGCACATGATTTCAAACAGTGGATACAGGAAAGAAAAAAATCAAGATGATTAGTGTCCACTATAGACATCTTTCCCAGTTATCAAGACATAAACTTTCACAGAATTATCTTGGAGAATGGGAAGGAGTAACCTGAAGTTAAATCACACAGCCTATAATGTCCACAAGGACTCTCCCACAGCCTATAATGTCCCAGGTCACTTCTCACCACTCACAACCCTTGCTCAAATTACCATCTCACCTTATTCTCTCCTTGGTTCCATTAATTCTATTTCCTGTCCTAAGAACTGTGTCCAGGACGCATATGCCAGATTGAAGATTAGCTCCTTTCCTCAGATCACATCCTCCGTGTGGGGCCCTCCACTTACAGCTCCTTCTTTCTCACTTTTCCTTATTAGATATAGTTTAGGTTTGAACTACTAACTGGTGCCCAAAACCAAGATTCCAAAACTCTATTTCTCTCCTTTTGTTATACCTTTCAACCAAAATTGTTTCCACATTTTCCTCAGTTAAAACTCTGAAAGCATCTCAATCTTTCTTCCTCCCCTGAACCCTGGTGATGGCTTGTAAACCATATCCTCTTTCCCTGTCATTCATTAGTTATGCTTGCCATTCTTGGAAGACATCATGCATTTTGCTTCTATGATTATGTCCTATGAACTACCCACTCTCCCAAGTCCTACATCTTCTGAGATCAGCAGTTATATTTCACTCACCTTTAGCTCCCACTACTCCTCTTCCCTGGACTCTAGACCCTCAGTGTTCAAGTAACTACTCAATAAATGTTTGCTCAATTTAAGTTTTTTCAGAAAATAGCCATGGTAGTATTATTATGTGGGCCAATGAAGTAACAACTCTGGATTGGTCTCTCTCCTCTCCTGGATGTTGGATCTGCAATGATAGCTTTGGTGTATTCAAAGCTACTCTGTGCTAGGTCATTTAATGTCAATCCTTCTGATTCCAGTAGAAGCACCCCAAGAGCAAGTATCCTAATATATCTAATTTACTTATATATTCTGTGTCCTACCTTAGGGCTCAGCATGTAGTTGCTACTCAAAAGCTTTTGATGAGAATTGATTCTAATTGACCTGAATCATATCAAATCTAGCCTGCCTATATGAAAGGAAATATGTGCCTGATGGAGAAAAAAAAATCTTTCTCTCCCTGGTATGACCAACTGACCTCTATCAGAAGAGGTGTCCAAAGTTAAATAAGGAAGCATAGTCTTCACAAGAAAGAGACATTTGGGGCACATGCTCCAGAAGTTAGAAAACTCCTCAAGATCACAGTTGGAGGTGGGGAACCAAAGATAATCTTTAAAGCAGATTTAGGGCATCATAGTTTGTTGAACGGTTTATGCTATACTCTTTGAGTCTTCCTAACTTCGCTCAAACAGTTTTAAGTGAAGGGCTACAATCTAATTTTGTAAGTCTACAATAATTAAGAAAGTGCTAATTCTTGGTGGAAACTGAGTTAACACTTGATATAACTGTAAAGTCATTAAGTAGACCTCTATAAAAGCTCAAAATTGGTATCAATAAAGCTATCTGACACCAACTATTACTTCCATTTTCTATACACTAATGGGTGAATTTGAGCTGTACATACCCTTTCTTGGACCATAGATCCTGAACTATCCAGCCTTGCTTCACACATTACAGATGAAGACACCAACCTCCATAATGACACTGTATGCTGTTGCCATTGTATCTTCATAGAATCTCTTTGCTTCGGGAGGTATTTTGTTTAAAGTGACCATTTTAAAATGCAAATACCTCTGAAAAGGGATGTGACATAATTATCCAGGTTTTGTTTCTGCATAATTTTCTAATGTGTTGTGAAAATGGAAGAGTGTAGAGCTGGAATAGTTTATAGATTCACACACACACACTATTTTGGTGGGGAGATGGAAGAAAGAATCATCCATGACAAGAAGAAAATTGAGACTATGAGTGGGCAGTGGTTAACGCTGTAGACAGCACCGGCGTGGCTGGGGAGCTCCTTAGCCATCTCTGCTTTCTATAAGGATGTCAGCTTCTAGAAATTTATCACTTTGCTAAAAGACAGCAGAATAAATAGCCCTTCCACCGTATGACAAAAGCCTTTTAAGAATTAATAGCCATACCTTCAGAGAACTGAATTTTTAGCAAAGCCATGAGACAGCAAATTTGACTTCTACAACAGGAATGGGGAGGATAATGGAGGCCTTGGACACACGTTGTAAGGATCCGTGATTCTCCAAAGAATGATACCCCAGACTCAAATAATATGCAAAGACAAAGATATTTTATTCAGCAAAACTTCCTGTATGCAGAAGTCTTCCTGATTCGGGAATGGAGATACCCAGTGGACTCACAGGCCCAGCTTCTATTGTCAGTTAGAGGAATTCCAGGGAGGGATATGTGCCTTTTACCTTGATTGGTTAGCTCTGTCTCTAAGACTCTGACTGATTCTATAATGGATTAAGGCTCTAGAGACTTTCCAGGGTGGTTGCTTATTCATTATAGCTGCCTATTTTTGCTTCAGACCAGATGACAAGGTGTCTTCGGATTGGCTGCCTGCAGCTGTGGTTGCCTGACCACAGGTTCCTGGATCCTGCTTCTCCTTTTGGGGAAATAGCAACTACTCTCCTGAATTATCAGTTTTCAGCCTGTCATGGAGTCAGCTTGGCTTTACCTAAGTCAGTCCTCTCATTCTCCCCTCTGATTTGTAACTGAATCATATCATTGATTCGTCAGTTCTTTCCAAGGTCCAAGTTATTGACCAAGGGATAAATTGGGACCTAAGGACCATAAATTTTATTGCTGAAATGCAAACCTTTTTGACTTAGCATCTTAGTCTATGAGGTGGGACGATAGATGTCCTATTTTTCTTCTGTAACTACTTCCTGCTGACATTAGAACATTATCTTTTGGAGGCCCAGGAAGACTGAAATACCAGTCAAAGGCTAGGCAATAGAGCATGTATCAGAAGCATCTAATTAGGTGATCCGGCTGAATGAGAGGGAACCATCGTATTGACTGGACTAGTTAATCATGAGCTTTCAGCAAGTCAAAATTCAGGAGTTTGCAGTCCTCAGGTGGTCTCTGGATGTCAGCCAGGAGAAAATCTGCTGGGACAAATATAAACTAGGGACATAAGTTAAAATTTGTCTAGTAATTGGGGAAGGTAAGAAAACCTCAAAACCAAGAGAAAAAAAAAATCCTATTTTCAAGAACAGCCAGAGCACCCATCTAAAGTACATCTGGTCTGTGGTAAGTAGATCCAAATCTTCCTGAAGCTTATGTGAACTTTAGTTACAAGAGGATATAAATTAGTATTTATCATTGCATTGAAATCCATATTTTAGAAAAAGCAATTAACAGGTGTCTGTAAGACAACAGGAGTAGACTCATGTCTTTGAGATCTAGTAAAAGCTATACTTTGGGGTTAAAAGGCAGAGAAAACTTTTTCTTCAGTCCAGAGGGCTAGATACACAAATTGAACAGAGATGTTTTTAGCATGTTGAGAAACACCTTTAAGTCTACATTTAAAAGGCAACCGAGGGGAACTTAAAACCTTGAACACCTGATTAAATTGTAAGCAGCCAGTGCTCGGTTTGTTTATTAAAACTCCACTGATCAATGTTAAAAATTTGAACCTTTGAAATCTTAGTATAATAAGAGCACAGATGAGGGAAATAAATCTGAAACATTTCCCATTTTTCTTATACCTCTACAATTTGCATTTATATACCTTAGATAATTTTCAGGCCCTCAGAACTTACCTCAGCTTTTATATCCTCAGACCTTTGTAAACATTAGGACATTCAGACTTGCATAGACTTTAAACCTTTTTCTTTCCATCTAATCATTTATCAGAGGCATTAGTAGTTATTACTGAGAACAGCTATTGCAAAGCAAGTTAAAATAAAGGAACAGTAAAAGGCTACATCTGAAACCTGTTTATATATTTTTCTTTTTTATCATTATTATTCTTTAATCTCTTTTTACAGTCCAGTCATTATCCTCCTCCTGCTCCACCAGACTGTCCCTCATCCCATTCCTCTCCTACCCCCTTCTTCAAGAGATGTCCCCGACCCCCACCCCCCACCAGACCTCCCACCTCCCTTGGGCTTTAAGTCTTTCAAAGGTTAGGTGAATCTTCTCACACTGAGGCCAGAACAGGCAGTCCTCTGCTGTATATGTGTCGGGGGTCTCATATCAGCTAGTGTATGCTGCCTGGATGGTGACTCAGTGTCTGAGAGATCTTGGGAGTCCAGGTTAGTTGAGACTGCTGGTCTTCTTATAAGGTTGCCTGCCTCCTCAGCTTCTTCCAGCCTTTCCCTAATTCAACCACAGGAGTTCCTGGCTTCTGTCCCTTGGCTGGGTATAAGTATATGCATACTTACATCTGTATCTTTCAACTGCTTATTGGGCCTCTCAGAGGGCAGCCATGCTAGGTTCCTGTCTGTAAACCACCATAGCCTCAGTAATAGTGTCAGGCCTTGGATCTTCCCCTTGAGCTGAATCCCAATTTGGGCCGGTGGTCACTGAACCTCTTTCCCTCAGTCTCTTTTCCATTTTTGTCCCTGCAGTTCTTTTAAACAGGGACAATTCTGGGTCAGTTTTTGACTATGGGATGGCAACCCCATCCCTCCACTTGATGCCCTATTTTTCTACTGGAGGTGGACTCTACAAGTTTCCCCTCCCCACTGTTGAACATTTCATCTAAGGTCCCTCCCTCTGAGTCCTGAGTGTCTCTCACCTTCCAGGTCTCTGGAACATTCTAGAGAGTTCCCTCACCTTCAAGGCCAGCAGAAAGAATTAAAACAGGCAACCCGTTTATATTTTAATTTGAAGCCTGTTAACAAGGCAAACCTGCCTACCTTTTTAAACATGAGATCTAGTAGTTTTGACTGATAAATAAACCAGTGAACTAACACAGTGGTGGATACCTTGATGTAAAGAGATAGTTGCCTGATGTCTAGCTATTAAGCTACACATAATTTAGCCATCAATGTGATCAGAGAACTTGGAGAAGGATAAATTGTAATAAACTGATTAATATCAGCTAAAATGACGGATTTAACCATTACCTAGGTGACCATCCCCTTAGGCTCTCATTATGTTGATGGCTTCATCGGGGACACAGTCTTCAAGGTAGGATCAATCTTATGCTGCCAGGTCTGGCAAGTCTGAGAGGCCTTTCTGAGGAGGAGGAACTTGGGAGAGATGACATCACCTTGTCAACCAATTCTCCAAGTGTTCTTTGTTTTTACAGTTCAAACTAGGCCCTGGCAGTTGGTGAAGCATTGGGGCAGTTATGGCCAATGGTTACCTTACAACAATCCCAGTGATGACCTTTATTATTGTGCTCTTCTCTTCTTCAAGACCTTGGGGAGGCATCATTATCAGGATTTGGAAGATTCTGTATGTCATGGTAAGTTTAAAAATATTAAGTGACCCTGATACCATTTGCACCTGGGAGTCGGGTGTCTCCACAACCTTCTGTGCACAGCCCACCAGGAGAGAGTGATCTCCCAGCAGCGCTTTCACTTCTGAGTGCAGAGGTGAGGTCTCCACCTACTCTCTGGAGGGGAACAGTTAGGAACACACGGGGCATATGATCAGTGGAGCAGCTAGGACAGAGGTCTTCAGGTGCTATCTACACCAGGAGCCAGGCGACTCCACAGTCTTCTGTGCACAGACCCTACCAGAAGAGAGTTGGTCTTCCAAGAGTACAGACACAGGCTTACTGTCCCACAGGAGGAACAAGCTCCAGCCAGAGACAACAAGACCAACTAGCACCAGAGATAACCAGATGGTGAAAGGCAAGCGCAAGAACCCTACCAACAGAAACCAAGGCTACTTTGCAACATCAGAACCCAGTTCTCCCACCACAGCAAGTTCCAGATACCCCAACACACCGGAAAAGCAAGAGTTGGATTTAAAAAGCTTATCTCATGATGCTGATAGAGGGCTTCAAGAAGAACTTAAATAACTCCCTTAAAGAAATACAGGAGAATATTGGTCAACAGGTAAAAGCCCTTAAAGAGGAAACACAAAAATCCCTTAAAGAAATAAAGGAGAACATGGGTCAACAGGCAGAAGCCCTTAAAGAGGAAACACAAAAATCCCTTAAAGAATTACTGGAAAGCACAATCAATCAAGTGAAGGAACTGAACAAAACCATCCCGGGTCTAAAAGTGGAAGTAGAAGCAATGAAAAAATCATAAAGGGAGACAACTCTGGAGATAGAAAACCTTGGAAAGAAATCAGAAGTCATAGATGCAAACATCAACAACAGAAAACAAGAGATAGAAGAAAGAATCTCAGGTGCTGAAGATACCATAGAAAACATTGACTCAACAGTCAAAGAAAATGCAAAACATCCAGGAAATCCAGTACACAATGAGAAGACCAAACCTAAGGTATAGAAGAGAGCGAAGATTTACAACCTAAAGGGCCAGTAAATATCTTCAACAAAATTACACAAGAAAACTTCCCTAACCTAAAGAAAGAGATGCCCATGAACATACAAGAAGACTACAGAACTCCAAACAGACTGGACTAGAACAGAAAGTCCTCCCAGCACATAATAATCAAAACACCAAATGCACTAAACAAAGAAAGAATATTAAAAGCAATAAGGGAAAAAGGGCAAGTAACCTATAAAGGCAGACCTATCAGAATTACACCAGACTTCTCACCAGAGACTATGAAAGCTAGAAGATCCTGGGCAGATCTCATACAGACCCTAAGAGGACACAAATACCAGCCCAGACTACTGTACCCAGCAAAACTCTCAATTACCATAGATGGAGAAACCAAGATATTCCGTGATAAAACCAAATTTACACAATATCTTCCCACAAATCCAGCCCTACAAACACCATGATGGTGAACACCAACACAAGGAGGGAAACTACGCCCTAGGAAAAGCAAGAAAGTTACGTTCTTCCAAAAAACCCAAAAGAAGATACACATACAAACATAAAAATGACATCAAAAATAACAGGAAGCAACAATCACTATTCCTTAATATCTCTTAACATCAATGGACTCAATTCCCCGATAAAAAGACATAGACTAACAGAAATATTTTTCATGTAAATCTTAAATTTTATCAGAAAATGTTTGTAATTCCTCTTTCAATTAATTTAGTAATGTTTTTTATGTCTACCATTTTATCTGCATTATTTTTCATGATAATCTTCAATTTTAACATTTTTCTGTGTATTTCTTCTATTTTATCAGAAATGTTTTCCATGTAAATCTCTAAATTTATCACAAAATTTTTTAATTCCTTCAATTAATTTAGAAAGGTTTTTTATGTCTACCATTTTATCTGTATAATTTCCCATGAAATAGTCAATTTTAACGTGTTTTTCTATATATTTCTTGAATTTTATCAGAAATATTTTCCATGTAAGTCTTCAATTTTACCTGAAAATGTTTATAATTTCACTTTCAATAAACTTAGAATTATTTTTTATGCCTACCATTTTATCTGTATAATTTTCCGTGATAATCTTCAATTTTAACATGTTTTTCTATATATTTCTTCAATTTTATCAGAAATATTTTCCATGTAAATCCTCACCTTTATCAGAAAATGTTTATAATTCCACATGCAATCAATTTAGTAATGCTTTTATGCCTACCGTTATTATATCTATATAAAATTTTACATGATAATCTCAATTTTAACATGTTTTTCTACATTTTTCTACAATTTTATCAGAAATATTTTCCACATAAATCTTTAATTATATCATAAAGTGTTTCTACTTCCTTTTTCAATTAATTGAGCAATGTTTTTCTGTCTACCATTTTACTCCTTAATTTTCCATGGAAACTGTCAATTTTAATGTGTTTTTCTATATATCTCTTTTATTTTACCAGAAATATTTTCCATGTAAATCTTCAATTTTATCACAAAATGTTTTTACTTCCTTTTTCAATAAAAGAACATGCTTTAAAAATTATTAAATGCCATATTCAGTAGATCTCTGATTGGTTTGAGGGCCAGTAACTACCTAGCAAACCTGAGTTAAATAATCTTTGTCTGTTTTTAGTTATCTGTTCTAAATTACACCTTATAAACATAACACAGGAGTCTAAATAAAACTTAATCTTGTAATTAACTGCATCAGTTCTTAGCTTGACTTTAAATATATTTTGAACATGTTAAAGGATTTGATCAGTTCTAAGATTACCATCAATTTTTGTTAAGTTTGAGCCATAAAAATCGCAGTTTTGAATTGAAGCTCTTCTAGTATTAAAATACATTTTTAAATCCATAAACATATTTTATAAAGAGACTATATTTTGACCATGGCTGAGAGGGCTCTTATCAGCACTTTGGGCTACTGAAGCCTTGCTAGAGCTCAGGCAAACTGAAAGGAAGGGGGATGGATTTCAGGAGCCAGTGATATTTTTAACCTTGTCAATATTTTAACTCTTTAATATAGTTTTAAATTATCATTTAATTTTTATTTCTGATATCATTTTTATAATTTACAGAGCAATATATACTACTTATTGTTAGAAAAGGACAAAGCTACAACAGATGTAAAACTCAGGAATGTATACCTAGTTGATATCATTGCAAACTGTGTCTATGACAATCCTGAATGAGAATGACTTTCTGATAAAGCTGCAGTGGCTTTTCTGACTATGGATCATCATTTTTTCTGTGGCAGATTTTTTTTTTACAGTTTTTCTAATGCATTTGGAATGACTTTCTCAAAGTAACCTGCAGTTTTCCTGACAAATCCTCATTTTTTTTCCTCCTGCCAAGAACTGTAAACTATTTCTGTTTTATTTTAAAATCTTTTGTTATCATATCTACTATTTTCATCATCAGGTTTATAGCCACCATCATAGGGTTTGCCTGAGCTTTTTCCATCAGAATTGCCCCCCCATGGGTTTATAATCTGATTGTTGTTGTCCAATAAAACTGTTTTTATTATAACTATCATACCAACAAAGACATTTTAATTATTTAATAAATTTCAAACTGTCCCATAGTTTCATGTGTATTTAATTATAATCTATAAAAGACAGTGTCTATAAAATTAAAGCCATGTGTGTTACCTTTATGCCACAAATTTTGGCTGCAAGCAAGGAAAGTTCCCACATATGAACACATGGAGGTGCAACTTCAATAACTTATTAAAGAAAATTTTTTAATTTTTATATTTTATAAGTCTGATTTCTAGAACAGAATTGCATAAAATAAATATTACCCCAATTTAAAAGTATCTTTAGAGATCTTGATTGGCCCATGCCATGTATTATTTCCTGAGTTGTTTTAAATCAACTTTCTGTTACCAATAGTATAAATTATTAACCATATATCATTTATTATAAATCAATATTTTATAACCAACACATGAAAACATGTTAACATATATTTAAGACCAGTATTAAATAATAAATATATATTTATATATTTAAAACAGACAGACTAATTTTTTATTACTTTTAGCTATAATTTCAAAGGAGGAGCGCCTTGCTACCTGTTAAATCCAATTCTCATAGGCATCAGCTTTCTTACCAGAGAGGTTAAGAAAATGCTTGCTCCTTTCTGCCGGCTCAATCCAGGCATGAAGTAGGATTCAAAGGGCAGCACCAGTTTATCAGTTTTTGTTTTTCCAGTTCAGCTGCTTCTTTCTAAAAATCTTTGAAATGAGTTCAAACTAAGTCAAGGAGCAAAGAGCCAGCAAATGAAGTTTTAAACATTTTTCCCTGGACCCAAATGTCCTGACAAAGGGACCCAGACATTCCACAGTGCAGGAGTTGATAGACCTGCTGGCTATTTGTTTCTGAAAAAAAACAAAACAGTTTTCTTGACTGTACAGTTAAGCTTAGATTCTCTGCTGCCAGGCATCTGAAGTCCTTGAAGTGTAACGGGACTAGGTCCAGTACAGTGGAGCTGGTTGTCTGCCCATGGTGTCTCTCAAGGTAAGAGAGGAAAACAAATAATCCACTAGCACATAAAATACACAGAGACACAGAAAGATGTTCCTGGGAAAGCAAAACCAAATAGAAAAGGTTGTCTCAAACAGTCTTCCTTCCTGTGCACAGAAGGCCCACAGACCCACAGTCAATTCAGAAATCAGATAATAACTAGCAAGTTCTTCTAGATGGGATTCAGGAGGGTTGTCTGTAATCCCAGGTCAGGTAACAGAATACACACCTGCTCTGTCCCTCTTGGCCTCCAGATTGAACCAGAACAAGAAAACACAGATACTGGGCACCCAGACTTGCCAATCAGAAAAGAAAAGCTGCTCAGCTATTTGGCTTGGGATCTTCAGCAAATCCCAGATGAGCCCCCAAAAGTAACAGTCCATGATTCGCCAAAGAATGATACCCCAGACTCAAATAATATACAAAAGCAAAGAGCATTTATTCAGCAAAATTTCCTGCATGCAGGGGTCTTCCTGATTTGGGAATGGAGACACCCAGTGGACTCACAGGTCCAGCTTCTACAGTCAGTTAGGGAAATTTCAAGGAGAGGTATGTGCATTTTACATTGATTGGTTAGCTCTGTCTCTGAGGGTCTAACTCTATAATCTGATTCTATAACTGGTTATGGTTCTAGGGACTTTCCAGGATGGTTGCTTACTCATTTTAGCTGCCTGAAGGATAAATAACAAGGTGTCCTTGGATTGGTGTCCTGTAACTGTGGTTGGCTGATCACAGGTTCCTGGATCCAGGTTCTCATTTGGGGAAATAGCAACTTAGGCCTACTTTCCTGAACTGTCAGTTTGCAGCCTGTCATGGAGTCAGCCTGGCTCTGGATAACTCAGTTCTTTCAGTGCTACCTAAGTGATTCAAGAGTGGCTACCTCTTGTGAGAAATATAAGCAGAGTACCCTCAAGGACTCACCACTCAAGGCCATCTTGGTATAATTTCTGGTGTTTAATATAAAGGTCTCACACTGCTAATTTGTACTTCCTAGGAGGTCTTTACTCTATCTAGCAGCCTTGGGTTGAGGTGGACATATTTTCTGATCTGCAGTGGGACAACCAGTCAAGGAGACTTCAGAGACTGAAAGTGTGGCAGGCAAAGACCAGATGGAAGTGGTCACAAGGTAAGGAAGACACTGGCTGCCTTTGTAATAAAGTATGCCCAGACCAAAGACAGTAGAAAATGGCCTGATGAACCTGTTCAGGAAGATGTTAGATCCAGAGAAAACATAACCTGGCATAATCTAGTGCTAGTACCACCAAAACAGCTTTGTCAAGAACCAGCAGAAGCTGGCCTTCAGGATAGGCAGTGCAAGGGCTTCTGCATCCTCACTCTGGAGGACAAAGGACCCTGAAGAAACAGCTTTCAGAAACCAAGATCAAAGGGAAGAGAAAACGTGAAGAGGAACATACAAGTGAGGTGGCCAAGCAGCCAAAAAAAAACAATACATAAATTTATTATTGTAGATCTTTATTTGTTCACCTGGGAAAACGTCATTATTTCCTGTTTTATTGAGGCATAATGACAACTGAAGTTTAAAATGTATTATCAACAGACTGTCTCTGACCTGCAAGTACCCAAATAATTACAGAGGCTTATATTTATTTATGAAAGCTTAGGCCTTAGCTTAGGCTATTTCTCAACTATTATACCTTTATTAATGCATTTATTCTAATCCATGTTTGCCATGTGGCTCTCATTCAGTCTGGGTACATCCAAATTCCTCCACGACTTATTGGCCAATCCCCTACTTCTCAATTCTTCCCCAGAGTTCCTATCTCTGCCCAAAAGTCCCTCCCTTCCTCTCCTACCTCAGCTATAAGCTATCAGCTCTTTATTAAAGCCAATCAGAGAATGCTTAGGCAAGGGAGGAAGGACAGAGACACACCTTCAGACAGTGTACAAAAATGTTACCCCAACAAGGTGCAACACAGTGTTTAAAGAAACACAATATTGTTAAAGGATTACCACAATCAATTTAATTCACACCTGTTGCTGTGGTGGTTTGAACAGGAATCGCTTCCACAGATTTCATGTGTTTGAATGTTTGGTGTTGTAGAATATTTGATCACACTGTGAACCCAAGATTGTGTTATCTACTGAAAAGACATATTTATAATTGTGGTTGGGTTCAGCTTTTAGCACACACCATTAATCCCTCTGGCTAGAATACAGACAATGCTTTAATACACACTTTTAATCCCAAACAATGAAAGCAAGGTTCATTTGTAGAAGGAAGCACCCGTGTTTCAAAGTGATGTCTAATTAAGTGGCAGACAAAGTGATGAATCACAGAAATATTTGACAGAATAGGATATACCCACTCTCACAAGAACAGATAGGAAAGGGAAGTAACTTTAGAAAGCAATGAAGAGAGAAAGGAAAAAAAAAAGTAGGCAGTTTTCCCAAGGGAGTTTTACAAAGGCAGGTTGAAGAGAGAACAAGCTAGACACAGAGGAAGACAGAATGAGCCAAAGAAGGAAAAGGAGCTAGAAGATTAGAAGAGATTGCCAGGGTTAATTTGAGGCCAAGCAGAGCAAAATGGCAGAGGCCAAGAGAGAAGCTAGACTGAATTAGTCAACTTGGAGAAGACTTTGAGCCAGAACAGCTGAGTTGAATCAACCAGCCAAAGTTTAGAAAGAACAAGAAAGGATGAGCTTATTCAGCAATAAGTTTCGTAGTCTGAAAATATTCTAGGCCTAGATAAGACTGTACAGAGTCTATAAACTTCCAGTACTAGGCCTATGTTAGCAGACTGGAGCAGTAAGGCTCCAAGATAACAATTATTACAGAAGAACAAAAGTTACTTTTACAGCTTAACCCATACAGAATGGCACTATTAGGATGTGTGGCCTTGTAGTAAATGTGGCCTTGTTGGAGGAAGTGTGTCATGGAATGGGCTTTGAAGTCTCAGATGCTCATACTAGGCCTAGTGTCACTTTCAGTTCTGTTGTCTGTGGTTCCAGATATAGAACTCTTGGCTCCTTCTCCAGCACCACATCTGCCTGCATGCCTTCATATTTCCCACCATGACAATGCCACCATGTTTTCCTCCAGGATGATAATAGACTAAAGCTCTGAAACTATAAGCCAGTTCCAATTAAATGTTTTCCTTTATAAGAGCTGCATGGTCTTTGTGTCTCCTCACAGCAACAGAAACCCAACCTAAGAACATCACCTCACCCAGGTACTATTTGTTTTGTTTTATTTAATTTGGGTGTGCATATAAGCATGTATACCTGCCTCTTTGTCTCTGTTTCTGTCTCTGTGTGTGCATGTCTGAGGAGAGTCTGTATGTGTATCTGTGTGTGGCTCTGTGACTGTGTGTTTATAGATGTGTTTATCTCTCTGTATGTCTGTGTCTCTGTTTCTTTGTTCATATATGTGTTTATATATGTTTGTCTCTCTGAATGTGTCTGTGTCTGTGTGTTGAGAACACTGGTCTACACTCAGGAAATTTCACATATATAATGTACCATTATTAACAATAGTCATCACGCTGTATTAGCATATAATTAGCAATAATCCCCGGGAATTGTCGATCCTAAGAATAGTTCTACTTTTATACAAAACCTCTCTATTTCCATAATTCTCCAAACCATTGTTCTTCTTCCTATTTCTATGAATTCAACTTATTCATATCCCATATGCAAATGAAATCAGAGTATTTGATCTGTCTGGTTTGTTTCACTCAGTATAATACTTCAAACATTATTCATGCTGTCACAAATGGCAGGACTTTCTTCTGTTATCGTGGAATAATTATCCAGTCTGTTTTTGTGCAGTGATTTAGAAGACATGGAAGCAGTGGGTTAATCCTAATCTGGTCTTGGCACTGTTTCTTCAGGTGAGGGGGAAGGTGGTGCATAAGACAACAAAGTATAGGCAACAAAAGCAAAAACAAGCAAGTCAGTTTACATAAAATAAGGCTTCTGTTCAGCAAATGAATCAATGCACAAATTAAAAAGGAATTTTGTGCTATAGAAGTAAATATTCACAAACTGTGTATCTGAAAGGGATTAATATCAACAATAACTTAATAACAAAGAGTAAGCAATTTT
The DNA here is from genome assembly GCA_036184795.1 of Tokudaia tokunoshimensis. Taxonomy (NCBI): domain Eukaryota; kingdom Metazoa; phylum Chordata; class Mammalia; order Rodentia; family Muridae; genus Tokudaia; species Tokudaia tokunoshimensis. Next base: position 97,532,563 of record BTHU01000004.1, on the reverse strand, counting down.
TAAAATGAGCAACAAATGTAAATGGATTTTTTTTTCCAAAAAATTAAGATATGAAAATGGGCAGTAGGTTCGTGAAAAGGTACTCCACACCACCAATCATCAGAAAAGCAAAAATCCAAGTCATTGAAGTGCTACTTCACACCTGATGAAACAGCTGTTACCAAAAGACAACAAACAACACATGGGCATGGCTGTGAAGAAAGTATCCAGGAACCCTGCTAGTGGAAATGCAAATTGGTACAAAGATATGTAAAACAGTAGAGTGTTGTCTCAACATGTTACAACAGAACTATTGTCTTCCCAGAAATGCTGCTTACTTACGCATATATACAAAGGAAACAAAATTAGTAGTCTGAAGAGAGGCCCTCACACCGCTGTTCATTTCAGCACCATTCACAACACTGAAGCCAAAGAAACAGTTCCAATCTATCAACAGGTAAATGGATAAAGAAATGGTTGTCATGCCATACAAGATGAGGAAAACTATGTATAGGTAAATCATCTAATCCTAATTTTGGAAATATATGCGTATATTTTCACAAAATAATGTTTACTCTATGTAATAGAATTTGTATATTTGCTTTTCTAAGTTATCAATAAGCACTTGAAAGTTATAATAGCTAACATCTATAGAACACTGGAAAAATCTATAAAATATGACAAACATTGAGAAAGATGGTTTTGTTATATCAATAAGCATTATAAAAGTTCAGCACAATAAGTATAATTACCTATACATCACAACTAAGAAAACCAAGAAGTTTTCTTATCAAGAACTATATCCAAGAACAGAGAAACAGCAAAGTCACTACTTAGCCAGGATCGGTCCAGGTCCCCTGAAAACACTCCTTTGACCATGTGGTACAGTGAGGGGTAATTAATATTTCATAGCCAGGCTTTAACCCAAATCTGTTCATTGTTTTAAAGCAAGAAATTCTATGAGTTCACAAAGTATCACACACAAAGACCAGCTAATACAAGTTTAACCTCATGGTAATTTTAGTTTTGTTAGACTAGGAAATTATGATTGCCAGGTCTGAGGGCTTGATATATATTATTTCATCTACACTTCATTATCCTTCACTAAGATGGCCCCAGTTACTGAACACTTCTTGCATCCACATTTTAACATCTAACAATGTATTTGTTAACCTTGCTTTCTAACTTAAGGCTCAGGCATATAAATGGACTTAAAGACAAATAGGACTAGGGAAACATCACTCAACTTAATAAAGGCTATATATGGCAAACTCAGGACCAACATTTCCTTAGATGGAGAAAAATGCTCATTAAAACTATGACTGAGGCAAGACTGCCCACTATCCTGGCTCCTTTTTAATACAGTGATCAGAGCAGTAGCTGGAACAATGAGGCAAGAGAAGAAAATTAACCAGGTACAGATAGGGAAAGTCAAAGTAAGCCTATTTGTAGATGATACTACATCATACATAAAATGCATCCAAAAAAATCCATCAGAAAACTTCTAGAAACAATCAACAGTTTCTAAAAAGTGACAAGAAATAAAATCAACTTAGAAATATCAGTAGTCTTTTGATATACCAACAACAAGCACAGAGGAAGAGATCAGAGACACACTTCATTTACCATAGCATCAAAGACAATAAAACATCTTGAAATAAAGTTAGCCAAGGAGGTTAAAGATCTCTACAATCAAAACTTCAAATCTCTGCAGAAAGAGATTGATAAAGACACCAGAAAATGGGAAGATATCCTATGATTCGCAATCAGTAAAGTTAATATTGTGAAAATGAACTTCCTACCAAAAGAAATTTACAAATACAATTAAATTGTAATAAAAATACCCACAACTTTCTTCATGGAAATAGGAAAATGCCCTAAAATTCATATGAAACCAGAAAAGACCCCACTTAACCAGAGCAACCCCGAGTAGTAGTAGTAGTGCTAACAACAGCAATAATAATAATTAATAGTGAAGGGTTTGTTGTTCCAGACTTCAAGATATATTATAGAGCTTAGTAATACAAACAATCTGATGCTGGCATAGACCAATGGAATAAAACAGAAGATCGAAAAATAAGTGCATATATCTATAGGTATCAGATATTTGGCAAAGAGGTGTAAATCACACACTGGAGAAAAGATAGCATCTTCAACAAATAGTGCTGGGAAAATTGAATGTCTACATTGTGGAAGAATTAAATTAGACCCATGTGTATATATCACACATCAAGGAGAACAAAACCTCAATATGAACCTGGAAACTGCTAAAAGAAAATCTAAGCAGTAACTCACAAGATATAGGTATAAGAAAGAATTTCTGAATAGGAACCCATTTTCCCAGTAATTAAGACCAACATTTCACAAGTGGGACCTTATTAAACTAAAATGCTTATAGCCAGATAAGGAAACAATTAGTTGTGTGAAGAAGAAAGCCACAGAATGGGAAAGAATATTTTCAGGTTATACATCTAATAGAGGATTAATATCCAGAATATACAAAGAACTCAAAAAGCAGAGTCAAGGAAACAAATGATCCAATTAAAAACTGGGCTTCAAAAGATGAGTGGATAATGAAAATTTGATACATATACAAAATGGAACATTTAGCTGTAAAGAAAATGTCATCATGAACTTTGCAGGTAAATAGATGGAACTACAAACACTGTGTGTGTTCTCTCTTATCTGAGGTTACTATCTCTATCCTCAAATGTGAGTATACAACATGGAGTAGCCACAGAAACCAGGAAAGGACCACATGTGCCAGGAGGTTGGGAGGAGAAGAGAAGTATACAGGTAATATGAAGAAGGAAATGAACTAAGGAGAGGGAAGGGAGATCAATACAGAAGGAGAAAGAAGAGAGACAAATTACACTTAGGTTGTTAGATAAAGCCTCAAGAAATCATATTATTTTATATTTACATAAAATTATACTATATGCATACAAACATAAGGTATACAATATATAGAGATATAGATTAAAACGTCACTTAGGCTGACAATACTCCCCGCAAGAGCCATACACTAGCTAAACCCCAATGCCAGGCAGAAGACGCCTCCTTTAGAGTAGTTGGTCAGGGTAGTTAGGACTCCCCCAATTGCTGCTGTCTTTGGAGGCTTCTCAAGAGTTAAGAGGTAAAATCTATAATGCTGGACATATAACACACTAGGACACAGGATGATTTGATTTAGAGCTAACTTGAAAGATTTCTTCCTGTGATCTAGCTTTCATTGTACCTAGAAGATCTGAATTAGCTGTCAAGGGAGGGAAGCAATCAATAGTCCGACTTAGCTGGAACTCCCATGAACCACAACAATGACCATCATGGCAAAATGATGCAGTAAGTAGCACCTTATCGTGATGACCATCAACCGTCTTATTGGACTTTAAGCCCCAGGAGAGAACTCATGCCTAGTATGGAAACCTAGCCAACTACCTAGTGTTAGCGAGATCCTGGATCTTACAAGAAAATCTACTACACCGCTTCACTAGACCAGCATAATTCCAAACTATATTCTAATCTTGCCCTTTACCCACAGATAAGGGTTGCTACCATCCACCATCAAAGAAGCTTCTCTTTATCACAAATAGAGACGATCACAGAAAACCAAAACTGTATACAATGCAGAGTTCAAAAGATAACAGGAACTGTAGGTCCCATGGGTACATCTGCAGCACAGCTCCTGCACCTATGGCTCAGGGAACATCTTTCCAGGCGGTGGGGAAATTGTAAGAGCCAGACAAAACCTGAACAATGGCAAAATCAATAGACACGCTAACACGGATGAGGGAAAAGCTCACCTAGATAAGACAACTAATGGCGCTGAGAGAGAGGAAGAGTGAACCTATTCCAGTAGTAAGTTCTCTAACTGGTTTCCCAGTACAATGTGGTCAGCCCTGAAACCCTCAAACCATATACAAACAAACAGCAAAAATGGACTCAGTAGGTTACATTAATAATAATAATAATAATAATAATAATAGGGGCTATCACTGTGAGAGTAGATGAGCACATAAGAATGGTAAAACTATACAACTAATAAATGATGTGACAGGATTTTAACCCGAGATCATCTTAATTCAGGAATTGCTTTTAATTAACATCTATGTGTATTGTGCATGTGTGTGTGTCTGTCTGTCTGTCCTATACAGATACATAAAGATCTACTCTTCCAGCTATAAGAGTAAGTGGACCAGTGTGTCCGTCTGAAGAAGTGATGAGGAGCAGGAAACCGAAGCTCAGCAAACAGGTGGCTTGGGAACAGCGACATCTCCATGGTGTTAGTTGCACAGAGCCACCAGATTGAGGGAACACAGGATTTCCAGCAGCAACTCAGCTCTACTCTCTTATCGCCTCTCACCAAACCCCTCAGATTCCAAGATTTTTTTTCTCTCCATACACTGAAGGAAGTAATGTTAGCCGGATGTGGGCGGCTCCTTGAGGGTCCGCTTTGGAATGGCGTAAGTTTAAAGGTGCAGATCACTTAGAAGGATGGGGGAGTACATCTCGAGTTTGCTTTCTCTAAATCCTGGATATCCAAGCCTAGGGACACACACAGCCTGATGAGGTAGGCCGAATTGGTGGGGGCTGAGGAAAGATTGGAGAAAACCGTTGTTAATTACGTCTGACTTCCACCCTAGCCCCTCCCTCCAATGGATCACTACACTAAATATTCAAAATGCAAATTATTATGTGTGAGATCAGTCTATCATGACAGAAGGCTTGGAATTTCCCACCCCCTTGCACAAATTAAAAATACTGGACAACAGAAAAAAAAAGTGGAACTGGGGCAGGGTGTGTGTCTCACACACACACACACACACACACACTACATGCAAGTCTTTCTCCACAACTGCTCACTGACTAAAGATTTAAAATTTGGGAGTAGTATTTGTAACTTGAATATTTGAGCTGCATTTGACACTTTTAAAAAGCTAACTAACTATAGTCCGTGAGTTTAAACAAACAGTTTTGTGCATAAGGATTCTGGTATTTTCCTCCCACATACCCACCCTTTTTCTTGTCTGTTCTTCAGGCATTTAATTTTGCAGAGATCCCTTCAATACTGACAGGTGTCCCAATATTAATTTGTGTGCTTCAAAGATTTATGCTAAAAATGCTGATGATACCAATAGACGATGTAAAATTTGACCTTCACTCACACAATGATTGGCATTGACTATAATTCCTTATGAGATTTCACATAATCAGCATGCTGGTGTGTGTGGCTAGAGTACATAATCAGTTGCTCTCCATCAAAAATCACCTTTCTGCTGGTCCAAGGAAACAAATTCACATATTTAATGGTCAGGAGAATCAATTGTTAGATATATAGCTGTCAGCTTTCCACAGTCCACATGAAGATGTTCAGAGATAATAATGGATAAATGATATCTACCCAAGTGTTTCTCTCTTAACAAAAATCCTTGTGATTGAGGGATTAAGAAGCAGAGGTCTGGGGTGGTTTGATTGTGCAACCTTGGAAGATGTTGCACACAGGCAAATAGTGTAATGACAATATGAAAACATGATCTCTGTCCCACCCCAACTCAGACCCATGGATGTGGCAACTATCTTCATTTAACCATAGGTCACCTTCCACCTTAGCCTACCCTACACAGTACCAGATAAATATTGCATGGACATGAAGTTGCATGGACTTCCTCACATCTAGTTTTCAGTTTTTTCTACTGAACATGGAGCCTTTGAAACAAGGTAGAGAGGCAGAGAAAAAAATCTGAGGCGGTTACTCAGCAGGTTTCCCCTGGTGGTGTCTGAAGGATGTCTACACCCCTTTACCAAAAGTCTGGGCTTCTTCTAAGAGTTCCCTCCAAACATCTATCCTTAATGCAGGTTCTGATCATTGAATCTTATATACCAGAAGCAGTAGATGCTCACCTGCTTATAGCTCAGCTAGGATTCTGTGCCTTCTCATGATTTCCCCTACACTATATGCCAACTATCATTGTTAACCTTTCTGAGTCATCTGACTTGAGTGTCATCTGTCTGATGCATGCCTTTAGAAAAGTCTTCTCATGGTTCACAGGAGCCAATGTCGATGACTTTAGCCAAAATATCCAATGAAGGGGAGATACAACCTGTAGAGACCACCTCCAGGAGAGAGGCATGGCCCACAGTTGAGAGATGGGGGTCACCCACCTATATCAAAATTTTAAAGTGGAGCAGAGATTGAAGGAAAGGCCATACAGAGACCACTCCACCTAGAGCTCCATCCCATCTCCAGACACCAAACCCCCCACACTATTGCTGATACCAAGAAGCCCTTGCTGACAGGAGCCTGATATGGCTGTTCCCTTAAAAGCTCTGCCAGCACCCGACCAATACAGATGCAGATACAGCCAACCATCGGACTGAGTCTGGGGAACCCACTGGAAGAGCTAGGGTAAGGACTGAAGGATCTGAGGAGGATTGCAACCCCATAAGAAGAACAATATCAATTAACTTGGCCATCCAGAGCTCCCAGGGCTTAACCACCAACCAAAGAGTAACATGGAGGGAGCCATTACTCCAGCTACATGTGTAGCAGAGGATGGCCTTATCAGACATCAATAGGAGGGGAGGAAGGCTTGATGCCCCAGCATAGGGGGATGCTAGAGGGGTGAAGCAGGAGTGGGTGAATGAGTAGAGGAGCACCCTCATAGAGGCAAAGAGGAGGGGGAAGAAAGGGATGGAATGGAAGGGTTGTAGTGGGGTAACTAGGAAGGGGATATCATTTGAAATGTAAACAAATAAAATGATTCATAAAAAAAAGGAAAGTCCTATCATGACACATCATATCCTTGCTGAAAAGGCAGTAGTGGAACAGGAAAGTTTAAAGGGGGTGTGGTGAGAGGGCATGATAAGCACAAGAGTTTACAGAGAAATAAGTAACACCAAAGACTTCTGAGAATGCCATATGGAAATCTACTGCTGTTGAAGCTTCCCAAAATACACACACACATACACTCACACACACATACATACACACACATACACACACACACACACACACACACGTACATACACACACGCACACACATACACACACATACACATGCACACACACACACACACACACACACACACACGCCAAAGGAAACAGAGGAATAACATCTTCTCTAGATACTATGAGCTATCAAGTAAAAACCCCGATGCCAGGTATAGATTATCTTTTTTAAGTTGTCAGACAGTGGTGTCCCATAAACACATGCTAAAACAGTATGTGCTATGGTTCTGATGCTATTATTCTGTTAAATGGACATAGTAGTAAATCACACTCTAAGTTTCTATGCTCAAAGTGCATCTCTCACCGCCCCCAGAGAGGCTTCTTTTACAGTAGATGATGATAACACAGAGGCTCATAACCAGTCAAAGTGCAGACAATAAAGGACTAGAGTGCCCCGTTCTAAAAGTTCAGTTGTAGAGGATAGGAAGCATGTCTTTTCCTCCATCTTCTTCAACTTCAAACTCAAAACCCAACATCCTTGAAAGGATTGAAGAGTATAAACGCACTGTCTGAACTAAGCTTATACGTTAAGCCCTCTTTTTGCTGAGAACAATAAGCAACTGTGGTAGTTTGTATAAGCTTGGCCCAGGGAGTGGCACTATTAGAAGGTGTGACCTTGTTGGAGAAAGTGTGTCACTGTGGCTGTAGGCTAGACCCTCATCCTAGCTGCCTTGAAGCCAGTCTTCTCCTAGCAGCCTTCAGATGAAGCTGTAGAACTCTCAGCTCTGCCTACACCACTGCCATGCTCCTGCCTTGATGATAATGGACTGAACCTCTGAACCTGTAAGCCAGCCCCAATTAAATGTTGTTCGTATATGTGTTGCCTTGTTCATGGTGTCTCTTCACAGCAGTAAAACCATGACTAAGACAAGAACCAAATGCTAGACATATAAGGAGGAATAGAAAAATGTGAAGGATTTGACACTGGGATTTATTTGTTTTGTTTTTTTAAATGAGGGGATGAAAAGAAAGGAGCCAAAATTAGGCCTTCTCTGGACTAGTAGTTTTCCTACGGCTAGCTCAAATGCTCATACTCAGAGATAACTCTATCCGTCTTCATGGTTTCTGGTACTTCTTAATCACATCTCCATTGGGAAAAGGCTTTGTTTTGTTTGAAAACTGTAGTATATTAATCTTGCTGACACAAAGACAAATGAATATACTTGATGCCAAAAAAGTCGAGAAAAGTAAAAGCCACTCAGATCCACCTGTTGACATGGTAACCTGCCGCTGCTCCGGGCATTCCCTTGATCTGGGGATCTTGTCTATGTCTCTAAAATTTGGCTCAGTGGTCTTGATGTTAACTGGTGATAAGTTGTAGATTTTAATAATACTTATTTCTCATCTTGTATATAATCTAACTCTTGTATTACATATCTAGCTCTCCTAGGTAGTGGTAAATAAGGACAATTTTCTCTTCTCATTGAGATTACATTCTAGTGCCGTGGCACCTGGGAAGTGTCTGTTTTTCAAAAGAAAATCTTACATAACTGGAAACACACACTATTGATGGCCTGCCACATCACTTACATACAAGGACATACAAGAGATTTCTCAGTATGCAAATACAGAATTTCAGCCATTCCTGGACCTTGAAGCCTCTGACCATCCCACTCTTTACACGCAGAAGCTCAGGATGAGGTAGCAGGTACGAACCTTGAACAAATCTCACAGCCTCTCCATTCCTCAGCAAATGGCAGAGCTAGGGATAGGGACCAGACTTCAGGACACTCCCCATGCTTATCTATCTCTGAGGATAGGGACCAGACTTCAGGACATGCTCCATGCTTATCTTATCTCTGAGGATAGGGACCAGACTTCAGGACACTCCCCACGCTTATCTCTGAGGATAGGGACCAGACTTCAGGACACTCCCCATGCTTATCTCTGAGGATAGGGACCAGACTTCAGGACACGCCCCATGCTTATCTCTGAGGATAGGGACCAGACTTCAGGACACTCCCCATGCTTATCTCATCTCTGAGGATAGGGACCAGACTTCAGGACACTCCCCATGCTTCTCTCTGAGGATAGGGACCAGACTTCAGGACACTCCCCATGCTTATCTCATCTCTGAGGATAGGGACCAGACTTCAGGACACGCCCCATGCTTCTCTCTGAGGATAGGGACCAGACTTCAGGACACGCCCCATGCTTATCTCTGAGGACCAGACTTCAGGACACTCCCCATGCTTCTCTCTGAGGAGAGTCAGTTTCTTTCCCGATTTCCTTCTCTAAGACATTGTCTTAGAAGGTTTTCTCCTTGGCCCTACTGTTCTCTTAGACAAGCCACACCTCCAGGGAGTTCACAAAGGAACCTGGCAGGCAGCTCTCGAAACTCCTAGGCCGGGCTGTGCTCCTCATCCTCTCTGTCTGCCTCATCTATCACATATATCCATCTGTAGCCATCACCTACACTTCTGGCTTCTCTTTCCTTACCAGACCCTTTGCCCAGACCATGGCAAGCATTCGAAAAGTTCTGTACACAAACAAAGCCCTTATTTATTCTATGACAGAATCACTGAGAACACTGGGATGTACAGACAGAATTCTACATGATGGAAAATCCCAAGAACACAAAAGTTCTACGTGTTGGTTGTTGTTGTTTTTAAGTATAATAAAATACTGCTTCCGCCTTGGCGAGTCAAAGAAAAAAAAGCTCTCCTCCCTAGCTTCAGTAGTGGGGAACTGGGTCCCTCCTGCTACTTTGTTCCTACTCTCATATGTTGGTCATGCCTGACATCACAAAACAGTCCTTTCCCTCCCCTTCACACACACACCATGCAGGATATGTCACCCAGCTTGAGAAAGCAAAATGTCCTCCTGGAGTCTACCAGGGAGGAGAAGAATAGGTCCCTGGGAAGAAGGCTTGCTCCACCACACACCTGAGGACCGCACAGATGTCATGCTGGCAGCGTGCTGGCAGTTAGTCAATTAATGTCACTGTATCCTAGTAAAGTTTTAACTGAGATTCTCACATAATTCATGCAAATTCAAAAATAATTGAGGTTCGTATTTCTGGGATAAAGCCATGGCATTTTGCTTTTTACCTGAACTAGCCCAAAAGGGGGTCATTTTTATTATTCCATATTCAATTATTCATAATCACACACTCACAGATCTTAGAATCATGAAAGGTCAGCCCTCTTTGATTCGGCAATTGTTCTCTTCTGAAGTCAGAAAGCCGCCATGAATATGCGCACGCACAGCACTGACTCTGCCCTCCCTCTTCATTAACACTGTGTTCACTGTATATTTCAAAGTCAAACAAATAATACCTGTCATGAACATGAATTTTTAATATCTCCTATATTTCATTTTAAATGAAATGTCAAAATGATGGAAAATATTTCCGTGGAAGTTTGGAAAGGGCAGCGTTCGCCAAGGCTGCTCTGCAAAGCCGCCGGCTGGGGCGCCAACAGCGCTACAGCGCTGGGGATCAGCCTGGGCTCTGGTATTTTACTGCCTTTGTCGTTCCTGTGGTAGCTGCGAAATGTCAATGTGCAATCTGTTTGCCAAGTCAATATGCTGTTCGTGCTGATGGGACCCACTGTCCTCCTTTCATCTCGAAGTGGATGCTGCAAATTTACAGCCTGTTTCAACTCCCTGCTTCGGGGCTTGAACTGCATTTTATTTGCATGTGATGATCCCCTTAGCATATGTGCCTTCTCTTCAGGCTTTAAACCCTATGTCCTAGTTTTAATGGCAGAGGGATCAACATCTCTGCTCTTTTGTAGTACAACATATTTGACCATTACAGTTAATGCATGCACAGAGGTGGGAAGCCGGGGATCAGGACTGGCAGGATTGATTTCTGAGGAGGCCTTCCTCCTGGGCTGACATACTCTGTCAGGTCACTGGCTCTCTATACCAGCATCCCTGGTGCCTCTTTTGTGTTCAAATCACCTCTTCTTATAAGGATACTGTTGGATTGAATTGTATTAGAATCCACTTAATGTCCTCACTTTAACTTAATTAGCTCTTTAAATGTCCCTTTTTCAAACTCAATCATAACATGAGGTACTAACAGTTGGGGGTTCATATGTCTCAAGCGTGCAGCTGATCTTGTGGAATAGTGTGTGTGTGTGTGTGTGTGTGTGTGTGTGTGTGTGTGTATACGTATGCACGCACACGCACACACATACATATATATAGGATGAACCTGAAAAGTTCATTTCTGAACTGAGTATGTTGGCACACAAGTCTATAATCGCAGTCCTTAAAAGCCTGAGGCAAGAGGAGTACCATGAGTTCAAGGCTAGTCTAGGCTATGTAACAAGACAATGACAACACTACTACTACCAATAATAATAATTATTATTATTATTATTATTTTATCCTACCTCAGCATGAGATCTGATTAGGAAAAGAGGGGTTTTATTTACAGATGCTAATTACAACTTGATAAGAATCAAATGAGCAAATACAAGATTAGATACAAGACCATTCTAATAAGATACTAGACAGACAACCAGAGAAGGTGCTATGGAATAGAGGCAAGGATTGGGCCTATCCATCTATAAAGCCATAGACCTCCCAGCATTGCCAGCCCCCTCCTAATGCCAGGAGAGTGTCTCATTCAGTCTTCAAGAAGAGCAAATCCTGCAACGGCTTGGTTTCTGACTTTGAAGCTCCTTTAAAACACTCCTGTTGTTTTATCCACCCAGTTTGTGATCATTTGTACTGCAGCACTAAGAAACCAATGTCTTTGCTTTGTACTTAAGGAGTAGGATGCTCTTTTCCCCTCCAGTTGTGTAAGCTTGGAGCATCAGGAAACAGACCATCTACAGCCTCATAATGTGACCTGGTGGTGACCACTAGCAAATCACAAACCCTCTGCTAAGAGTCACACACAGGAGAAGAAGGCTTGATCTTTCACAAGAGAGTTGCAATTAAATGGCTATAAAATTAGTCAGAGGACAATGAGGGTTGCAGTGTGAACCCGAATTTAAAGGAAGTGTTTCTCCTTCTACTTCCTAACTTCTAAATTTCCACCTACAAGAAGCCTCTTCCTTCAGTTATATCAGATCAAGGGGCCAGATGAAAAGCCCAGAGCTCTGATATGAGGGAAGAACTCACATGCCCTTCACTCCTGATCACATTGGAAGCAATATTCAGGGATGTTCTATACAGGTCTATCAGGGTATATGCACATATTGCCCTCATGGAACACCCATACAGAGAAAGACTAGGTAGCTACAAGATTTTCTGTCCCCAATAACAGAACTTCACATGAAAAGATAGAATGAAGTCAGAGGGGAAGGTGGAAAGCAATGTATGTTTACTTAGCAACCAGTCTTTGCAGGGAAATTTGAACACAAGTCAACATCGCCTGGAATAGACTGGGAACTTTATCACAAAGGACCCATTGTAAAAAGAGATATACTGATGGATCATGGTTGAAGAAATGGGTTGAGAGGCAGAGGGTCATGAATAGAAGACACTGAATTGTACAAAGAGGGGAGGAAGCACAGTAGCCATGGTGAGATGACTAGTGAAGATGTCAAATAATGGAGAAAAAAGCCAGAGGCCCACAGAGTCCTGTGTCAGCGACACTGTAGGACTGGTCCAAGTTTATCTTCTGAATGCAACAGTTAACAGTTCATCAACAGAGAAGATCAAAATTTCCACTCTTTTGAAAACAGTTTCCTTAAATAACAGCTCTGTGGGGAAGACCTTAGCTGTCATTCATCTATGCACTCCAAACACAGATGCCGCTTAGCTGGTAGAGTGGAACACAGGAAATGACTGTCCCCATGATTTCAGAGAATGGGAGACAAAATCATGATCACTGGTTGTGATGGTTTATATATGCTCAACCCAGGGAGTGGCACTATTAAGAGGTGTGGCCTTTTTGAAGTAGGTGTATCACCATAAGGATGGGTTTAAATACCTTCAACCTAGCTGCCTGGAATCAAGTATTCCGCTAGCAGCCTTCAGATGAAGATGAAGGACACTCAGCTCCTCCTGCACCATGCCTGCCTGGATGCTGCCATGTTCCAGCCTTGATGACAATGGACTGAACCTCTGAACCTGTAAGCCAGCCCCAATTAAATGTTGTCCTTTATAAGACTTGCATTGGTCATGATGTCTCTTTGCAGCAGTAAAACCCTAAGATACTGGTGTTCCCAGCTTCTTCCGAATTTCTTCTGTAAAAATCTCTACCCAGAGGAGCACTATAGCAGCATTTTTAGCTGCTAAACTACATTTATTGGGCCACCAAGTACTGTTATGCTGCTCTTTTCTATTAATCATTGATTCAGACTAAAAGTACACACAGAATCCGATTACTGTCAGCAATCTCTCTTCTCATTGTCCATTGTTGGAAAGGAATGTAAGTGTGGGTTCATTCTGGTCCCAGACTCCATCTGAACTTTAGAGATACAGAAATTTGTTTACAGAGTTTCAGGAACATTTATATTTACGAGACACCACTGAGGACTTTGGCAAAGTCTAGAATCTAGCAAATCTATGGAGTGCTTCCTCCATGCTCTGGTCTCTACGGATCTTCTCCTCCTAACATCCTCCCACCAATCTTTCTTTAGATAGCTAGATTTGTAGATATTCTTATAATATTTTATATATATACATATACATATTCATCTGCTAATGCTACAGAATAATTAAGAAATATTCAAATTCTTGGCAAATCAGTTTTCTCTACCATATTCATTTTTTTGTTCAGCTGCAATGATTCTAGATAGTGGCTCAGTCTTAAGTTTCAAGGATTGGCACATTTAGCTTTTCTCAGATTGGCCCAAGGTCTGTATTGCTATTCCAGTGTCCACTGACTGATTCAAGATCTCCGGGCATTTATACTGTACAGAAAGAAAGCACTTTGGGCTTATTTTCTGAGCAGGCTGCAGCCCTGGTACCTGATGGACTGTATTCCCTCCTCTGTGCTTGTCTTCCTCTACCTCACAGCAGTACTACTGAGCCTTTTGCAGGCTGATGGTCCTGGAAACTTCACCTGTGTACATCAAAGTATCCCCACCATGACAAGCATCCTAGGTCCTAAATGCCACTGTAAACAGTTACTGATCAAGTCAGAGCCCTGTGTGGTCATCCTGTAAGACATTACTTTGCAAGAAGCACAATGCCACTGTTACTCAAAGCTGCCGACTTCCCATCCATACATCTGTATGCTGTGAACACCAAACTACTCCTGCTTTCCCAAGGGTGTCTTTTTACTGAAACCAAAGTGTCTCACCATATTAGTAAGAGCATGAAACCCCCAAGGATCTGTTTATCCCTATGAAGTTCTGGAGTATCAAACAAAAAAGAGGGGGTTGGTGGGATAGCTCATTAGATAAAAGCACTTGCTGCTAAGGCTAATAACCTAGGGTGGTTTAATGATCCCAAAACCCACATGGGAGAAACAGAACAAACTGTTCACATTGTCCTCTGACCTCCACACATGTGCAGTGGCACCCACATTCCCTCAAACATACACATACATACATACATACATACATACATGTAATTTTTAAAGGAAATGAAGGAAAATGTTGATAAGCAGGAGAGAGCTCTTTCCTCCTCTTCCTGAGGAGCCTCTACAGGCAGGAGGACTTTTCCCTGCAGCACATTGAGTTTCCATCCTGTTGCCCCACACACAGTATAGACATACTACTGCCTTAACCTTATAAAAATTCATGTGAAGTTATTAATATCTTTTCTAGCTATGAAATATGTATTTGTTATAGGAATAGAGTCCACAGGGGAAATTTTTCAATAGGCTTTTGTAACTCTATAAACTTAATCAAATAAGGAAGTGTGCTCCCATAAGGAGGGGCCACATGGGTTCTTCCACTGAAGTCCTGTTGAGAGGATCGCCTTTGGACAGCAGTCAGCTGTGACTTATTGATGATCCTTCAGCCATAAATCATACAAACATTTCTAAAACTCAGATTCTTTCCTGTAACCTGCTTGGCATTGAAACTTGAGCTGGGCTAGCATGAGGCTGCGTCTGGCTTTTCTTTATCTCACTTAGGATGAACATTCATATTTTCCTACAGAGATTTCGATGTACTCATTCTCAGATGTAGCACCAGTGTCTTCTGAGGTATTCAGTAACATACATGTTACAATTCCAGAGTTCAAATAATTCTAAGCTCTGATACCTACTCCAACTTTGGGGAAGAAAATCATGCCCCAAGCTTTGAAGGAGAACCTCTTCTAACAGGAAGGCATGTAAAACTATATGTGTGTGTGTGTGTGTGTGTGTGTGTGTGTGTGTGTGTATTCATTTTTCAAGACTTTAGGCAAGATGTTTTCTTTTAAGATTGAGAAAATACAAAGACTTTAAACTATTAAAATGCAAGAATTTTAATCACCCAGACAGATGTATTATAGGCAGCCTCCCCATAGTTCCCTTTTCTTGGAAGAACTTAAGAGAGATGGTGAGACTCAGGTTGAATATGGGGGACTAAATGAAGGTTAAGGGCATCAACTTAACTTTTTAAGAATTCAATGATTATTTTATATGGTCACAAAATAGATATGGATATAGCCATGGCAACCAAATGGCTGTATCAAAATGTCATGAGCCCCATGAGAGAAGGGCAAATATCTTTATAGCTACTAAAGAAAAAACAAGGAACTGTAGCTACTCCTGGGAGGTCTGAAACCCCTGAAAGATAAATGGCACCCAGGAGTTTTAGCCAATGAAACATCAGAAGCCCATAGGTTGTAAGTGGAAACCCACAGACTGGCTTTGTTTGCTTGGCACAGCACCAAACCCCTCTGGCTCTGTCCTTTTTTCCCCCAAGGTGACTAGCTTTTCACTATTAAAACTTGGTGTTTCCACTTAAACATCTGACTTCTTTTGAAAAATGCAGAAGTATGGCAACATTAAACTCACATTCACACATGACCACATGTCTAAGGCAGAGGACACACAACTGTACCCATTTTAACAGAAACAGCCTCTCTCTTTAACCACAGTCCCCACAGCATGTTTTCTTTGGAATTTCACTGGGTCCCTGAAAGCATTTGCTCTTCCTTGTCTCTCTGAGATGTATGTATGGATTCTGAGATGTGTTTATGTTCCACCAATGTTACACATGACTGTGACCTAGCTGGGAACCAGGACTTATTCTGTAGACCAACAGCCTCATCCCAAGGCACATACTGGTGCAGCAGTGACTAGAGAGATGGCCCCTGTCAGAACTTAGAAGCCAATGAAGACTTTTGCTGAAGGAAAATAGGCTCTAGAAGATGTAGGTGTAAGGATTTGCAGCTGAAAGGAACAATCTTCTTCGATATTATGGACTGAGTGCAAGTGTCGTATGTATGCTGCCTAATTCCGTCTTTGTAACATCCCTGGGAAACACATACAACTATGTCCATTCTAGAAGTACAGAACCCAGGCCTCGGGGATTTTAATTTTACTCAAGCTTTTAACTGCTCTGTAACATCAGAATTATGATTTAAAATGTTTTATGACATCCATTTCCACCCTGTCCCACACACAGTTCACTTTTTAGTGTTCCTCTATAACAAAAACAAAGATTTATCTTGGGCCCACCCAGAAAACAGCTGTCTAATTAATGACGCTTTGTAACTATAACCTCTAAAAAAAAATTCTAAGAAAATTACATAGCTAGTTATGCTTTGGGTGCAATTTAAGTTACTATGGAGACTTAAAGAGACCTGAAGGATTCTGCATCCAAAGGGTAACATGAACTTTTCTGGTGAAGAAGGGTTCCTGGGATCATCAACATAAACAATGGCCTTCTTTATCTGTACTGGGTAAAACTTACCATTTTGACCTAAGAAACTTGTTCAGAAGGTTTTTTTTCTATTAAACCCTAATTATTGACCCCATAGACAAAGATGTTTTCCAGAAGTATAGTGTTCATTTTTCAAGCATGGTAAAAGTCTCTGACATCCAAGCATCTAGTATGCAATCTAGGAAAACTCAATTATTAGTATGAGTATATGAACATCATTTTGTTGTGATTAGATTTCACTTTAATTTAAATTTTGTCAAAGCCACCAGGGAGTAAAGAAGCAGTCTCATGAAATAAGCGGGTCCGTCTCAGTTTTATTTTTCATGTTTGCAAGGCAGAATTATCAGCAAATCTTATCAGTCAGGCGGTAAATTACCAAGAACTGCATTAAAAATGTGTATAGTCATTTTCATTTTTGAAAGATTCGAGACTATAAATAATTAAATGCATTAGACATCTGTTATTTATGAGCTGAAATGACGGTTTTAATTTAGTTCTTCATTTAGATCAGCCTGACGTATTGAGACTCTGAAGGAAAACACAGGAAATATCTAAAAATGACATCTTTGGGAACCTGCGGTGACCAGAGGTACAAATCAAAGCCTGGTTATTTTCACTTCCCTTCAAGGCCTGTCAAGACACAATCTCCATTTGTGACCTTGTGTTGACAGGCCTCGGGAATTCTAATTGGCTGATAGATCAGATCCCTACATGGGCTAACTTCACAGTCTAACTCAGGGAGTTTAGTAGGAGCGATGAACGCGGTGCAAATTAGTGGACCAGGCAGAACTCGGTCCCGAGCTCGCATCTCCAGAGCACTTCAGGGAAATGGCCAGGAACTCAAACCACCCTGTTTGGTTTCCCAAAGATTCGCAAAGCCTCATGGGTTACAGAAAGGAAGAGGCAAGAAACAGAGGCTAGAGTGATGACTGCAAAGCCAAAGAAAATATGTAAATAGCTAAGATGCATAGTCGTCAAAAAGCAAAAGGATCCGTTTTTGGAAAAGGTGGCAGCCTCATAGGACAGTCTCACAAATGTGCAGGCATCAGCCTGTGCTTCCGGTTGAGCGGAAGTATCTGTAGTCCGGGGCTTACGGGAACCTCAGTGAATTTTGAGTTGTCTGTTTTTTTCCTTGGGTTGTAGGAGATCCGATCATCGTGGCTTCAGCCAGAGCTACCGGAAGTGACAAAAGTCACATCACCTGTGCTTTTTCTACCAGGCATCCCATTGACCTTGCGCTACAGTTTGGAAATTACTGCAATAGTCAATGTCTGCTACCTGCTTTTAGTATAGATTTGCTTATTTGTACTTGGTTGATTTTTAACAGTTTTTTCTTGTGAATTTGTGTGTGTGTGTGTGTGTGTGTGTGTGTGTGTGTGTGTGCACGCGCTTGTGCACTGGAACTCCTGAGGAGGTGGGGGAAGATCAGTACAATGTGAATTCAGAGCCACTAGAATTGCTTGACATGATAAACATTCCAGGGTCATTTCTATTAGAGATAAGGAGAGTCAGTGTGGTTTTTCCGAACGCAAAATATATTTGTAAGAGGATACGGATGTGTTCAAGTAGAAGTGCTGGCCGTAAGGTTGGGAGATGGCTCAGTCAGAAGCATGAGAACCTGAGTTTAGTTGCCATAACCCATGTAAAAAGGTTGGCCACAGTGAGATAAGCTTCTTATTCTAGCTCTTGGGAGCCAGAGGCCAGTAGCCTAAGCCTTACTTGATAAACTCTAGACTGGTGACGGTCCCTGTCTTGGAAAGAAAAACAGAAAATAGGTGGACAGCAGCAGAGGAACAATTTCCAAGTTTGTTCTGTGGTCTCCACATGCACATGTACACAAGTGCATGCACACACACACACACACACACACACACACACTACACATAAAGTGACTCCCACCTATGCATTTTTCAAACCCACAGCTGGGAGCCTTTGGTCCACAATGAGCCCTGTAACTGACAGACTGCCAGGGAAATCAAAGGGCCATCTGTTGAACTTGGGGATGCCCTTCACCCGGCTCTGTGTCCAGGTCACCTTCTTGCCTTGCTTTGTTAAAACAAAAGCTTTCCTTGTCTGCCGGTGTCCTTGTCATCCTCAGCTCCCAAACCCTTGCCTTTGTGTCTGCTAGTTCCTTCAGGGACCTGGAATCCATGTCACCTGGCCAGTTATGCTGATCCCTCAGGAACTAGGTCCTATCCTTCAAACTTACTGGAATACTGAGGTCAGCGGCTATGGCGCACCAGCCTGATAGTCCTGAGACTCTCCCAGTGTCACCTTCAGCCCACCAGCCAGGTTGGTTGCCTCTGATCCCCACAGGGACTCCCCAGAGTTACTATCTGCCCTGCCCTTTTTCTGTACTCAGCTCCTTCTTAAATGGCCTTATCACTGGGTCCCCAGCAACTGGAACTGGCGTTCCAGTTCTGATAAACAAGTATTTGCTGTTTCCCTCTGCAACATCCAATGAGCCTGATTGACAGCTTTCCAGGGATTTCTGACTTCCCCAGCTTCTAATCCTGCTTCTCATCCGGCTCTCTATTCCCCTGCTCAAATTAGTCTAGGCAGGAAGTGATTCAGCTTGTAATGTGAGGTTAATTACAGAAGCGATAACACTTCTAAATAAAAACAAGCCTCTTGGATTGAAAAACCTAAATTAAAATAAAACCAGAATGAAATTATTCTTGGTAACAAATCAGCACTGCCGTTCCCAACTCATCATTTTGACAGGACCAGCATCACAGATGCACAACCAAGGTAGTCACACAGAGCTGCCCTCAGAAGGCCTTGAATTTGCTATTTCTGCACCCACGTTCGTTAGTCTATCTTTGAACTTGTTGCTTTGTAAGCAAAGTCCAGTGGAAAATGACCCTTGCCTGTGGCAGTGGCAATATGCTCAGTGTGCCTGCCCCCATTGTTCTTACCCTCCCAGTAGAGCACTCTCAGCACCTAATGTGGAATTCCAGTGGACAGAGGAGCACCAGCAAGACTCCAAACAATACAAGATGAGCCTGGCATTTCTAGCACTGAATGCACAATAGCCTGACATCCCTGAGAGGTCATACTTGGTCTTCAAACCAGAGCTTTCTCCCTACAGAAAGAAAGCAGTGGTGTTCTAAAAAGCCAAATGACAAAGCGAGTCCCATCCATCATGCCTCTTGCCAATTGCTTTTGTTACTGTAAATTGTTCCAGCCACTTTACCTGAACAGGATGATGTGAAAAATAGAAGCAAGAGAAAAAGAGACAGGGTCATCTATGCCTCCTTGCCTTCCCGCCCTTCCTTACCATCAGCAAAGTTAAGGCACAACTGGGAATATCAAGAAATAAGCTCAGGCTGGTGAGATGGCTCAGCGGTTAAGAGCACTGACTGCTCTTCTGAAGGTCCTGAGTTCAAATCCCAGCAACCACATGGTGGCTCACAACCATCTGTAATAAGATCTGACGCCCTCCTCTGTTGTCTGAAGACAACTACAAGTGTATACACATATCATAAATAAATTAAATCCATAAAAAAAAGAAGCTCATTTTGTGCAAAGTTTCCATTTTCTAGCAAGAATATAATACACATGCATACATGCTCTTATGAAATATGAGTTGTGTAATTTTGATGATTCTGCATATGAACTTAATGTGATTATATTTGCATTCAAAGCTGTCATGGCCCAATATAAAATTGAACAATGAGTTTGTGTTATTTATAATTTCAGTTTTTTTTTTTACTTAGAAACAATAATTAAGTAGCAAATCAAAATTACCATTAGGAATTGTGGGAGAAGACATAGAAGAAAAGGTTGTTTGTTTGGGTTTTTTGGTTTTTGTGAGTTTTTTGTTTGTTTGTTTTTTGGGTTTTTTTGTTTTTTTAAGTGAATGTCTGCTATCCTCATTTTTCACAAGGTTCTAGGAGTTCTGTGTTTCGACAGGGCAGTTGAGCAAAGAAGGAGCTTGAGTAGTCCAGTGACAGTCTGCTTCCCACACAACACTGCGGCTATACTTTCCTTCTGAAACCCCAGTGCTACGCCTTCATGTCCTCTGACATATTGTATTTCCAAGTATATTGTTTTGTATAGCCACAGTTATGATCAAATGAAAATTTGCTGAAATATAATGTTGCAATTCTGTTACCAATATCCTCTCTATATTAAAATTTTAGCAATTATCTCAATAATGTTCCTTATAATTACTGTTTTCTCTGGTCTAGGGTTTATCTGGGATCATGCATTAAATTCAATTTCAGTGTCTCTTTTTTTTTTCACTCAGAAGCAATTTATCATCCTTTGTTCCTTCTGGTTTTGAGGACTAAGACCAGGCATCGAGACTGTCCCTCAATTTAACTTTAAATGATATTCCAGGCAGGAATTTTTGGTTAAACTATAATAAAAGTATGTCACACGAGCAGGAGATTGATGTTACATTGTTTCATTATTGGTTGTGGCATTAATTTTGATCACTTACTGTGACAGCTGTTGTCTTCTCCGGATAGACTTTGCCTTTGGGATGAACACATTTTAGGCAGATGCTTCTCTGCCATTTCCTGAGCACCCTCAGTTACAGGCTGTATTAGTTAC
This sequence comes from Tokudaia tokunoshimensis, assembly GCA_036184795.1. Classification (NCBI taxonomy): domain Eukaryota; kingdom Metazoa; phylum Chordata; class Mammalia; order Rodentia; family Muridae; genus Tokudaia; species Tokudaia tokunoshimensis. The sequence continues at coordinate 97,511,284 of BTHU01000004.1, read as the reverse complement.
CTTCTATGCTTTATTTCACTGAATCTTTACAACGAACTGTGAGCTTTCCTGCAGCCTCCCTGCCTGTCTCTCTTCTTGCGCGTGAGAAAAGTGAAGGCTAAGGCCACACTTTCAATTTGTCTTTGTTTGTTTAAGGTTGTGTCTGACTCCAGAATCTATTCTTGTGTCCTCATACATAAGATCCAGGAGCAGTAAAATACTCTAGCACTCTTATTCCCAGGGCCAGGACGGAGCAGCTTCTGCGGAGCACAGTGTGAACCTTGAACACATGTTCCTGAGTGAATGAGTTCACCAATCTCTGTATAGGGCGGGCCAGGCTTACACGGGAGCTCTCTGTCTGCACTTAAATCAATTTTGATAGAAATGTAAAGTTGCTTTTAAAAAATGAAGTCTATTTGCAAAGGGATATATACCACCAGATGTGACTATTTTTGCTTTCTGCAGTGACCATAAACTCATTATTTTAAGGTGTTGTATCATTTCCTTTCAGAATGAAGAGCACAGTAGCTCGGTTCTGTCAGAATCAGTGGTCACTCTAAAATAATGGGAAGGAAGAGGAATTTTAAATTTTAAGTTGAAATTTTAAATTTTAGATTTAACAAAGGAAATTAAGTTTTACAGAGAAATACCAGGGGTGAGAGGTAGAGAGGAAGAGAGCTATTTGGAGACAAAAATAGCAAGGAAAGAACAAATGCCCTTCGTGTGGCCTTTCCTGCCGGCAACACTGTATTTCGTATTGTTGCGGGCAGAGAGGGAATGAGTTGCCCTTTGATTCCAGCCTTAAGGGTGGTCTGAGATGACTGCTGATGCACTACCTCTGAGAGCAAAGAGCTACCTCTGATACCACAAACTGCCCAGCGAGGCCAAGGCCTGTCCTGAGGCCAGTCCTTGCCCTTATCTTCAATCTCAGGCTGATTGACTAACTGCCTAGAGATTTCAGATGTTGTCAGGATTCAGGCCGTCTCCAGAGAGTGATGGCTGCAAACCGGGAGGGATAACCAGGACCCTCAGCTGGGTGTGAGGGTCGCCTTGCAGGATGAGACAGCCAGCCATGTGAAGGCCTTGAGAAGGGCTGCCTACCTTATAAAGACACCGGGATCAGTGAGAGCGAACTAAAGAGGAAACAGAAAGACTTCCTGTACACATCAATTACAATATTGTATGCAGACTGGAAGCCAATTACCCTCAAGAAAGAAAGAGAAGCGAAAATAACAGGTGCTGCACGGAAGTGTTTGTGTAGTGCAGTTGACAGCACCTCAGAATGAACTGGAGATGTGTCTGAGTGACTGTCGTTTCTTGAAATAGCCAGCTCAGCAATTCAAGAGGCTTGGCAGCAAAATCAGAAAAAAATAACTGGGCTAGTGTGGTGGTTTGAATACTAAATGTCCTCCCCTGGCTCCCGTATCTGAAAACTTAGTGCCCAGTTAAAAATACTGTTTCGGAAAGTTAGGGAACATTTAGGTGGTAGAGTCTTGTCGAAGGAAGTATGTCACTGGGGGCAGGCTTGGAGGGTTTGTAGCCCCTCCCCCTGCTTCCTGTGTTTGGATGAAAAAAACGTAATTAGCCAGATTCCTGCTCCCAATACCATGCCATGCCTTTCCCACCATGATGGACTATTTCCCTCTGAACCACTAAGTAAAACGAACCCTTCCTTCCTTAAAATGCTTTAGTCTGGAATTTTATTACAACCTCACAGAAACAGCTAATACAATTTGAATCCTTTAGAAACTTTCTCACTATATAAAACACTCAGAGAAGTTGAACGTTGAAGCAACATAAGAACAGGGAAGGAAGAACGGAACAGGAAAACACTTGGGGAGATGAGAACAAACACAGAAGGCATACATGCTCACAATCAACCTTCTTGAACTAAGTCCATGACCAGGGTAATTTAAATTAAAAGTGCCACACTGACAGCGGAAGGTCAAAGTATATTATATGCATGTAATTAATATGTGTTAATAAAAAGACAGATTGGACAGACTGCTCAGTGGAGACTATTACTCTGTGATAGAAACATCTCTTTGGGGAAAAAAAACTAAAATAAGAAACAGGAACCACCAAGATTGCTGAAAATAGAGTGTTTTGATAACATACATATTTGTCAAAATATATGTCATGGGAAGAAACTTTGATTCAGAACTTCATGCAGTACTCAGCAAGATGAAAGTCTGGAAACCTGGTCAGAGACAGAGTCTAAAGGGGGATGTAGGCAGGTTCCAAGCAGTAAGCTTGAGAAGGACTGCCCAGGGGTGTAACCAGCATTCACAATCAGATTCCTAAATGATGGCCTGCAGTTGTGTGTTGTAGAAATGTTTAACCCCATTCTGGGGTTTCTACTCCACCGTTGGCCATTTAGTTCCTGGATAAAAGACACCCACAACCTTTATATTTACAATAAGCCTTAAACAGCACAAGAACTGGGCAAATACTACACTCTACAATGTTAGAATCTACTTTTCTATCGATAACCCCCAGTTATTACTTACTATGTTTCATCTGGGATGCTCTTAACTCCAATTGGCCAGCCCTCAAGGCCACATTTTCATGACACACCTATCCCATGGTGGTTTCTCCTTCCTTCTCCACTTTCTTTCCTTGAGGTTCTCCTCTGAGCCCCAAGCGTGGGTACCCTAAATCCTACTATGAATCTTCTGCCCAGCTATTGACTGTCAGCATCTTTATTTACTAATCAGAAACAATTTGGGGGCAAGGTCACATAGAGTGTATATGTGGACTCTGTCTCTGGGGCAACCATTCTTAAGGAACCAATATTAGCATTAGAATGCAAGCAGCATCAGGCCAAAACAATACAGTTGTGACTATCATCTGGGACTTGACCTCATGAAGGACTTCCCAGGAATTTGCCAACATCTGGGGATTCCAGAAGAAAGAATAAGATCAAGCCAAGTCTTTGTTCTCTCTCTCTTTCTCTCTCTCTCTCTCTCTCTCTCTCTCTCTCTCTCTCTCTCTCTCTCTCTCTCTCTCTCTCTCTCTGTCTCTGTCTCTCTCTGTCTCTCTCTCTCTCTCTCTGTGTGTGTGTGGGGGGGGGGTTGGGGGGTGTGTCTGGGTGTGTGTGGGTGTGTCTGTGTCTGTGTCTCTGTGTATATGTCTGTCTGTGTCTCTCTGTGTTTGTATTTCTATCATCTTCTATCTCTAACTCTCTTTCTTTCCTCTTTTTTCTTCTTATTAAAAATGTCATATAATCAAAGAATGTGGTATCTTCAGCAATAGGATCTTACATTCTAGTTGGGAGTGGATGGACAAAAGCACAGCATTAATGGCCTGTACTCACCTGGAGTGGAGTCCTCCTTCTGACAGGCTGTCCCGACAAGCGTAGGCCAGCTTAGATTTTGAGTTCCACATATTCCAGGCTTCTGGCATGTAGGACTCTGTATGGTGTCAGATTGTCTTTCTTTTCCCCTCTGTTTCATTCTACCTTTATTCAAAGATTCCCCATCTCACCCCTTGTCCTGACTTTTCACCTCTTCTATTTGCTCTCCCCTCCTCAACTTCTCTATCAACCCAACAGTAATCACAAGTCTTCATCCTCTGCACTCGCAACAACTGTAACTAATTACCTTAGTGCAGACTGTGTTACTGATATTCCTTTACTCGTAAAAGGATGGGCATTTAAGGGGTGATTTGCTGTTGTCGGACTATACTGCGCATCCAGAGGGAACCTATCCTCTTTTAGTGATTGCTGTTACAGTCAGTATTTATACTTTTAGCAGAGTGCTGAGGGCTGAACCTGGCTTCCTGAACATCAGTTTAGCAGATAAAAATTATTTCTCACTTTTCCTAAAACCTATACCCTCTTGAACATTGCAAACAAATTCACTGAAAAAAAATATGGGTTGTTTTTTATTTAACCAAGAAATAAACTCTATACACACACTACAAGAAACAAAAAACTAAGGCAACATAACTACTTCCACAAATTATTAATCCCATGCTAATAGACGCTAATTAGAATGAATCATATAAAATCATCCCAGACAAAGAATTCAAAGGAATGATTGTAACTATATTTAAAGAACACAAAGAGGAAACAAACAAACTCCTGCGTAATTCCCAAAATATAAAAAGTTCATTGAAGTAAGGAAGTCAATATAGGACATGAAAGTGAAAATTAGCAAAGAGACAGAAATACTGGGGGGAAACGAAGAACTAGAATTGAAAGACTCAATAAGTCAGTTACAGAGCTTAACCATAAACCTTATAGATACATTAAGGGTGGGCAGGATATTAGAACTTGATGATAAGGCAGAGGTATTAGATTATTCATACAAAGATAAATTAATAAGAAATGTCATTGTTATCATCAGTTGTCAGCTTGGCAGAAACCCAGAGTCACCTGGGAAGAGGACAACTCATCTCAAGAACTTCCTTGATCAGAAAATTGTCCTGGGAACATGCCTATAAGGCACTTTCTTAGTTACTGATTGATGGAGAAGGGTCCTCCCAACGGTGGGCAGTGCTACTCCAAGGTAGGTAGGCCTGGGCTATAGAGAAAATTAGATAAGCAATCCAGGAAGAGCAAGCCTATAAGTAGCATTCCTCCATATTTTCTACTGTAGTTCATGCTTCAACAACCTTTATGAAGGACTTTTACTTGCAAGATAAAATAGACATTTTCCTGCTCAAGTTGCTTTGGTCATAATGTTATATCATAGTAGCAGAAAAACAAACCAGGACAAGAAGCTACAAACAAAGTGTGCAACAGTTATGACATACAATGAAAAGAACAAATCTATGAATAATAGATATGAGAGGAGGAGAAGTTTTTCATACTAAAAGCACACAAAAAGTTTCAAGTAATAGCAGGAAATTACTGACATCTAGGAAAATAGATGTATGCACTACCACAGGAGACATTTAAAACAACAAACAAGAAAGACAAGGAAAGAAGGCTCCCATGTTGTGTTATAGCCAAAACGCTTAGAGTACAGGGGGAAAAAGAAATACAATGAAAGAAACAAGTCACATATCAAGACAAGGTCATAAAATAATAGCAAATATCTCAATGAAAATGCTAACATCCAACTGGGGTTTGAAAAAAATGTATGTGTAACTATGACACACAACTGGAAGACAAGACTACTGCATACAGTACATACTTGGGCTATACACAATTAATTCATTTGTTATAATTGAAGGAGAAAGAAAAACTTTCCCTGATAAAAATCCTCAAGGAATTCACACTGTCAAGTCCCCTCTTCAAAATAACTTCTACAGAAGGTGCTTAAAGGGATCCTGAGGATCGCAGGGAGAGATGGGCACATCTGTACAGTACAAAAAAGAATCAATCACATTACAAGAGAACTTAAGCACATGAGGAAAAAGAAAACAACTATTTCAAAACTCTCAAAAGACATGATTATAACTCTGAATATTAATGCTCCAAAGTCCATAAACAATGAAACAAACTAGAAGATTGGATCTAAAAATAGGATCCATCTATTTGTTTCCTCTAGGAAATGCACTTAATTATCAAAGGCAGATGCTACTTATAGGGAAAGAATGGAAAATGACATCCGAAATAAACAAAACTAGGAAACAAGCAAACATCCCCATACCACTATGTGACAAGGTAGACTCCACACCACAATTAGGCAGAAAAGGTAAAGAAGCCTTCATACTTATTAAGGGAGTAACACATCAAGAGGATGTTATCATTTTAAACATATACTCACTGAATCTAAATGAATCTCATTTCATAAATCAATTGCTACCAAATGTAAAGACACTGATTAATCCCAAAACAATAATAATGATGCCTCCAATACCCCATTTGCACCAATAGACAGACCTTAACAATGAATGAATGAATGAATGAATGAATGAATAAATAAATAGCTGTATGCCCAAGTTATATCAGGCTGAAGAGATAGCTCAGTGTAGAAGACAGCTTGTTGCTCTTGCAGAGAAGCCAGGTTCAATTCTCAGCACATATCACAGTTATTTATTACTTCAATTCCAAGAAATGAAACACCCTTTTCTGGTCTCTGAGGTAACCAGGCATGCACATGGTACACACACACAAATGCAAGTAAAAACACACATACACACAAAAATAAAAATAATCTTTAAAAAGTTCCAAAACCTATGCACTACAGTGAGTACCATCCTGAGAAGGAAGTTTATAGCTACAAGTGCCTTTGTTAGAGATATCAGAGAGATCTCAAATAAGCAGAAAATTACCTTAAGGCCTTAGAAAAAAGAACTAGTCAGACTCAAAATCAGTAGTTCAAAGAAATAGTTCAGACATCAATGAAAGGAAAATGAAACATAATACAAAAAATTCAAAGAAACAAATATTTGCTTTTTTGACATTTTTTGATAAGCCCTGATCCAACTAACCAAAAAATGAGTAGCCCCAAATTGTTAAAATTAAAGATATTATAAATACCAATAGACTCAGAAAATCATTAGGACATACCTTTAAATTTTATGCTCCACTAAAATGAAAAACATAAAAAGGAAAGAAATGAAGATCTAAATGTGAATGATCCACCAAAATTAAACAAATGTCATATAAACTATTTAAACAGTTCTATAACAGGCAATGATATTGAATCTCTATTTGTTTAATCCTAGTGGGAATTAACAAGATGATTTATTGGGTAAACGTACTTGGCCTGAAATCTGACTACCTGAATTTGATCTCCCACACTTATACAGAGAAAAAGTCTGACTCGCAAAAATTATTTTCTGACCTCAATATATACCACAACACATGTGCGTGCACATACATGCACATGTACCTGCATGCACACACACACACACACACACACACACACACACACACACACACAAATAAATAAATAAATAGATAGATAAATATTTAATTCTAGTAATCCTAGTCCACTAGATCTATCAGGTATTTAAGAGCTACTAGATCTTAAAAAAAGAACTAATCCTAATGCATCTCAAATATTTCATAAAATAGAAAAGGAAAAAAGCTACCCGAATCTTTTTATGAATCCAAAATCAACCTGATACCAAAGCTAGATAAAGATACAACAACAAAAAAGAAAATTATACACACCAATCTCCTTGATAAACATAGATGCAAATGTTGGCAATAAGATTACATAAATTAAATTTGGCAAACTAAATTCAATAACAGAGAAAATATAATACACCATGATCAATTTGGCTTCATTCCAAATACTTAATGATAGTTCAAAACACACATATCAAATATATATAAATGGAATTGTGGTCTGAAAACATGTAATTATCTCCATAGGTGCATGAAAGGGTTTTGTTGAACTCCAACAGGATTCATGATAAAAAGCCTTGAAGAGTCTATACCTAGAAAAATCATGCTTCAGCATAATAAAAATTATATGAGAGTCCTATAGCCAACATCAAGTAAATGGGAGAAAACTCACTATTTCCATTAAAATCAGAAGCAAGTGACATTAACTGTTTACATTCTTGTTCAAAATGGTGCCTAACATCTAACTAAAGCAAAAAGAAAAGGAAGCAAAGGTAGACAAATAGGATAGAAATTGAAATGCTCTTACTTATAGATGACATCATTCTATACATAAGACTAATGACACCACCAGAAAACTCTTGAGATGATAAACAATTTCAGCAAAAGAGCAGGATACAAATCAACAAACAAAAATCAGGAGTCATCCTGCATAAAAATAAAAAACATACTGGGAAGCAAATTGTAAAAACAATCTCATTCATAATTTTTTTCAAGCAAATAGAATAAGCTCAACCAAGGAAGTGAAACTTCTACAATGAAATCTCTGAAACACTAAAACAAAATTGAAGAAGACACAAGAAAATGGAAAGATTTTTCATGCTAATGGACTAGAAGAATCAATATTGTGAAGAGCCGTGCTACCTAAAGAAATGTAAGAATTCAATTCAGTCTTGACCAAAATTGCAATCCACTCTTTATAGAAATTAAATAAATAAATAAATAAATAAATAAATTCAGATACATGAAAGTACAAAAGATGGACAATCCTGTCCAAAAAAAAAAAAAGACAAATACTGAAAGTGTGCATCATCATACCTGATTTCAGATTATACTGTAGAGTCATAATGACAAAAACATGTTAATCACACAAGGAAGACACAGATCAATGGAATAAAATAGATGACTTAAATATAAATCCACACAACTAAAGCCATTAGGGTTTTTACACAAATGTCAAAAATATACACTGAAGAAAAGACAACTTCTCTAATAAATGGGGCTGGAGAAACTGAGTGTCTGAAATTAGATCTCTATCTACCAATGTATCCAATTCCAAATACGTCAAAGACCTTAATGTAAGATCTGAAACTCTGAAAATGTAAGAGAAAAGAGCAGGGAAACACTTCAGTCTTTGGCATAGCCAAGGACCTTCTGAATAGGACTCCAGTCACTTAGGAACTAATGACAACTCCTCACTAATGGGACCTTGAAGGATTAAAAATAAATAAATAAAATTTCAGTACAAAAGAAGGAAATAATTGAATGAAGAGACAACCTGCAGAGTGGGAGAGAATTCTGTACTAACCATCACATGGCTGACAGAAGATTAATACTTAGAATAAACAAATAACTTAAAAATTAAACAAGAAATCAAACAATACAGCCAATATGTTGAGTAATTGAATGAACAGTTTTCAAGAGATAAGCTACAAATAATTGACGGACTTTTGAAAAACTGTTCAACTCAATTCCATCATAAAAATGAGAATTGAATCTACATTGATATTCCATCTCTTTCCAAGTCAGAATGTCAGTCATCAAGAACACAAATAACAACAAATTTTGGTTAGGATGTGACTACTGAGAATAGGAACTAGCCCAGGCACTGTGGAAGTCTGTAAGGCAGTTCATCAAAAACCTAAAAATGGGACTGAGGAGAAGCTCACTGGTTCAACAGGTAAAAGCATTTGCCCAAGTGTAAGAATCTGAGTTTGTATTCCTAGAATCCATGTACACAAGGTACACATCTGTAATCCCAGAACTCTCATAGAGAGATGGAAGGTGGAGATAAAAGAATCCCTTACCCAAAAAAACTAAACTAAAAATAGGTCTACCATTTGGCCCAGCAATGTCACCCTAAAGAATCCAAGTCACCATATCTCAGAACCATTTGCAGAATAATGCTTATCACTGCACTCTTCACAGTAGCTAACTGATGGAATCAAACTAAATGTCCAGCAGTAGAAGAACTGATAAATAAAATGTGGTATGAGCCAGTGGGAATGGTTCGTCAGGTAGGGATGTTTGCCACACAGACCTGACAACCCAAGTTCCGTCCTCATAGCTCAAGTGGAGGTGAAGAGAGAGAACCAGCTCCATAGGATTGTCATCGTACCTCGACCTGCATGCCATGCATGCACACAGACAGCAATAAAATCATTTAAATGGTTTCTTGAAGAAAATAAAAAAGAAAATGCAATACTTATTTATAATAAATTTTTTGAGCCATAAAAAATTGTCTTTTGCAGGGATATGGATACAATTGAAGGTGTGAATAAAATGTTTCAAATACATGTTATCATGTTTTCTCTTATGTGTAGGTCATAAAGTTTTATACATAAAATCAAAATGATGCAAAATATGAAAAGTCTAGGCAGAACAAAGAGGATAGAGAAAGGAGAAGTACAAAGGGGAAGTTTATGGGGGAAATGCACTCAACATACAATGTATGCAATACACTCAACATACAATTTATGCAATACACTCAACATACAATTTATGCAATACACTCCACATACAGTATGTGAAAGTACACTCAACATGCAGTGTATGAAATACACTCAACATACTTGTATGAAAATGCCCTTATATAATACAATACCATAATAAATATACACAATGAAATAATTTTAACCACTCTATAATGCTCAGAGGAAGAATGCAGCACACAAAGACTCAAGGAAATATTAACTTCTAGCCAGACTCTATAAGAATGTAGGAGAAAGGGAAATGCTTTTTAAGTGCTAAACTTGTCAACCCAGAATCTTATATTCAGACCCCCCGCCAAAAAAAAAGTGAAAATAAAGTTTTCAAGCAAAAGCTGAGAGAATTCATCACACCAGCAGATCTGCATGAGAGAAAATGTTAAATGATGTCACATGTAAATCCAAATCTGCACAAAATAAGAGAATTCATAATAAGTGTCTATGAGGGTGCTTTTGTCTTTTGATTATTCAGTTGATCCTAAGAATGCTTTGTGATACTTACAACATAGAATTAAATAGGAATGAAAATTTCACAGATGACCAGAGACAGAAGTGGAACATACAGTTTTATGTTAATTACTCGGTAACTGAAGCAATACATTATTTGGAAGGTTGACTATGATAAACCAAAAACCCATATGTCGGTCCCAGAATTTAAGAAGTTTCTGTCCTTAGGAAATGCATACAAGTATTCAGTAGTAAAGGAACATTTTGAGTGTCTTTCTGCCAAACAACTCAGAAAAGCCATTATTTTGTTTGTTCATTTGTTTGTTTGTTATAAAAATAAAATATAAGATAAAACAAAAAAACTAACATTGGAATTAGAAAACCCAAGAGAAGACATGAGAAACAGAGACCCACTGTTTTGCAGAGTCAGAAATCCCATAAAAGCACTAAGCTGGAAGCCATCATTATACACAAAGGGCCTGGTGCAGACCTGTGCAACCCTGTGCACCCTGCCCCAGTCTCTGAGTCCATATGAACTTTGATCAGTTGACTCACAGCCCCTTGTTCTCCTGGTGTCCTCCATCCCCTCTGGCTCTTGACTGCATCCTCTTCTGCAGGCTTCCCTGAGCCCTAAGAAGATAGATTTGGTGGAGACATTCCATTTAGGGTTGATTGTTCTGATCTCTCTCAGTCCCTGTGCTTTTTTTGGTTGTTGTTTTATGGCTGTGGGTCTCTCTATATGTTGCCATCTGCTACAGGCAGAAGCTTCTCTGATGACAGCTGAATAAGGCGCTGACTTATAAATAAAACAGAAAGTCATTAAGAGTCATTTTATTGCTACATTTTTTAAAAAGCAGTAGTATTTTGCTTTACTCTATATCCCTGGGATATCCAGTCTCAGGTTCTTGGTCACCCAAGCAATGTCAGGTATGGGTTCCATCTCATGGTGTGGCCCTTAGGTCAAGTAAGATATTGGTTGGTTACTCACACAAGCTTTGTGCAACTATTGCCCTAGTGTATCTTACAGGTGGGACACCACTATAGAGCAAAGGTTTTGTAGATGGGCCAGTGTTTGCATTTCTTCTTTGGTAGCACCTTCCTGTACTAAAGATGCTAAAAGGGTAGATTGAGAGAGCAGTGGATTCAGGATGGCAAAACACAAGTTGTTAATTCTGCATGAAGTATATGTAGTTCTTTGTATGATTGTTGCAACCTTTATACACATCTGAAAGTATTTAATTATTTAAATAATTGTACACTATTCTTTTAACATATTATTTATTTATTTACTTCTTACTTACTTACTTGTAAGAGTGTTTTTCCTACATGCATGTAGGTACACCATGTGCATGCCTGCTGCCTGAGGAGGTCAGAAGAGGACATCAGATTCCCCTGAAACTGGAGTTAAATATGGTTATGAGCTTCCATGTGGATGCTAGGAATCAAATCCAGTTCTCTTCCAAAGCAACAGGTGCTCTTAACCACCAAGCAATCCATCCATCCCCTACACTATCATTACTATTCTTTTTTTATTATTATTATTATTTTCTAAGTTTTTTATTTACATTCCAAATCATTTCCCCTTTCCCGTTTCCTCCCTCCCCGAAAGTCCCATAAGCCTCCTTCCTTCCCTCTTTTCCCCATTGAACCCCCTCTCACTTCTCTGTCCTGGCAGTCCCCTACATCCAGTCTTTCCAGGACCAGGGGTCTCTCCTTCCATCTTCTTGGAAATCTATTGATATGCGAATTGTGTCTAGGGTATTCCGAGATTCTGGGTTAATATCCCCTTATCAGTGACTGCATACCATGTGTGTTCTTTTGTGATTGGATTACCTCACTAAGGATGCTATTTTCCAGTTCTGACCATTTGCCTAGGAATTTCGTGAATTCATTGTTTTTAATTGGAGAGTAGTATTCCATTGTGTAAATATACCACAACTTCTGAATCCATTCCTCCATTGAGGGACATCTGGGTTCTTTCCAGCTTCTGGCTATTATAAATAAGGCTGCTATGAACATAGTGGAGCATGTGTCCTTATTGCATGCAACACTGAAACTAATAGAAAGGAAACTAGGAAAGAACCTTGAACATATGGGCACAGGGGAGAATTTCCTGAACAGAACTCCAATAGCTTATGCTCTAAGATCAAGAATTGACAAATGGAACCTCATAAAATTACAAAGTTTCTGAAAGGCAAAAGACACTGTCAAAAAGACAAAGAGGCAACCAACTAACTGGGAAATAATCTTTACCAACCCTACATCCGACAGAGGGCTAATATCCAATATATACAAAAAACTCAAGAAATTAGACTCCAGAGAGCCAAGTAACCCTATTAAAAAATGGGGTACAGAGCTAAACAAAGAGTTCTCACCTGAAGAATATCTAATGGCTGAAAAGCACCTAAAGAGATGTTCATCATCCTTAGTCATTAGGGAAATGCAAATCAAAACAACCCTGAGATTTCATCTCACACCAGTCAGAATGGGTAAGATCAAAAACACAGGAGACAGCAGTTGTTGGCGAGGATGTGGAGAAAGAGGAACACTCCTCCACTGCTGGTGGAATTGCAAACTGATACAACCACTCTGGAAAGCAGTCTGGCGGTTCCTCAGAAAACTGGGCATGACACTCCCGGAGGATCCGGCTATACCACTCCTGGGCATATCATTACTATTCTTAAATTCAAATAATATATCAGTCATGTTTCCAACCTGGAGCCTTGTAACACCTTCCCAACTGGCATCTGTCTTCACTCTCTTCTACCTCCATTGTATCCCTCAGGTTGTTTCTAGACTACCAGTGAAATATCAATGCATGCACTCCATTCTCTTGCTTCAAAACCTTCCATGTGTCCCTAGAAACCCAAGTCCCTTCCCTTTGCTTTTCTCAACCCATCTCCAGCATGCAGGAGCTCTATGGAAGGTCTCTCCTAAAGAGCTGGAGGGGCTCTGTGTGGCATCCATGATTATTAGCTGACAACCAGATATTGCTCTTGATGTACCATCATCCTTGACATCAAAAGGCCATGGTCCTTTCTCTTTTCCTCTATAACCATTAACCTTTGCTTTGCCCACACTTCATCCAAGACTATCACCAAAAAAATGAAAATACCATCATTTCTCCCTCTGAAAGCATAATAATGCAATCCCATTCGTCTTCATCTGGAACTTCTGGGAAGAGCCTGTGGACAGCCACTGACCTTCAGGAAATGCATGTCATCCTTGCCTCACATCTGACCTATTGGAGAAGTTTGAACTACTCTCAAAACCAGTCATCATTAGAATATGCAGAGGGCTGAGGCTGACACTGATCCTGGTGTATACTGTACCCCACCCATGTGGTACTGATACTGGGAATATCTCAGAGCTACCACAGAACTTAAGCCAAAAATGTAACACATCCTCTCAAGGAATGTCTGAAGGGTCATGACTGTTTCATCCATTCCCCCTTTGAGTTTATTACTAACTGAAGAATGAGGGAAGTCTTCATTAGGTACTATGACAAACTTTAAGATACTCAAAGGAAAGTCTCCTCTTTCTTGAGTAACACACATAGATTGGGCATATTATGTGTTTATCAATTTAAATCAAGATAAATTGGTTAGATTTGGGTTAGATATTGTCCCCACTGTATGCATGAAGTGTTTTCCTTGCTCTTCTCTTACATTTTCAGAGTTTCAGATCTTACACTAAGATCTTTGATACATTTGGAGTTGGATACATTAGTAGACAGAGACCTAATTTCAGACACTCAGTTTTGCCAGTTGTCTTTTCTTCAGTGTATATTTTTGACATCTCTGTGAAAAACACAAATGGCTTTAGTCATGTGGATTTATATCTAAGCCATCTATTTTATTCCATTGATCTGTGTTTGCCTTGTGTCATTACCTTGCTGTTTTTGTCATTATGATTCTACAGTATAACCTGAAATCAGGTATGATGATGCACACTTTCAGTATTATTCTTTTTTGGACAGGATTGTCCATCTTTTGTACTTTCATGGCTCTGAATTTATTTTTTATTTCTATAAAGAGTGGATTGCAATTTTGGTCAAGACTGAATTGAATCCTTAGATTGCTTTAGGTAGCACAGCTCTTCACAGTATTGATTCTTCTAGTCCATTAACATGAAAGGCCTTTCCATTTTCTTGTGCCTACTTCAATTGTGTGTGTGTGTGTGTGTGTTTCAGAGTTTTCATTGTAGTAGTTTCAGTTCATTTGTTGAACTTATTCTAAGGTATTTGTTTGAAACAATTATGAATGAGATTATTTCTACAATTTGCTTTCCAGTATGTTTATTATTTTTATATAAGATGATTACTGATTTTTATATATTAATTTGTACCCTACTGTTTTGCTGAAAGTGTTTATCAGTTCAGAGTTTTCTGGTGGTGTCATTAGAGTTTCTAATGTACAGAGTTATGTCATCTATAAGTAAATACATCTCAACTTCTATCCTATTTGTCTGCCATTGTAGATATGCTCAGATTCCATGCTAGCAAATGAGGACACCAAAATTTTAGTGCTGATACATGCACACAGCAAAGCTTCTCATTCCTATTTCCCTATTATTCCATAATGTCTTATGTTTGCATATTCCATTGACTCAAAGACATTAAACCATACACATATCTTTTTCACAAGATCCTACTCTTGTAATTATCAAGTTCTGGTTGTAGCTTGTCCATGTTCTGAGACTCAATTTCAGAAACAGTTCTTCTACGTGGATACCATGATAATGTTAACACTGGGGCTGAAAGCCCAGCGCATCATTCTGAGTTTGCTCTTCACATGACTGAACAAAGCAGCATCTGGGATGGCTTGCTTCTGAGTGTCTAAGTGGACAGATGTCAAATGAAAGGGGATTATGAGTGTCCTAGTGTGCCCAGGACCATGTGCAAATTAATGAGATGTCATATCAGACTTACATGTGCTCAAAGTCCTGTGAGTTGCAAACTAAGCAAGCTATGTTGACAGTAAAGATGACCATCCATTAATGCCAGTAGCCTCATATGCTTCTCTGTAAACATTCTATCACCTCAGAACTCAAGGGACACAAGACCATGAATGAGTCCATGAAGGTTGTTGGCTATCAGAATGATATGAGGGCCAGTTATAAACAGTGAAACTGTCCAAAGATGAATTCACACCCACATAAAAGAGTTACTTTAGGCAGTAGCTTATAGTTCCAAAAACATTAACTTGATGATGAAGGCCAGGGCCCACAACTCTACTAAAGCTTTCCGACAAGAAAGATGAGCAAGGATTTCAACAGAGCAGTTGTGACCTCCAGGCACAGGGATAACCGAGCATAACATCGCTTGGGACTCGACCAGCTTGTGTGCTCCCTGCACACAAGAGCTGGGCAGTTCTGTGGTCACCTATGTGCCAGCTCTACTGTGGGACATCTGGCCTGCGGAGGGACCCACAACTGGAGAGAGCGTACGGGGAGAGAGCGCACCAGCCTCCCCTTAGCCACCTCTGCTCCAGGGATTGACTACTCTGAGTCTCTAGGTTCTCAGGGATTACACAAGTATAACATCACTTGGGGCAAGGCACATCAGGGCTCTAAAGTCACTCATAAGCAGGGCAGCCCCTCAGCAATCAGCGCCAGGGGAATCCCGGTCATCCAGGGGGGCAGAAATAGCCTTGCAGGCTCACAGAAGATCCAAGCAACAGCCAGTGACAGCAGGACCAAGTAACACCAGAGGTAACCAGATGGCAAAAGGAAAACATAGGAACGTTACTAACAGAAATCAAGGCAGTATGGCACCATCCGAACACAACTCTCTGACAGCAAGTCCTGGATACCCCATCACACCAGAAAGGCAAGATCTGGATTTAAAATCACTTTTCATGATGCTATTAGAGGATTTCAAGAAGGACGTAAATAAATCTCATAAAGAAATACAAGAGAACATGAATCAACAGGTAGAAGCCCTTACAAAGGAAAGACAAAAATCGCTTAAAGAAATGCAGGAGAATATGGGTCAACTGATGGAATTCCATACGGAGACAACACAAAAATCGCTTAAAGAAATGATTCAACGGGTAGATGCCCTTACAAAGGAAACACAAAAATCGCTTAAAGAAATGCAGGAGAATGTGGGTCAACAGATGGAGGCCCATAGGAGGCAACACAAAAATCACTTAAAGAAATGAATCAACGGGTAGATGCCCTTACAAAGGAACCACAAAAATCGCTTAAAGAAATGCAGGAGAATATGGATCAACAGATGGAAGCCCCTAAGGAGGAAACACAAAAATCACTTAAAGAAATACAGGAGAACTTGGGTCAACAGGCAGAAATCCTGCAAGAGGAAATGCAAAAATATCTTAAAGAAAAACAGGAAAAAACAAACAAACAAGTGAAGGATCTCAGCAAATCCACCCAGGATCTAAAAAAAGAAGTAGAAACAACTAAGAAATCACAAAGGAGACAACTTTGGAGATAGAAAACCTTGGGAAGATCAGGGGTCATAGATGCAAACATCAACAATAGAATACAAGAGATGGAAGAAAGAATCTCAGGTGCTGAAGATACCATAGAAAGCATCGAGACAACAGTCAAAGAAAATGCAAAATGCAAAAAAAACGTGAAACCCAAAACATTCAGGAAATCCAGGACACAATGAGAAGACCAAACCTAAGGATTATAGGTATAGATGAGAGTGAAGATTTCCAACTTAAAGGGCCAGTAAATATCTTCAACAAAATTATGGAGGAAAACTTCCCTAACCTAAAGAGAGAGATGCCGATGAACGTACAAGAAGCCCACAGAACTCCAAACAGACTGGACCAGAACAGAAATATCTCCCATCACATAATAATCAAAATACCAAATGTATTAAACACAGAAAGAATATTAAAAGCAGTAAGAGAAAAAGGCCAAGTAACATATAAAGGAGGATCTATCTGAATCACATCAGACTTCTCACCAGAGACTATGAAAGCCAGAAGATCCTGGGCAGCTCTCATGCAGACTCTAAGAGAACACAAATGCCAGCCTAGACTACTAACCCAGCAAAACTCTCAATCACCATAGATGGAGAGACCAAGATATTCCATGATAAAACCAAACTTATACAATATCTTTCCACAAACCCAGCCCTGCAAAGGATAATAGGTGGAAACCGCCAATACGAGAAGAGAAACTACACCCTGGAAAAAACGAGATAGTAACCTTCTTGCATCAAACCCAAAAGTAGATATCCACTCAAACATAAAGATAGTGTCAAGAATAGCAGGTGGCAATAATCACTATTCCTTAATCTCTCTTAATATCAATGGTCTCAACTCCCCAATAAAAAGACATAGACTAACAGACTGGATATGTAAACAGGACCCAGCATTTTGCTGCGTGTAGGATACACACCTCAGGGTCAAAGACAAACACTACCTCAGAGTAAAAGGCTGAAAAACAATCTTATAAGCAAATGATCCCAGGAAACAAGCTGGAGTAGCCATCCTAATATCAGAAAAAATTGACTTTCAAACTAAAGTCATCAAAAAAGACACAGAAGGACACTACATAGTGGTCAAAGGAAAAATCCACCAAGAAGAACTCTCAATTCTGAACATCTATGCTCCAAATGCAAGGGCACCCTCATTCATAAAAGAAACTTTTCTAAAGTTCAAAGCACACATCGCACCTCACACAATAATAATGGGTGACTTCAACACCCTGCTCTCTGAAATGGATCATTCAGGAAAGCAGAAACTAAACAGGGACACAGTGAAACTAATTGAAGTCTTGGACCAAATGGAACTAACAGATATATAGAGAACATTTCATCCTAAAGCAAAAGAATATACCTTCTTAAGAGCACCTCATGGTACCTTCTCCAAAATCGACCATATAATTGGTCACAAAACAGACCTCAACAGATATAAGAAGATCGAACTAATCCCATGCCTCCTATCAGATCACTATGGAATAAGGGTGGTCTTCAATAACAACAAAAACAACAGAAAGCCCACATACACATGGAAACTGAACAATGCTCTACTCAATGATACCTTGATCAAGGAGGAAACAAAGAAAGAAATCAAAGACTTTTTAAAATTTAATGAAAATGAAGGCACAACTTACCCTAATTTATGGGAAACAATGAAAGCAGTGCTAAGTGGAAAATTCATAGCCCTGAGTGCCTCCAAAAGGAAATGGGAGAGAGCATACACTAGCAGCTTAATGGCACACCTGAAAACCCTGAAACAAAAAGAAGCAAATACACCCAAGAGGAGTAGAAGGCAGGAAATCATCAAACTCAGGGCTGAAATCAATCAAGTAGAAACAAATAAAACCATACAAAGAATCAACAAAACTAGGAGTTAGTTCTTTGAGAAAATCAACAAGATAGATAAGTCCTTAGTCAGACTAGCCAGAGGGCACAGAGACAGTATCCAAATTAACAAAATCAGAAACGAAAAGGGAGAGATAACAACAGAAACCAAGGAAATACAAAAAATCATCAGATCCTACTACAAAACCCTGTAATCAACACAACTAGAAAATCTGGAGGAAATGGACAATTTCCTAGACAGATACCAAATACCAAAATTAAATCAGGGTCAAATAGACCATGTAAACCATCCTATAACCCCTGAAGAAATAGAAGTGGTCATTGGAAGTCTTCCAACCAAAAAAAGCACATGTCCAGATGGTTTTAGTGCAGAATTCTATCATACCTTCAAAGAAGACCTAACACCAATACTCTTCAAACTATTCCACAAAATAGAAACAGAAGGAACACTACCCAACTCGTTCTATGAAGCCACAATTACGCTGATACCAAAATCACACAAAGATCCGACAAAGAAAGAGAACCTCAGGCCAATTTCTCTTATGAGTATCGATGCAAAAATACTCAATAAAATTCTTGCCAACCGAATCCAAGAACACATCAAAACGATCATTCACTACGATCAAGTAGGCTTCATCCCAGGGATGCAGGGATGGTTCAATATAAGGAAGTCCATCAATGTAATCCACTACATAAACAATCTCAAAGAAAAAAACTACATGGTCATTTCATTAGATGCTGAAAAAGCATTTGACAAAATTCAGCATCCTTTCATGTTAAAGGTCTTGGAAAGATCAGGAATTCGAGGCCCATATCTAAACATAGTAAAAAGCAATTTACAGCAAACCGGTAGCCAACATCATTCTAAATGGAGAGAAACTTGAAGCAATCCCACTAAAATCAGGGACTAGACAAGGCTGCCCTCTCTCTCTCCAGATCTTTTCAATATAGTACTTGAAGTTCTAGCTAGAGCAATTAGACAACAAAAGGAGGTCAAAGGGATACAAATTGGAAAGGAAGAAGTCAAACTATCACTATTTGCAGACGATACGATAGTATACTTAAGTGACCCAAAGAACTCCACCAGAGAACTCCTACAGCTGATAAACAACTTCAGCAAAGTGGCCGGATATAAAATCAACTCAAGCAAATCAGTAGCCTTCCTATACTCAAAGGATAAGCAGGCTGAGAAAGAAATAAGAGAAAGGATGCCCTTCACGATAACCACAAACAATATAAAGTATCTTGGTGTGACTCTAACCAAACAAGTGAAAGATCTGTATGACAAGAACTTCAAGTCTCTGAAGAAAGAAATTGAAGATCTCAGAAGATGGAAAAATCTTCCATGCTCATGGATTGGCACGATTAATATAGTAAAAATGACCATCTTGCCAAAAGCAATATACAGATTCAATGCAATCCCCATCAAAATCCCAACTCAATTCTTCATAGAGTTAGACAGAGCAATTCAAAAATTCATCTGGAATAACAGAAAACCCAGGATAGCTAAAACTATTCTCAAGAGTAAAAGAACTTCTGGGGGAATCAGTACCCCAGACCTCAAGCTGTACTACAGAGCAATCTTGTTAAAAACTGCATGGTATTGGTACAGTGACTGGCATGTAGATCAATGGAACAGAATTGAAGACCCAGAAATGAATCCACACTCCTATGGTCACTTGATCTTTGACAAAGGAGCTAAAACCATCCAGTGGAAAAAAGATAGCCTTTTCAACAAATGGTGCTGGTTCAACAGGAGGTCAACATGCAGAAGAATGGAAATTGACCCATTCTTATCTCCTTGCACTAAGCTAAATTCCAAGTGGATCAAGGGCATCCACATAAAACCAGACACCCTGAAACTAATAGAAAGGAAACTAGAGAAGAACCTTGAACATATGGGCACAGGGGAAAATTTCCTGAACAGAACACCAATAGCTTATGCTCTAAGGTCAAGAATTGACAAATGGGACCTCATAAAATTACAAAGTTTCTGCAAGGCAAAGGGCACTGTCAAAAGGACAAAGCGGCAACCAACAAACTGGGAAAAGAACTTTAACAACCCTACATCAGACAGAGGGCTAATATCCAATATATACAAAGAACTCAAGAAGTTAGACTCCAGAGAGCCAAATAACCCTATTAAAAAATGGGGTACAGAGCTAAACAAAGAGTTCTCACCTGAAGAATATCTAATGGCTGAGAAGCACCTAAAGAAATGTTCAACATTCTTAGTCATTAGGGAAATGCAAATCAAAACAACCCTGAGATTCCACCTCACACCAGTCAGAATGGTTAAAATCAAAAACACAGGAGACAGCAGTTGTTGGCGAGGATGTGGAGAAAGAGGAACACTCCTCCACTGCTGGTGGAATTGCAAGCTGATACAACCACTCTGGAAAGCAGTCTGGTGGTTCCTCAGAAAACTGGGCATTACACTCCCAGAGGATCCTGTTATACCACTCCTGGGCATATACCCAGAGGCTTTCCCTGCATGCAATAAGGACACATGCTCCGCTATGTTCATAGCAGCCTTATTTATAATAGCCCAAAGCTGGAAAGAACCCAGATGGCCCTCAACGGAGGAATGGATTCAGAAGATGTGGGGGGGGGTTATTTTCTATATTTTTTATTTACATTCCAAATGATTTCCCCTTTCCCAGTTCCCCCCTCCCCGAAAGTCCCATAAGCCCTCTCCCCGTTCCCCATTTGTCTAAGAATTTCATGAATTCATTGTTTTTAATTGCTGAGTAGTATTCCATTGTGTAAATATACATGGAAAATATCTCTGATAAAATTGAAGAAATATATAGAAAAACACATTAAGATTAACTATTTCATGGAAAAATGATACAGATAAAATGGTAGGCATAAAAATATTCCTACATTGATTGAAAGTGGAATTATAAACATTTTCTGATAAAATTGAAAATCTACAAGGAAAATATTTCTGATAACACTCAAGAAAATGTATAGAAAAACACATTAAAACTGACTATTTCATGAAAAATTATACAGATAAGATAGTAGGCATAAAAATATTCCTAAATTGATTGAAAGTAGAGGTAAAAACATTTTATGATAAAATTGAAGATTTACATGGAAAATATCTCTGATAAAATTGAAGAAATTTATACAGATAAATTGGTAGTAATTAAAATATTCCTAAGTTGATTGGAAGTAGAATTATAAACATTTTCTGATAAAATTGAAGATTTACATGGAAAATATTTCTGATAAAATTGGAAAAAAATATATGGAAAACATTAAAATTGAAGATTATCATGGAAAATTATACAGATAAAATGGTAGGCATAAAAATATTTCTAAGTTGATTGAAAGTGAAATTATAAACGTTTTCTGAGCAAATTGAAGATTTACTTGGAAAACATCTCTGATAAAATTGAAGAAATATATAAAAAACGCGTTAAGATTGAGTATTTCATGGAAAAATTATACAGATAAAATGGTAGGCATAAAGATATTCCTATGGTTTTTGAAAGTGGAATTATAAACACTTTCTGATAAAATTGAAGATCTACAAGGAAAATATTCCTGAAAAAATTCAAGAAATATATAGAGAAGCATGTTAAAACTATTACATGGAAAATTATATAGATAAAATGGAAGGTATAAAAATGTTCGTAAGTTGATTGAAAGTAAAATTATAGACATTGTGTGATAAAACTGAAGATCCACATGGAAAATACTTCTGACAAATTTGAAGAAAAATACAGAAAAGCGTTAAAATTGAAGATTATCGTGGACAATTGTACCGATAAAATGGTAGGCACAAAAACATTCCTAAATTGATTGAAAGTGAAACTAAAAACACACCCCTCTGCCGACAAAACCAAAGATCTACATGAAAAACACCTCTGACAAAATCAAAGAAATACACAGAAAAAATGTTAAAATTAAAGATTATCATGGAAAATAATATAGTCAAAATGGTAGACACAAAAAGCATTACTGAATTGAAAGAGGAGTCACAAACATTTTCTGATAAACTCAAAGATCCACATGAAAAACATCTCTGTTAGACTGTTTTTTTGTTGGGGAATTGAGTCTATTGACATTATAAGATATTAAGGAATAATGATTGTTGCTTCCTGTTATTTTTTGATGTTCTTTTTATGTTTGTGTGGTTACTTTCTTTTTGGTTTGTTGGAAAAAGATTACTTTCTTGCTTTTTCTAGAATGTAGTTTCCCTCCTCATGTTGGCGTTTTCCATCTATTGTCCTTTGTAGGGCTGGATTTGTGGAAAGATATTGTATAAATTTGGTTTTATCATGGAATATCTTGGTTTCTCCATCTATGGTAATTGAGAGTTTTGCTTGGTATAGTAGTTTGGGCTGGCATTTGTGTTCTCTTAGGGCCTGTATGAGATCTGCCCAGGATCTTCTGGCTTTCATTGTCTCAGGTGAGAAGTCTGGTGTAATTCTGATAGGTCTGCCTTTATAGGTTACTTGACCTTTTTCTTTTACTGCTTTTAATATTCTTTCTTTGTTTAGTGTATTTGGTGTTTTGATTATTATGTGCCAGGAGGAGTTTCTGGTCTGGTCCAGTCTATTTGGAGTTCTGTAGGCTTCTTGTATGTTCATGGACATCTCTTTCTTTAGGTTAGGGAAGTTTTCTTCTATAATTTTGTTGAAGATATTTACTGACCCTTTAAGTTGGAAATCTTCACTCTCTCCTATACCTATAATCCTTAGGTTTGGTCTTCTCATTGTGTCCTGGATTTCCTGGATGTTTTGGCTCAGGAGTTTTTTGCATTTTGCGTTTTCTTTAACTGTTGAGTCAATGTTTTCTATGGTATCTTCAGCCCCTGAGATTCTTTCTTCTATCTCTTGTATTCTGTTGTTGATGCTTGCATCTATGACTCCTGAATTCTTTCCAAGATTTTCTATCTCCAGAGATGTCTCACTTTGTGATTTCTTTATTGTTTCTACTTCCATTTTTAGATCCTGGATGGTTTTGTTCAGTTCCTTCACTTGTTTGCTTGTGTTCTCCTGTAATTCTTTCAGAGATTTTTGTGTTTCCTCTTTAAGGGCCTCTACCTGTTCACCCATGCTCCCCTGTATTTCTTTCAGGGATTTTTGTGTTTCCTCTTTAAGGGCCTTTACCATTTGACCCATGTTCTCCTGTATTTCTTTAAGGGAGTTATTTATGTCCTTCTTGATGTCCTCTAACAGCATCGTGAGAAGAGTCTTTAAATCCAACTCTTGCTTTTCCGGTGTGTTGGGGCATCTGGGACTTGCTGTGGTGGGATAGCTGGGCTCTGATGCTGCCAAGTAGCCTTGGTTTCTGTTGGTAGGGTTCTTATGCTTGCCTTTCGCCATCTGGTTATCTCTGGTGTTAGTTGGTCTTGTCTCCAGAGGGAGATTGCCGCTCCTATGGGCCTGTAAGCCTGGTCTGGGAGACCAACTCTCTTCTGGCAGGGTCTGTGCACAGAAGGCTTTGGAGCTGCCTGGTTCCCCCCTGCAGGTGACGGCTGGAAGGAAAGACTCCTGTCCCCGCTGCTCCACTGATAGTATGCCCAGTGTGCTCCTAGCTGTACCGTTCCAGAGAGAGGTGGAGATCTCACCTCCGTTCTCAGAGGTGAAACCGCTGCTGGGAGATCATTCACTTCTGGTGGGCTAAGCACAGAAGGCTGTGGAGCTGCCTGGTTCCCCGCTGCAAATGGCTGCTGGAAGGGAAGACTCCTGTCCCAACTGCTCCAGATCGTATGCCCTGTGTGCTCCTAGCTGTACCCCTCCAGAGAGAAGGTGGAGATCTCACCTCCGCACTCAGAAGTGAAATCGCTGCTGGGAGATCATTCTCTCCTGGTGGGCTAATCACAGAAGGCTGTGGAGCTGCCTGGTTCCCCGCTGCAAATGGCAGCGGGACAAGATGTGGTATATTTACACAATGGAATACTACTCTGCAATTAAAAACAATGAATTCATGAAATTCTTAGGCAAACGGTCAGAACTGGAAAATATCATCCTTAGTGAGGTAACCCAATCACAAAAGAACACACATGGTATGCAGTCACTGATAAGGGGATATTAACCCAGAAACTCGGAATACCCAAGACACAATTCACATATCAATAGATTTCCATGAAGATGGAAGGAGAGACCCCTGGTCCTAGAAAGACTGGATGTAGAGGAATACCAGGTCAGAGAAGTGAGAGGAGGTTGAATGGGGAACAGGGGGAAGGAAGAGGGCTTTCGGGGAGGGAGGAAACGGGAAAGGGGAAATCATTCGGAATGTAAATAAAAAAATATAGAAAAAAAAAGATGAGCAAATAAGACTCTGTATTAGTTACCTCGTGCCATACAACAAATTGGTCAAAATTTTAGCAGCATGAAAAACTCACACATTTATTATCTCAAGATTTCTGTGAGTCAAGAATCCAACGGCAGGCTATCTGACTTCTTGTTTAGTATCTCTTAAAAGCCAACCATCACTTTGACTGAAGGAAGAACCACTTCCAAGCTCACGCCCATGTCTCTTGGATCTTGTTCCTTGAGGGTTGCTGGACTAAGGTCCTCAGTGCCTCACTGTATTAGTTACTTTTCTGTGTCTGTGATTAAATCCCTAACAAAAAGCAAGTTAAGAAAAAAATGAATTAATCCTACCTATCCATGAGCATAAGAGGTATTCCCATCTTCTTGTATCTTCTTCAATTTCTTTATTTAATGTCTTAAAGTTCTCATTACACAAATCTTTCATGTGCTTGGTTACAGCTATCCCAAGAGATTTTTCGGAAGCTATTGTGAAGGGTACTTCTTCCGTGGTTATCTTCCCTCGGTATGTTTGTCATTTATAGGAAAGCTACTGGTTTGTGTGAGTTACTATTATATCCTGCTACTTTACTGAATGTGTTTAGCAGTTTCCTGGTGGAATTTTTAGGATTATTTATGTATTCAATCATATCATCTGCAAATAAAAATACTTTGACTTCTTCTTTGCTTATATGTAACCCCTTAATCTCCTTCAGTTGTCTTATCACTTCAGCTAAAACTTCAAGTACTATATCAAATGTGTATGGAGAGAGTGGACATCCTTGTCTTGTTCCTGATTTTAATAGAAACTCTTTGAGTTTCTCTCCATTTGTCTGTGAGTTGGCTATAAATTACCTTTATTATGCTGAGATATGTCCCTCATATTGCTTGCCTTTCCAGGATTTTCATCATGAAGGGATGTTGGATTTTGTCAAAGGCCTTTTCGGTATCTAATGAAATGTTCGTGAGATTTTTGTCTCTTAGTATTTCATGTAATAGATTATGCTTATTGATTTATGTATATTGAACCATCCCTGCATCTCTGGAATGAAGCAAATTTTATCACAGTATACTTGAATTTGGTTTGCAAGTATTTTATTGAGAACTTTTACATCTATGTCCAGAAGGGATATTGATCAGAGTAATAGTGGCTTCGTGAAAAGAATTTGGAAGTGTCTCTTCAGTTTCTATTTTAAGGAATAACTTGAGGAGTGTTAGTTTTAGTTCTTTTATGAAGGTCTAGTAGAATTCTGCACTGAATCCATCTGGTCCTGGGTTCTTTTCAGATGGGAGATTTTAATTGCTGCTTTTGTTTCATTTATGGTTATTAATCTGTTTATATTGTTTACTATATCTTGGTTTAACTTTAGTATGTACTATATAGATCAAGAAATATATCCATTTCTTTTAGGTTTTCTACCTTAGTGGAATATATTTTTTTAAATATGTCCTCATTATTCTTTTAATTTCCATACTCTCTGTTGTAATATTTCCCTTTTCAATTCTAATTTTATTAATGTGGATTCTTTCTTTTTCTGTTGGTTAATTTGGCTAAATGTTTGCTAATTTTGTTGATTTTTTTTCTCAAAGAACCATCATGTATCTCATTGATTCTTTGTATTGGCTTTTTGGTTGGTTGGTTGGTTGATTCTATTTCATTTATTTGAGTCCTGAGTTTGTTTATTTCTTTCCCTTTATTCTTTCATGGTGTTATTTCTTCTCCAAATCCCAAAACAGCACTGCAAACTAGTACCAAGTATTCAAACACATGAGCCACTGGGGGACATTTCCCTATCAAACCACCACACTTGCCAACTATGAACAAGGCCTCCCTTGGCTATTTTCCAAGTAGGTGTCTTGTAAAAACAACTGGTTTTCCTAGGAATAAAAGAGCAAGAAAGCAAGAAAGAAAGGTCATTTCAGTGCACGAGCACACACATGCACACAATCACACACACACACGCTCAGGGGCAAAGCAGAAACAAGAAAGAAAATTTAAGGGGTTTTATTCCTATTCTTTTAAATATTTACTAGGCAATATCCCTGAAAAAATAATCTCTCAAAAGCAAGAAGGGGTGGGAAGAAGGGGTAGAAAAGGAAAACATTTTAAATACCATCAAGACGGCAAATACCATCAAGACGGCAGGCCTGGTAGCACCCTACAAACATATATACATACATACATACATACATACATACATACATACATACATACATGCCTATAATCTCATCTATTCAGGAGATGAAGTAAGAGGATCACAAATTTGAGGCCAGGCTGAGCAACATAGAGAGCCCCTGTCTTGCAAGAAAAAAATTAAAAGGAATTGGGGTTATAGTTCAGTGACAGAACATTTGCCCATAATATAAAGCCCTGGGTTCAGTCCCCAGCAATAATAAATAAAATTAGACTCAAGTTCTGCATGGATCACACGCCTATGGTCTCTCAGCACTTCGAGGTAAAGACAAGAGGATCTCAAGTTCAATGTCACCCTATAGGATACAGGATAAGCTCAAGACCAGTCTGTCTCAAAGGAAAGAAAAAAGAAGGAGGAAGAAGGAAGGAAGGAAGAAAAAAAGGAGGAAGGAAGGAGGGAGGGAAGGAAGGAAGGAACAAGAAAAGAAGTTCAAAACATTGAAATGTTGCCTAAAGCAAGGACTAACTATGTGACTCTTGTTCTATTACTTAGACTTTTTTAAATCTAATCTAACCCTCTCTCTCTCTCTCTCTCTCTCTCTCTCTCTCTCTCTCTGAAAGATTCACCCTAGCTTTTTCCTAAAAAGAAAAGTGGCTCACAATTGGCCCCTTAGGAGCCTAAGGTCAAAAGAGGTCATTTACCCTTTTTTCTAATAACTGCAAATCACCCAGGCACCTTCGCCAGTCAGCCATTTATTCTGGCATTTAAGTTCCCATAGTAATCAAAGGCTTCCTTCTTTCCTTCTGGAGCCAGATTGTATGGGATCAATGCATTTACCAGGGCATTTTAAGCCATTTAATTGGTATTCAAAGTGATGTTTCCGATTCTCTCTGCCTCACAGAAATGGATGCTGGATCATGCACAGGGTGTTGAGCTGTTTCTGAGAACTCGCTTTGAGAAAGCCCTTGCAATCACATCCATCGCGGCAGTCTCACACATAGAATGTGTGATAGCTGACTATTGAACACATCCAACCAGAAACAAATCATCATCATTAAGCATCACTGATAGGCCATCCACTAAGCAGATGTGTGCGGATTGGTGTTGCAATTACCTGCAGAAGAGTTGCCAGTAGCTATTGCCTCAGAATGGTTTTCAGACACATAGGAGTACTTTATATCTATTGTCTAATATGCCAGGACAGTGTGCATTTGGCAGTGCTGTTTGCAATTCAACTCTCTCTAATACTATGGGGCATTCTGAGTCTCAAATTTGTATGCTTTCTAATTACTCTTCTGTTCTAAATTTTTACCATTCATTTTCGGTTACATGGGTATCTGTAAATCATAGACAGAACCAGACAGTGGGTGCTGAATGGTCTATCCTCCAACCTCTGCCTACAGCACACCTGCACCCCTAAAAAAAAACCAACACAACAATAAAATCCCTGTCCTCAGTTACCAAGAAATAAGTAAAGTTCTCCATCTCTAAATCAAAACCTTGGAATGAGATAAGTTATATTAGGTTGTCCAATGAAGTTTTTAAAAAATCTAGGACATGGGAACTGACTGCCAAAGGTGGAATATGCTACGAAGCCAAAGAGACAGGCGAGCAAATCAGGAATAATTAGAAGCTTGACCACAGAAGTGTGTCAGAGGCAACAGAAGGTCCTCCATATCTAGAGGCAGGAGGATAGGGCTAGGCTAGAAAAAAACTAGCCCACAGATGATCTGAAAGTAGCTAAGATTTCTAATTGAGTGAACTTCCAGCATCAGTGATTGGCACAAAGTGCTCAGATGACTTTTTGGTGGCTTTATCTTCATGGGACTTGGGGATCATGTTTCCCCACAAATTGCAAATTAACAAACTCCCTCAGTACTGCCTACAGGTCTGTCCCTCTCTCAACACCCTCAGAGTCTGGCTGGTCATCTCCCTGACCCACACATTGTCAGATTGTCATAGGTTTGGATCCATTCACATGTTCTCTTTTCAGGCTTCCTTTAGCCCAGTTCCACAGTAGACTTCCATCTGTCCAGGCTGAAGAAGACCTTCTCTAACACCACACTCATCATGAGAGAAACCTTGAGTGCTTCCTCCTCCCTCCATGGCCTCACCTACACCTTCTCCCCCCACCCTGTGTGCCCTGCCTCCTTCCCCTGACCCCACCTGCCCCATCTCCTGCACCCCCCCAACCTCATCTGTCCTGCCTCCTCCTCCCTTCTCCCCCTTACCTCATCTGCCCCGCCTCCTCCCACCCCACCCCCCACCTCGCCAGCCCTTCTGCTATGTCTCCTTTACTTACAGCCACTTTCCTTCCTCACCTTGCTGCCTCTTGCTGCAATTCCAGGATTCAAGCAAAAAGATCCAGGTATCTGTGGGGCAGTAGACCATGAGAAGAGGCCTGGTCATCAGTTGAGCTAAAGGCTTGAAGCCCCAGAAACCCTGAAGGGACAGTGGGAGCTTCACCTGCTCCCAGGCACCAGGCCCCTGTCACATAGCCGCACCCCACATAGATTTCTGGCCATCAGTCACATAAGGGCAATGCCCCAAGCCCTTCCACATGCAGATGAGGCATCCCTAGGATCTCAGGCTAAGACAATAGGAAAAGAGACTGTAACCACAGTAGGCTCAAAACGGAGTTCTCCATGTAACTGAGGTACTTAGAGGCCCAGAGAGTGTTGCCAATAAGATCCCTTCCCAGATATTCCTCCCTGAAAATAGCATTTAATTTCAGACCCAGCCTGACAAGTGGAGTATGGTTTTACACATCCACTTTCCACCATGACAATAAATGCTGTATAACCATAGACTGCCTCTTTTCACCAAGATCCACTTTAGAGAGCCATGGAGAAGGCCTTTGCCTACAGAGCTGCAGTCTAGTCTCACATAGAATGCCTCTCTGCACTCATAGCCACAGCCACCACCAAGCCTGCCACTGTCAAACCAAGGACTATCCTCATGGGACCAACAGGAGTTCCCCAAACCTGACCCAGGCTAAATCCAGCCCAAGAACCCCAACTCTGTTCTCAGCTCTTCTGCGACTCCCAATGGTACCTGGATGTCCAAGAGCCCGAGAACCCCACGGCCTCATCTCAGGCCCAGGAACCCCCTCCCCAAACCAGCTCCAGTTTTTCCACATCTCAGACTGAGCTTCCCTACCCCCAGAGTGGAGTTAACATAGTCAAACTCCCCAATCCTGCCTCCCCAGGCAGCCATGCCCTGTGGCTGAGCGGACATGGGACCCACAACTCTACAGCATCCTGACATCCTCCATCACGCTCACCACCTCCACTTAGTTTCCCCCTTTTATTAAACATAGATATTTCTTCTTTCATACAATATAATCTAAATATGCTTTCCCTTCCCCCTCCAATTCTTTCCCACCCATTCTCCTACCCAGATTCACTCCCTTTCTGTCTTTCATTAGAAAAGAACAGGCTTCTAGGAGATAACAACCAAACATGACAAAATATAATAAGATGAAAGAAAAGTCATCGTATCAAAGTTGGACGAGCACACAGTAAAATAAAAGAACTCCAAGAGCAGGCACAAGAATCAGAGACTCACACATTCACACATTCAGGAGTCCCATAAACACACTGATAGCTATAGAATGGATGCACAGGACCTGGTGCAGACCTGTGTAGCCCTTATGCATGCTGCTTCTGTCTCTGTGAGCCCAAATGACCTTTGCTTGTTTGTTTTAGATGACCTTGATCTCCTGGTATCCTCTGTCCCCTGTGTCTCCCCAACCCCAACCCCTCTTCCACAGGCTTCCCTGAGATCTATTGAAGAGACTTGATGGAGACATCTTGTTTAGAGCTGTGTGTTCCAATCCCCTCCTCTCTCTCTCTCTCTCTCTCTCTCTCTCTCTCTCTCTCTCTCTCTCTCTCTCTCCCTCTCTCTCTCCACAGTGTCTGGCTGCAGGTCTCTGTATTTGCTCCAGGGGTCTCCCACTTGCTGCAGGAGGAAGCATCTCTGATGATGGCTGAGAAAGTCATTTCATAATGTGTTCTGCTTTCTTAGGGCTGTTCTTCCTGCTGAAACAGGATTCTCCAGCCAAGAGACCCAGGAGACACTTTAGTTTGTATCAGATAGATAGGCGTTGTGTTATTTTGTTTTGTTTTTTAATCAAATGTTTGTTTACCAGGGAAACATTCAGGGATTTTTACCTAGAATTTTAATTTTTGTTTCTGTTGTTACTGAGAATTTTTGTCTTCGTTTGTGCCAATTTTAACTTCTCTTTCCTTTATTCTTTTCTTTAATGATCTATTCCTATGCATTCAAACTTCTTTTATTTTCTTTTGAAAGTATTTTTTGTAATCCTCTTTTTCAAAGTATTAACACTCAAAAAGAACATTCCTAATGCCTTAATCTTGCACTTCAACTTCAAACCATCTTCTGTGTCTTTTCACCATTTCCCCCGTGGGTTTTAGTCCGTTAGCCTCTTACTCTCTTATCTCTTTCACTTTGATGTAGGTAACCTTTTACTTCCTTAGTTTTCATTTTTTTATGCTGATCCAAAGTCTTGTTTGTTACATTATCGTGACTTGTAATTCTTGGTTCTTATTTTTATCTTAAATTTCATTGACAGCTTTCTGGCTTCCTTTTTAACCGATTTTAGTTGCAGCTTTTTCATTCCCCACTTTCTTTAACAAACCTCACTCTCTTTATCTAATCTTTTCACCCTGAATTTTATTTATGTCTCTATTCTTTTACATTTTTCTGAACTGGGCCTTTACTCTTTTCTATTCTGCTCTTTGCATTTTAATTTTTAATCACATCTCAATGTTTTATCTTTAACATTTCTGTAACCTTTATTAATTTTCTTACTTTACTTAAGTTTCATTTCCTTCTTTTCTTCTCATACATCTTTATTTTGTATTATTGGTCTTAAAAATTTGCTAGCTGGAAACACAGGAAAACTCCCATTTTACTCCAGAGTAAGATACAATTCCTATGATGGCCCAATCCCTATACCTTATGGGCTAGTGTCCTCACACCTTCCAAATAGACTTACAAGATCTCCACCTCCAGACTGGCATGCTCTGAGTGGTGCTGATGGGTTGTTGAGACAATGCTAAGTTCGGTAGAGGACATTGCTTCGACATCTCATGCTATCTCATAGATATGTCCTTAAATTCACTTTTAGGGACCTATTTTGGTTTTGTGGATATTCCCAAGCTTCAGTCAACATTGAAGTATTTGGGTTTTTTTTGTTGTTGTTGTTGTTGTTGTTGTTTTGTTTTGTTTATCCCAATGAAATGAAACAGCAAGTAGTTTAAGGATAGGGATGTTAAATTCTTTCAAGACCATGAAAGGAACACTTTTCTGAGTCGGCCATCAAGAACAGGAGGAAGTACTAATCCTAGTTCTACCTCTTGTACACGCTGCTCATATCCCCAGACTGCACCAGCTACCAGAGATCTCAAAGCGAAACAGGTAGTCAACTCCCAAGCAAGTTCCCTGGGCCAGACCTGACAGCGGGCGCCACTCACACTACCCTCTCCCTTCATTGTATCATATATTTTTCACTGTGGCAATCTTCTTACCTGCTAATTTTACACTACTGTGTGGCGTTTTGCATCATGGTTTTTAATCATCATAAGTCCCTCTGACACAGTGTTGCCACCTGTTAATCTTAGGCAAGATAATTACCGACTTGCTACTTCATCTTCCTCATCTTGGACATGGAGTGGTATTGTCTACCTAGTGGATGGTATGAGGAATGGGGTCATCCTGCATTCCAGCTGTTAGCACTGTGTGGGGCACACAAGACAAACCTAATAACTGAAATTAAAATCAGGTAAGGACACTGTGAAAGAACTAAAACTATCTCCTAAGTGAAGCAAAGACTGGAAGAATGCATGGGGAGTGTTGACAACGTTAGGGGCAACAGTTCCTTCCATCCCACCTTCTCTTCTGCAGAGTGAGCTGCAACAAGAAAGAGAGGAGCCTGGACTCCAGCCTGGACACGGGCAAGTCCTGAGATTTCTTGATCAGCAAGAAACAGCAAGAGTGATTGTGTGCATTTCAGACACAGCCTTCAACCTTCCTGAGAACTTTTACTCCCTGCCTGTAAAAAGCCAGCCACCATTTGAAAGTGCTACTCCCTTAAGATAAACACCCTAAGGAATCTTAAGACCTGTGGAGTGGAGAGGGCCTAGAGAATGAGAAGCCATGTACAAAAGGAAAGACAAAGTGCCCCAAAGGTACATGTGCATATAGAGCCATCTTGAAAAAGTACCTGATCAGCCCCTCTGTCATTCATCTCACTGGCACCCAGTAACTCAGTCACAAACTCACTCTAGTTCTGAAGGATGCTGAGTTATACATAAGTGAATCCCAAATGGACAGTGATTGTGCATCTAGATGATAAAAGTGATCTCCTTGTGTGCACTTACTCCAAAAATCAAACGAAGATATCTAGGCTCTGTGGAAATTAGTTATGCAATCAATTAGCAATGTCTGCATAGGACAGGAGTTGAAACACTCCTAACAGGCATTGAAAACATTATGTGTGACTTCAGTCCATGGTTTCTGATTTACTGTTACAAAATTGTAGGCCATCAATATTTTCTACAATTTTCTTTAAACATAAATTAACATTTGAACAGCTACAACTCCTGAACTTTGTGCAAATCTATTTCCATGAACTACAGGTTTCCTTTCCTTTTAATTTTTTTTTTTATTTTAAGTGTATGAGTGTGTACTCTGTCTGCATGTAAGCATGTGCACTATGTGTGTCTGCTGACATGGAGGTCATAAGGGGTGCTGGAACTGAAGTTACAGATGGTTGTGAACTATCACGTGTGTGCTGGGATTCAAGCCTGAGTCCTCAGAAAGAATAACAATTTTTGTTTTGTTTTGCTTTGCCGCCACTCTAGCCCCCACAGATACTTTGCAGACCAGCTAGAAAATGAAGAAATTGAGTTGAAGCAAGGTTTATGACCATAAATCCATCAATAAAAATATATTTGGCTGAAACAGACTTCAAGCTCCAAGAGCTTCATATACACAACCGTGAAAAAATTCACACATGCGCACAAATAATTATTTTTTAATTTTGTATTTCGTTAACTGTGAAATCATAAGTGTGAGTTTAAATTTTTTAGCAACACAGTAATTCATCTAATTACAGTACACACAAAACCCTACACATATATAAATACAGTTACTCTCATTCAAGAGAGAACGTGCCAGAGGTTTGTCTTCCTCCCCACCCCCACCTGAACCATCTCAGCTGCTCTCTGAAATCGAGAGGGCTCAGTCTGACACCAAATGGAAACCTCTGCTATCCCTTGGAGCCTTATGTACAGCAGTACATTGTGATCAATTGACTAACCTTATTCAGCTCCATGGTCCCAGTTATCTTATAAACCAAGCCAATTCCCTTATCTAGGCATGAGGCATCCGTCCCCAACAAGAGGATTCATCCCACACAAGTGCAAAACCAAAGTCAGAGGCTTGGCTTTTGCCTTCAAGAGGCAAAGTTCAGGTTGGATTGGTCTGCCTGATTAATGTCAGACCATACACAGTGCAGCAAAATTGAATCAGAACCATCAGTGACTTGGCTTAAGACAAACTATTTGGGATCAGCCTCTCTGTCTTTTAGCAACATCCTTAGGAACATCCCAGTGAAGGTCAATAGGCAGAAGAGAAAATGGATAACTTACACTTTTAAATTCTCAGCTTATATATCAGTCTGTTACAGCTATCATAACAAACTACTGAAGACTTGTGCCTCAACAATAGGAATTTATTGCACAGGGGTCTGGAAGCCAGGAGTTCAAGATCAAGGTATTAGCAGATTTGGTTTCTGCTAAGGCCTCTCTCTGTGGCTTGCAGATGGCAGCCCTTTCTCTGTCTTCATTGGTCCCTTCCTCTGTATGTATACACCCCTAGTATTTCTCCCTCTTCTAATGGCATGGGGCACAATGGACTAGGACCCCACTATTACAACATCATTTAACCTTCATTTCCCCCTCAAATGCTTCATCTCCAAATACAGTTCCATTGGGTGCTAAGAGTTCAACCTCAGCAAGGAGGAAACAATTCAGTTCATAACATGCTAGGGTCCTATTTAAATTTTACTGACTAGAAGATACCTAATTGATGAGAGGTTCTAAAACCCTTCAGCTCCAAGTGTACCTGGAAGGAGGGAAGAACCAGGCATGAGCAATCACTCACCATCTCAGGCTCAAAAGGCAAGACAAGAAAATGGAGAACAGCAAATAACCTGTGATTGGGCACACAGTCCTCACAATCTCCAGAGAAGAGGAGAACAAAAAGAATTGGGAGAAATTGGTAATTGGCACTCATTTGGAGGTACAGGGTAGGCTGAGACACAGGGGACAGCATCTAGGGGTGTGTTCACCTGCTTTACCTGTGTTTAGGCAATGATCCCCAGCTCCGGGGAGACAGAAATGGAAACTGAGTCAGCTATGAATGTCCACATCCCTTCCCACTGCAGTAGGAACTCCAATAGCTGGTGTTTGGGAGCTATATTTAGACACCATTTCCTTCTGGCATCTGGGTAGAATCTATAGCCAGCAGTGGCCACCATACTGCACACTGCCCATCCCAAAGATCTTTTACCCACAGTTGGTAATTATCTGGCTACCCCAGTAGGACATACACACACACACACACAATTTCCTAACAACTCAGGGAGAGAAAGAACCTTCATCAGTCGTTCTCCTCATCCGTGGGACTGAATGGAACAGCTCAAGATTTCCCCACAGGCCAGAGGGAAAGTAAATTACTCTCATATATTAAGAGGCACCAAATAAACATGTCAACTCTAGAAATGCCACAGAGCCATCTACTGGTCATTAGTAAGGAAACAAACAAAAGTGTTCATCTGAAAACAGTGAATATGGGGGGGGGGACAAAAATAAATTCAACCCTAATAACTTCATTATAAAAATGTGATGGGAAGTATCATCTCATTCCCTTCACCACTAGGAAATCTCTGAGATATTGAAAGTCAGCCATGCCCTTAGTAAATGTGGTTAAGGAATTTGAATTGTATCCATCCAGGAGGTCATTAAGGTCCCATTCTCTCCATTCTACACGTTCACATCCTATGAACATAAAACACAGATTCACTTTATGAAATCTGAAACACGCAAGTTTAATTAAGGAATCTGAAATCCCACAGTGTGACTGACAAATGATACAGTTAGCGCCCAATTGTCTGCTATTAAGTGGATCGGCACTACAGCCCCAGAGCTGGGCAACAGAGAACGATTCCCAGAGACTTAGGTTGGGGACCAGGTGAAGGTAATAAAGGCCACATTCAAGCAGGAACCCACTTTTAACAGCAAACTGGATTCAGAAAGTGATCGAAAATAGCAAGCAGTCTTGAAGTCGACAAAAAACAATTCCTCACCCCTAACCACACTCCCTATACACAGGCCCAAAACGTGAAGCTAATGTGGTTTCTGCTTCCACGTACAAAACCAAGAAAGGCCTCCCAGGCAAAGAAATGTTCTAAGAAACACCTTGGGGTCATTTTCATAGCTTATGGGCAGAATTCCAAAATCCAGTCCAGGACATGATCCAGCCTGCGGTGAAATGCTACATTTGAGCACAGAACGGCTGACCTTCCGTTTAGGGTCAGAAATCGGCTAATCTGTTTCTCAGACTTGCTTTGCAGAAGCTGAGCAGATAGGATGAAATTTAACTGAAAAGATGCCAGACACCTTGTCTTCCCTTGAAAATCTTAAAAGATTCCGGAAAGACCATGCGTCGAGCTCACAGCGCCACCTACAGCTCTCTAGGCTCAACTCATCACTGCCCTGTTCAAAGGCTGTCCTGGAGAGCAGAGAACCTCTTGTTTAATGTTAGCAGGTATTATATTTATTTGGGGATGCGTGAAGGTGGAGAATACGGCAGGAAGGAGGTTTCGTCGGTGATTGGTTATATGCCTGATTGATTATAGAGTTTGGGGGATTTGTTAACAGCTTCTAAAAACATGGTGGTTTTTCCTCCAAGACCTGTTTCAAGAAGTCACCAAGATGTACAATCAATCAGACAAGACTGTCAAGAGCATTTGACATTGAAATATGTTGTCTAACAAGCAGTCGTTCATCTCCCTTCGTTGAAATTACCAAAGAAGCTCTGAGGCATAGAATCCTCAACATTGCAGAAGATGGAGTTGGGTGTGGTCACAGCTGAGAGTTCTGAAAAGGACTCTGCAGTTGCCTTCCCACCAGTTCCTCCTCTGTCTGAAGACTACCCTCACTGGGATGTGTGTGTGTGTGTGTGTGTGTGTGTGTGTGTGTGTGTGTGTGTGTGTGTGTGTTGGTGTGTGTGTTGTCAAACGGATCAAGCTCCTACTATTAAGCCCAGAGGGAGAGAGAAGATCAAAAGAAGGAAAGGAGCACAAAGGGGAATTCCTGCCCTTTGGAACTTGTACTGCCAAGTCTTATCCTGCCACTTCACTATAATCAAACTGTAGCGCACAGACCCATGCTTTCTATCAACTTTTACTTGCTCGGAGAAGGAAAAGATCTGAATCAGTCGAAGAAGACTTCATAATGAGTGGGAAATCTGACTTTAGGTTCAAGCTCAAATGTCAATGGAGAATGCAGCCAACAGAAGAGATGATATAAGCCAAGTCACGGAGGTAAAGAAGTACTAGCTTGTGCTAGGTAAAATGGCGCCCCCACACACACATACCACACCAGTCAGAGGCACGGGTGTGATCACACACTGCTCTGCTCTGTTCACACACACACACACACACACACACACACACACACACCACCACCACCACCACCACCACCACCACCACACCACACCAGTCAGAGGCACAGATGTGATCACACATTGCTCTGCTCTGTTCCCTCGTATGTTCTTCACACAACACTTCCCATCATCTGATTTGCATGTGTCTGCACGTTCACTTTCTCCCTCCCCCATGACAAGATACATAATCGCGGGGTCACACTGCTATTCTTAGGCTCACTGCTCTTCTCCGTGGCCAAATCAGGGGATGGTACTCTAATTTCTAGATAAATACGGAAGAGAGCTGGAAGGAAGGGAAAGTGGGAGGGAGCAAAGGCCTAAGCATCTTCCAATAAACATGAGTCATACAATTAGATGGCCTAGAGGGATGGAAGGATCCCTAATGCTGGACAAGAAGATTGGGATAATTTCTGTCTCCTCTAAGCTGTTCAAAAGGTAATAACAGTGACTATGACTAGGCCATCAAAGCTTAATTGTATGGGATGAATTTTAAGGGGAAAGATGACTGGATGAGAAAGAAAGAATTGCTCTATGTCACATGCTGATAGTGATGGGTCATACCCTCGAATAAAATGTAACTCTGAGGTCTTAAAGATATAAACAAATCAGTGAGCATAAGTCTAGCATGTTCTGTGTCTGAAAGTATGGAAGTATTCACAAGTCAATGGACACCTGTCAAAAGGACCCAGAACCAGCCTGGAAGTGGTACCAACCACTAGTCAAACTTTTAAATGCTAAACTTCAAAGAAAACAGTGATAGTGGTGGCTTACCCATTGCATAAAGTAAAAAAATCCATGTGACACTGAAGAAAGAGGCTAATCAAGAGATTCCAAGGGAGAGCTCTTCTTCCCAGTGAGTGCCAACTAACAAATACAGATGGAATGATGGGAAGAGGAAACCACCTTCTGAAGCCATCATAAAGGAAGTCACCAGCAATTGATAAGGCTGAATAGAGAACCCCGCACACTAGTAATCACAGTGAAAATAGTGACTACAGTGAAGAAATGTGACAGAATCCAATTTGATTAAGTACCACGGTGAGAACTGAGGGAGGGGTTGGCATCATGTGCCTTCCAGGCCCAGGTTGGCCTTCAGAATGAAAGGCCAGTACTCTAAGCTTTTCTAGACCATGCAAGAAATGCTGAGGAGACATTCTAGGCTGCAGGAAACTAAGGAGACATTACAACTATCCAAGGAAATGTGGTGCAAGATCTTGTACCAGAATGGCAAACATGACCTTGTTGGGACAGTTGTGTCTACTGATCTGAAGACTAGATGACCGTGGCTAGTCTTGGAGCAGATGTAATTAAGACGTGGAGTGTTCTAAAACAAGGTCAAACACTCCGCCCTGCTTGTTGAAGGAAGTAAACAATGCAAAACCTTCAGGGAGTCCTTGACCAGATTCACTGGGGCCTCCCTCTCCAAGCTTTTATTAGCACTAAGTGTTCATACTCCCAGACAAGCCGAGCTGCCTGGAAGAAGCAAAGAGCTGTGGAGCTTCCAAGAGGACACTCTCCAACCTGTTAGGCTGCCTGCAGATTGTTCAGTGAACTCCAGGTCTCCAGCTTTCACGCTGTCTGTCACCCATCCTGGGGTGGCCTTTCAGTGATGTAGCTGTCTGAGTCATTTCTGCTCCTGTAAGTAACCCCTCACCTATATTCCTGTAAGTAACCTGAATAAAACTCACTGGTTAGACCTTGGCCATATTCTTAGTTTGGTCTGTCTTTGGTTCCTATCTAGAGTAAGTCAACATTTGTTCATGTCGCCCCAGGAATGGTATCACACAACAGGTGGAAATGTACCAGTGTTGTTTATTGTTTTATTTGAAGGATTGTATGGTAGTTATTTAGAAAATTTGCCTTCTCAGGAATGCCTACCTGGCATATTTAAAAAGATTGCAGCATTATGTCTGAAGTTTGCCCTAATATATCTCATTTTAAAAAGAGTAATAATAATGACTATATATAATAACGGTTTTATTTTAATTGCAGAAGATAGTGTATGAAGTCACTTTGCACATGGTCAATCCACACTGCCAGTTGGTTATCTCTTCCAAAGAGAGGAAGAAAATGCTAAGGCTGAGTTTCCATCATAAGAGGGTGAAGCTCTTGTGATGACCAAGTCCCAGTGCCTGGTTAGTAGTAATTACAACAGATACTTAGAACATGCAAGTATAATGATAGTTCT
The DNA here is from genome assembly GCA_036184795.1 of Tokudaia tokunoshimensis. Lineage (NCBI taxonomy): Eukaryota > Metazoa > Chordata > Mammalia > Rodentia > Muridae > Tokudaia > Tokudaia tokunoshimensis. The sequence goes on along the minus strand of BTHU01000004.1, from coordinate 97,471,468 downwards.
TTCCAAATGCCACAGCACTTTGGGAACCATAATCTATCTCATTTACCCCCATAGCACTCCAATGAAACAAGCAATTATCATTATTATTGCTGGTATTTGTATATTATTGTTATGGTTGCTATCTTGATGAAATGGCAGTGCTGGGACTTCAGAGTAGTGCTAAATAAATAATAATTAAAATGATGCTTCTCCTTTATAGACAGAGAAACAAACTAGTATTCATATATATACAAAACACCCTGATATTCTCTGGACCACAGAGGCCTCTCTCATGTCCAAAGGAAAATTCTAGGATTTTGTACACATACAGTTTGGAACAGGTCCTCCTGACTTCCGCAGTCCAAGGAGTAGGCTATGTGACCTTCAGTACAGTCAATCGCCTGGTTTTTACCTCTGTATTTTCACTCATGCCATCTTTTTTCTGGGAACCTTCTTCCAATACAGTACAGATGCCCAAGGACAAGTTCTTGAGCTGAAGTTAGCAAATATAGGTCTGTCATCCAGAAAACAGGGTATAGTGCAGACCATGAAGTTGGTTTAAGCAGTTCTTCTGTAAGTAACAAGTCTCTGAACCCAAGACATTTCACAGTGGTTTATCAAGAGGGAGAGTTAAACAGGGGCAAAGGATTGAGTGGCTCTGAACAGTCAGTGTTTATCCTGGGCTTCACTGGTACAGGCCCTTGTCCTCAAACTAACAGTTGAACTTTTTATATGAAGAATTGCCCCTCCCCTCCCAGGCATTCAGGCAAGCTTCGACTCTGACTCCAGCTCTAGTGATTACTATGGGGCCTTGCTCAAAATTCTCTGCCCCTCCAAACTTATTCTCTCATTTAAAGATGCATATAAAGATAGAAATTCTGGGCTGGAATATAGAAGCCAACCACATCTATTTTATAGCCTGTGAGTGTCATTGTTCAAAATCAGAAATGCGCGGCTGTTTTTAACCCTGGATGGCATTGATCAGATCGGTTTTAGTGACTTGATTTCTCATTTGTTTCTACCTGTGCAGTTATATGGTTTACACAAGCCAGTACTCAGGATTTCCTGATGGTTGTAGCTTTGTTCCCACTCTGGCTTCCCTGACTTCCCCTCTGGTGCCAGACCAGAGACTGGCCAAGGGCAACTATGGATTCATCATTATGTCTGATCAGAAATGACATTCCTGCCCAATTGGACCCCAGACGACAGTGTGTAGTGACCAAAAGCACAGTAGGAACCTATCATAAAGTCCAAATACCTATTTAAAAATTAGGGGGACCACTAGACATGGTGGCATATGCCCGTAATTACACCACTCCAGATTCTGAGCCATGAGGATTGCAAGTTTGAAGCCAGCTCAGGATGACTAGAGACATCCTGTCTGAAAATAACATAAAATAAAATAATGCTTTTTAACAACAAATTAGGAAGAGGGGAAATCATGCACCCTTCAAAGATGTCACTATTGAGTCAGTCAAATGAACCAGCCAGTAAGGGCATTAAATGAAATGTTCCAATAGGTAAATCTGAGTAAAGTAGTAAAGTCTGAGTGAAGTCGCTCTTTGTGCTGTATCATGTTTACAGTTTATTGTAACTTTCAGATGCCAGAAGAAGAGGAGAAGGAAGGGGAGGGGCGGAGTCATGTCTCCAATAGGAGACTGGAAGAGCCAAGGGATACAAAAAAAGCTGACACCTCCTTTGATCTCCTGCTGCTGCTTTCCAATACTGTTAACAATGACAATTTCATTTGCATAAACATGGCTAATGTTTTACAATGCTCTTGTGAAATTCAGACACTACTTTACATGCCTTACATATATTAACACATTCCATAATGGTTCATAGACTTATCTCATTTGATAGCTTGACCTCAAGTTTATGAATGAGAAAAGAGCAAGAGTGAGCAAGTCAATAGTGAAGTGCCTCACTCCTGCCTGTGATGGGATGCTATGACCCCAAGACTCACTCCTGCCTGTGATGGGATGCTGTGACCCCAAGACTCACTCCTGCCTGTGATGGGATGCTGTGACCCCAAGACTCACTCCTGCCTGTGATGGGATGCTGTGACCCGAGGACTCACTCCTGACTCTGTGAAGGGATGCTATGACCCCAAGACTCGCTCCTGCCTGTGATGGGATGCTGTGACCCAAGGAGTCACTCCTGACTTTGTGATGGGATGCTGTGACCCCAAGACTCACTCCTGACTCTGTGATGGGATGCTGTGACCCAAGGAATCACTCCTGACTTTGTGATGGGATGCTGTGACCCCAAGACTCACTCCTGACTCTGTGATGGGATGCTGTGGCCTGAGGACTCACTCGTTGCTCCTTCTCTTTCAGTTGCACCTCCCTCCATCCCAGGTGGCTTCCAAGCCTGGGAGAGCACCAACTCACATCACTAGAAGAGCTTTTAGAACACAGGTCCTCCAGCCCCACCTCCTGCATACTGAACAGACATGGAAAGGTCTGTCTCATGGCCTCCCACAGCTCTCCCCACAGTGGCGAATTTCCTTCTCCTCATCCTTCAAAAACACTCAAGAGAAAGGTAATGCTGGCCCTGCCAACAGTCCCAAGCTTTCCTCCAAGTGTCAAAGGTGCCCCCTTGCCTGCCCTGGAAGCCATAGTATGAGCAGAGGGGCATGTGGTTTCCATGCAGAGATAGATGCCTGCGGATGGCAGCCACCCGTTCACAGGTCTGATCACAGCAAGCTTGCTGGGATGTGTTGTTGTGGATAGCCCTGGGGCTGTTAGTATTTTGATGCTAATTCTACTTCCCCAAGAGGGGCTGCCTAGGATGAGGAGTAAATCCTGTACTCCTGTGACCCTTTTAATGAATAAAGATTTCAAGGAAACAAATCACTGGGCAAGTAGGCAGGACTTCTGAGTCAGAGAGGGACAGCAGAGAAGAAGGGAAGGACAGACTTGGGGACAGGAGCTTGGAGCCAAAAATGTAGGTAGCAAAGGACCGGGTTTGGATCCTTTTGGATCCACTACTGGAGGTTTTAACTTACAATGACTTACTATTAGGATGCTAGTTGCTGTGCCCAACGGTTGTGTTGCCTTTTGATTCTAAACTAAGACTGTGGTGTTTCCTTCACACTACGACTTGACTGAGCTCTAGAGACAAGGTACGACGACGGTGGAGCACTCTAGCCAGCCACAGGAATTCGGAAGTGTGGGGTTGGCATGGCAGTGACTCACCATGGGAACTTAGTGAGCCAGGTGGCATGATTTCAGAGTCCTGGGTCAGAGAGTCCGCCAAAGATGAGAACAAGGCCCATCGGTGCCTTGCTGGAGATAGCATGCATTGCATTTTTTTAATATTTCACAAAACAATGTGTTACCATATTTAGAAGCTTAGAGTCATCCAACACAGGAACAGTGAAGGCTTCTGCCCCAGAGGGAGACTGGGGTTTTGTATTCCAAATATGGTGGGACAGTCAAAGTACTGAAAGTGGCTTAATGAAGCACAAAATGGATTCCATGTTTTGTTATGTTTTATTTTGGTTTGGTATTTTGTCGTATTGGTCTCTTGGTTTGATTTTCATCTTTCTTTTTGTTTTGTTTTGTTTTAAAGAGAGATAATAAAATTGGGTGGAAGGGGTTGGGTGGAGGAAAAATAATATGATCAAAATCTGTTGTATGGGAAAAAATAATAAATTTAAAACAAAAACAGAAAGCAAGTTTGAAAGCCATCACTTTTAATGAACTGCACATCAGAGTGGAGAGTGGCTAGTCACAGACAGAATCAGCCAAAGCCAGTACTCTGTGGAGAGGGGATAAATGTGGACAAACAGCACTGGGGACACTCACACAGGGGACAAACAAGTAGAGGGGAATGAGGCTTGGGGCTAAATGATGCCAATCCCAGGGAGAACCCAGAATAGGCCTGGGGTGTGTTCTAATTAACTGTGTAGGCTTGTACTACATATGTACACACACACACACACACACACATACCATGTGACCTGCCAACCACAGCTTACAACAGCCCCTGAGCATTAGCTCCCTTCTGTTTCATATGACAGCCCAGCTTTCTACAAGACTCTTCACTGGAAACACTGTTCCCTGTTAGACTGGAAGTTGCATAATTTCCAGTTCTCGAAGTGCCCAAATGCAGCTCTCAGTGTTGCCAGTCCTTTGACTTAAACAAGGAGGGAGAAGGTGTGTCATTCTTACTCATCAAAGGTGTTTCCACTAGGGAGCGGAAAAAGGCAAGCCTTTAGCTCAATAGGAAGAAAGCTCTGACTGCCCTTGTCATTTCATAGTCACATGACCCAGGCAAGTTACTTCCTTTGAGCCAGGGACCCTCTCTAAAACACAGGCTTTCCCTTCCTGAGGTCCTGGGGGTAAGATAAGGCATTGTATGCAAAGCTCCTGACCAGCCATATGCTTCCAAGTGCCTGCCCCTCCATCTCAACTCTCTGAGATCAAGACTAAGCAAGCTCAGCTTCACAAGAAACCACATTGCCCTCCTTACAGCGCCAACAGGACTTAATCAAAACAGTCCCACTTAACAGGCTAGTTTTGCTCCTACTATTTCCCTGTGCACAATTCTAGCTAACAGATTTAGCATTTCATCTCCCAAACATGTCTCGTAATGGAAGAAAACTTAGACATCTGTGATAGTCAGGTTACCATAAATGCCTTATCTGTAAGTATGAGGCTTCAGTGACCATAGGCACCTGAACACCACCACCATTTGTGAGGTGGTATTCACTACCCGATGCATTTGTCACTTACACACCCCTTTCTTACACACCCCTTTGTGTAAGGAGTAGCTTTAGAGAAGCAAAGCCCGTGCTTTCAGTACTGGAATCAAGATGAGTAACGCTTTATGGATGATACCCTGGGGGTGTAGACAAGGGCATCTTTCTTGCCTATGATTATCTCTCGGAGAGAGATAATTAAACAATAAGTGGGACCTTGCCACACAGAAGGGATCAAGCATCCTGACAGCTGAAAGGTGAAGAAACAACAGCATGCTGCACATCTGGAGATGCAGGTCCTCGTGCATTATGGGAAGGAGGCCTGGGGACATGGACTGGGGTCTCAGGTGACTGGGCTACTCTGTGCAGCACTCATAGAACTTCAAGTCAAGGAGAAGCAGATGAGATGAGCAGCTTGGCGTGGCATGTACCCATCCAGTCAGGCATTGCTAAGCAGATGAAAGTGGATCAGGAAGAATAATGACCAAGCAGATTTCCGAACAGGCCCTGCCTGCAGTTCTAGCAGGGAGTGCTCACCGCCAGGTAACAGAAAGGAGCGGAGAAGTTGTTGCCCTTCCCTCCTCCTTTATAGACCATTCCGTCACTGGTTTGGGCAGAGAGCCCACCAAGAGCTCCTATGACCAGGTATAAACAGGTGCTACCTGGAAGCATGGTGCCAGCAGGCAGAATCCCAACCTCCCTGCAGATGCTGTACTCCTTCTGCCTGCCTGGGAAGATGCCAGATAAGGTTCACGGGGTCCTTCTCTGAGAAGTTGGATTCCTCTTAAGCCACATGCACCTCCTACTTCCTCCAAGACTGGATCTCCTCTTATTCACCTAAGAACCTCCCGCAGCCAGCCAAGACCCATACAGTTCACAAGTTCAGAACAATTGGAGAAGCAAGCACTGTTAACTGGGCAGACAGGTCAGCAGCAGCTTCCTATCCTTGTGACACATCTTTCATTGAAGATGAGCTCCATCCTCAGGTCTTACAGCCCTGCTCAAGGCCAACTCAAAACCATCCCCAAGAATGGATCCATGATTGATTCAGGAAAGTGATAAGCCACAGCCATGATCAGCACAGGGAGAGGACCTGCAGGAGGAAGCAGCCAACAGAAGAAAAAGAAAAAGGCTTCCCCACCCATCTCCTCAGTTGTCTCTTCATCACCTGAAGTCGCACGCACACACACACACACACACACACACACACACACACACACACACACATCTAGATTCATTTAGAATGTTTGTGAGGACATCCACGCCAGCCTAGAAACTATAAGGTTTAGACCATCTCTCAGGCCTTGCAATTACCTAGTTTGATGTGGTCAACTTTCAGAGGGTCAGTTAAGAAGATGCAGGTAGAACTCAATGCACAACTCAATTAATGTTTAATTTGCTTTAATTTGAATTAATTTAAAGAAATTAACTCTATACCACTCAGTCAGCTTTTAAGTATTATTCAGTAAATATAAGTTGATATCTATTATCAATAAGACCATATGTAAGACACTGTGTGGGTCAGACACACGGCATGCTCCCCACTGATCATATGGAATTCTGGCTGTTACCATGTTCTGCTGTCATCATGCTGTGATTCAGTGGAGGCTCGACACTTTCATTCTGCACAAGCAAAAAAACACATCCTGTTATGAAAGACAGACAATTCTTTTAGTTAAGAATAATAACTGATGTTCCTAAAAACTTAGCATGTTATTCAAAAAACATTAAATTATACTAAGTAGTCTCTAAATAAATAAATAAATAAATAAATAAATAAATGTGGTCAACAGCCAGGATCACTGGGGCCAGAATCCTGGCAATTTCTGCCTCTCCACAACCTTCTGAAAACCAACATCTTTCCAGGTTCTAGTTTCCAGAGTTCTTGATCACTTGCTGTCCATGAGCTAGGAGTCATTCTCCAGGGCTAGACTGTTCATATTTCAGGATTTGCAGACTACACATGGGCTCTCTCATCACTACCCAGCTATGTCTTTACAGTGTGATTACCTGTAATCACATTCCAAGAAATTTTTATTTACTTTAAAAAAAACGGTAATAGGCTGTGTCTCATGGGTTATAATTTCACATCAGCCACAGTATTTAAGTTTTCTGCTTATGGTTGCCATACAGTGTTTTCTGCAATTCTGCTGATATGACACCTAGCCCAAGTATGTGTGAGCTGTGAACAGAAACATGTTAATAAATGTAAAAAATAAGTGATCAATATTGTGATAGAAAATTGTCTCCCTCTCCCCTTTTGTCAACCCCATGGGATATTTCTACTTCATGATACTGACCTTGAATTCTCCCATCATGTGGACAAGCACCTCCCTTAGCTACTTGGTAGTAAAGCAAACAAGACAGATCTAATTTTTATTAACCTAATCAGAATGCCTCATCTTACCCAAACATTTTTCTTGTTTCTTCCTTCCCTGAGATAATCAAAGTAAGTCTATATTGAATGAAAGCCCTATGGTTTTAAGGCATGAAGGAAAAAATCAGATCAGGGATCTGGGGATGTAGCTCACTGTGGTAGAGTGTTTACTTGACATGCACAAGGCCCTGGTTTCAATTCCCAGAACTACAGGAAAAAAAATAATCAAATCAGATCAGAGCTCTCCAATACATTTTTAATAACATGAACTGCTTTTACATATTGCATTACAAAAGCCACTTTCCTCAAAAAGAGGAATAATTTGTTTTGAAATTTATTTTGAGATTATAATTTAATTACATCATTTTTCCCTTCCCTTTGCTCCCTCCAAAGCTTCCCATATACCCCTCCCTGGTTGCACTCCTTCAAATTCATGACCTCTTTTTTCACTAATTGCTATTGAACGTACAACTGTGCATATATATATATATATGTGTGTGTATGTGTGTGTGTATACATATATATGTATATGTATATGTATATACATATATATGTATATATATTCCTAAATATAACCTGTTCAATCTGAACATTATCTGTAATATTAAACTGAAAAAGAGACATCTATCTGCTGTTTGCTGTCTTTACTTGATGTTGGATAAAGTGACCATTTTTGTCTCTGCTCTCTACATTTTCAACAAAATTTAAATACAAAAAAAACCTTTCTCATACATTATACAAAAAAAAACCAAAACAAAACAAAATAAAAAAATCGAACTCCCAAATCTTAGCTGTCCCTAGCTGACTTAAACCCAGCCTCCTCCCTCTGTCCCAGTGCTCCCTACACCGTGGCCTAAATACATCACTTTACACACCAGGACAGGTAGGATCCAGATTCTGTTTCCAGCACTCACACTGTGGTTCATAACATCTGTAACTCCAGTTCTAGGAAGTTGGGAGGAAGAACCTCTGAAGGTAAAGGTAATTGCAGGCACAAGGACTCTCCAGCTTGGCAGGCCCAGCCTGTCACTTCTGGGCTCTGAGGGAGTGTAACTGGGGCATATGTCTACCAGCAGAACCTGTGACTCAGTCCTGCCCAAAGACACTGCCCTGAAAGAACCCTGTACCCCTGTCCAATGCCAAGCCTCACATTCCTCTTTCTGCACCCCTGACCCACACCATGCCTCACGCTCCTCTTCTTGCACCGTACTCCTGATTCAAAGATAACTCAAAAAAATGCCCTTTCCTTTGACCAGCCCCATAATAATGAAACAAGTAGTAAGATTTCAAAGGCTAAGCATTTCTAGAATTGAGCACACGTGTTGTCTTCTCCAGCTGGAGAAACTGAAATCTGGAGACCAACGTGCAGACCAGTAAGGTCAGCACTCCTACAGCAGTGGCAACGTTACATTCCTATACATGATCTCTGAAGCAGTTGTCTGCTTGGGGGTTTTATTCAGAATGCATTAGCATAAGCAGACCCAGGAGGCTGTGTTAAGTCTGCAAAGGATTTCAAATTGCCTCCACCAAGAGGTTCAACCCTTACCAGAATTCACACCCCATTCTTTCTAGCCTTTCTTTCCACACCCAGGAAGCCAATCCCTTCTGGATTCTTCCTGGAGCCTGTTGAGAAGGATCACAAAGAGTGAACTCACAACCCTGCAGGAGTGCAGAGGCAAGCTGCAGGAATCCCAGGAGGGCACGGGCCTTCTCTGACTACCGGTAATTGTTTTGTGTGTGCCACCTGAAGGCAAGTGGCCAGTCCAATATGAGCACTGTGTGTAGCATGGCTTTGGCATCCTGGGAGCAGGACGAGGGAGTAGTCACGGGCTATTGTCCAAACAGAACACCAAAAGGACTGCCACTGATGCCTGGGCAGGAACAGGTGTTAAGCAAGTAAAAGTCCCTGATGCATGATCAGCTCAGGGACAGTCTTGCATTTCCCTCAGCATGGGACCTCCTGCTAGGGTGGTGCTCAACTTTATCCCAGAGCTGAAAGGAAAGTGTCCTCCCAATCAACTCATGTCTAACTCAGCAAGATCCCTGGCACCTCAGGAAAGAAGCTAGCACAAGGGCCACAAAAAAAAAAAACAGAGTCCTTATTTTTTTCTGATTTCTCACTGCATTCCGAGGGCTGAAAACAGCAGTTAGCAGGTGTCTGGTAAATAGTTGTCAAATGAATATATGTCTGAATAGGGTTTCTAGAGTCTTAAGGAGAATTCCAGGAACCCAGAAAGATTTGGTAACACGTTAGAGGGTTTGAATTCTAAAATGTTATAAAATCAAAGTCTTTTATGAATATGAAATATACATGCCGTTAAACTTCTAGACTGCCTGAAACTAAACTTCCACAATCAACTGACTGGGAGTGGATTATGTTGGAGCTACTATTGAACTTCAGGCAAACTGGAGCTGTTTCCAGTCCAAACTCACTCAACACTTTATTGGCCAACCTGGAGATGACTTGAAACAACACTTACCTTAGCCACTGGAATTCTTCAGATCCAACGTCACTGTGTCTGTGTGAGTTCTCTGGGAAACTCGTGTGCCATGGCTAAATTAGGTTAACAAGAGATTTAGTAGAGGAAATGCCCTGCAGGCTAGAGGAGACTGAAGGTGAAGAGGGGAGGGCTGAACTTGAGACTGTGACAAGGGTGGTATCCCTGATGGAATATAGAGAAAAGGAAAATCTTAGGTTCAGTCAAGTTTGTAGGACTCCCAGAGCCGAAACTGCCCAGCAGATGACCTGGAACTGGAAGAGATTAGTAACCCATAGTTCCTGTCACTGGCTGGAAAAGCACAGGCTCAACACAGAGTTGAGGCACCTAGGCTCTAGAATCTCCATGCTGTCTCCTGCAGCAGGAGTCCTAAGCAGCTGGTGTAGGACTGTGACATAATGTCATTGGACTGTTCTGTTCAGTGACTCAGTCTCTAGAAAGTAGTACCAGCTGTAAGTTGAACACACCAGGTAGACAACAAGAAAGTCATCACCCCAACACCAGCTTCTTCTCCCAAGTGCCACAACTTCCCATCCCTGCTAGTCAAGATATTTTCTCAAATAATTAAATCAATGACAAAGTTTTATTTAGAAAATAGACTTTTATTTCATTTGGATGTTTCCAAAGACTCATTCTGGGTTGTCCACATGATAGCTATTCAGAAGTCTAGAAAGGTCACCATGTCCAGTAGGAAACTCCTTAAAGGGAGAGGTTCTGAGGCCTTTGTATCAGTCATGTCAATCAGTAACTGCGATTTTGGTTGAGAAGCCATCCAAGAAGAGCAGGCTCTGAGCCATCTTTAATTCATGCCCAGATGAAACAGCTTTCGCAAGAAGGCTGGACCTCCCCAGTAGCCTCTGTAAGAAATAACACAGAGAGGCCGTGGAGACAAAGGAAATGAGGTGACATCATGTTATTAGAAGTCACTAGGGATACCTATCAGCACATAAGGCAAGACATGTCTACTGAAGTGGAAAGGATGTCATGACTGGAACAACCTAGGATGAGTCCTAGCTTTGACACTGAACTTGCTGTGTGAGCCCAGCATGCTGACTGAACTCAGCATACACCCACAAGCTGCTGCTGCCTGCTTACCTCCACCTCAGGACTTCAAAGGAGGGCAGAGTCTCTCAACCTTACTGACATTTAGGACCCAGCAGTTCTTTATCATGGGATGCCCTGTCATTGCAGTATACCACACCTCTGCTCACCAAATGTCAACAGCATCCAGTGATAACAGACAAAAATGTCTCCAAATGCTGGGCGGTGGTGGCACACGCCTTTAATCCCAGCACTTGGGAGACAGAGGCAGGAGGATTTCTGAGTTTGAGGCCAGCCTGGTCTACAAAGTGAGTTCCAGGACAGCCAGAGCTACACAGAGAAACCCTGTCTCGAAAAAAAAAATGTCTCCAAATATTGTCAAATGTCCCCAAAATCATCCTGGATTGAGGGTCACTGGTGTGGATATCCTAACTTATCAATTTCATATGTGTCTGGGAAAGTCAAACAGTACTTTTTTTAAGCATAGAGGATTTATTAATTTGTGGTAGTCTACTTATTGAATAACATTGTTTGACTCTGTATTATTTCCTTAATGTTATTTTCAATTTTTGGATAATAAACTAAATATAGTCTAATCAACTTGCTCAGCTAGTAAATGGTAGAAACATTATTCAAAATTAGGTCAGAGCTTGGGTTTATCTCTGTTCTCTTAATTACTTTTAATCTTTCTCAAACATAGTAAATCCAAAGGAAGGTAGCAGATGAGAAAGCACTTGGCATGTAAAAGAATTTTTTATTATAGTATTATTGTTAGCATTATTATTTATCTAATTCATCTGGGAACAAAAAAAAGAAGGAAAGAAAAGAGTGGGCACCTCACCACAAGATGGAGCTATTGCAAACCTTCCCCTTACCTAGGCCCGCCCTCTTTCCCAAGTATGGATGAGGCTCAGGAGCTCTTCAAGGGCTACCACTAATTCTTGAGAAACGGTGTAGTAAAGTAGGTTGCATTAGCAAGTCCTGCTTTGAATGGAAGCTAGAAGGACTCTCTGAAACAGAACACCCCACCACCACCACCAACAAGTCGGTGCCCTCTGCACAGGCACCAGATGAGACACCCACCTCAGCATCATATTCCAATACAGGAATGGCATTATGTCAGCCTTCATGAGGTACATAGAAATTCGCTCTTTACTCTGATCGAAGGGGAAGGTTTCCAGGGGCTGAGCTGTGTAGTCAAACTCAGCAAGAATCACACGGTTGTAGCCAGTTACCAGTGGACACGAGGTATAGCCATCATACTGAAATTGTGAGAATAAGCAAGAAAGTATTTTCTGTCATGGAACTTCATAATTTATTATTTGCTGAGTGACTGAAATTGGTGTGTGTGTGTGTGTGTGTGTGTGTGTGTGTGTCCTAGTTTCTAGTTTTTTGGACTGTGATAAATGAAAATTATGTAATAATGCTATAGACAAATTAAATTCTTATGTTATAAGCTAATAAGAAAGTGCCAGAATTATGGAAGAACACTACCTTCATACAGAAGGGGAGTTGATAAACAAGGCAGTAACTCCTACAGGTATACAAACCTTTTTTATGGGTCTTTGATTCTTCATAATCAGAGAAATTGTTCTATCAAGGATTCCGGACTGGGCAGCTAAAAGAGAACAGAAAGTCTAAGCATCAGGTTCTCCAAGAAAACTCATTTGTATATAAATTAATATAAACAAGATAATGGTGATTCTGTCCATATCACCCTAGATTGTTAGTAGATCATGACTCTTCCTTTTACCTGAAGTTCTGACTATCAGAAGGAGCCCTCAATTCATCAAAGGCCACACAGCTGTCACTCTTAGTTTGAAATTAAGGATCCAGATCTCTCCCACAGGATGATAAGGGTAACCCTCCCAAATTCCATTCCTCCAACTCCAGGTTTGGTCTGGGTGCCATGTTGTATAGCACCTTGTATCCCTGCTCACAGAGAGCCTACACTGGTAGCCCCAGTCCTACCCACTAAGGCAAATTGCTAGGCTTTCTTCTCTACAGTATTGCCTGACTGAGGCCAAACCAGATAGATAGACAGACAGATAGATAGATAGATAGATAGATAGATAGATAGATAGATAGATAGATAGATAGATAGGTAGATAGATAGATAGACAGACAGACAGACAGACAGACAGACAGACAGACAGGGTCATTATAGATGTATTTGTGAGTGTATACATGGCAAGAGTAGAGAAAAACATCCCACAAAAAGCCTTATTGATACAGTTCAAAGAATATTTATGATGTGGGTCTACTAGTTCTCATTAGTAGAACAATGGAATATTTTTGAGATTGAGTTAAAAAAAAAAACCAGTGAGGAACTACCATTGAGCTGAACAAATGTTGCCCTGCAGAAGCCGTTCTTAACCAGTCATTCAAAAACAAGCCACAGACTAATTTTGCCTGAAAACTATAGTTTACTGGCACTCAAATAAAACAAAATGATTTTGTTAGCTCTAGAAGTGAACAGGACAATTGAATGAAACTACTAATTGAATGTTGCCCTGCAGAAGCCGTTCTTAACAGAGGCTGGGAGGCAAGCAGAGCCAAGGAGGGAAGGATATGTGCAGGTATATATGGGGCATTCAGGGAGCCTGGGGGAGGAAAGCTAGTGAGAAATGCATGGGGAAAGCTGGAGTCATTGTGACTTAGACACTAACGACACAAGCAAGTGTCCCTGTGAAATGACCCAGTGGAGCACTCACAGCAATGCTGTGAAATAAAATGGGTGGAAACAACTCAAATACAAGTAAGACTTTCCAGTAAGTTTTGAAGCCATCGCATAATAAGACATGGTTTGTAAAAAGGCAAATGTGATAACAATGGAGACACTGTTTACACGGCTGAGGAATGTTGACGCCCGCCAGACGGCAGAGCCAGAAGCAAGGCTTCACTTGATAACTATTGTTTGGTCATACTTTAAACTGTATCTGAAGCACTGAATTGGTATTTCTATGTCTGGCATAGGCTAAAAGCTAGGCAATCTGACCTCTCATATTAGGCCTTTCTACCACAGAAACACACGTCATGTGGACATAAATTAAAGGTACTAACTCACTCTATCCATTAGTTTCCAAGAGAAAACAGGCTAAGGACTCAGAGGGCAGAGGTGCTTGCCACCAAGAATGAGGAGTTGAGTTCAATTCCCGGGACCCACAGGATGGGTGGAAAGAACCAACTCCAAGCTGTCCTCTAACCTCTGTGAGTCCATTCCCATAAACAAATAAATAAATGTAATTACATAAATGCAGCAGGCATGGCCCACCTTAACCAAGTAATAAACTCCAGGCTTGCCAAATACAATGTAAACTAACCTCACAGCTACAAGAATGTTTTTAGAAAATATGAGTTGGACTGCATGTGAGACAGTTTTATTATACAGTGTAAAGTTTCTTGGTCATAATAATGGTTCTGTAGATATGGAGGAATGTGTATTTTCTAGGAGAGGCAGGTTAAGTTATCTAAGGTAAAGAAGTATCATGATGCCTCAACTACTTTCAAATGATTCATTAAAAACATCTAAAAGTATAAAGAGTAGTAAATCAAATATGCATTTTGGTCACATTTTTCATTGGTTGAGATTTTTTAAATTAAAGACGCAGGAGATAAATATCATTAATAATGAAAGAGACATTTGGTAGATTTCATAGAAAGTTATCCAATTCATATAAAAATGCTATCCAGCCATCAGCAGAAAGGTCCATGTTTTATGGCATCCGCAGAAGACAGCTCCTGTCTGCAGAGGACAGAATCTAAAAGGCAATTCTCCCCATCACTGCTAGTGCAGAACATCTAGGTAAAGAATTTAGTTTTCCAGGCTGAGGCCTTAATCATGTACCAATCAGGGCATGCTCCACTGTGCTTGTCCATACAGAACAATTTTCTGGTCTGCAAGCTTTCATTGACTTGCATGTGTTTCCTAGAGAGACAGATGCCTCCCTAGTTCTACAGTGTTTTAGGCAGAAGAAAAATAGCCAATTGCCTGGTATCAAGGTCCAAGAGTACCAGAGATGTAAGCGCAGCGATCACAAAACTTACTACTTAGATAGCTGGGAGAAGTCAACTCTTTATTGCTCTGGAAACAGTCTCTGTGACAGGTAAAGACACACTCTTTTGGTATTTTGGTAAAGCCCTTAAAAGCTATTTTCTTCTCTGTAAAACATTCTGTTCATTGAGGACTTGATTCTGCCTGCCTTGAGGAAGCCAAAGTCATTTTTAGATCACAAAAGGTTTTACCCATTATAAATAGAATATTATTAAAATCATTGAATTCTGAAAGTTTGTGCTAAACTTCTGTTTTTCTGGTACTTTGAGGAGACTCAGAGCTGGTAACCTACCTACTGCAGCAGCAGTCTTTGAAGTGGGGAGGTTGGTGCAGTCCCCGATGCCAAACACATTCGGATATTTGTTATGCTGCAGAGTCTCTTTATCCACGTCCACCCAGCCCGCAGAATCAGCCACAGGACTCCTCTTGAGGACATCTGGTGAGCTCATAGGTGGTGTGACATGAAGCATTTCATACTGCACAAAACAAAAGCATCCACATTTGCATCTTTTTCGGTGCATCTAGAGCCCACAAGCTTCTCTCTGTCTTCCTCATTTCGTATATCATAACAGCCACAGGGAACGTTATGCACTAGTGAATGTATCAATCCATATGCTCTCCAAGACTTTAGGGGCTATGGTGGAGGATAAGGAAAAACTAAACAGATGTCCTCTCTGGTTGCTATGATCTGACTATACTGAGGCCAAATACTTCAATAGGAAGGATGGGGAACCCAATATTTTGAAGTAGAATTCACTAACATTCTGAAATACTCCATCAATGCTACCATTCTTGCTAAAAATCGAGGAGTGGCATATATTGTTTATAACTCTCTGACCCTCAACTGTCAACTTAGTGCTGACTGGGTTTGGTTCTTCAGTTGTATTCTGGAAGGAGATGTTTAGAGTCTCTGAAACTTGTAAAGATCATGTTAAATGCTGTTATGAACATCACCCCTCCAAAGGACTCAACTCTAAAAATGCACAAAGAAAAGTTCCAAGTCACCAAACAAGAGGACAAACTGAGGGATAAAATTTTCTAACATCCTGGAGAAGTAAAGAGGGATCTTGTCTAGCATTCGGTGTATTGAAGGCAGAGATGGGTTTCCTTTTCCCAAACACATAAATAAAGGCTGTCCCAGATGACCCTGCTGAGTCCTCATCCATTCGTTCAATGTTTTATTTGTGTAATTTTCTTCCACATTTTGTAGGTCATGCCTTTTATTCACTTTATTTTACAATCCCATGTGGCAACTTCAATGTCTTGTCAGGTCTACTTCGGGACACCTTTATTCAATTATTCATGTTTCATTAGAGTAAAAAATTTTATGTGTTAAGGCCATCTCAACCTTGTGTAAAGCTCTCTTTAAAGGGGATGTCAACAGCCTCTAGTGTCCCATGGGACTCAACAATCACTGAGGGGCCAGGAATCAAAAAGCTGAATTGCATTTATTCAAACTCTCAGTTATAGGATTATTTAACCTCAGGAAAGAGCTGCAAATGCTTAGTACTCTTGAACATTATACCCTTTGAGGGGCCTTTTGAGGGCATGAGTCCCTGACAGCAGGTATGTTTGCTAATGAGCATGGAGAAGCCTGGACCAATTCACATACTCTCTATAATAAAGTATCCAAGACCATTGGGCTTTAGGGTATATATAACTCCTTACATGGCTGTTCCCAGTCTCAGTTGAACATGAGGCTCATTAGGGTAATTTTTGAAATGCAGTGTTCCTCAGTCCATACTCCAGGCCAATTAATTGAAATGTGGGCTATGGATACCCAGGAATCAGCACATTTCAAAAGCTTTCTGGGCAATTCTAGCACTGGTAGCAGTTACTTAAAAGTCTTCAGTGGGCTTTTTGGTATTCATGGTCTAAGATCTTAATTGAAATATCTGAGCTGAAAAATCTTACCACTCAGAGGTGACACAAAATACCTTCCCCCTTTACAAACTTGATAAAGGAAAATCTGCTCTCATCCATCCAGCTCTCTACCTGCAGCCTCGACTCTCCAGAGCTCAGCCGGAAGCCACATTTTCAAAACATTGCAAAATCAAGTTCCTTTGCTCAAGCTCAAACTTTTCTCAGAGAAGTCTGCTTTGGACAGTCAGCCACTCACAGTATATTCACTTCTATTTTGCATAAAATTCACAATTTTGGCTCACTTGTTTTCCAGGAAAAAAAAAATTCAGGAGGAGCAAGTTTAAAAATCTAGAGGAGGAAGGACCTTCCAGACCTCACAACTGTGACAGGCTGAAAAGCAAAAACCAACATTAACAACAACTTGTGTAAAGTGATAACTAGTATCCATACAAAAACTCCAATGGGCCCTTTGGGTGCAGCTGTATGAGAGCTGTTCACAGTGAGGACCCTGATCTGGGGGGGAACAGACCCAGACATCACGGAAGTGCTAGGGAAAAGAAGAAAGAGCTGTGTCACAACGACACTGAAACCAGTTTGAGGCTTCTGACCAAATGTGGGACAATCTGATAACAAAAAATAACTATAAGAGCATTAATGAATGAGAAAATATTAGAGAAGATGAGCGACCATGAGTTCATACCAGTAATTAATTGATAAAAGAAAAGGAACTGGCTGATAAAATACCAAGTGCTTCCTGCTAAGTATGGATGAAATTCTGGAATCAAAAAAAATATCATTTTGTAATCATCACACTGAAAGCAAAGCAGACGAGCATCTTCAGTGGGTACCAAGTCTGGGTGATGCTTTAAAGGACAGAGTGCATGCTTGATCTAAAAGGGCCTCTCTAAAGACAAGGAGGAAGGACAGTAAGTCAGTGAGAAACTAAGCCTTATCTGGACTGACGACCAGAACAGACCTCCTGTATGGCTGCAAGGAACTCCTTGGACTACAGGTTACTTATGCAATGCTCATCAAGCAAAAATCATCACCAGAAATGAGGAAAATTCCATGTTTTGAGGAAGCACAGAGAGGTAGGCTATGTTGTATCAAAATGTCAGTCACAGAAGATAAAGGGAAGCTGTGGAACTGTCCCTGATTGAAGGAGGCTAAAAAGACATCAGACTAGCTATGCTAGACATGGAAGAATGTTGTAGAGCTATCGGGTCGGCCAACAAAACTGCATACATGTAGTAGATAAAAATATCATATATATGCCAAATTTACTAGGCACATAGTAACTAGCAACTTAACTATTGTGGTTACATAAGAAAGTACCCTTAGGAAGTTTATCTGGAAAAATTATCTAGAGATAAGGAGAATAATGCATGATGACTACCACCTGTATCTAGGGAAATTAACAGAAATCAAGATTTAGAGGAAATCCAATAATTAAGCTAAAGCAACTGCTGTAAGATTCTGTACATGAATCTAGCTAAAGGCATGCACAACTTTATTCCTGCTATTTTTGTTTTTATAACTTCTCTTTAAGTTTGAAGATATTTTCAAATATGAGACTTTTAAAGTGTGCCCCTGAGCCATCAGTAACATTTTAATGATATTTAATATATTCTGTTTAAGAACAAAAAAAAGGGGAGGTGCAGTAAATTTTAGAAAAAGCTTAAGCTGAAAAGTTCTTATTTAAATTTTTGATATTTAGAAGACTAATCTTCCATTCATTTAAAATTCCTTTTTATGGAACTCATCGTCACTAAATACAGAGTACAATGTGAGCAGGCCACGCTTTCTCGCTCTGATAGCTTCTACCAAAATAGTATGAAAAAATATTCTCCAATACCCTTGCATCTTGTGCTTAATCTTCATAATTCTTCCATAAACTTAGTATTCCCACTCAATGGGGAAAGTCACAGATACCCAAGACCCAGGGCCCACAACACAGGCTGAAATCTTTACAAGGAAGGGGGTGGCTCTCCTGTCTGTCATGAGCAACCCACAGCTCCCTTTCAGTTCACAAGCAGGGCTATGTCTTACACACCAAAGGTTTAGACATTCACAGGGCATTTGAAGAAGCACTCCCTAAGTTCTCCAGGCAATAAAATGAAGTGAAATGGTTGTTTGAGTCTCAGGGAAAGAGGAATTAGAGAATACAAAAAAAAAAAATCATATGGCGCTGCAGATCGGCCCTTGTGCCCTGCTGACAGTCTCGTCCCATCTTGCCCTCTGCAGTTCTCCTTCCTGCTCTATCAGCAGCAGCCTTCCCCAGCAAGAAGCAATAGTGGTCCAGGGGGAGGTGCCCTCCAGTCTCCTGAATCTGCCGCTCAGAGCAGCAGAAAAGGCTCCAGGCAGCCAGCTCAACCTGCCACTCACTTGAATCACATGAATTTCCCCAGGCTTGTCCAGGATCTCAAAAACAGCCTCCTGTTTGTCAGCTCGGACCTCGATAAGGTTATGCTTGTAGTTGACAGAGACGTTCCTCTCCCGAATGATCTCCTGCAAGGCATCTGCATACTTCTTAACTCCAAAAATTGTTCCAAGAGCTGTGCTGAAGATGACATTAGCCTTGGGTCGCTTTCCAGTCTAAGAAAAAGCAAAGAGGAAAGCCAGACAATTACTCCAGATGCCGTTTTGTTCCTTATTTCAGTTTTCCATCCAGATCAGAAATAAAACCCTCAGTAGAGATTTTCTCACAAGTTAAGCTGGTAGAACTTAAAAAGCTTGCACCAACCCCTACGATCTGGGAGGAACTTCCTCATCATCAGAAGCAGTCCCTGGAACTGTCTCTTAACTCGTCACCTCACAGGACCTACTGCAGTTTTCAGAACTCAGGGGAGCATATATATAGATATATGGTTTTCACCATATTTTTTTAAGTCTATAGAAAAACCTCTTCTAATTTGTGAGAACGGCTTTGTGAGAAAGAATGTGAATGGTGAGTGGTCTCCACATACAGCTATGTAACTGTGTTCAAATGGAACAAAACTCTGAGAAACAGAAAGGTCACATGACAGAAATACAAGTGGACTTGTAGCAGGTACTCGATTGGTGGTGCCTGCCCTTGTCGACTCTGTCCTGGAAAGGAGCCGCACCTTCCTGAAGTAGGCTTCTGATAGGTACATGATCTTCTGGGGGGCACCAGCACACTTCACAGGGGTGTTTGGGAAGGTAAAAAGGGCGTTGCCTTCCTTGAAGTCCTGCAGGGCCTTCCAAGTCTTCTCCACTGTTTTCACTGAATAATTAGACCCTATTTTGGGATAAGCAAAGCCTTCAGGTAGTCCTTTAATCTGCAACCAAACACAAGGAAATTTGTTTTTTAAAAAGAGAGGAACTTGAAGCAATCCCACTAAAATCAGGGACTAAATAAGGCTTCCCTCTCTCTCCATATCTATTCAATATAGTACTTGAAGTTCTAGCTAGAGCAATTAGACAAAAAAAAAAAAAAGTCAAAGAGATACGAATTGGAAAGGAAGAAGTCAAACTATCACGATTTGCAGACGATATGATAGTATACTTAAGCAACCCAAAAAACTCCACCAGAGAATTCTTACAGCTGATAAACAACTTCAGCAAAGTGGCCGGAGATAAAATTAACTCAAACAAATCAGTAGCCTTCCTATGCTCAAAGGATAAATGGACTGAGAAAGAAATTAGGGAAACGACACCCTTCATAATAGTCACACAACAACATAAAGTATCTTGGTGTGACTCTAACCAAACTAGTGAAAGATCTGTATGACAAGAACTTCAAGTCTCTGAAGAAAGAAATCGAAGACCTAAGAGATGGAAAGATCTTCCATGCTTGTGGATTGGACCCAACTATACCACCCCTGGGCATAAACCCAGAAGATGCTCCTACATGTAAAAAGGACACATGCTCCACAATGTTCATAACTGCCTTATTCATAAGAGCCAGAAACTGGTAAGAAATCAGATGTCCTTCAACAGAGGAATGGATACAGAAACTCTGGCGTGTATATATATACAATGGAGTACTATTCAGCTATTAAAAACAATGAATTCATGAAATTCTTAGGCAAATGGATGGAACTAGAAAGTGTCATCCTGAGTGAGGTAACCCAATCACAAAAGAACGCATATGGTATGCACTCACTGAAAAGTGGATGTTAGCCTAAAAGCCCAAAATAAACAAGTTACAATTCACAGACCACAGGAAGCTCAAGAAGAAAGAGGACTGAAGTGGGGGTGCTTGGGTTCCTCTGAGAAAGGGAACAATATACTTACAGGAGCAATAATGGAGGCAAAGTGTGGAGCAGGGACTGAAGTAAAGGCTACCCAGAAACTGCTCTACCTGGGGATCCACCCTATAAACAGTCACCAAACCCCAACACTACTATGGATGACAAGAAGTGCATACCAAAAGGAGCATGCCATGGTTGTCTTTGGAGGAGCCCTGCCAGAGCCTTGCACATACAAAGGCAGATGCTAGCAGCCAACCATTGGTCTGGGAGAGAGGTCCCCAAGGGAGGAGTTGGAGGGTGGTACAGAGGAGCTAAAGGGGTTTACAACCCCATGGGAAGAACAAAGAAGTTGGCCACCCAGACGCCCTAGGACTCCCAGGGACTAAACCATCAACCAAGGGGTACACATGGTTCCAGCCAAAAAGTGGTAGAGGAATGCCTTGTCAGGCATCAGTGGGAGGAGTGTTCCTTGGTCAGGTGAAGGCTCAATAGATGCCCCCAACAAGGGGAAATTGGGGGGGGAGGTGGGGAGTGGGTCGGGTGGAGGGGCATATACTTGGAGGCAGAGAGTGGGAGAAGGGGTTGGGGGGTATTGAAGAGGGGGAAAACTGGGAAAGGTTTTACCACTTGAAATGTAAATGAAGATTATATTTAATAAAAAAAATGGGGTACAGAGATAAACAACGAATTTCAAGTGAGGAATATCAAATGGCTGAGAAGGACCTAAAGAAATGTTCAGCATCCTCAGTCAACAGGGAAATGCAAATCAAAACAACCCTCAGATTTCGCCTCACACCAGTCAGAATGGCTAAGATCAAAAACTCAGGAGACAGCAGGTGCTAGCAAGGATGTGAGAAAGAGGAACTCTCCTCCACTGCTGGTGGGATTGCAAGCTGGTACAACCACTCTGTAAATCAGTTTGGCGGTTCCTCAGAAAATTGGGGATAATACTACCAAAGGACCCCATTATACCACTCCTGGGAATAAACCCAGAGGATTCTCCAGCATGTAGTAAGGGCACATGTTCCACTATGTTCATACAAGCCTTTTTTATAATAGCCAGAAGCTGGAAAGAACCCAGATGTCCCTTAACAGAGGAATGGATACAGAAAATGTGGTACATTTACATAATGGAATACTACTCAGCTATTAAAAATGATGAATTCATAAAATTCTTAAGCAAATGGATGGAACTAGAAAATATCATCCTGAGTGAGATAACCCAATCACAAAAGAACACACATAGTATGCACTCACTGATAAGTGGATGTTAGCCCAGAAGCTTAGAATACCCAAGACACAATTCACAGATCAAATGAAGCTCAAGAAGAAGGAAGAACAAAGTATGAATACTCTAGTCCTTCTTAGAAGGGAGAACAAAATACCCATAGGAGGAGATACAAAGACAAAGTCTGGAGCAGAGACTGAGGAGGGAAAGACCATCCAGAGACTGCCCCTCCTAGGGATCATCCCATATACAGTTACAAAACCCAGACACTATTGTGGATGCCAACAAGTGCTTGCTGACAGGAGCCTGTTATAGCTGTCACCTGGGAGGCTCTGCCAGTGCAGGACAAATTCAGAGGGGGACACTCTCAAACAACCACTGGACTGAACACAAGGTCCCCAATGGAGGAGCTAGAGAAAGGGTCCAAGGAGCTGAAGGGGTTTGCAGCACCATAGGAGGAACAACAATTTGAACCACCCAGTACCCCTAGAGTTCCCAGGGACTAAACCACCAACCAAAGAGTACACATGGAGGGACACATGGCTCCAGATGCATATGCAGCAGAGGATGGCCTTGTTGGACATCGAAGGGAGGAGATGCCCTTGGTCCAGAGAAGGCTAGATGCTCCAGTGTAGGGGAATGCCAGGACAGGGAAGCTGGAGTGGGTGGATTGGTGAGCAGGGGGAGGGAGGATGGGTTAGAGGATTTTCGATTTTCGGGGTGGGGGGAACCAGGAAAGGGGAGAACATTTGAAATGTAAATAAAGTATATATAAAAAAGTAAAAAGGGAGAAAGATAGATAAAAAGTGTGAGACAGATAATAAAATTTTACTCAGCCATGAAGAATTAAAACATAACATTTGTAGAAAATTAATATAATGTAGATCATTGTATTAAGTAAAATACACCAGAGTCAGAAAAGCAAATTTTTCTCATATGCATATTATAGATTTAAACTTACATGTTTGTGTATGCGTGTGAGAGAGTGAGTGTGCAAGCATGTGTGCATACATCAAGGAAGTGGAAAACAAAGCATAAGAGGAAAGAAAGAGATCATAAGAAAGGGAAAGGAAGGGAAGAGAAATAATGTAGTCTACTGGATGTGAAAACCTAAGGAAGGGATATTTAAGGGAAGGAAGGGGCCTACTAATGTAGGTCAGGATATCAAAAACACGTGAAGATCTCCTTGTGAGAACCATTATGATGCATGCTAATTCACAAAATTAAAAGAAATAAGTACATTTCTTTTTTGGTATACATATACATTTACCATTTATCAGCGATTAAAGCAAATTTACATATTTATAAAAACAAAACTATGTCAATCCTTTTTGGAGCCCTTGGTCTTTTCCAATTCTACAGCCCTTCAGACATGACAGTAGCATCAGCTCCCTCTGTACTCACACACAGAACAGACAGGCAGATGAGAGGCTCAGACCAGCGGCCCCTGAAGTCACCTGTCAAGCTGCAGAAAGAGCTCAGTCCTGAAGAACCCAACCCCCACCTCCCTGGACAAGAGGCTGCAGAGGGGATACAGCTCTTCCCACCTCCAGCGTGAGGACAGGATGCCAACCAGAACTGCCTTCAGGAGAACCACTTGCCTGTCTAAGGAGAGGCAGGAAGGACCAAAAGCTAGCTGTTCACCCACAACGCCAATAACAGAAGACTGAAATTACCCTCTTGGGTTGTGCAGATCAAACTCTTGGTGAGATGGTAAAGGAGGCAATGAAGGCATGGGCATTGGAATATTTAAAACCTGGGTTCCATCCCTCCTTTTCTACTAAACAGTGTTGTAACTGAGTAAGTTACCTTGTGCTTGAAAGCCACTGTTAAGAGAAAGGCTGCTGTAACCTGTCAGTCAAACTCCTTCCTGGCAGTTCTGTGTGGTGGTGAGGTGATGAGGTGCTTCCTCATCCGCCAGGGTTGCTTTCAGGGACAGAGATGGGAGCAGAGAAGAGACCCATGAGCATCAGGGAAGAGAAGAAATGAATTTCCCTTTGATAGTACAGAAGGAAGCTGAGGACTATCCGGTCTGCCCCTCGAGACACCATGCTGAAGACACTAGTGGAGCTGGCATGAGACAGAGCAGGAACAGATGGTCTGCGTCAAGCATGAGAGCCCCATATATCTAACAGACAGAGTGAAGATCCAGCCTGACAAAACCATCACATTCCTGCCCAAGACTCCACAGGGATCTTGTATCTGCAGATGATTGCCTTCTTCTTTGCTTTATATTCACTTGGGAAGTTTTCTAGAATTTTCAAGCAACAGGTACCCAGGAGTGCGATAGCCACAGTTAAGTTATATTCTCTTAGCCTCAGTTTCTTCAATAATGAGACAGAGGAAAAAGACCTTCCTCAACAGAAGCTGTAAAGGATCAGTCCTCTGCATCTTTTTTTTCTTATCAGTATATTTATACATGCTTTCATACTCTTTATTTTTTAGACTTAAATACAGCCAGAGAAATGCAAGAAACTTAGAGGTTGTTTACAACTACATACCTGGTTTTACATACATGGTTTATAAAAGCCGACTAAGGAATATATAGATGTACAGTTGCTAAAGGGTAAATTTGGAACAGTCCAGAACAAGAAAGCACACATATAATTAGAACTCCTTGTTGATAACTAGCGATGCTTCCATAGTAATGGCTGCCTTTAAAAACTGAGAGTGAAGATAAAATAGCTCTATATTGGGATTATTGTATGTTTACATACACTGCATAACAGAGTCAGTTTCCTATATGCATCAAGTATCTGAAATATAATAGTTTCCACTATTCCAAATAATAATAATAAATATATTTGGGGAGAAAAAAAGGATTGTTGTTTCTTAGCTCACTACAAGAGGGCGCTATGAACTCTCAATCCTGGATTTTTCCTCCCTCCTTATAAGGCACAGAAGCCTCTAGAGAACCTTCATATAACGTATCCAACACATCTCCACTACCTTCCCCACGCCTCAGGCATGTCATAATTCTTCACATATAAACACACCCCAAAGACCTTCTATAAGCCACCTCTATGAGCTGGGATCATGGATCTGCAGCCTGTGTCAGTACCAGGCTTTATGTGCTGTAACTATTTGCCTACAGTCCCCAAAATGCTCCTAGGAATCACAAAAACAAATGAATTACTCTAAAGTGTTTTGGGAAAATCAACTTGAATCTCACAGTTCTCAGGGAACTTGTAGCTCCTTTGCCTGCCGAAAACACATCTAAGAAACATCCAAGTATCATTTATGCTGTGTTAGTCACTTCATACCCAAGACACTCAAGTCTCTGTACAGTAAAACCTAAACATGCGTCCAGAGTCGGATGAACAAATAGCTATGTTCTGCTGTTACAGTCCACTTAAAAATTCACAAGCTAGATCTGATTTGCAAAGGAAAGCCAATTCTTTTATGTGGCCAGCTCAGCCCTACATAACAAGGCCGGTTTCCTGGGAGTGCAGAAAGATCTTGTTTCTGCCAGAAACACAATTAGGGCACAGACATACTGAACTGTACTTAAACTTTAAAGCTAAAACACATTGTTATCATTGACAGAATCTTAGAGGAAACTTTTTTCATCATAAAGAAAATACTCTGAGAAACAAGCTAGACTTGGGGGGTGGATGGGTATCTTAGAACCATTTCCCTATCATTTCCCAACTGCTAATGAATGTAAGGAAAGAATATTGTATCTTAGATTTGTCTTAGCATAAATTGAAGGGTATAACACAGCAACAACTGAAAACTGTACCTTCTCATAGTCCAACTGGATTCCAAGAGCGATGATAAGATATCTGTAGGAGATCTACAACACAAATCAAAGAAAAATTATATATATAGTGTTAGACCAATGCTCAAAAATCATCACCATGCCTCAGTCTATCAATGTGAGTGTCTCCATTCTGTTGCCTCACATTTCACTGTTTCAAAAATCTTATGCCTTGGAACCTACTAAGAACAACTTCCTAATCTCAAAAGATAGGTAGTCATCTTTAGAATATGATTGTTTTTATGATACATCATAATTTTATGAATCTGATCAAACTGAACCAATATCACAATTAGGAAACTTCCTCCAAAGGTCACTGAAAAGTATGTTATACGATTGTTTATGTTTAATGATTCAAATAGGAATTGTGACTGTTCATGCTGAAGACAATGATATCCATAAATATGGTAATGAACATGCATGTTTAGGATCAAGGGGAAGATATAGTGGGAGAGACTGTAAGAGCGAAGTGTAAGAGCATCCCTTTAAAAAGCTAAATAACGAAAGCAATTAGATAAGACCCAGCAGCCCAGCAAGGAGATATGGATGGGGATTCCCTTGGTCTCAGATTAAATTATAAAAGACAGGTAGCATGCTGAGCAAACCCCAGGTGAACAGAGTAGGATCCAAGGCCTAAGAATGTTCCACTCTCTCCGGGAGAGGTTGTTGAAGAGGACCCACTTTTCCTAAAAGAGACTTGACTCCAGTGTGTCCAGGTTTCCCTGTGCCTCCTACTTTTTCCAGAGACCCCTTAACACAGTACCCATGATGCTTTTCGTCAGTGAGCAATTGATACAGAGGCCAAGTCCTCCCTCTCTTCACAGAAGGATAAAGGTTGTTTCTTCTCCTTACAGTTCTAGAACCTAGAGAGGAACTCAGCAATGCTGGTTGTATGAATAAATATATGAAGGAATGATTTTAGTTGCATTTTCAAAAAAGTTTATCAAGGTTAACAGGGAGGAAAAAACCATCCAGATCTGTATACTCTGTCCAGAGTCAACAGCTTGCCATTCTTGGTTACACAGGGAACCCAGGCATTGAAGGATGTGGGCAGTGTCAGGAGTCTGGGATTCTGCCTTACCTGGAATGCCATTTGGGTTATTAATGCTATTATGAACAAAATACCCAGGAAGAAGGCATGGAGACACAACGGAATGACCTAGAAACAGCAAGACTGTTCTCCCCCACAGTCAGGTGCTGTGTTTGCCTTTGTCAGTGATGTCAGCACAGTGCAGATTCATGTTGAGTTCAAGGTCAATTCACAACTCTCCATCCTTCCTACATAACCCCCTGCTAAGTCAGGCTTCCCTGTCCTGGAAGAGTGTAAAGCTACTCTTAATCTTACCTAAAAGCAGAAAGGCATATCTACAAGCTCATATAAGTAAATACTTGTGCATATGTTTTTCTAAGAAATTAAAGGTTTATATATCGCTGTTCCTCTGCTGATAGCTCAGCACTTCCTACATTTCTTTGGTATCTCCAGGAGACCAGATTAAATTGCATCTTATTACTCCTTGTTCATCATGGCTTGTTTACCTGATAATCTTTTGCTCATAGATCAGCTGCTGATAAGATACAGCAGCCAGGCCTGCCTCATTGAGTGGTTTTCTTGGAGATCCAGGGATTCCTCAGTGTCTCTGTAATGGGGTTGATTATGTTGAGGATTATAAATTATTTACAACTCTGAAGAGCCCCAGGAGATGTTCTGGTCACCTGTCATTTGTGACTTCTAAGGCTCAGAAACTTGGTGAAATTGTAGAGTGTTGTTGTGAGGTTGGGGGAGAAGTTGGTGAATCTGGTAGGGTTCTTCTAGGACTTCACTGAACATAGCACTCCCCAGGCTGATGGCATCAGAAATCAGTACATAACATCTCTCGGGAGATATCTTGTTAGTTTTAATTCGTCCTCCCACTCTGTCTGAGTCTTTTGGATTTATGATTCTTGTCACCCACTTAGCAATTTTCACCACAGATGGGAGCCTTTAAGTTCAAGTTTTAATTTTGTAGCATGTCCCTAGAGAGCCTTCTTCAGACTGCATAAATTAATCAGTGTTCTTTAGCAAACATGCTTCAATTTACCAAATCCTTCTATTCTTAGTATTGTGTCTCCTGCCACAGACACCAGATGAAAAATGAACTTGGGGACACTGCTATGACCTAGACTGTCTCTCTGATGCCCCTAATTTGGGAGTCTGTGTTCTAGACCACAAGCCTTATTTCTTCTCTGAACTTTAGTGTTTTCCTTCTTACCCTTCCTATTCTAGCCACACTGTCTTGTTTCCTCCAATATCTCTGCTTCCTCCCCATGCTGCCCTCAAGGCATTTGCATGTAGCTCCTACCTCTAACCCTAACTAATGCCTACTCACCCTTTAAGAAAGAATGCCTTTAGGCAAACCTTCCTCAACCTAAAAAACCCAATTGGTTCTTATGCTGTGGCTTAGTAATTTCTTGTGCTATTACCTGAAGCCCTTATCTTTCCCATCAGACTGGGTTCCTGGAGGACATAAACCCTCTCATTGTAAGTTCAGTCTTCAGACTAGCATCTAGGACATAGAAGGTGTGTAGTAAATACTTGCAAGGAAGCCATGTCTCAGTTTCTTCATTTGTGTACCTACCTTGGTGAGCTGCTTTGAGCACTCAGTGAGCAGAAACCTGTAAAGCACTTAGAGCCGTGTTTTGCACAGGTGCAAGCTCAGGAAGTATTGTTTTCTAAAGAATATTTAAGCAAGGAAATATGGACTGTGTGTTCAGCATGAGCCAGTACGGCTTAGTGGCTGACTGAGGGCAGGTTTGTCGTCTTTGAACCTGTCATTGGCACCCTTCTATTTCTAAATTACTATGTGACAGGTATTTAGTTGGTGAACCAGGAGTTTTGCAAGGGTTTGGCTGCTGATTTACTAGGTTCTTAACGTCAGGATCCCTCTCCCTGTCCCCACCCCTACCTCCTGTATGCAATGAGAATACTTGTCCATATTAGGCCTTCTGGCAAGGTCTCTGTTGTTCTCTGGAATTGCTCAAAAGTCAAGTCTACAAGCTTTGTTGTTCCTTCAGGTTTGGGTCAGCAGACTTGGAAGTTTGTTCAAAAGGTTTGAGCCTTTGGGTTTTTTTTTGGGGGGGGGGTGTTTTGTTTTGTTTTGTTGTTGTGTTCTTTCTAGCTGGGCTTTATTCTTTCTTAATGACCTCCCTCCCATAAGCTTGTCGGTGCCCAGTCCTTACAAATAATTGATATTACACTTTGGTATGGGTACCAAGGTATGGGTAAAGTATTTTTCCTTTATAGTGTGCCTGTGTTTCCCCTTTAGGACATCACCACAGATCCCAGGCCTTCTATCACTTCCCATCCCCTTTAATGGATGGCTTCCCTACAGAACCAAGACATTCAAGGTATCAACTCTCATGATGGCACAGAGTACAGATCAGGATAGATTTTGTTATCTGTTTACTTGGATAAAACTCTATTTTTCACAAGCAACTGAAAGTGTTTGTAGATTCACTCATCCAGCAAGCATTGCTGAGGCCCTCATTAGTTCTAAAACTACAAGAAGGAAATGGAACCTTCATCCTCTAGGGGTGATCTGTGACATGAGGAAAAGTATGGCTTCTGTATTACATGCTCACTGCCATAAAGCATCATGGGCCCTGTGCTGAGGGAGCTCTAGGAGGGGCCTGTGGCAAGGGTGAGTTCTCTGACGAACTGACTGGCAGTTGCAGGTCAGGGTTCAGCAACAGATAGAAACCATGAAACTGCAGCTTGATGCTGAGCCTGTGGTCTCACCATTGTACTTCAACGGATCCATCAAATATGGAGGAAACAGTTATTGAAAACCCTGTGGGTCTAGTGCAGAAGGTAACCTCTAACTAGTGTTAAGCCCTTCTGAACCTCCGACAGCATCGTTTCCCCTTTGTGCTGGGACAAACCTTAGTTGCATGACTCCCTTAACTGTCTGGAGGAATGCCTGTGACCGGGGTAGATATTTCCCAATACTCACCTCCTATGGAATGTCAGATGTCAGTTAGAAATACTAGTTTACTTCAAAGGAAAGGGAAAACGCAGCTGCTATTTCAATACATAGAAATAGCATTTGTTCAACAAAAATTCAGTCTCAAGATGCTGTACTAATCATCAAGGTCCACTGTATCACACAGTGAATGTTCAACAAACTTGTTTTAGATTTTATTCAAAACCACTCAGTCCTTCTGCCTATTCCATATACTATGCACTGCCATGTCATGCAGCTTTTAGCACAGAGCTGTAAACACAAACACAGGCTTCTGTGCCATCTTCCATCCTGGGGCCGTGCAGCTTGGAAATGGCTATGCCGCCCCCAGATAACAAGAAAACCCAGCAACCCCAATGGTTACCTCCTTGCCAGAGTCTGTGCGGATACAGTTCTTGTCTGGGTTCAGCTCCGCCACTCTATCTTGAATCCACTGCACACCGGATGGAATCACACTCATTGTGGAACGGTCCGACAAGGACAATTCTTTGGCACCAGCACCCACTAGTGTCCAGATTGGCTGGTAGAAATGCCTCTGAGAAACAAAATATTAAGGGAGCTTGTTTCCATTCGAGCCTTATCTAAAGCATCTTAGTTGAAGTTCTTTCAACTAGACTCTCAATCATTCCCTCCTGACCCTCAGAACACTGCATAGAAAAGTCAGCAGATGGTTAGTCCCCCAGTTTTGTGTCTTCTAATACCTTAACTCTGGAAGATTGTCGCCAACCAAGAATAATTCTAAGACCAACAAAACAACATAAGTTGTCTTTAATGACTACTGAATTAGGCACGATTGTTTATTGCTAAAAGCTGACTTGAGATATTTGTTATGTATTATTACATATATGCAATATAGATAGATCATATGTATATATATACTTATATGTATAATTTATGCATATAGATAGTAAGGAAAATTAAGTCTAAAAGCAATCCATGGTTCCTTGAAAGAATGTAAAGATTATGGAAAGTCTAGAAGCTCACTGGCATTTCTAGAGGTTATCAAAATCTCATTATCTTCAAACTATGATTCCACAAAGGACTGTAGATGTTTCTGGTTCATCTGTCCTTTCTTTCTCAGAAGTTCTACACTCAAAGCCAATAGGACAAAACACAAATTCTCATGGTCTTTTGCAAAGATCTTGCTTCAGATAGTTTATTTTATTTATTTATTTATTTATTTATTTATTTATTTATTCACTTTACATCCTGATCCTTGCCCCAATCTACATTAATTGTGATTAATTGTTCTGGGCTCAGAGCAAAGGGTAGGTAAATTTAATAGCTTGTGAGAACTCACTCATTGGGTGGACCATATTGCCAAAATGTTTCTGGCGTTTGGGTAAATTAGCTAGCCAGAGCGCCCTAGAACTCAGAGGGTGGTGAAGGAGACACAAGAACAGTATGTAATCTCCCTAAGGTCAATAATGGCTGTGATCCTGAAAGAGGAGGGCAGAGGTCTCCAGCTGTGAGGGCTCATCAGTTTTGAGTCCATCTTGAACAGAAAATGGAACAAAAACACCAGCTCAAGAGTTTCTTCAGTCTACAAACATCAGCTCCAGCAATCAAGCAACCACAGCAGGCATCCAAAGCCTTAACATGACCAGCTCTTTCAAGAAAGCTCCCGTGAGTGCTTCCTTATAGGGCAGGACAGAGAAGATTGCCCAGCCTACAGCCATACCATCCCAAAAGCACACGATATTGTCTAATCTTGGCAACTAAGCAGGGTCGGGCCTGGTGAGGATCTGAAGGAGAGAAATGATTGCTCCGTTCCCAGAAGAGCAATGCACACGAGAAAGAAAAGCACCAGTGGAAGACCCACTGTGGGTCAGCCACGATACAGCATCTGCCACTCCACCCAACTAGTTATACATGATTCTGCCCAAATTCCATGGAGATCTCAGGGAGGGGTTAGAGTATACAGATGTGTAAGGACTACAGAGGGAGCTCTGTAATATACAAGGAATCCTCATCCATGCTGAATGCAGACCTTGCAGTGAAGCTGCTTCAGGATTACCTATGCTCCTGCTCAAAGTCCCTCCCCAGTGACCTGTGAGTAGCTCTATTAAACTCATTGGTTTCTGCAGTCAAACTTTTGTTTATTATTGGAACCTTATGGGGGTGGAACATACTTTTCCTAACCGTAGTCCACCCCAAGGAGAAAATTCCCACAACACAGAGACACCTAGAGAGTATCACTCAAAGACAAGGACAAGGAATTCGGATGATGTTGCAAACCTGGACTGACAAGGATTTCTCCATGAGCAATCTTTGCTAGAGCCTAGGAGGGAGGCAGAACAAACCCTTTGCTCTTTTGCACCCAACCTTCAGAGGGCACATGACTCTTTCAATAGTTCGGGACTACTCAATAGTTTGGGGCTCAAAAAACTGTGCGGGAGTATGTATTTGTTATTTTAAGCCACTTATGTTGTATGAACTTATGTAGCATCCCTAATGAGCTAGAAATACAAGACACAAAATGCTTAGAGCTCTGGGGACACTCCATTCTCCTCCAGTACTTATTATTATTATGATTATTATGATTATTATTATTATTAAAGAATTTTTCATGCAGTATATTTTCATCATATTCTTTCCCCTCCCCAAACTCCTCCCAGATCCTTGCCACCTCCTTTTTTTATGCCCATGAAAAGCATTAAACACAAGACATAAAAACCTTGTGCCCACACAGCCTAACACATTCACATACATGCTCTCACACCCACCAAGGGACACTTACCTCACTGGGTTCAACAATGGCCACATTCTCCGCTCCAACTCTCCTCTTCATTCGAGTGGCCATGGTGATCCCCCCAGCTCCCCCACCAAGGACCAGCACCTCATAGTGGTTCTTGGCTGTGCAGCAGGCTCCTGTGTGCAATTGTAGGGGTCCAGCCTGCTGAGTGCCCAGTCGAAGGAAACAAGCAAAGAGCCGGGCACGTGGACTGGATACAACAGCGACCAGTGGGGCCATCACCAGGGTAGATCAGGCTAAAAGGAAGCAGATGAGACTGTAAGTGCCAAAGAAAGTTCACTCTGTGACCCTAGAAAAGAAAGGCTGGCAACAGATCAGCTCTATTTGGTTCCTACTGTCTTGTGCTAAAGTCTAACTTCCTTCCAGGAAGCCAGCTTCCTGAGAGCTATGGGTTGATGCCTGCCTAATAGCTGGTCTTTCCCTTTCCTTTCCTTTCCTTTCCTTTCCTTTCCTTTCCTTTCCTTTTCATCTGATATCAGGCCACCTAGGATTGTTTAAAGAAGTATCCCTCCCCTTTTATATTTATCTGTGCATACTGTGTGCCCATGTAGGGGTAGAAAACATGTGGGGGTCCGGTCTCTCCTTCCACCATGTGGGTACTGGGGATCAACTCGGATCATCAGTCTTGGTAGCAAGTGCCTTTACCTGTTGAGCCATCTTGACAGTCTTTTATGGGTGCTTATGAGCTTTTATATGGGTACTTGGAACTGAACTCTGTCCTCTAGAAAAGCAGGAAGAGTACCTAAATGCTTATCCATCTCTCCAGCCCTCCTCCCAGTTTAGAATCTGACTAATCATTTGTCTCTACCCATCCTTGTCCACCTAGGGTACTGTTTGTTTCTCTCCAGCTGTCATCCATTCTTTTGGGCACATCCAAATGTTTCTTTGGCTTTTAAGCTGACTAAAGTGGGTAGACAGGTCTGTACCTAGAGACCTATAATGCTCCTTGCCACAAGGAGCACCTGTAACCTTGCTAAAAGAGCAGCTGTTGAATAAACACCCAGCTTTCTGCCAACAAGTTCACTCTAACCATGGCTGTCAGGGTCTCAGCTCCCAGGTAATGTCCCTGCTCTGCTTACCCAAGGATACATAGTTAAATCAAACTCATTAGCTGAACAAGCAAAGGCCTTCAGTACATTGAGCAATTTCAAGCAGATGATTAATGTAAGCCATAAAGGGATCCCTGCCTGGCATCATAAAGTTATACTGTATGTAAAAAGTCTGATCACGCTGCTAACAAGTCTTTTATTGCATCAACTTCACAAACAATTCCTCCTTACGACTCTTTGAGAAAATCAACAAGACAGATAAACCCTTAGCCAGACTAACCAGAGGGCACAGAGACAGTATTCAAATTAATAAAATCAAAAATGAAAAGGAAGGCACGAAAACAGAAACTGTTGAAATTCAAAAAAGTCATCAGATCCTACTACAAAAGCTTATACTCAACAAACTGGAAAATCTGGATGAAATAGACAATTTTCTAGACAGATACCAAATGCAAAAGTTAAATCAGGATCAGATAAACAATCTAAATGGTCCCATAACCCCTAATGAAATAGAAGCAGTCATTAAAAGTCTCCCAACCAAAAAAAAAAAAAAAAAGCCCAGAGCCAGATGGATTTACTGCAGAATTTGCTTAGACTTTCAAAGAAGACCTAATACCAATACTCTTCAAATTATTCCACAAAATACAAACAGAAGGAACACTACCCAATTCATTCTATGAAGCCACAGTTGCACTGATACCAAAACTTCACAAAGATTCAACAAAGAAAGAGAACTTAAGAACAACTTCCCTTATGAATATCCATGCAAAAATACTCAATAGAATTCTTACCAACCAAATCCAAGAGCACATCAAAACAATCATTCACCACAATCAAGTAGGCTTCATCTCAGGGATACAGGAATGGTTTAATATACGGAAATCCATCAATGTAATTCACTACATAAACAAACTCAAAGAGAAAAACTACATGATCATTTCATTAGATGCTGAGAAAGTATTTGATAAAATTCAACATCCCTTCATGTTAAAAGTCTTGGAAAAGTCAGGAATTCAAGACCCATACCTAAACATAGTAAAAACAATATACAGCAAACCAGTAGCCAACATCAAACTAAATGGAAAGACACTTGAAGCAAATCCACTAAAATCAGGGACTAGACAAAGCTGTCCTCTCTCTCCCTTTCTATTCAATATATCACTTGAAGTTCTAGCTAGAGCAATTAGACAACAAAAGTATGTCAAAATGTTACAAATTGAAAAGGAAGAAGTCAAAAGCTCACTATTTGCAGATGATATGATAGTATACCTAAGTGACCCCAAAACCTCCACCAGAGAACTCCTAAACCTGATAAACAACTTCAGCAAAGTGGCTGAATATAAAATTAACTCAGACAAGTCAATAGCCTTCCTATACTCAAAGGATAAACAGGCTGAGAAAGAAATTAGGGAAATGACATCCCTCACAATAGTGAAGGTGTGACTCTAACCAAACAAGTGAAAGATTTGTATGACAAGAACTTCAAGTCTCTGAAGAAAGAAATCGAAGAAGACCTCAGAAGATGGAAAGATCTCTCAAGCTCATGGATTGGCAGGATTAGTATAGTTAAAATGACCATCTTGCCAAAAGCAATCTACAGATTCAATGAAATCTCCATCAAAATTCCAACTCAATTCTTCACAGAGTTAGAAAGAACAATTTGCAAATTCATCTAGAATAACACAAAACTCAGGATGGCAAAAACTTTTCTCAACAATAAAAGAACTTCTGGGGGAATTATCATCCCTGACCTCAAGCTGTACTACAGAGCAATTGTGTTTAAAAAAAAAAAACTGCATGGCATTGGTACAGTGACAGGCAGGTAGATCAATGGAATAGAATTGAAGACCCAGAAATGAACCCAAGCACCTATGGTCACTTGATCTTTGACAAAGGAGCTAAAACCATCCAGTGGAAAAAAGACAGTATTTTCGACAAATGGTGCTGGTTCAAGTGGTGGTCAACTTGTAGAAGAATGCAAATTGATCCATTCTTATCTCCCTGTACAAAGTTCAAGTCCAAGTGGATCAAGGACCTCCACATAAAACCAGACACACTGAAACTAATAGAAAAGAATGTGGGGAAAAGCATCAAACACATGGGCAAAGGGGGAAAGCTCCTGGACAGAACACCAATGGCTTATGCTCTAAGATCAACAATAGACAAATGGGACCTCATAAAAATGCAAAGCTTCTGAAAGGCAAAGGGACACTGTCAATAGGACAAAATGGCAACCAACAAATTGGGAAAAGATCTTTACTAACCCTACATCTGATAGAGGGCTAATATCCAATATATATGAAGAACTCAAGAAGTTAGATTCCAGAGAACCAAATAACCATGTTAAAAAATGGGGAACAGAGCTAAACAGAATTCTCAACTGAGGAAACTTAGTTTCCTAAGGATGAGGGAACATCCTTAGTCATCAGGGAAATGCAAATCAAAACAACCCTGAGATTCCACCTCACACCAGTCAGAATGGCTAAGATTAAAAACTCAGGTGACAGCAGATGCTGGTGAGGATGCGGAGAAGAGGAACACTCCTCCATTGTTGGTGGGATTGCAAGATGGTACAACCACTCTAGAAATCAGTCTGGAGGTTTCTCAGAAAATTGGACATAGTACTACCTAAGGACCCAGCTATACCACTCCTGGGCATATACCCAAAAGATGCTCTAACGTATAACAAAGACACATGTTCCACTATGTTCATAGCAGCCTTATTTATAATAGCCAGAAGCTGGAAAGAACCCAGATGTCTTTCAACAGAAGAATGAATATAGAAAATGTGGTACATTTACACAATGGAGTACTACTCAGCTATTAAAAATGATGAATTCATGAAATTCTTAAGCAAATGGATAGAACTAGAAGATATCATCCTGAATGCGGTAACCTAATCACAAAAGAACACACATGGTATGTACTCCCTGATAAGTGGATATTAGCCCAAAAGTTCTAAATACCCAAGATAAAATTCACACACCACATGAAGCTCAAGAAGGGAGACCAAAGTGTGGGCACTTCAGTCCTTCTTAGAAAGGTGAACAAAATACTCATGGGAGCAAATATGGAGACAAAGTGCAGAGCAGAGACTGAAGGAAAGGTCATCCAGAGACTGTCCTACCTGGGGATTCATCCCAGATATAGTCAAACTCTGACACTATTGTGGATGCTAAGAAAGGCACCATGATATAGCAGTCTCCTGAGAGGCCCTGCCAGAGGCTTGTAGCCAACCATTGCACTGAGAGCTGGGTCCCCAATGGAGGAGTTAGAGAAAGGACTGAAGGAGCTGAAGGGGTTTGCAACCCCATAGGAAGATCAACAATATCAACCAACCTGACCCCCCAGAGCTCCCAGGAGTACAAGCAGTACACGTGGCTCTGGCTGCATATATAGCAGAGGACAGCCTTGTCAGACATTAATAGGAGGAGAGGTCTTTGGTCCTATGAAGGTTTGATAGAGGCCCCAGTGTAGGGGAATTGATGGCAGGGAGCTGGGAGTGGGCGGTTGGGTATAGGAACACCCTCATAGAAGCAGGGGGGATTGGAGAGGGGGTTTCTGGGAGAGGGGGAAACTGGGTAAGGGGATAACACTTGAAATGTAAATAAATTAAAATTAAAAATAAAAGAACTCTTTATTAAGCAAACACTCCCCAAGGAGTAAGATTCCTAGCCACTAACATCATTAATGTCTAACATCACTGACTTAATTATAAGTCAGTCAGAGAGAGAGAGGGAGAGAGAGAGAGAGAGAAGTGGAGAAGAGAAAACCCTGTATGAGGAAATGGTGGGGGTCCAGGGAGCAGATGCCAGTTTTAATTAGTATTAGCTCAGTTGCAGAGCTTTGGTGAATCCAAACTTTCCTCAAAGTTTCCAATCCAAGGCCCACAGAAAGCAGAGCAGGCCCATACATTATTGCCTCCAGTCTAAAAGTAAAGCAACTGCTCTATAAAATCACATCTGCCGTCTCTCCCGGCTGCACTTCTAAGGAAGAAACTTCTAATGTGGAAGAAGAGGAAAGTATTACAAAGATGTCTCTAGCATATTTGTTCATAAAATGCCCAGCCCTCTGCTAACAGTTTGTGGATCAATACTGATAATTCTATCCTAGGACAAACAACAGACTCCACTTAGTCTAGTGCAGTCCTAGCCTTTGACTATTTCCACAGATGTTAATTTCTGATCACTTCAGTTTTATATGGAGACAGTGTTCTGATTATTGAATATTAAGGAAAGCTTGAGTAAAATATGATTACAGCAATGACTCATTAAATCCTCTAAAATCTTAATGTATTCAAAGAATATATCAAATGCTAACAGTTTGGATACAAATAAACATATTACGTCATGGCATATTAAATATATATATGTTATCCCATCAAAGTAAGGGAAAATGCATTATAAAAACAAAAACAAAGAGTCAAAATGTTACATTGAGTAAGTACTTTCTCTGGGCTTTAGAACAATGAATGATTGTGATTTTTTCTGGTTTTCTGTATTTTATAAATGTTATACTAAATACCTATTTGAGAATAAAATACTCATTTCAATGATAAGTGACATTGGTGACGTCTTTTCTGTCAGCATTGAACGTCTGAGTGGGCTATATCATCCTAATGGGTAGGTGTCAAGACTGAAGCAGATAGCATTTCTGTAACTCTCCCAAAAGTGGCAGACTGACTTAGCTCCGGGATGTCTACTTCAAGTATTATCCTGTATCGGTGATCCTCAGTACAAGTATGTGTCAGCACCATCGTGGCTTATCAGGAGTAGCCAACATTTTCACATTGTGGTATGTGTTTTGTCACCTACAAATGTGTCAGGCCACATTCATAGCTATCCTGGGACTCATGCTGTCTCTGGGATACATGTGGCACATACCTGTTAGATCCTGAAGGTCCCCAAAGTCCCCAGTATTAAGGCTTGGTCTTCAGCCTATTGGCACTATTGGCAAGTGGTGGTAGTTTTAGGAGGTGAGACCTAGTTGGAGAAAGTTGGGTAATAGAAAGCGTGCACCTGAAGAGGACCTTGGGATCCTGATCTCTATGTCCTCCACATAGACCCCTGTCTCTTTTCTACCTAGCTATCTCGAAGTGAGCAGTCCTCCATCAAGCAGTGATGCTCTGCCTCAGCACAGACCTAACGCAGTGAGACAGTGAGGCCAAGTGACGACCAACATAGACCCCTGGAAGCATGAGCTGTTAGATTATCTCAGATTTTCATCACAGGGATGGAACCAGATGATAATGTTAAATGGAGAAAAAATTATCTCCCACAGCTTCCCAGAAGGGGAAACCATTTCCTATTGCTCTCACAGTGCAGCTTAGATCCACAGGAAGAGTTTTGTTTCATTTCACCTGCCTTTTTTTTAAGGCAACCTAAAAGAAGGCAGAGCTAAGTTTCTGATTTGCAGCCACTCCAGCTTGAGTTATTTGACCTCAGTTCTTTGAAACTTACACAAATGTTTCCCTTGCTCAGCCAAGAAAGCTATGCCTGTTTTAGTTTGGTGTTTACCAACAGTCTGTTTCTGGGTTCAGTGTATATGAGCACAACGCCTTCCAAGCCAGTTTTTTTTTTCAACTTCATTAATAAACAGCAGAGTGCTCCAGCTGTTAGTCATATTCTACCTTAAAATATACAGTTCCAAAACCACAAATGTATTAGGGTAAATGTCTCATGCCCTAAAATCCTTGAAATCTCCACATCCCTTTTACATCAAATTTCTAAAGAAAGACAGGACCCTCATCCAACATTGTGAATGAAGAAGATGAAGCCTGGAACATTGTCAAAGGCGAGGAAGAAGCCAGTGATAAGCATGATAAGCGTGATATTTAATATCTCATTTTAGAACTGTAGTACACTTGCATGTGTGAATACATGTGTGTGAATACATGTGTGCACATGCATGCCTCTGTGACTTTATTCCACATCCTATGATCAAAGCTCCCTCAACCTTATTATTTTCTGGCTTTTCAACATTGGGGTGATTCACAGTAGGACCCCTAGACTCAACTCAGGACCAGAAAATACAAACATGACTGCAATTACAGGGTTGAGATTTTGAACCTCAACTTCTGACCCACAAGAAGGAAAGAGAAGCAGTGAGGCTGGAGAATAGGTTCTAGTAAAAATCTTGAATAAGCTTCCAAGAACTTCCCTGTGGCTACAGACACAGAGGCTCTGGGATTGTGGCATGTCCAGAGAAGGCAGAGAAGCACTGTGTTCCCAATCACACCATCCCAATCACCTTCCATTCAGGCACTCTTGTGTTCTTCATAATAAACCAGTAAATGCCAACTAAGTAGTTTCCTGAGTTCTCTGAGAAGTTCTAGATAGTTATTAAACCTGCAAGTTTATGATAGGAAGTTCTGAATTTGTATCAACTGAACAAATGTGAGGGTAACCTGGGTGATCCTTTGTTGGGGGAAATCTAAGTGAAGATGGTAGGGGGGCAAGACTGGAATTCTTTTTTTTTTATTGTTTATTTTATTTTATTTTTTTAATTTACATTCCAAATCATTTCCCCTTTCCCGTTTCCTCCCTCCCCGAAAGTCCCATAAGCCCCCTTCCCTCCCTCTTTTCTCCATTCAACCCCCTCTCGTTTCTCTGTCCTGGCGTTCCCCTACATCCAGTCTTTCCAGGACCAGGGGTCTCTCCTTCCATCTTCTTAGAAATCTACTGATATGCGGATTGTGTCTAGGGTATTCCGAGATTCTGGGTCAATATCCCCTTATCAGTGACTGCATACCATGTGTGTTCTTTTGTGATTGGGTTACCTCACTAAGGATGATATTTTCAAGATCTGACCATTTGCCTAGGAATTTCGTGAATTCATTGTTTTTAATTGCGGAGTAGTATTCCATTGTGTAGATATACCACATCTTCTGAATCCATTCCTCCGTTGAGGGACATCTGGGTTCTTTCCAGCTTCTGGCTATTATAAATAAGGCTGCTATGAACATAGTGGAGCATGTGTCCTTATTGCATGCAGGTAAAGTCTCTGGGTATATGCCCAGGAGTGGTATAGCCGGATCCTCCGGGAGTGTCATGCCCAGTTTTCTGAGGAACCGCCAGACTGCTTTCCAGAGTGGTTGTACCAGCCTGCAATTCCACCAGCAGTGGAGGAGTGTTCCTCTTTCTCCACATCCTCGCCAACAACTGCTGTCTCCTGTGTTTTTGATATTAGCCATCCTGACTGGTGTGAGATGGAATCTCAGGGTTGTTTTGATTTGCATTTCCCTAATGACTAAGGATGATGAACATCTCTTTAGGTGCTTCTCAGCCATTAGATATTCTTCAGGTGAGAACTCTTTGTTTAGCTCTGTACCCCATTTTTAATAGGGTTACTTGCCTCTCTGGAGTTTAACTTCTTGAGTTCTTTGTATATATTGGATATTAGCCCTCTGTCGGATGTAGGGTTGGTAAAGATCATTTCCCAGTTAGTTGGTTGCCGCTTTGTCTTTTTGACAGTGTCTTTTGCCTTGCAAAAACTTTGTAATTTAATGAGGTCCCATTTGTCTATTCTTGATCTTAGAGCATAAGCTATTGGAGTTCTGCTCAGGAAATTCTCCCCTGTGCCCATATGTTCAAAGTTCTTCCCTAGTTTCCCTTCTATTAGTTTCAGTGTGTCTGGTTTTATGTGGAGATCTTTGATCCACTTAGAATTGAGCTTAGTGCAAGGAGATAAGAATGGGTCAATTTGCATTCTTCTGCATGTTGACCTCCAGCTGAGCCAGCACCATTTGTTGAAAAGGCTATCTTTTTTCCACTGGATGGTTTTAGCTCCTTTGTCAAAGATCAAGTGACCATAGGAGTGTGGATTCATTTCTGGGTCTTCAATTCTGTTCCATTGATCTACATGCCTGTCACTGTACCAATACCATGCGGTTTTTAACACTATTGCTCTGTAGTACAGCTTGAGGTCCGGGATACAGATTCCCCCAGAGGTTCTTTTACTCTTGAGAATAGTTTTAGCTATCCTGGGTTTTCTGTTATTCCAGATGAATTTTTGAATTGCTCTTTCTAACTCTATGAAGAATTGAGTTGGGATTTTGATGGGGATTGCATTGAATCTGTGTATTACTTTTGGTAAGATGCTCATTTTTACTATATTAATCCTGCCAATCCA
The DNA here is from genome assembly GCA_036184795.1 of Tokudaia tokunoshimensis. Lineage (NCBI taxonomy): Eukaryota > Metazoa > Chordata > Mammalia > Rodentia > Muridae > Tokudaia > Tokudaia tokunoshimensis. Next base: position 97,429,814 of record BTHU01000004.1, on the reverse strand, counting down.
TGAGCATGGCAGATTTTTCCATCTTCTGAGGTCTTCTTCAATTTCGTCCTTCAGAGACTTGAAGTTCTTGTCATACAGATCTTTCACTTGTTTGGTTAGAGTCACGCCAAGATACTTAATATGGTTTGTGGCTATTGTGAAGGGTATTATTTCTCTTACTTCTTTCTCAGCCTGCTTATCCTTTGAGTATAGGAAGGCTACTGACTTGCTTGAGTTGATTTTATATCTGGCCACTTTGCTGAAGTCGTTTATCAGCTGTAGTTCTCTGGTGGAGTTCTTTGGGTCGCTTAAGTATACTATCATATCCTCTGCAAATAGTGATAGTTTGACTTCTTCCTTTCCAATTTGTATCCCTTTGACCTCTTTTTGTTGTCTAATTGCTCTAGCTAGAACTTCAAGTACTATATTGAAAAGATATGGAGAGAGAGGGCAGCCTTGTCTAGTCCCTGATTTTAGTGGGATTGCTTCAAGTTTCTCTCCATTTAGATTGATGCTGGCTACCGGTTTGCTGTAAATTGCTTTTACTATGTTTAGATATGGGCCTTGAATTCCTGATCTTTCCAAGACCTTTAGCATGAAAGGATGCTGAATTTTGTCAAATGCTTTCTCAGCATCTAATGAGATGACCATGTGGTTTTTTTCTTTGAGATTGTTTATGTAGTGGATTACATTGATGGATTTCCTTATATTGAACCATCCCTGCATCCCTGGGATGAAGCCTACTTGATCGTAGTGAATGATCGTTTTGATGTGTTCTTGGATTCGGTTGGCAAGAATTTTATTGAGTATTTTTGCATCGATATTCATAAGAGAGATTGACCTGAGATTCTCTTTCTTTGTCGGATCTTTGTGTGCTTTTGGTATTAGTGTAATTGTGGCTTCATAGAACAAGTTGGGTACTGTTCCTTCTGTTTCTATTTTGTGGAACAGTTTGAAGAGTATTGGTGTTAGGTCTTCTTTGAAGGTCTGATAGAATTCTGCACTAAAACCATCTGGACCTGTGCTTTTTTTGGTTGGAAGACTTCCAATGACAACTTCTATTTCTTCAGGGGTTATAGGACGGTTTAGATGGTCTATTTGATCCTGATTTAATTTTGGTATTTGGTATCTGTCAAGGAAATTGTCCATTTCCTCAAGATTTTCTAGTTGTGTTGAATACAGGTTTTTGTAGTAGGATCTGATGATTTTTTGGATTTCCTCAGTTTCTGTTGTTATCTCTCCCTTTTCATTTCTGATTTTATTAATTTGGATACTATCTCTGTGCCCTCTGGTTAGTCTGGCTAAGGGCTTATCTATCTTGTTGATTTTCTCAAAGAACCAACTCCTCGTTTTGTTGATTCTTTGTATGGTTTTATTTGTTTCTACTTGATTGATTTCAGCCCTGAGTTTGATGATTTCCTGCCTTCTACTCCTCTTTGGTGTATTTGCTTCTTTTTGTTCCAGGGCTTTCAGGTGTGCCATTAAGCTGTTAGTGTATGCTGTCTCCCGTTTCTTTTTGGCGGCACTCAGGGCTATGAATTTTCCTCTTAGCACTGCTTTCATTGTGTCCCATAAATTAGGGTATGTTGTGCCTTCATTTTCATTAACTTTCAAAAAGTCTTTGATTTCTTTCTTTATTTCCACCTTGACCAAGTTATCTTTGAGTAGAGCATTGTTCAGCCTCCATGTGTACGTGGGTTTTCTTTTGTTTTTGTTGCCATTGAAGACCACCCTTATTCCATAGTGATCTGATAGGAGGCATGGGATTATTTCTATCTTCTTATATCTGTTGAGGTCTGATTTGTGACCAATTATATGGTCAATTTTGGAGAAGGTACCATGAGGAGCTGAGAAGAAGGTGTATTCTTTAGCTCTAGGATGAAATGTTCTATATATATCTGTTAGTTCCATTTGGTCCAAGGCTTCAATTAGATTCACTGTGTCCCTGTTTAGTTTCTGCTTTCCTGAACGATCCATTTCAGAGAGCGGGGTGTTGAAGTCACCCACTATTATTGTGTGCGGTGCGATGTGTGCTTTGAGTTTTAGTAAAGTTTCTTTTACGAATGAGGGTGCCCTTGCATTTGGAGCATAGATATTCAGAATTGAGAGTTCTTGATGGTGAATTTTTCCCTTGATCAGTATGTAGTGTCCTTCTGTGTCTTTTTTGATGACTTTAGGTTGAAAATCAATTTTATCTGATATTAGAATGGCTACTCCACCTCGTTTCTTGGGGCCATTTGCTTGTAAAATTGTTTTCCAGCCTTTTACTCTGAGGTAGTGTTTGTCTTTGACACTGAGGTGCGTTTCCTGCATGCAGCAAATGCTGGGTCCTGTTTACGTATCCAGTCTGCTAGTCTATGTCTTTTAATTGGGGAATTGAGACCATTGATATTAAGAGAGATTAAGGCATAGTGATTATTGCCATCTGCCATTCTTGACGCTATCTTTATGTTTGAGTGGTTATCTACTTTTGGGTTTGATTCAAGAAGGTTATTATCTCATTTTTTTCCTGGGTGTTGTTTCTCTCCCTGTATTGGAGGTTTCCACCTATTATCCGTTGCACGGCTGGATTTGTGGAAAGATATTGTGAAAATTTGGTTTTATCATGGAATATCTTGGTCTCTCCATCTATGGTGATTGAGAGTTTTGCTGGGTATAGTAGTCTAGGCTGGCATTTGTGCTCTCTTAGTGTCTGCATGAGATCTGCCCAGGATCTTCTGGCTTTCATAGTCTCTGGTGAGAAGTCTGATGTGATTCGGATAGGTCTTCCTTTGTGTGTTACTTGGCCCTTTTCTCTTACTGCTTTTAGTATTCTTTCTTTGTTTAGAACATTTGGTGTTTTGATTATTATGTGACGGGAGGTATTTCTGTTCTGGTCCAGTCTGTTTGAAGTTCTGTAGGCTTCTTGTACATTCATCGGCATCTCTCTCTTTAGGTTAGGGAAGTTTTCCTCCATAATTTTGTTGAAGATGTTTACTGGCCCTTTAAGTTGCTAATCTTCACTCTCATCTATACCTATAATCCTTAGGTTTGGTCTTCTCATTGTGTCCTGGATTTCCTGGATGTTTTGGGTTACACGTTTTTTGCATTTTGCATTTTCTTTGACTGTTGAGTCGATGCTTTCTATGGAATCTTCAGCACCTGAGATTCTTTCTACCATCTCTTGTATTCTATTGTTGATGTTTGCATCTATGACTCCTGATTTCTTCCCAAGGTTTTCTATCTCCAAAGTTGTCTCTCTTTGTGATTTCTTAGTTGTTTCTACTTCCTTTTTTAGTTCCTGGATGGATTTGCTGAGATCCTTCACTTGTTTGTTTGTATTTTCCTGTATTTCTTTAAGGTATTTTTGCATTACCTCTTTCAGGATTTCTTCCTGATGACCCACGTTCTCCTGCATTTCTCTGAGCGATTTTTGTGTTTCCTCCTCATGGGAATCCATCTGTTGATCCATTGACTCCTGCATTTCTTTAAGCAGTTCTCGTGTTTCCTTTGTAAGGGCATCTAACCGTTGATTCATTTCTTTAAGCAATTGTTGTGTTGCCTCCTTATGGGCATTCGTCTGTTGACCCATATTCTTCTGCATTTCTTTATGCAATTTTTGTGATTCCTTTGTGAGTGCATCTACCCGTTGATTCATCCCGTTAAGCGATTTTTGTGTTGTCTCCTTGTGCGCCTCCATCTTTTGATCCATGTTCTCCCGCATTTCTCTAAGCGATTTTTGTGTTTCCTTTGTAAGGGCTTCTAACCGTTGATTCATGGTCTCCTGTAATTCTTTATAAGATTTATTTGTGTCCTTCTTGTGATCCTCTAATAGCATCATGAGAAGTGATTTTAAATCCAGATCTTGTCTTTCTGGCGTTTTGTGGGGTATCCAGGACTTGGTGCTGTTGGAGAGTTGGGTTCGGATGGTGCCATATTACTTTGATTTCTGTTAGTAACATTCCTACGTTTGCCTTTTGCTATCTGGATACCTCTGATGTTAGTTGGTCCTGCTGCCACTGGCTGTTGGTTGGACCTCCTGTGAGCCTGCAAAGCTATTTCTGCCCCCCACCCCTGGATTACCAGGATTCCCCTGGCACCGATTTCTGGGGCCTGCCTGCTCCTGAGTGACTTTGGAGCCCTGATGTGCCTTGCCCCAAGTGATCTTATATTGGGGAGTCCTTGCACATCCAAAGGCTCAGCGTAGTGGATTCCTGGAGCAGAGGTCACCAAAGGGAGGCTGGTAGGCTCCTGCCCTGTGCAGGGGTGTGTGATCTCTCCTAGGGGGGGAGGGAGCGTCCCTCTGCCAGGCAGAAGTCCCACAGCAGAGCTAGCACGCTGGTTACTGCAGATCAGCCCAGCACTTGGGAGCTGCACACACACAAGCCGCCCAAGACCCAAGCGATATTATGCCTGTCTGTCTCAGAACCTGGCTGTCCCAACTTCCCGGCCACTGGAGCAAAGATGGCGGAGTGCACTCTGCACACTCTCCGTGGCGCTGCTCACCCTGCAGACGCGATGGCCTGCAGATCTGGCACCCAGACGACCACAGCGCTGACCCGTTCTTGGGCGCAGGCGGAAGCCCCAACAGGCCGTGTCCCAAGTGATGTTATATTGGGGGGACAGCCTGGGTACCTGTCTCTTCAGTGCAGTCTGCGGGAACAGAGGTCGCGGAAGGAAAGCTGGTAGGCTCCCGCCCAGTGCGGGGTCCCTCTGCCAGGCAGAAGTCCCACAGCAGAGTTGGCGCGCTGGTTACTGCAGATCAGCCCAGCACTTGGGAGCCGCATACACACAAGCCGCCCGAGACCCAAGCGATATTATGCCTGTCTGTCTCAGAACCTGGCTGTCCCAACTTCCCGGTCACTGGAGCAAAGATGGCGGAGTGCACTCTGCACACTCTCCATGGTGCTGCTCCAAGACTGGAATTCTTAATGCTGACATATTTTATTGAATTTTTGAAATATTCTATTGTTATTAAAGAATGGATTGGTGTTGGTGAGCAAAACCAGACATTTGTCGTTAGAAGCCATGTCAGAAAACACCACTGAGTAGCCCACGTGACCTAAAGCAAATATAATGCAACAGCCAGGACATCAGGAAGTGACAGCAACACGATCTTAACTAGAAGACAGAAAAGAGAGAGAAAGAAAGAAAGAAAGAGAGAGAGAGAGAGAAAGAAGGAAGGAAGGGGGAGAGAGAGAAGGAAGAGAGAGAGAGAAAGGAAGAAAGAAAGAAAGAAAGAAAGAAAGAAAGAAAGAAAGAAAGAAAGAAAGAAAGAGAAGGCCAAACTTAACCCTCAGGTCAGCAGAGAGGAAATGGACAGCCCAGTCAACAAGCTAGAATGAAGCATAAACCTACAAGCTTCTCAATCTCCCCAGAAAGCAGCCTGGACCCTGTGCACTTGTTAGTTTAAGTGTCTTAACTCTCAATGTTACAGAATGAAGCAGCCACTGTATCACTACATTCTTATAAAGTGAGACACACACTTTAACAAATCAATAAATAAGACTAACTTAACTTCCATTTGCAAGTGGCACATTCAATACAGTTTTCGATTAAATGATACTATGCTTTTAAGCTAGATAAACATCACTCAGTTGGCCCTAAATCAACTGAGTTCCTCCTTCAAAAGATGGAATGAGACACATGGACACAGAACATTTGCTGGCCAAGGCGTCAACAGCTGCCTAGACATCTTTACTTCCATCATTTACTGGCAACCTTTTCACGGCTGGCCCTTCCTAAACAAACAGTATAGACTGCCTGTGGCCAAAGGTCCTCAGACTTAAGTTACTTGACACGCCTCTCACTGGACTGAGAACAGCCAGAATGCCTAGCTGAGTTCATACAGAGCTGGTGTCCCAGCAAGTATTATCCACAGCATTCTAAGGAGGTGGTAAGGCCCACCAACTGTCAAGGTTGGAGTCATCAAAACTGACTCTCCAATAATTCAGGGGAAAAATGCCCATTGGCAGAATTTTATTTTGATAGAAAATAGCTGGATTGTATTCCAAATACTAAAGAAAGATATGTAATATGAAAGTTAACATTACTAAGTGCATTGAGAAAAAAAGAATCTAAGCTTTAGATGTTGGGGCAAGGTGAAATAACGATATTAATATAACTTTTAAGCATCCCTGACTCTTAGAAATAGTACTGAAATTATTACTGTTGAAATGGCCTGGAATTCCCTTGAAGATACTACAGTAGACAAGACTTGATGGGGGAAGGGAGAGAAAACAAGAAGGCCCATGAGGTAAGAACGTGAAGTCAATTGAGGGATCTGCATGGGTGCTCCTTGGGGCCATATGTCTGGTTTTGTATGTGTTTGGAAGCAAACAATGAAAAGCCAAATGGATAAGTAACAGAAAACAGTGTGCTAGGGCAGACATTGGCTTTTTGTAGGGATCGAGTAACATCCTGAGCAATTGTGCTCCGGTTGGCATGAGTATGGCCACAAAGACCAATGCCTCAACCCCACAGGATCAACAAAACCTTCCCCAAGGGAGGCTCAGTCAGAGCGATGGCAAAGCCTTCTTCAGATCTGAGTGTGAGTACTGATGGTGTGAGCGAAAAATGCCCACCAAAGCCTTACTCCTCGGATGTTCACCGCCTGAAGATGCTCCCTGCAGACAATGCTCCTGCCTCCGAGTCCCACTATACACAGGAACCCTGCCTGGTTATCCCTGTGTGATGACCCACCTTCACCTGAGTGTATAAGCACACTAAGCTTCGGTGTGTGTGGCTTCTCCATCAGGATGAATGTAGCCCATCGAATCCCTGCTTCTCTGTGTTTGTGTGTCTGTCACGTCTTCATTCCCACACAGCATCTAGTCAGGTCAAGTCCAAAACTGTGCAAGGAGGTGGCAGGCTTTTATCACTGAAAGTTAAACTCTGGGTATATTTCAAGTAATTGCAAGAGGATACAGGTGTGAGTCCTGGCAACACAACTTAAAAGTGTTCATCACTGTCCACAATTGAGTCAACACTGGGGTTTCAGAAACAGTGAAGTAATGGAGAAACGGAGGCTCAAAAAGGGCCATGACCTTTCAAAGTTCCACAGTGTAGGCAGTAGCACCAGATCTAGAATGAACTCCTTTATGAAGAGCAACTCTTTCTGAATGTCCTCTGCAGCAGCGGTGCAGGCATTTGCAACAGTCAGCAGTCCAACCCAGAAAGAGAACAGCCCAGACTGGAACTTTTCCAGGTCCAGGACTCAGAGCAGCACCCCCTGCAGGCCCTGGCACAGCAGAAGAGTGCTGCATCTCCAAATTTATACAGAGGCACGTATACACACACATACACACACACACACACACACACACACACACACACACATGCACACATACACACATACACTTATACACACATTCTTATACACACATACATTCATACCACACACACATGCATATACACACACTCATATACACATACATATACACATACTCATATACACATATGATCAGACCAAACAAATATATGCACACACATACTCATACACATATATGTGCACCCATACATACATATAAACACAACATTCATAAACACACATATACATATACATATACATACACACTCATACACATACACACATCCTCACAAAACAGAAAGCTTTTTGTTTTGTTTTGAAACAAGATCTCTTTTATGTAGCCCTAGCTGGCCTAGAACTTACAAAATAGACCAGACTGGCCTTGAACTCCTAGAATCCCACCCACCTCTGCCTCCAGAGTGCTATGCCTAAAGGCATGCACAGACACACCTGGCAAGTGGCAAGCTTTTAGACAGGGCCAATTATGCATTTATCAGCTTGAAACTGAAATCATTTAAGAATCTAAAACTTAGAATATAAATTTAGACTCAACATTTAATATTTACACCTAACAAACGCACAGATCCCTGGAAACCCAGCACTCTTTCTTTGGAGATCTCTGTTAGGTGATTTATCAGAAATACACATATACAGATCTCCTTCACTAGAAGCTATCTTTCCCTCTCTGGCACCCTGGCTCGCCCTGTGTAGGATGGAGACCCTGAAACAGATTTCATTGACTTCTCGGTAAAGCTTTCTCTAGGGACCACACTCTCCTCAACTGCTTCTCAGAGGCTCCCTAAAAGCTGCACCCTCTCTATGCCAGTCTTGACCTTTGACCTTCCTACCCCCTCCATCAGCATGCAGATATATAGCATGGTTTTCCTGAACAATCTGAAACTAGGTCACAATCTGAAACATAAAACTGCTCATTACTGCCCTAGACACAAGTCCTACGTGCCAGATACAAAGCTGAGCCCTCGGGTGGGCATTATGCCCATTTTTTAGCTGGAAGAATGGAGGCTGAAGGAATGTAGTTCTATCCTCAAGATTGCACAGACATTTCAGAGCCAGACCAACATTCATAGGGAGGAGATTTTAAAACTAGGGAGGAAACCAAAATAAACTGTCCCACACGCCCTACTACTTGGAAGTGCTTCTGGAGTGCTTCTGGGAAAAAGTTCATATGACTGTGTTGGTTGCTTTTCTGTTACTCTGATAAAACGCCATGACCAAGGAAGTTTATGGAAAGCAGTTTATCTGGACTTATAGTTCCAGAGAGATAATAAGCAGCCAACATGGCAGCAGGCATGGCAGCAGGCAGGTATGGTAGCCAAAGCAGGAGCTGAGAACTCAGGTCTTCAACCACGAGCACAAAACAGAGAGAGCAAACTGGAAGTAGGAAAGGCGATGTACTCTCAACGTCCGCCCCCGTGATACACTAGGAAAGGCTATGTACTCTCCAAGTCCGCCCCCATGATACACTTCCTCCACCAAGGCCACACTTCCTAAACCTCACAGTGGCACCACCTGTGGACTGAGGGTTTATATACCGGAGTTCATGGGAGACATTCTCATTCAAACCACTACATGAGACCTAACAGGTCCCACGCTCTTTGGTCAGCAAGCCAAAGACCCAGTCCACTTCTGGCCCATGATAAAGTTCTGATCCAAAGACCCATCCAGGAAGGAGGAAAAGGCCGTATTTTAAACCGGTCTCAGAGGCAGAACAATGTTCCACTGTATAACACTCAGACAGCAATTCCGTCCTGTTCATAGGTGGGTCGGCCTTTTGTTTGGACAAGCCCCTGCCACACAGGGAAGGGCAATCTGAGTTCTCTAGTTACCACATTAACTTTTGTTTCATCCATAAATACCTTCACAGTCATACTCAGAATAGTTTGACCAACCGTCTAGGCACCGCACGGTCCAGTAAAGGTGACAAATCTGAGTGACTGCCACTAAATGTGATGGAAAAGAAGAAGGCCCAATCCGACACTGTCAGGAGGAAATGCCACTGTTTAGGTTAGCACTGCAGGCGTGCTAAGGAAATGCCCAGCATTGCTGCAGGGATCCAGTGCTTCCCTCAGACAACCCCATCTCCCCCTGAAGTACTGCAAGTAACACATGCACGGCTATTCATGGCACTAGACAAGGTCTGAACGAGACAGCAGGCTGCTTCCCCTTCCTGGAGATATTCTGAGTCCTATTGTATTAGCTACAGTATTGTTTTCTGTGCTTATGATAGACTGATATTTGAGCCCTGGCTAGCTCCTACAGAGACTATCTCAGGCCCATCTAACTTCAGACAGTGAAGGTCTGGCCTGCCCTCATACCTTGACTTCTAAGCCTATAAGCCATTTTGTCTTCTGCCTAGCTTTTACATTCATATAATCATTATATAATACTCACATAATAATCATTACATAATATTCATATAATCACATTGGCACTAGATACCAGACAACCAGAAGCAGTCTCTGCACTCAGGGTGCACAGAGTCCCAACTGCTCAGTCCTGACCTGGGTCAGCTTTTCTGCCTGCCTCACAATGCAGGCTTTTGCTTTATGCTTGTTTGTTCCATTTCTGCCTTCCAACAAACCCTAGGTGCTTCTCACAGGGCCCAATATGGATGCTGTGCCTCTGGTTTCTTCAGAACTGTGAGTAAAAATGTCTTCCTTCTCAGCAGTCTCCTTGCGATCCATGGTGCTTGCCATACTTGGTAAAAACAAATTCTGTGTGTGTTTTAATACACCTACATTGAACTACATGTGCCAACTGCTCCACCAGATAAAAAAAGGTTTACACTTTGAACAAAGTTTTGTTAGGTTTCTTCTCCTTATATATGTGCAGAACCATCAGGTGGAATTTAAAAGGCAATTTAATTACATACTACTGAAGAATGTTGTAATTACCTGGGTGATTGGGCCAATTTTTGCAGCTCCATAACATAAGCTACAGTTTGACTTTTTAATGCAACAATTAGTCTGGAAGAATAGGCACCTGGCATTGCCTTCCCTTGTCACACTCTAGTATCTACTCCTACTGAATATAACTTGGCAGTGTCTCCTCTACCAAGGAAATTCTTCACATCTCTTTGATTCATTTAACCTTGGCAGCAACTAAATGGCACCAGCCAGATGTGCTCATTAGAAGGGTTTAAGGACTGAGCTCTCTGCAAAGTGAAAGATGATGGGTGAAGTCGGCTTCTTGCCGATCCTAGACTCATCTTAATCATGCAGTGGCTAAATTTTCAAATGTGGAAGACAGGAAATATAATCAATATTCCAACTTACAGGATCCATTCCCTGCATAAAAGTATATGCACTAAGTTTTTACTTGGCTAAATGTATAAGGTGATCCTGATGAAATGGAGCCTTATGTGAAATATGCACAGTCATGCTTACTTCATTACTCAAGAATGTTGCCCGAGTATCCATTAGGGTTAGTGAAGATCTGGGCTGAGCGGCAGAATGGTTGCTCCATTCTGGTCCTGGCTCCACACCCAATTTATCAACTTCAGGTATTGAAAGAACAGTAGAGCTTGGCAGCTGCTGGTAACACAGACCAAGAAGAAGGTGTACCCAACCCTGGGGAAAGGCTTTCTTTCATTAATGTTAGATAGTTTAATTTTTAAGTATTGAAAGTAAACCCACAAACATCCTAGAAGAAAACTGAAGCCATTCTTAGCAAGATGGAAACTTGCCTAACAAACACCAAAGACATGAGTCAGATAAAATAGCAGATTTACTACTTTTTTTTTACCTTTTTGCTAGTTATTCTACACACACACACACACACACACACACACACACACACTACCTCTCTAACATTCAGTTCTTACCCTCCTATTCCAAACCCCATCCTTTGGTCTCTCTTCTTGTCTGACTTCTGCTTGGATCAGGCTAATGGGGGGATGTTAACAGGATCTCAAAGGAAATAAAGCAAAATTGAAATAGGATGTCCTTCCCTGGTTTGTTCCTTCTCTAGGCCATATTTTAAATTGGACAATGGACAGAGGCTAGAAGACTCTTCGAAGCATGATAGAAATATCATACATTGTCTTGAAAATCCAGTTAGTGAAGACTCAGAAAATGACAGGGAACACAGTTTGCCTTAGAAAATATCTAAATCATCACCAAGAGACTACCCTGAATTAACCATATGAGCACGTCTTAACTCCCTAAATCCTTCCAAGTAGTGAGGGAGTATGATTATGGGAGACTGGTCATAAAAATGAAAGGCTGCCAACTTTGAAGATGGAGGGCAAGGATACTGAACCAAGGATGCAGACAATTTAAAGCATCTGGAAAAGACAAGGAAACAGAGCTTCCTTTAGAATTCCCAGAAAGCACATGGCCCTACCAGAACCTTGATTTTAGCCTAGTGAGATCTGCACTGGACCTTTGAAGTAGATTACTGTAAGATAATAAATTCTGTTGCTGGAGTTGAGGCCATAGCTGATTGACACAGCAATTACCTAGCATGTGCAATGTCACAAAACAGGGGGGAAGTTATGTGCCTGTACTAGTCAGAGTTCTCTAGAGTCACAGAACTTCTGGAATGTCTCTACATATTAAGTGAATGTATTAGACTGACAGTCTGTAATCCAACTAACCCAACAGTGGGCAGCTGAGAATGGAAGGTCCAAGAAGCTAGTAGTTGCTCAGTACCACAAGGTTGGGTATTTCAGCTGGTCTTCTTCTGTATAAGCTGGAATCCTGAAGAAGTAGGTTCCAACAGATATGCTGGCATGTAAGTAGAAGCAGGAAAAGAAGATTGAGTCTTCCTTCTTCCAATGTCCTTATGTCGGCCTCCAGAAGAAAGTGCGGCCCAGATTAAAGGTGTGTACCCCATGCCTAGATTTAAAACATGTTTTGTCCCAGGAAAGTCTTAATCTCAGAGATCTGCTAGCCTCAGTCTTCTAGTACTACCTTGTCTGGGCCAAAGTTTTTCATGGCCACTATGCCTCAAGATCTCCATGTCAAGATCCAGGTCAGAAACTTGTGTCTTCCAGCCTCAAGATCTAGTCCACAGATGTGCCTTCCATTTCTGGATCATAGTTCATCCCAGATGTAATCAAGTTGACAACAAGGAATAGCCATCACAGAACCATTAAACCACAAAGTCTGTGGTTTGTTATAGCAGCTTCAGGAAACTAATACATACATCATCTTGTCTCCACAACAAATCAACAAGAGATAAGTGCTGTTATTTCCATTTACAGATATCAATGCTATGCTTCAAAAGAAGCCAAATGACTCCCTAGTTAAGTTATGGTAGGATACGAAGCTAGATTCTTTTGGAAGTGAATCTCATCACTCTTCCCACTAGTCTAAAGGAAATGTGCTTGAAAGTAAAGACACAGCATTTCCTAGCAACTATTCCTAAAAACATAGCTGAAAAGCTTGATGCTACTCTCTCGGTAGAAAGCACAGATTCTCTGCCTGTCTGTAGACCTAACCATCCAGAGTGCCTCAGAGATTGACAAGAAGAGCCCAAATACTCTTTATCAGCACTGACAGACTGGAACATAAAGCTGGAATCTGAACTCACAAAGAAAATTTACTCTCTCTGGAGAAAAGAGATGCATCAAAATATAACAACAAAAAATGCAAGTCCCAAGGAGGCTGGGGGAGGTGATAAAACTCCAGTCAAAGGAAGGTGGGACAGTCTTGAGGTGGGGGGAGCTGACACATACTATGTTCCACATTCCATAAGCTCTGTTAGGACTGATGTGGTATACCCATGGTTTTAGTACCAGTAACTGGCAATCTCAGTTACAGTGAAGGAGTTCAGAAGGAATGAGTTCATTGGTGAGTAGTTTTACTAAGTATATCTCTATATCAGGCAAGAAGGGGTAAATTAATTAATAAACCCAGTTACAGTCCTGTAAACCTGTCAGGAGTCTACTGCGTTTAATGAATGTGTGTGATAAGGGCCTGAAATGCTAATAAATATAGATAAAAGAGAGAGTAAGCAGGTGAGAAGTGGAAAGGACCTCTGGAGGTAAGTAAGGAAGCCAAGAAAATGATTATGTAAACTGCAGAGGTTATATCAAGGGCCTCCTGGAGCTAGTTTTGGACAGTTGAGGTTGAGGGTCACAAAGAAGACTTTCTTGGAATGGAACTCACCTAGCTATACATGAAAAGGAGGACACCCCTGGGAAGGTGTGCATTAGAGAGAGAGAGAGAGAGAGAGAGAGAGAGAGAGAGAGACTGGGTAGACCTATGTTTTTGACAATGAGGATCAAAAGCTGTGGTAGCTATTCTTGGTTGTCAACTTCACTATATCTGGAATGAACTATAGTCCAGAAATGGGGGGGGGGACAGGGCACACCTGTGAGAGATTTTTTTGTTTGGTCTGGAGTGAATCAACTTCTAGTCTGGACCTTTGAGGCAGGAAGTGACACACTTTTGACGCTGATCTTGAGGTAGGAAGACACATCTTTAATCTGGGCCACACTCTCCGCTAGACAGAAAAGAAGGAAGCTTTTCCTCTTTGCCTGCTTGCTCTTACCTTGCTAGCAAGTCCATTCCTGTGCTCCCATTAGCGCCTGTTTCTTTGGGATTCCAGAATCTACTAAAGGCCAGCTGAGAACAGCCAGCCTTGTAGACTGAGCAGCTACCGGACTCTTACACTTTCCATTCATAGCCAGCCATTGTTGGATTAGTTGGACATTAGCCTGTAAGTGATTCCATTAAAGATTCCATTTTATATATATACAAAACTCAATCCAGGACCACTGACAACCATCCTGTGTTCATAAAGCAGTAACCAAAGCCCATGCCTATAGACTAGATTGTTTTGTTTAGCTTACAGGATCTTCTTCTTTTTTTTTTTTTTTTTTTTGATTTATTTATTGTCAGGTCTCATTATAGATGGTTGTGAGCCACCATGTGGTTGTTGGGAATTGAACTCAGGACCTTCGGAAGAGCAGTCAGTGCTCTTAACCGCTGAGCCATTTCTCCAGCCCTTACAGTATCTTCTTAAACTGATTTACTTGCCAATGTGGAAAATTTTGAAGGTATCTCCTAAAAAAGGATCCTACGGTCTTACTGACATCAGGAAGCTCACATTCACACATGGAAACATTCACTCAGTGTTGTGTAATCAAGGCCGTATCCACCCTACAAGATGTTCTAATTCATAGCTCCACCCAGCCTGGGTGAGTCATGTAAGTTACCTGTTGTGCCATGGCTTGGATTTCAGCTTCTGTGCCCTGCTCATGGAAGTTAGAGCCTTAGAGGGTCTTAATGGAATGGAATCTAGACAGAGAATCTGAGAGAATGGATTGGAATACCTAACATCAGCATTTTCAAGTGTGTTCTCTCTGCCAGGCATTGTGCTAGGCACAGAGAAATGGCGAAAAGGAAGAAGTTGTCTACCTTCACAGCAGAGACAGGAATATGATGAACCATTGGGTAGCTCTTCAGAACTGCAGGCAGGAAGGAACGAACATGAATGTGAGACATGTGTGGGAGGAAAACAACTAGATATGGGGAATAAAGAAGGACGAATTCAAACATTGACATTCTATCCATGTCTTCAGTCGGTGTAAGAAGAATGAATTCAAACTCTGACATTACATCCACATCTTCAGTTGGTGTAGCAAAGACAAAAGCAGTGCTATGAAATTACTCAGAGAGAAACAACAGTCCAAAGTATTGTGTGAGAAGAAAACTACGCCACTTGAAAAGACAGGCATGGTATGTATTCACTAATAAGTGGATATTAGCCCCCCCCCAAAAAAGTACAGAATACCCAAGATATAGTTCACAGAACTCAAAAAAGGTCAACAAGTTGAAGTGCCCAAGTGAGGACATCTCAGTCCCACTTGGGAGGGAGAAGAAAGCAATTGCAAGTGGGGAGGGAGGGATGAACCTGGGAGGGAAAGTGAATGGAGTGGGGGAGAGGGGAACCTTATCTGACATTGCAGGAGGGAAAAGGACTGAAGCCCTGAGGGCCAGCAGAAAAAATGGAAACAGGTAACCTCAGGAGATAGGAGGTTGGGTGGACCCTCCAGAATACACCCGAGACCTGGGAGGTGAGAGACTCACAGGACTAAAAGGGAGGGACCTTAGATAAAATGCCCAACAGTAGGGAGAGGGAACTTCTAGAGCCTACCTCCAGCAGGAAGACAGGGCTTCAAATGAGGGAAGGGGGGCCATCCCATAGTCATAATTCTGACCCATAATTGTTCCTGTCTGAAAGAATTACAGGGACAAAAATGGAGAGGAGCCTGAGGAAAAGAAGGAAAAGTGACAGGCCCAAAGTGGGATCCAGCTCAAGGGGAGGTCCCAAGGCCTGACACTGTTACTGAGGCTATGTAATGCTCACAAAAAGGGACCGAGCATGACAGCATTCTGGACAACCCAGCAAGCAGATGAAAGAATCAGATGCAGATATTTGCACCCAACCAATGGACAGAAGCAGCTGACCCCTGATGTTGAATTAGGGAAGGCTGAATGAAGCTAAGGGCAACCCTGTAGGAGGACCAGCAGTCTCAGTTAATCTGAACCCCCGGGATCTCTCAAACACTGAACCACCAAACAGGCAGCATGCACCAGCTGATATGAGGCCCCTAGCACATATACAGTAGAGGACTGCCGGGTCTGTGTCCATTCAGAGATGATGAACCCTAACCCTCCAGAGTCTGGAGGCCCCAGGGAGTTTAGAGGACAGGTGGGGTGGGGACATCCCCATGGAGACAGGGGGAGGGGAGGAGGCATGGAATGTGGAACAGTCAGAGGGCGGACAGGGGTTGGTGGGTGGGGAATAAAATATGGAACATATAAAAATAATTTTAGAAGAAGAAAGCAGAAGGGATCACACAGGCCTCGCCTCTGCTCTTGGCTCAACTCCTCTTGAGCAATGTACAGTTGGCCCCGCCTGCCCACATATCCAGGAACTAGATTACTATATTGTTAACAAATAAAGGAAATGAAGCAATCTTCACTCAGGGCTGTAAATCATGATAGGACTCTCTATTTGGGATCCAATCAAACCAAACTTTTGCTTGAATATTAAGCCATGAAGCAAGAGCTCTAGTTGTGGACCATAACTAAGCTGTCCGAGAAACAGGGATGATTTCATACAGCTTTATTAAGGCCTGCAGTCACATTGGGTCCCTAATTTCTTCAGGGAGCCCTGTAAGAATTATCTTTTTATAAGTACAAAGAGTCCTACCCAGTTATGATACATATGAACCAGAACAGCAACCAACATGGCACAATAACCCTGAGGGTGCAGTAGCGGCACACATATGTTGGTGACCATCATCAGCTCTCTAATCGGATTTAAGACCCACTCATCAAGACGGATACCACGCCTGGCAGTGGACACTTAGCCAACTATTCTAGGGTAGTGAAGTCACCACTACTTTACCCAAACGACATAATCCCTAATCCTCTAAACACTGTCCTTACACCCACAGATAAGTGTAGTCTTCAGCCCTCATCAAGGAATCTTTTCTTTGCAACAGATGGAGACCACTACAGAAAAATCACAACCAATCAAAATGCAGCGTTATGGAGCCCAGTCCCAAAGGAAACAGCTGCAAAACACTCAGAGAAACAAAGGTTCAGAGAACATTTCCAAAGAGGAGTGGAAAGATTGTAAGAGCCAGAGGAGCAGGGAGTTTGCTGTAAGATGGTGTCTCCTAGTAAAGCCAGAAGCTATACCCATAAAAGACTCACCAACCTGACTGCCTAAACATGAGCTGAACAATATTTCATATATATATTTATACAGAAATATGATAGACACACACAGAAATATATATATATATATACATATACATGTAACAAAAAGAGGTCCTGAGGTGTATATGGGAGGACTTGAGGAAGGAAAGGGAAGGGCAATGTGATATAATTAAAATCTTGAAAAAAATAGAAAAAAATGAAAAAAGTTACTAACGAGGACTTCGCAAAGAAGCAGTGACTCCCTTTGCTGCCGAGAAAGTCCCTCCAAGCTTAAATACTTAATAATCTTTTATAATTAAAACAAACATTATAATGATAAAACTGATTATTTCACCAAGCAGAAAACAAAAATTATATTTATATAAGAAAAGATTTTTTTTTACTTTAATAAAAGATATTGCACATGAGTGAATTGAATTGTTTTAACTGAGGGGTAAGGGTTTTGACTGGCTCACACAAAACAATAAACGAGCCTTGTTTTAAGCTTGCTCCCTCTAATTGCCAGGGGTACTTGACTCCTCACAGTCTAGTGTACTATAAATGAAAACAAATGACTGCCCATCTACTACCTCATGCACGTAGGCTTCTAGTCAGCTTTCCTGTCAAGGTCTCTATGAACCTGTGTCAGCCCAGTTACAGACTCCCTGGAAATGGAGGTCTCCAGTGACACAGCAAGGGTCAGCTTAGACCCAGATTTCCTGAAATTTTGTATTTGTCTCTTTGGATGGAAGGATGGATGGAGGGATGGATGGATGGATGGATGGATGGATGGATGGATGGATGGATGAACAGATGGATGGATGAACAGATGGATGGATGGACAGACGAGGAGGCAGGCTGTCACGTAGCCCAGGAAAATCTCTAACACGATATATAAGTAAAGATAATACTGAACTCCAAATCCTTTCACTTCCATTTCCATTTGGGATTATAGGTATTCAAGCCACCACACCTGGCTTCCTGAATCATTAAAATGATCACAATAAAATTACTCATCAGACCAAAGTACGCTGGGATTCAAAGGTACATGCAAGAAAGTTATGAGGGGTGGAGTGTCACTATAAACACGCTGGTCAATCACTTTGGCTTGCCATTACCTGGAATCTAGTCCATAAGGTCTCAATGACAAAAGACTCTTTGATTATAGATTATATATACGTTGTTTGAACCTAGATGCTGAATTCAGTTCTTTGATGGTTAGAACATAAGGAGATACACCCAGGTAGCAGGTACATCAGGTTCCCTTACAGCTCACATCTTTCCTATGTCTGACCTAATGACAGTTACCCATTTGCAACAAAGCTTTGTCTGAAGGACACCCAGGACACGCAGGTCCTCATTACAGGTAGTACCAAATTGGGCTCATCTTTAACCATTATGGGCCATGCTTTCTTCGCACCAGGAAAAAGGACTCTGCTAGACGGATTAAAGATTTCTTACTTCCTAAAACTGCATTCACTTCTCATTGAAAAGGAAGGAGAGGTGGGTGTTCAAGCGGACAGCCAATAGGGATCTTGAAAAGGAAGGAGAGGTGGGTGTTCAAGCAGACAGCCAATAGGGATCTTGAAAAGGAAGGAGAGGTGGGTGTTCAAGCGGACAGCCAATAGGAATCTTGAAAAGGAAGGAGAGGTGGGTGTTCAAGCGGACAGCCAATGGGAATCTTTGTCTACTGCCTCCTCAGAATTTCTGTGGCAAAGAACAACAAGAGCAAATGCTTAGGCCTGAGACACAATCAGAATAAAAACCAGCTGTCCCATTTCTTGTACCATTATGCACTATGATTCTCTGGGAAGCAGCTCTGGTTAAGTGCATGCTCCAAAGTGTAAGAAAAACATGGTGCGGTGGGGGAGGGGTCATTTGTGGGAGCTATGGTAATGTGCGCTGTATATACTTTCTTATGACAATTACTGAAGAGGGAATTGTTGGCCTCCTCTCATAATCAAGAAAATGAAGCCTATGGGACCATGGGTAGGTCACTTTGAAGGTAGACGTTTGATTTGAATATATTGGGTGTGTTCTCTTGAACGTAAAGGCCTTTCTCTCTCTGTGATTTAGAATAAGCTTAGATCTGAGGAGTTGGGAAAAATCTTGTGATAATCATCCAAATTTAGACAGGGGAAGAATGGGCTGATCTTCATTCAGCTCAACTGTCGTATGAATATGCACAGAAGCAGACCAGTTACAAGACCAAGACTTCCATCAAAAGTTCTGTCTGTAATGGAGTCTTAGTCGTCTTTAGGCCTAGTCTGGGCAGCTTTTAGTAAGCTACCCACTGTTCTCCTATTTACCAACTCTCCAGAGTCAAAGTGTTTGCAACAGGTGAGGGAGGGACAGGGAGGAAAGGGGAATGGGGATGGGGGGGGGAGAGAGAGAGAGAGAGAGAGATCTAGAAATGCTTCCTCATGGGTTCTGTCTCCATTCTTTACAAGATATTTCCTGCGTTACAACGCGTCTTATTAACAAGCCTACACACAGGCAAAAGAAACTTCTGGAATCCTGTTTTCCTGTCAAGACAGTTTGTTTTCTATGGAGAGGCACCAGACTCACAACAGACCCAAGGGCCTTCAGCAATATTCACATTCCCGAGTCCCAGCATGTTCATGGATTTGCTCTGACAGATTCAAAAGAAGCTATTCATTTTAAACAGCCATTTCCTACGCTTCCAGCTGTCGACTAGATGCCTTCACCAGCAACCACCTCCAAGTCATCCAGCAAACCTTTTATGTACCAGGTTTAGGAAAGTGATGGCCAGTATCAGACAAGGTTTGTAAAGGGGGTGGGGCGGGAAACCTACTGCATCCCTCTGCATCAAGGTCAGTCAGGATGCTTTTCACCTGTGGCAAGGTATTAGGCTTGTTTGGTTTGGGGGAGGGGTGTTGGGCTTTTCTCTTTCTCCTTCTTAGGAGAAGCAGATGCCCAAAGAAACTGGGAGCAGAGGGCACAATGGCAGCTCAAGGAAGTGTTAAACCCAGAAGCTAAGCTACCTAACAAGTAAGGCAGCCCCGTTTCTGCTAACAGGGCATCTGTCTAAATTGAAGCCCATTCATCTGAATGAAAGAAAAAAAATCTTTACCTTCCACTGATGTCTACTTGAAATTTAACATTCTCTTCGAGTACTGTGTAGGCAGCCGGCCATGGCAATATTAGCAGTATTTAGGGCTTTTTAGAAATGTGTTTCCAGGTGGTGCCTATATATTGAATTCTATATTCTCTGGTATTTCAAAATTATAATAGTTATCTGCTTTTTAAAATTACATGGCATTCTTTTAATAAAGAATAAAGTAGCAGCTGTTTTCTTTCAGCACAACCTGCCTTTAATTTTATGCTTTTAAACGTCTTTTGAGAGCAGCTGGAGAGATGGCTCAGTGGTTAAGAGCTCTTACAGGGAGAGGACTTACTTCCAGAGGAATAGAGTTCAGTTCCCAGCACCCAGATGAAAGTGTAGAACTCCAGTTCCAGGGCATTAGGCACACATGCAAATGAAATAACCATACACATGAAATTAAATATTAAAGTTCAAAGCAAAAAGGAAAATCCTCCGAGAAAGAGTCCTTAGTTTTCCCCCAAACTCAGAACTGTCAGAGGTTCTACAGGCAAAAATGGGTCAGGACGTTGTGTTTACAGAGGTTTACAGCCTGCGCAAACTTTCTGGCTCAGCTCGAGTCTGTGAGCCCTAGAAGCTGGGGTGGCTCTCGGATAAGTAAAAGAAAGGTGAAAAGTTTCACCAAAGAGCCTTTCTCCCTGTACCAATTGCCAATCAGCCTGGCCTATGCTCCTCTGCTGACACCCCCCCGCCCCCCCCCCCAGCGCCCTGGGCACCTCCCCAGACCAATGCCAGTCTCAACCCTGCAGGCAAGGCAAGGTGCTGAGTGACAGCCAACAAGTGGGACTAACGCTTCTGAAATTCCCACGCACCGACACCACAGGTCCACGCGGTTTGGGTGGGGAGGGTGCCAGGGCCATCCTCTCCGCATCGCTGAGACTCTGCCACTCCGGAGAAAGCTCTGAAGTCCACGGAGTCCCAGACCAAAGTGGCATGCGTCAGGGGTTGGAAAGGAAGAGGGGCGGCCTGGAGCGCGGGGACAGAACGGGGGACAGCGAGCAGCTGTGGGAGGGTGACAGCGTCGTGGGATACGTCTTACCGGGCTGAGCGACACCGTGGGCCCCAGCGCTGGCGCAGCAAAAACTACAGTGGCGCTGGAGCACTGGCCTCGCAGAGCCCCGCCTGACCGCCGGGGCGGAGAGGCGGAGGCCAGGGGCGGGGACAGCCACCACCCCCACGCCCCACCTCCCGCCCTGGAAAGGCCGCCAGGGCGCTGCCGAGCACCGAACCAAGAGGGGAACGTGCACCGGGGTTCAGGCTCGGACACCGGACACATGGGTAGCCCTTGCTCCCGAGACGCGCTGTCCCCATGCAGCCTAGACGCTTTTCTTACGCTGAGGGTGCAGACAGGGCCACCCCTACTCAGAACCGCGGGTACCTTCCCTTGAAACCTGCTGGCTCTTGGGAGTTGTTCCTTTGGTGCCTGACAAGTCACCATTCTGGCCCTTCTATGGTGGACTGACTGTTTGAAGGCATGAGCCAGAGACCGCGGCCCCATGTGTTAAAACAAATACAGTCCCTATAAGTTGCTAAGGTCTCATCTTTAAAACACCTCAGAGAACACACAAATGCCACCAACTTAAAAAAAAAAAAAGCATAACTAAGTTTCTTTTGCACTTGTTTGATTATGTGCATTTTAATAGTTTTTGAGTCTCTCATTTCAAACTTTCTGTCTTCACTCTGAAGGATCATAGTAAAATTGCTTGGTCACAAACAAGGACTATGGGTTTGATGGTAAGCCTGGTGGCACTTGCTTGCAGGTGCCTCCGTGACTTTGTGCAGCAACAGGTAAGTCTAGTAAAGAACCTGGAAGCAAAACCAAATGTAATCTGTATTTACTGAGAGAGCTATTGATGAAAACAGTGTATTAAGACTATGTAAAAATAACCCTTAATGTTTGCCATACTCTTGCCTAAAACTAAATTTATTATCAATAAAATGTTTCACACACACTTGAGAGTTGAGGCAAGGGGCGGGGCACCAGAAAAATTGTTCAAGCCTCAGGACAAACAATTAACTATTGTTTGGTACTGAACGTTACCCTGATTTCCATCCTCTAAGTGCCAACAATTGTAGCCCTAATTTTTGACGAAAATAAAACTCTACACACTCTTCCAAACCAGTTCACTCTATTCATCTCTCCTCCTCACCATCCTCATTAAGAAGTCCTGGTTCCTGTGAAGGCATCAAGGGCGGTCTGCTTGCTGGGGTGGGGACTTGCCTTTCAGACGTCGAGGCTGAGAATTTACTCCATTACCGTTCCCCTTTTCTTCTTATAATATTTTATTTACTTATTTTGTGTGCACGTGTGTACATGTGCATGTGTGTCATGAGGCACATGTGGAAGTTAGAGGTCAACTTCCTAAAGTCAATTCTGTCCTCCAACAGACGGATCCAGGCCATCAGGCTTAGAACCAGGCAGGCATCTTCACCTGCTGGCCCTGCTCACCAGCCCAGTCCTTCCTTCATCAGAGGCTTATTCTCCAAGTGCGCCCTGTGGCTGCTGCTGTCTGGATCTACCATCCATATGAGGCTTCCAGAGTAGCAAGTGTGCAGACAGAGAGACAGGAAACGAATATTAGAGGGTGACAAGAGGGCATGGTGGGGGACGGGGGTATTTGGGGGAGGGAGCTTAGTGGGGGAGGGAGCCTGGTGGGGGAAGGGGCATGGTGGGGGGCATGGTGGGGGAGGGAGCATGGCGGGGGAGGGGGCATAGTTGGGGAGGGAGCATGGCAGGGAGGAACAAATTCCTATCCAAGAAGATCCAGGGATTAGGAAATATAGACTGGCGGGCCCTGGGAAGCCATGCAGACCCATGCTAGGAAGGGCACCAGCAGGAATGAGCAGCAATAAAGAGTGGGGGGGAAAAGGAAAACTGTCAAAAGCGAGAACCTGGAGTAAGGGCAAGGCAGAGGGACTCTGCAGGTATACCACTTTAAATGCACCTGCTTGGAGCCCATTAAACAAGCCCCACCTCATCCCTGAAGCAAATGCTTCCTTGGGTGAATGTTAGCTGGAGAAGTGGCTTATTCTGCCCCAGTAAACCTTCCTCCCTGTGATAGCCACTCATCCAAAGAGACACTAATCCTCACTAACTACTATGAGACTCGCTGGGAAGTTGGGGGTGGCGATTTCTGGAGCAAGCAGTACACACTGTCCCTCCTGGCAGACCAACAGGAAGTCTCCTAACCAGAAGGGAAGTGAGCAGAAACAC
Organism: Tokudaia tokunoshimensis; assembly: GCA_036184795.1. Taxonomy (NCBI): domain Eukaryota; kingdom Metazoa; phylum Chordata; class Mammalia; order Rodentia; family Muridae; genus Tokudaia; species Tokudaia tokunoshimensis. Next base: position 97,406,526 of record BTHU01000004.1, on the reverse strand, counting down.
AGAGAGTATATTATCTTTTCATATGTGGCCTTTAAAAGGCAGTTCCTATCTCTCCCAGATTGCTCCTTTCCCCACAGCCAAACTGCTTGTAAAATAACCAAAACTGTATCAAGCTACAGTGCAGAGTTTCTTCATTTGTATCACAGAAGATCAAGTTATTTTCCAGTCAGAAAGCACTAATGTATACACAAATACTTTGTATTTGTACTTCAAATACAGCAATCAACACTGGTTGCAAGCAAGAAGCCAGTTATGGACAACTTAACTTAAGAGAGATTGGTAGAAGGCTTCCATTAAACACTGGAATGATGGAACATGACTTAGGAAAGTTCTAAGGAGTCAAAGAGCCCAAACATCTTCTTTTTGCTGATATTCTTCTTCTCCTCAAAAAAAATTAAATTTATTTTCTTTTTGATATTTTTGTATGTTAGTATTATATTTACATCATTTCCATGCTGCTTTCTCCTCACTCCAACCCCTTGAATATATCCCTCAAATTCATGACTTCTTCTATTTAATATATATACATACATATTTTCCCCTCTCTCAGTAGCCATAATGGCCTATAGCTCTTTTGTCTATGGTAAGATCTATGAGATTTCCTCCATCCACACTGGGATGTCAACTGGTGTTGTCATTGTGTGCATCTTATTTAGGTGATCGTATTGTTGAAATTTCATGGTTGCAGTTCCTATCATATATGAAAGACACTCACAGCAGACATCCTGGTCCTCTGACTCGCAGTCTTTCCACCCCGTCTTCCATGATGTGTCCTGAGCCTTAGGTAGTTCTCTGTGATGGTCTCCACCTCCAAAGAAAAGGAAGTTTCTTTGGTGAGGGGTGAGAGCTTCATGATCTGTGACTATAAAGGTAAGTATTTAGAATTGAGTTGGGAATTTTACTCTTCTAGGAAAGTGTCAGTAATAGGTTTTCCTCTAGGGTTCATGACCTCACCAGCCATTGGTAGTTGGCTAGGTTTACAGGACCAGTCATGTGTTCTGTCCTATTAAGTGATCCTTAAGTCTGATTAGATAATAATTGGTTACCTCCGAGACATAACTGCCACTATTGCTTCTTCAGGTATATCTTACCATGTTGATCATTATCAGAAGCAGGCTGGCTACTCCCAGGATACTCCCAACACCACCATGAATGACTGAGTGCCACAAATATAAAAGAAGCAAGAATTGAAGTCTTTAGAGAAGTGTTCACTTGGCTGACTGTACATGAATGACTAGCACCATAGCTACCAGGACAGGGAGAAAGCATGCTTGGTCCCACTGTCAGATCAGGAAGAGAGCATGCTTGGACCCACTGTCAGGACAGGAAGAGATCTTGCTTGGTCCCACTGTCAGGGAAGGAAGAAAGCATGCTTGGTCCCACTGTCAGGACAGGAAGAGAGCATACTTGGTCCCACTGTCAGGACAGGAAGTGAGCATACTTGGTCCCACTGTCAGATCAGGAAGAGAGCATGCTTGGTCCCACTGTCAGGACAGGAGGAGAGCATGCTTGGTCCCACTGTCAGGACAGGAGGAGAGCATGCTTGGACCCACTGTCCCAGAAGGAAGAGAGCATGCTTGGTCCCACTGTCAGGACAGGAGGAGAGCATGCTTGGTCCTGCTGCTCACACCAGTACTACAATGATGGGCGTTCTGTTTCAAATAGGGAAGGGGTTGCATACTAGATGATAGGGGTAGAGAAAAAAAATGTCTCTTATAAGCCTTGTAGAAACAAGGTCTTTGTTCACACATAATTTACCATCTGTCTATGCCCTTCATCTACAATGGGCTCTTCTGGGTACCTGCATTTTAGAATGGTGCAGAGCAGGGGTGTGGCCCAGGCACATCACCTTTCTCAAGGAGAATGCACTAATTGGCTTCAGTTAACTGCATTAGCAGATAGACTATTTCTAAAGTGCCTATCTCATATGAACCTTGTAAAATGTTAACAAGTTAATATTTAAAATTGGCTGGCGCTGTACCTGGCATAGAAAAAGTATTCAGTTGATGTTTACTGCTTGATTTTTATAGTTACGGTGTTATTATATTACTGTAATTTGAATGTTTGTCCCCTCCAAAGCTCATGTTGGAATTTTATTGCCATTGTAACAGTATTAAGAGGTAAGACCTTTGAGATGATTGTGTTGAGGAGTACATGTTCATAGGTGGGGCTAAAGGCATTATATAAGACTAAGTTCTAGATGCCTTGGGTAAAAGCACATGTTAGGTGCACAAGCCTGGCCTCCTGAGTTCATCAGCAAGACTGAAATGACTCACCACATACAAGGGGTCCACAGTAATGTCATGAGGCTTCTCACCAGAAACTAGAAATCATAAGGCAGTTAGCCAATATATTCAAAGTATGCACCAAAAATCCTATGTCCATCAAAACTGCCATTCAAAGGTGATAGAGACAGGTTGTCCCTAGACTACTTAGCCTTCAGTGTCTGATCCAATATCTAGATACTGAAGAAGCCTGTAATACTATTGTTTCCATGGCTCTTCCCTGAATGACTCTTCCATTTCAGCCCCAAGTACTCAAATTGACAAGTTACTTTCATAACTCAAGCAATTAGAAAAAGAATAACAAAATAACCCCTAAATTACCAGAAGTAGAAAACAACAAAAATTGAAACAAAAGTAAACTTAATCTAAAAGGAATACAGAAAAATAAGAAAATGTAAAAGATAGTGATATTGACAAATCTTTCTCCAGATATAAAGAGAACACAGCACATAGATGCACACCAGTGAAACTGAGGCAGAACACCTGGGACCCAAGTTACTTTGGAAACTGAGGCAGAATTAAAATGTCAAGGCTAGTTTAAGCAACATAGTGACTTCCCCATCTCATAAGAAGATATATAGAAAGAACACTGAAATTATTACAATAAAAATATAAATGTGGATTATTGTACTTTGACTGTGAGATGTTTCCCGTAGGTTCATATATTAACACTTGGTCCCCAGATGGTGGCACTGTTTCAGAAGGTCATCAAACCTTCTGCTCACCCTTGGCTTCTTGACTTCAGTTGCAAGGTGACCAGCAGCCCCCCATGTCTGCCACCTGCCATGCTTGCCTTTCTCTGACAGATTGTGTCTCCTAGAACACAACAGTAAGGCAAAACAAACCCTGCATTAAATTGATTCTTGCCAGATATTTTGCAACAGCAATGAGAAAACTAATAGAGAGAGGCATAACTACCAACTCTACATATATGCAAACAATTGTAAGAATGAATAACTACAAAGTAATAAGTTTGATAATCTACATGAAATGGACAAATTCCAAAAATCACAAAACTCACCAAGACTAAATCATGAGAGCATAAATCATGAGAGTATAGATCATCCAACTAGGCTAATAACAAGTAATCAGGTTGAATCAGTAATATATATATATATATGAGAGAGAGAGAGAGAGAGAGAGAGAGAGAGAGAGAGAGAGAGAGAGAGAGAGAGAAAGGCCCTGGACTTGAAGCCTTCCCAGATGAGTCTACCAAACATTTGAAGAACTAACTCCAAGTTTTCTCAAACTTTCCCCAAAAACCAAATAGGAAGGACTAACTTCTTAACTTATTCTAAAAATGTAAGAAAAATTATACTGTTTATGATAATTAACACAAAAACTCTCAATACTAGCAAACTAAACTCAACAGCATAGTCAATAGGATTATACACCATGACTATTAAGTAAGGTTTATTCTTGAAATGCAAAAAGGAGTTCACTTACAAAAACTGATCAATGTAATATACAATATTAACAAATGAAGAGGGGAAACACACATCACCCAGTTAATGCAGAAAAGCTGAAGCCAAATGCAGATTTTCCAAGTAAAAGCAGATTAATGCCGATACAACTTGTCACGCCTCATGGAGCCTCCACCTGACTAGGGCATTGGGGCTGCCATTTTGAAATTCTTAAGGATATTTGAGCCAGAAGTCTTGCTTCTGGTTCTACCTCATCTTCTGTAAATACTGTAGCTAACACTCCTCTCAGGGCTGAACCTGCTTCAGCATCCCTAGCTCAGAAGTCAGTAACCACACCTCAACACAAACGCAGTAAAGGGTCTCAAAGAAAAGACACTAGGCTATGTGGTCAAGTAGGCACCCTGTTGTTGAAGGTATATTCTCATGACCCCTATATTATACCTTTTGGGTCACAAAAATCTACTTCTCACAGAGCCAGGGAATAATAACACCCCCATAGCCCTTGTAGCCTACTCCTTCCTGGAATGCCACTCAAAAAGGAAGCTAAATTATAGTCCTTTATGATCACATTTTGTCCTTGGTCCATAGTGAGCACCCACCTTCTCCTCTACCTACTTACTTTCAATTATCAAATATCAGCATAGCAGGTGCTGGTGACCTACCCAGTGTTATAGCATAAACCACCATTTTGGGTAGGTCTCCAGTACCTGCCATGGGTACTTCGGAATGATAGAAAGAGAGCCATTGGGAGTGGAGGTGATAAGGCCAATCCACATCACAACACCGGGGTTCCAGACCCTTGTATCCTTCCTTCTGGAGATCCAGCACCAATGTAATAAGTACAGTGTGTCCTGAAAAACGGCACTATCCTTTCATATCTCCTCAGAGTTAGCGTTTCAATTGCAACTGTGCACATTGGCTCCAGTTACCTCTGGAAGGTGGTGTAATTTGTGGCAACTAGGAGTTCCCATGATCCACACCTCCTTCACTGAAGTTGATGCCCTAATTTGCTGCTCTGCTGCACGGAGTTCTGCACTATTCTCTAAGCTAATGAATAAAAGTGCCTTACAAGACTCTCTAGAAAGAAAGAAAAAAGACAATGTTTATTTGCTATCAGTATCAATGCTAGCTCAGATTCTTTATCCAATAGTTCTGAAAATGCCTAATTATCCCGTTTTCCCAGTACAGTATTATCAAAGCCAGTGGCACTGGTCCCTTTGATGAAGGCCTGGGAAGTCATCATGGGTCTACTGCTCATGTGGCAGTGAACTTCCTTCGGCCACCTCTTCAGTCGGTGGGCTCCAGATCCGGAAGCTGAGTCATTTGAGAGTTGAGCAAAGCATCATGACTTCTGGCTGAAATGGCTTTTCTCATGTTGTCTTTCATTACCATGTGTCTCTCTCCCAGGCATCAATATATATTGATATACATAGATAGATGATAGATAGATAGATAGATAGATAGATAGATAGATAGATAGATAGATAGATAGATAGATCGATCAAGGATCATCGACTAATAGTCTATGAGCCAAAGCCTGTCTACCACCTATTTTTATGAGCAAATTCATATTAATATATTCTTAATATTAATATGAATTAATATAATAATATAATATGATTAATGAAACACTTAATATATTCTGTGTTTATTTTTATGCTACAACAGCTGATTTTAGCAGCTATACTAGGGGCCTATGACCCCACAAAGCCTAAAGAATTGACAATCTAACTCTTTACCTAATAATGTGATAACTCTTATTGTTGGTGATGAATGTTGCTGACTGTTTCTTTTCACCCCCTGATTCAAAGTAGATACTATACTTCACTGACCATTTTCCTGACCCTCAGTAAATAAATCCTGCTGACTACCCATCTCATGCCCATGGATGTTCACAAACTCCAGTTCTACAATCAACCACGGTCTACAGACCTCCTTGGTGCTGTGGGAACCCTTCTAATCAGCTCATTTCAGTGGCGTGGTGAGTGGCAGCCTCGGTGCTAAGGATATACCTTCCGTCAAGACTTTTAGCCACAGAAGATGTTAGTGGAAAAAAAAAAGTGTTAGGGGAAAAAAAAGCATGGAGGTGTAACCCCCAATACCTCCTCTTAATTACCTTCCCATCACCTTCCACACCCCTTAGGATAGAGAAATAAACACCCCCAAATCCTCCCTCAGGGAGGTGGATTTGAGACTCGCTCTCCCAGCTCCACATGTGGTCACCTGGTATTATTTCTCTTTCGCGGAACTGGTTGTCTCAGATGACACACATACCACACAATGGGCAAAATGAGCCAGGTTGAGTCACATTATGATCTCAAAAGAAGGCTCCGGAGCCAGTCCTGCCCAGTGCTTGTCTGGTTGTTGCTTGTCTACAGGGAATGTTGTCCAGGGTTAAAGCAGCCTTGCTGCTGAGCTCTCTGCTGAAGAGAAGATCACACCCTCTCCACCCTTGTTCTTCCTTAGTGCCAGACTAAATCTATAAAATCAGCAGACGGAATTCATATTCATGTATTTCCTCACCTTGTACATATTTCAAGAAATTTAAAGGAAAGCAGAAGGCTGATTCTTGTCCCTGCCCCTAAGGCTCCCATTTGAGAAAATTCTGGTGTGGTGCAGGAGCTTTGGGATTTTCCCAGAGTCAGCTCCTAGCCCCAGTGCTTCCACATGTGTGCTTCAACTTTTGAACCCTGCTTCCATTTCTTTCTTCTTTTTTTGTAATTTTTTAAAGATGTATTTATTTTTACACATGTGAGTACATTGGAGCTGTCATGAGACATACATGAAGAGGGTATCACATCCCATTATAGATGGTTTGAGTCACCATGTGGTTTCTGGGATTTGAACTCAGGACCTGTGGAAGAGCAGCCAGTGCTCTTAATTGCTGATCCATCTCTCCAGGCCCCTGCTTCCATTTCTACACCTTCCTGTTGCTGTCAATCAACCCTGGCATGGGGCAGATCTTCAGAACAGCTTGAAGTAGATCTAAAGGTGCACGGCTTTAATCCCAGCACTTGGGAGGCAGAGGCAGGTGAATTTCTGGGTTCGAGGCCAGCCTGGTCTACAGAGTGAGTTCCAGGATAGCCAGGGCTATACAAAGAAACCCTGTCTCGAAAAACCAAAAAAAAAAAAAAAATCTAGAAATCAATTTCTGGGATCCATGCATGATCTAATGGGCTCCTCCAAAGGTCTTGTGTCACTTCTCCAGCTCTGCCCTCTGTCACACTCTAAGCTCAAGTTAATCCACTCTACTGCTGATCCTGTTCTTGGGGATCATCCCATGGTACTGGCATCTCCAATACATTCTTCCATTGAGGAACATCTGGGTTCTTTCCAACTTTTGGCTATTATTAATAAGGCTGCTATGAACACAGTGGAGCATGTGTCCTTGTTATATGTTGGAACATCTTTTGGGCATATGCCCATGAGTGATATAGCTGGGTCTTCAGGTAGAACTATCTCCAATTTTCTCAGAAACTTCCAGTTTGATTTCCAGAGTGGTTGTACCAGCTTTCAATCCCACCAGCAATGACAGGAATGTTCCTCTTTCTCCACATCCTCGCCAGCATCTGTTGTTACCTAAGCTTTTGATCTTAGCCATTCTGACTGATGTGAGTGGAATCTCAGGGTCGTTTTGATTTCCATTTCCCTGATGACTAAGGATGTTGAACATTTCTTTAGGTGCTGCTCAGCTAAGATTCCTCAGTTGAGAGTTCTTTATTTAGTTCTGTACCCCATTTTTAATTTTTATTAATTTATTAATTTTTATTTGGTTTTCTGGAGTCTAGCTTCTCGAGTTCTTTGTATATTTTGGATATTAGCCCTCCATCAGATTTCCTATTGACAGTGTCCTTTGCCTTACAGAAGCTTTTCAGTTTCTTGAAGTTTCAGTTTCTTTGTCAATTGTTGATCTTAGAACCTGCACTATAGGTATTCTGTTCAGGAAATTTCCCTCTGTGTCAGTGTGTTCGAGGCTCTTTCCCACTTTCTCTTCAGTGTACCTGGTTTTATGTGGAGGTCCTTGAACCACCTGGGCTTGAGCTTTGTACAAGGAGATTTTAAAATGGATTAATTTGCATTCTTCTACAATAGAATACTACTCAGCTATTAAAAATGACCACTTCACGTATTTTTCAGGCAAATGAATGAAACTAGAAAGTATCCTGAATGAGATAACCCAGACCCAAAAGGACAAGCATGGTATATACTCACTGATAAGTGGTTATTAGCCCAAAAGTTCAGAATACCCACGATACAACTCACAGACCATGTGAAGCTTAACAAGAAGGAAGGTCAAAGTATGAATGCTTCAATCCCACTCAGAAGGGATAACAAAATAATCATGGGAGGCAGAGGGAGGGAAGGACCTGGGTAGGAGAGAGGAGGGGGAGGGATTGAAAGGGGAGTCAGATCAGGTATGGAAAGAGACAGGAGAGAAGTCCAGAGGGCCACGAGAATGAATAAAAATATGTAGCAGTGGAGGGATAGGGAACAGGGGCAGGGAACCACTAGAAAGTCCCAGACGCCAGGGAAGCAAGAGGCTCCCAGGACACAATGGGGATGACATTAACTGGAATACCCAACAGAGGGAAGATAGAACCTGAAGGGACCACCTTTAGTAGATAGGCATGCCCCCCTCCTGTGGAGGGATGGGGCCACCCATCCATCTCAAAATCTTTAGCCCAGGATTGCTCCTGTCAAAGGAAATGCAAGGACAAAAAAAAAAATGAAGCAGAGAATGAAAGAAAGGCCATCCAGAGACTGCTCTACCTTGGAATCTATTCCATCTGCAGACACCAAACTCCAACACTATTGCTGATGCCAAAAAGTGCTTGCAGACAGGAGCCTGGTATAGCTGTCCTCTGAGAGGCTCTGCCAGCACCTGACTAAAACAGGTACAGATACTCACAGCCAACCATTGGCCTGAGACTGGGGCCCTCTATTGGAAGAGTTAGGGGAAGGACGAAGGAGCTGAAGGGGATTGCAACCCCATGGGAAGAACAACAACATCAACTAACTGGACCCCTCAGAGCTCCCAGGGACTAAATCACCAGAGTATACGTGGGTGGGTCCATGGCTCCGGCTGGCTACATATGCAGCAGAGGATGGGCTTATCTGGCATCAGTTGGAGGGGAGGCACTTGGTCCTGTGGAGGCTTGTTGCCCCAGTGAAGGAGGATGCTAGAGAGATGAAGGAGTGGGTGGGTGGGAGAGCACCTTCTTAGAGGCAAAGAGGAGGGGGAATGGGTGGGGGCTTGCCGAGGGGAGACTGGGAAGGGGGCAACCTTTGAAATGTAAATAAATAAAATAATTAATAAAAATAGCTTTCAATGTTGGACATCAAAGGGAGGAGAGGCCCTTGGTCCTGACAAGGTTCGATGCCCCAGTATAGGGGAATGCCAGGACAGGGAAGCAGGAGTGGGTGGGTTGGTGAGCAGGGTGGGGTGGGGATGGGATGGGGGGTTTTCAGAGGGGAAACCAGAAAAGGGGATAACATTTGAAATGTAAATAAAGAAAATATCTAATAAACAAAGAAAAAAAGATAAAAGAAAGAAAAAACAATTAAAAAATAATAGCTTACAAAAAGGCTTAGCCAGACGTCATCAAAGCAAGTGAAGTATTATAGAATCTATTCTAGGGGAGCAGAGAACTGCAAAATACCACAAGATGGCAGCATTGCTCCATATGTGGTCTATTCAGTTGTTAAAACTGTTTCATCAGAGCTTAGTATCTAATAGCTGATGTCATCTTCAAGCTAATTCTTGAGAGATCTGAGAAGCTTTCGGTTGATGAAAAGATAGATCTAAACAGTACATGTGACATCTATTTTTCTACTTTCTGATTCACTTGTTGTCTTTGAATTTATTTGATACCCAAGATCTTGGAACTTGGTATTATAGTTGGCTTAATTATACATGTAATTATGCATGAAAACAGTCCCTTCAGTTATCCAGGGTTAGAAGCCTCCTGGCTATCTCCTAGTTTGAAGAATTATATTGTAATAATCTTTGCTTTATATGTATGTAATCTATTTTTATTATAGACACGGATGGACAGACAGACAGAAGTTAGAGTCAATTATATATACTCAAATATACAACAAAGGCCAACTGTGATGATGAGATTTACATTGTAGCCTGGTTAGGTTGTGGTACCCAGATATTTGGTCAAATACTAGTCTAGGTTGTGCTCTGAAGATGTTTTTTAATGAGACTAAAATACATAAGTACACTTTAGAGATATATTAACTATTACCAGAGTAGGCCTATATATATTCTTGGGAAAACATCATAATAGAGACTCACCAGTCATGTTCCTGACTTGCTGGTCTGGAATACAGAGGCTCCAGTGTGGATGTCCTTGGTCCCTCATCTCTTTCCAGAGCTATAGATCTTCATAGACCTGTTCATTCGTAGTGTTGGTCAGAACCTAGATGTCCTTTCCATTCTTTACTCCCTTCTGTTAGAGAAGCAGTGTGAGGGGCCAGAGGTGTGGTTTAGTGGTGAATTTGGCTAGCATGTATGAAGCCCTGGGCGCACACACACACACACACACACACACACACACACACACACACACACATTTGTGACCCTCTGGATTCCACCTTGTCACTCAGTGAGTTCTCCTGTCCTTTTGGGAAGGTCGGCCTTTGTTTCCCTTAGCACAAGAGCCCATCTTTGCCATGTCCCCTGGGCGGTAGGAATAGTATAGCAATTTTCTGCTGCCCAACATCAGTGTTAGTGCTGAATACACTCAAAATATATCACAGAGTCTCAGTAATCACAAGAAACTTCCCAGCCCTGTTCAGATGTCACCTAGTAGATTCCCTCAATAGCAGAGCATACCATTTACAGGAGGCAGATCACTCTCCAGAATGCAGGGGAAGGTAAAGGGCTTATCCAACCAAGGGTCTTTTTCACTTGAGAGAGGTCCTGAAGAAAAGGGCCTTCTACCCATCTTTGAACTCGGACTCTTTCGGCGGCTATCAAATACCAATGGCTCTTCAGCTAGTGGTGAGATTAGCATACCTACATTCTGCCCTCTGTGCAGAGATTTTTTTTTTTTTCTGGCTGGAGCATATGCAAGTCTTGTGCATGCTGTCATGATTGCTGTGAGTACAACTGCCTTGTTGTGCACTCTTTCTTTGATGCCCTTTCTTCCACAAAGATCCCAGAGCACTGGTAGGGAAGAATGTGACATATGTGCCCCCATTGGTGCCCAAACATGCCACAGTCTCTTGTTCTCTGCACATTGACTTTTTTTGGCGGGGAGAGGGGAGGGGGCACCTATGTGTCAATTGCTATCTTCTGCAAGAAGCTCCTCTCATGAAGGTTGAGAGATGCTCTCTTCCATGTAAAGGATTAGGAGTCATTTTAATACTATGTTGATTTAGCAGGATAATAGTTTCAGGTTCTCCCCTGGGGCCTGTGACCTACCTGTCTAACCGCAAGCATCTTTAACAGTGCTAGATATTGGTTACACCTCATGAAGGGGGCCTTAGATTCAATAACAGAGTGGCTGGTTATTCCCATTACATTCAAGCTACTATGACACCAATGGCCAGATTCTGTCAGGCTAGTCACCATTGAGGCTTGAGGTTTCACAGCAGAGTAATGCTGCTCCGGCATCCTGCACAGCATCATTCAAAACCATGGATGGTAGCCAAAGGGATTAAGGTTCCTGGTGAATGCTAGCATGATATCTCCATGTTCTGTGCCTCAAGTGTGTGATGTCTTCATAATAAGGTCTTACCATGAAGTTATGGAGGGGAGTCAAGAATGTTGACCATAACCTGTAATGCTTGGGGTGGGAGTCTATGTGGCCCATTGGCCAACAACTCAAAAAGCAGTGGTGGAAACTGTATCTTCTTAAACTGTGGGCTGTGAGCCTGTATGAGGAAGTCATATAACTAGGTGTAGGGACCATGAAGCCGTTGGCAACAGTAAAACATTTTTGAATGTGCAATAATCAAAAATTAATTAAAAATCCAGCAGGTAATGAATCGAAGGTATTTCTGGCAGAGTTTACCAACACTGTGATACTTCATAGCATCCTTGGTTCTGAACACCCAACAAGTACTTTGTGCTACATAAGCTGCACAGCTCAGAAAGAATGCTGCCTGAGATATTTCGGCTAAGAGTCAAGATTGCTATCTATATGTTGTGAGCTGCATAGTTTTTACTGTGCATGCTAAAGCTTTTCCTTCCTACCGAAACATAATAGCTCAATTATAGAAAATGATGGCTTGTAATATTTCCCTACAAACTTTCTTGTATATACCAAATGAGTGTGCCATTGGGTTGTTGCATTAGAATGTTTTGTTTTTCTAAACTGCTATTTGGTGACATGAGGGTTTTTTTTAAATTAAATGAACTTTTACTTGGGATTATGAAAGATGCACTTCCAGTAATTTCTGTCATGATCCTAAACACACTCTTACTACTTTACACTATGAATTTATGAAGTGGTACCCTCAGAACTGACAATTATAAAACCAAAATCACCAACTCTGGAAGACACTGAAGATGCGTTGGGGCTTCATCCTGCAGCACTAACTATTCAGTGGAGAGTTGAGTCTCTAAAATAAGCACATCCATCTCATTACCATACAAATTTGCTTTTCTCTTTAATAAATGGTGATATGACTTGGCTTTGAAATGTGCCCCTAATAGATTCATGTGTTTGAACACTTGGTTTCCAGCTCGTGGTGCCTTTGTGAAGGTTGTGGAACCTTTAGGAGCTAGAGCATATTTGGAGGAATTATGTCACCATGAGAAGTCTTTTAGAGCCTGGCCCCATATCCTGTTTACCCTCTTTCCCAGTGTTCCTACTGCTGTGTCATCCATGCCACGATAACTGTGTCCCCCTGGAACTGTGAGCCAGAAGACCTTCCTCCCTTAAACTGCCTTTGTCATGCATTTTATTAGAGAAATAGAAAACTAAGACAAATGGTAAAATTACATATAAATTCCAGATACACACATATGTATATGCATACACACACATATGCATATGTGTAGTGAGAATTTTGGTTTCTTTAAAACCCCAGTTATGTTTTTTGTTTTAGTCCCAGGTGTGGATATGGGGCTGCTTCAGATTATCCATGATAGCAGCATGCGATTTGCCTCACGCTCCGGCAGGGGCGTGACTTCTGCCCTTCCAGTGATTTCCATTATGATCCTAAACATACTCTTACTACTTTATACTCTGAATTTATGAAGTGGTATCCTCAGAACTGACAATTATAAAAACCAAAATGATCAACTCTGGAAAACACTGAAGATGCTTTAGGACTTCATCCTGCAGCACTAACTGTTCAGTGGAGAGTTGAGTCTCTGTGTAAAATAAGCACATCCATCTTATCAGAATGGCTAAGATCAAACATTCAAGTGACAGCAGATGCTGGCGAGGCTGTGGAAAAAGAGGAGCACTCCTCCATTGGTGGTGGGAGTGCAACCTTGTACAGCCACTCTAGAAATCAATATGGCAGTTTCCCAGAAAATTGGGAATAGTTCTACCTCAAAACCCAGCTATACCACTGTTGGGCATATACCCAAAAGATGCCCCACTATACCACAGGGACACTTGTTCTACTATATTCATACCAGCTTTATTCATGATAGCCACAAACTGGAAACAACCCAAATGTCCTTCAAACAAATAATGGATAAAGAAAATGTGGTCCATTTACACAATGGGATACTACTCACTATGAAAAACAAAAACATCATGAAATTTGCTGGTAAATGAATGGAACTAGAAAATATCATCCTGAGTGAGATAACACAGACCTAAAAGAACATGCATGGTATGTACTCACTTATAGGTGGATGGATGTTAACCATAAAGTACAGGATACCCATGCTACTACAATCCACAGACCCAAGGAGGGTCCAAGGGAGGATGCTTGAATCTCACTCAGAAGGGGAAATAGTCATTGGAGGTGGAGGGAAGGAGGAAACTGGGTGGGGAAGGGGTTGGGGAGAGGATTGGAGTAGAGACCAGATGTGGGGAGAGCTGGGAAGAAAGGAAAGAATGAATGGAAACGAGAGGAGGGGTGTTTCTAAGACACATCAGAGGCCTGAAATGGGGGAGGCTCCAGGGAGTCTGAGGGTGACTCTAGTTGAGACTCCTAGCAGTGGGGGACATAGAGCTTGAAATGGCCACCTCCTGTAGCCAGGCAAGACTCTCAACCCATCCACAAAACTTTCAACCCAAAATTTGTCCTGCCTACAAGAAGTGTAGGGTCAAAGATGGAGCAGAGACTCAGGAAATGGCCAACCAGTTATGGCCCCTAACTTGAGAACCACTCCGTAGGCAAGAAGGAATCCTTAACACTATTAATGAAACTCTGTTATGCTTACAAACAGTAGCCTAGCATAACCATCCTCTGAGAAGCTCCACCCAGCGACTAACTGAAACAGACACAGAGACCCACAGCGAAACATTAGATGGAGCTTGGAGAATCTTGTGGAGAGTTGGGGGAAGGATTGAGGGACTTGGAGAGGATAGGGACTCCACAGGAAGACCAACAGAGTCAAGTAACCTGGATCCTTGGTGGGGGGGGGCTCCCAGACACTGAACCACCAACCAAAGAGCATATATTGGCTGGACCTAGTCCCCAGCCCCCACATATATTTAGCAGACAAGCAGCTTGGTCTTCATTCCAGACCCCAACAACAGGAGAGGGAACTGTCCCTGACTCTTGCCTGCCTGTGGATTCTGTCCCCCTAACTGGGCTGCCTTGTCTGGCCTCAGTGGGTTGAGGATGTGTCTAGTCCTACAGTGACTTGATGTGCCAAGATGGGTTGGAACTGGGGGCGGGGGTCTCCCCCTTTTCAGAGGAGGAGGGGTGGAGATTGGGAGGGTGGGGGGCTTTGATTGGGGTGTAAAGCAAATAAATAGACAGACAGACAGACAGACAGACAGACAAATGGAAGAAGAAAGACATTGGCAATATGTTGATGGTGAGATGAAGATTAGACTTGCCTTAAGGAACTCAACACCCAGAATCAGCAGGAAGTAGTTTAAAGAGACCTACATCCCTTTTCCCTTTTAACCTTCTTTCTCTTTCCTCCCTGGTGTTGGAAGGAATAAGGAAGGTTGTGGGCCACAGTCAGCAGCTTCCTCTTCCTCAGTTTACAGGAAAGCAACAGTAGAACAGTCTTTTTACCATTTTATCTTTAGGTGAATTTTCATTTCTTTATATATCCATATAAGCCACCCTTAATCAGAGACTATGCCCAGATCTCCCCTCATCCCAACTCCCCATTTACACTCCAGCTCTGCCCACCGTGTACCCATTCGCATGACTGGCATTTCTTTGCCTCATTTGTATGGAGTTTCTCTTGCCTGCTAGATGGAATCTGGCTGCACACATGCAGGCAGAGCAAGAGTAAACTAGTGGAAATGCTACCCGTCCGCTTGATCTAAATACCAGAAGACACAGGAACTCTCTTCACCCAAAAGAAAATGTAGAACCTGAACAAATTTTAAAATATGAACACAGTTATGTTTGGAGGTTCAATTTTAGAAATCATGGCTTTGGAATAAAGAATATATGCTATGGTGAAAAATACGATGTGTAATAAGTATATAATGAATTTGATGAGATCTATAGAGCCAACACTGACAGATATACACAGAGTTCTCAGAGGAAGTTCTAAGTTCTGCCTTCTCCAAAGACCCCTAAATGCAGCCTACAATACTCTATTGCTGGATCTCTATTTAAAGGCAGCATTTACACCGGCAGCTATGGTTTAAAGTACTTCCCACCAAACCACAAAGTGATGACTTTTGGGTTTTTTTTTTAACAGGGTCTCAGGCTGTAGCCCAGGCTGGCCTCAAACTTTCAACTTTCCAGCCATTACCTATGGCTGCTCTCACAACCAGCTTATAGTTACATTTACTTTCAAAGAAAAGCTAACCTCGTGGAGCTGGATACTCCAACCAGCCTTGAATGGCACTTCCATTACCTGTCTGGACGGGATTTCGTGAGTGGACTGATAATTCCTTAAATATATATTTGTTTCTATGTGTATGCCCGTGTCTTTGAGTGTGTGTATGTATACCACAGGCACGCAAGAGGCCACAGACCTCAGAAGAGGCGTCAGATCCTCAGAGGTTTTTCTCTCTTGCTCCCCCTACAGGATTACCTCTGATACTTCTACCCCACCCAAAATTTTCGCTACAAATGACACAGTCACTCCAGTGACCCTTCTCTTTAAAAAAAAAAAAAAAGTAAAAGGGGGAGATGCGGGACCATCTGGCAGTCTGTGGCCTGGTTGAGCGAGGCTTATTCCGGAGACCCAGTAGGATATTCTACAAGGGACGGAACCAAAGAGCCATGCTCCCAGATACTAAGGCTCCTGACACCAACTCCATCAATTCCATAATCCTGTGGCCATCAGCCACGTAGGGCCAGGTAAAGCGTTCTGGCTGGACTCCACCCCTACAGTCACCTGGCTACAGCCAGGCTTTCCCTGCCCCACACTTACCTGGCAACAGGCAGGTAACCCAGTCCACTATAAGAGGGGATGCTAGGCCCCTCCTCGCTTTCTTGCTTTTTCTCTGGCCCCTTCTCTCTGGCCTCTCTTCTTGTCCCCGTTCCCTCTCTCTCCCCATTCTTCTCCCCTCTTTCCACGTGGTCATGGCCAGCTCTCACCCCTCTATCTTTTCTTTCTCTCTTTACTTCTCTCTTTTCCCTTTTCTACTTTTCTATAATAAAGCTTCGAAACCATGGGCTGCCTCTTCTTATCAAAGCCCGCCATGTAGGAGCAATGAACAGGCCTCAGCGTCTCCAGCTGCCAGAAAGGACCCAGGACTTCCCGACCTGGCCAGGCTTCCTCTACAGGTACACGGGGCCAGCACCAGAATGGCCCCACATTCTGGACAAGGACCTCCCCCTAGTCCGGCAGCCTCCCTCCACAGATACATGCGGGCCCCACCAGTTTTCCCTACAATAGGCGATTGTGAGCTACCTGATGAGGGTGCTAGGAACCAGACCTGGGTCCTCTGCATGGGCAGTTGAGAATTCCCCAGCTCCTGGACTGGCCTTTTTTGACATGAAAGGTAAAAAACATTCAATACGTGGAGGGCATTAAGAGCAAAACAGGAGAGGCAGTAAAACCAGTGTCCGAACTAATGTACAGCAAGCGGAATATATACTGCTATGCACAGAATGGTGCCTGATAAACAATACTGGGTGATTCTGACATTATTAAGTTCATAAAAGTAGTTTTCATTTATTAAGATCAAAATCAGACAAAGATGTTTCAGTATACAATTGGTACTGGTAAACTGAATCCACACCAAAATTCACTGTGGACACATCCCCATTACATTCAATGTCTGCACATTTACATGATTTACATGACAAAGTTAGCTCAGTGTGTCAGCACCATACATATCTGATATTTCAAAACAAAGGCAACTTTTCTTTTGGCCAATTTCTATTTGTTCAGAAACACAGCAAGTGTTTGGTTATTGTGTTTCCACATTACTGAAATACAGCTAAAATTTTAGGGTTTCATCACCTATGGTGTTTCTGATTGACCCCTGACCTTAAAGTGGTGGGTAAGGATGTATATTTCTTTTTGTAGATTTCTCTATTATGTGGGTGAGTGTTTCATCCACATGGAATAGATGCACCACATATGTGTCGGATGCTACAGAGGCCCGTTGAGGGGCCTGGGTCCCCTGGAACTGGAGGTACAGATGGTTGTGAGCTGCCAAGAGGGAGCTAGAACAGAACCCTGGTTCCCTGCAACTGCAGTCAGTGCTCTTAACTGCTCAGCAATCTCTCCAGCCCATCTCCAGCCCTTTTGATGTTAAAAAGTCTTTAAACTTAATATAATTCTCAAAACATATGTGCCACATTGCCATCAATTCATTAAACATGATTTATTTTAATACAGGTCAAAAAGTCCAATTAATTAACTAGGACTCTTAATTTCCTGCCAGCTAAGGTTCAGTTTTAAATCTGATTCTATCAAAAGTAGCAGTGAATAATTTATTTCTCAAGATTAATTCCATAAATTACTAGGTAGCTTTGAAACTATTCCATTGCTTATAAATGTACATCACTGGACAGTCTATACCACCAGTTGCTAACATCAGAATAATCTGGAGCACTCTAAATCTGTGGCTCCACATCAGAACTAGTGGGAAAGAACTGAGGGCGGCCGCATTTTCTTGTTTCTAGGTGAAAAGGACATGCGATTTAGTGAGGGAAACCCTGCCAGGGGCAACCAGACCCAGAGTGTCTCATCCTTTAATGTACACCAGAATCACTGGCAGAAACCTTAAGCAAAACAAAGAATGGATTCACTTGAAGAGACTGAGGAAGTGTCCAGAAGTGTCCAGGAACAGCACTTGAAACAACCATTGGTCTAAAGTCAGCATGAAAAGCAATCTCCAGCCTTCATCAGATATCAGATATTTTATTGTAACAAGTACATTCTGCAATGTAATGGCATTGTCCTGCAAGTCCTAGTGACTTGTGCTCTGGGAGTGACAGCAAGTGACTAAGGGTAACAGCCTTTCAAATAGACGCGTTTGTATTCTTGAACAGAAGTCAAAATCAATGACTGTGGGATCACAATTCATTCATCAAGAAGGAAAGGACTCCTTCAAAGAAATAGTTACACCTTTAAGCTGACGAGTTCTTAGCATTGGTCATCTTTAATGGTCTCTCTATCATCGATCTCTCAATCACCCAGTATGTGATCAGAGGTAGTAATTGCAGCTTACTAAGTGTAACATGGGTTATAAAAGATGCACATTCTAATCAGGCACCTTTGTAGCTTGTACTGCTCACAGATAGTAGGGGCTAGAAACAAGCTTCCTATTAAACACTAAAACGGGAAAGTATACTACTGATTTCCAACAAGTATACTTGATTTCCAACAATGAGACTTCATCTTGCCCTACAGAGTAAGTTCCTACACACGAGAGGGAAAAAAGTTCTAGAAAACAGTAAATGCATCATGCCCTCTCTTCTGTACACTATTTACATATGATGTGAGAGGCAGCAGATTTTATTCTACTTAAAAACCAGAACAAGGCATGGTGGTGCACACCTTAAATCCCAGCACTTGGGAATAAGAGGCAGGTGGATTGTTAAATTTGAGGCTGGCCTGATCTCTACAGTAAATACCAGGACAGCCAGGGCTTTATAGAGAGCCTGTCTCTAGAAGAAAAGAGAGAGAGAGAGAGAGAGAGAGAGAGAGAGAGAGAGAGAGAGAGAGAGAGAGAGAGAGTGAGAGAGGGGGGGGGAAACATTGTTACATTGTGATGACTTAGCATGTACATGCATGCGCGCGCGCACACACACACACCTCTGAGTATCTGGCAGGTCTACCGTTGCTGCACAGCTTAGGACTGGATAGAATCCTGCCCTGAACCCAAAATCTACATCAGCAGCAACAGTGAAAAACCGAGGAGAATGGCTGGAAGAATCTGTCTGGCATCCACTCCAGCCTACGCCTAAGGTGCTGGTATTTCCAGTGTGCACACACTTCCTGTGTTCTTCATAAAAGCTTGGCAGCTCTCTTTCTGGGAGATTTGTTATCAGACAATTGGTATTTCTCTTTAAACAATAAAAAGCAATTGCCAAAAATCAAGTGTGGCCGTGCAGGAAAGGCCTGTCCTCCGAATGAAAAGGAGAAACTGAAAGTAAAATCGATTCTCAAGAAGCTCTGACCTTCTACTCACTTGAACTAGTACCAGACTCTTGTAACAACCAAAGTGCTTTCAGTCTACAAATAATTTAAGATCAAATAATAAATTTTAAAGTTAAGCAGGAGTTGAAAACGTAAGTATCAACAAGGCTTCTTGAGTGGAGTCTTGGAGCCACAGCCACCCTGGGGAAGCTCTCAGGACACGCCACGGCACTGGGCACGTCCATGCCTCGCGCTTTGCATACAGCACTGGGGACCCAGGAAGCATGCCGGCCAGGCCCGAAGCAGGCCCTCACGTCCTCTTGGCCGGCTTGGCCGTCAGCCGCTTTTCTCTTTCGAATTCCTTCTCGCGCTGCCGCTCCCTTTCCAGCTCATCTCTCTGCCTCCTCTGCTGCAGCTTCAGGGCTCTCTTCTGAGGGGGGAAGCGGGAGGGGGCACATTTATGGCATAACTTAAAAAATGTTTGACTTGAGTTATTCAATACATACTAATAAATTCCATGCTTAATTTTTAAATTTATTTGGAGTAATTTAAGATCCCCTTAATTTAAAACAAAAGAAAAAAGCAAACCTTACTCCAAGCTCACATTTAGTGTGAACCGCAAGTTCATAAGCAGAGACGAGCCCACCAGCTCAGTGAGTGGTGAAGGAGCCGGGGGACTTTAGAGGGGACAACATAGCAGAGCTCCTATCTTACTGTACACAGAAGTACAGGAAGTCAAACGAATGCTGCCGAGAGCACTTGCAGCTCACAAGGCCGAGGAGCCCACTCACTTTCAACTTGGATGTCTTCTCATGGAGCAGCAGCATCTCCTTCCGTATATTCACCAGCTTGGCGTGATAGTGCTTCGCTTCCGTGAACTGTTTAACAGTCAGTCAGAGTAGACAACATGAAATGAATGGCGAGAGTGTGACTATGTCAGCACCCGATCTAGAGCTCATCCTTCTGAGCTGGATGTAGAGCCTCAGTTATGGCCAGAGTTTAAATTCTACAATACACACTCCATTCAACCATTAGCAGAATTTTAAAAACATCTGATTCAATTCAGTTGACAAAAAATAATTCCAGCCCTCAGGAGGCAGAGACAGGTAGATCTGTGTGAGTCGAAAGCCAGCTTGGTCTGTATATTAAAGTTCCAGGCCAGCCAGGGCTACACACATACACACACACACACACACACACACACACACACACACACACACACAGAGAGAGAGAGAGAGAGCCTCTCATTGACTCTCTTTCTCAAAAAAGGTTTATTAAACATAAAACAGACATTTATATTAAACAGGTTACAAACAACATTTTTGCTTCAAAAACATGCCACACAATCTAAAAATTCTAACAGTCACCACAGTCTTTCTGAGAGAACAAGCCAGCACACAGGACAGTGAGTGCTGTCTTCCTGTCAGGGAAACCCAGCCGGTGCCCAGACTCTGAGAGAACAAACTCAGTCATATCTCTTGAGGTTGGAATGACAACATCCAGGAAAGGACATGCACTGCTTTGCCAGAGTACACATCCTGCGTCTCAGCCAGAGTCAAAAGGGAAGTCTCCTGTTGGGAGAAGCTGAAGGGTGATGGAGGCCTAGACAGGTGGGAGAGAAAATGGGAAGGCCTGGCTGGCCTTATTTTCAGACAACACAGAGGGAAGGCATGAGAGGCGGGCCTGCAGCGAGTAGCTACCTCTCATAGAGCTGCAAGTCAAGTCAGTTCACAGACGCTCTGTGTATCTTTCAGGGCCTTCCTGTTTCCATCCCTACATGAGAATTAAAACCACTCTTGGGCAAAGGGAAGAAATAGGTGAAAAACTCAGTTATGCCCTTCCAGGCTGATACAACAGAATCTGCTCATTTATTCAACTTTCACTTGTAACAAACACCCATCCAATCACAGCGTGACGTCAGGGGAAAAGACAAGGGAGTCAGTGTGGCCGTGCTCACTCCTCCACAGGCGTCAGTGAGCCACTGAAAGGCTGCACTCTACTGCAGTAAGGGAGACAATCCTAACCCACCTCTGTCCAGTTAGAGGTCTACTTCTCAGGTATATAGGAATCCTAGCAAAGTCATGCAGACAAGCAGTTGCTAATGTCCAGGGAGGGAAAAGAGCAACATGGCCGTGCTTATGCTAAGTCTGTTTTCTTAAAGACTATCTGTTCTTCTTTTATCAGCTTCTAGTGAAATTCAACTTCTAACTAACTACTCTTCCTCAGGGTGACCATCTCATCACTGCACCAGGAATACTGATAATTAAATATTAAGAGACCACATAATTGACCCTTCAAAAGGGCCTGCACTTTCCTTGAAGGTAGAAACAGTGCCTCAGCTATCTCTTACTTTCTGTTGTCTTCTTCTGTCATCATCTCATAAGATCTTCCCCACCACACAAATAAGCTGAATTTCCTAATACATGTCCAGCATATTAAAGACAGCAACCTCTGGGAATTCTAATAAAGCCATAAGGATTTGTTAAAAAGACAAACTCTACACATAAAAGTTAGAGGATAAGATCATCAAAATGCAGAAGTACAAAGCTTTCCTAAAATCAGAGCTCATTAAGTTAGATAAGCAAACTCATACTTACCAAAGCATTGATGTCCAACATGGAGTGGCATTCTTTGAATTTTGAAATCTCTTGTTCCAGTGTATCTAGTAATACAACTTGGTTCTGTCTGAAACAAAAGCACACAGCCAAAGCTAATTTGACATTTTCTCAGTATTGGTTCTTTTCACAGAATCACATTCATTCTGGCTAAAGGGACAAGCTGAAAACCCAGCTGGCAATATAGTACCTCTCCAAGACTTACCTGCCTTAGAATAGTCTTTCCAATATCATATTTCAAAGACATATTCTGACGACTAAGTGTATACTTTATTCTTAACATAACTTCAGACTTTAATAACTAATGAGATTATTGCAGAGTATTTTACTGTTTTAGCAACATTCTGCATTATCACACCAAAATCTCTTTTATAGTATTTTGCTCATGAAACTCAACTTTCTATGCATTTCCAAAAGTGAACTAGAAACCAAGAATGTCCTGGTTTAGACTTGGAAAAGACACACTACTGTGGGACAGCCTTTCCTCAAGGACCAATGAGCAGCCCAGTAGGAGTCGGCACAGGACTGGGGACCGTGTGTGGCCTTCCCTCACAGCTGTATGGCCGGAGGCACTCTTGACAAGTTGCTTCTCTTGACCTAATGTTATTTATACAGGCAGAAGGTCAGAGCAGACAACTTCAAGATTCAAATCCTACGGAAGGAGAGAAGTTAACTTCCTCCCTGTACCTCCCAGAGCAATATGAACACAGGGTTAAGTGACAGGGAAGGGTCACCTAAATAAACAATTTAAAGGAAAATATAACGTGGCTGTGATGAAAAATGAATTAGCAATGAGAACTAAGGGCAATCACATGTCTGTCATCAGGCCTGGGTCTGTAGACCAACAGGTCACTCACTAGTCTGTCCCTCCGTGCCAGACTAGGGATCACAGAAGAGGAAGTATATCATGGAGAACAAAATACCCAGCAACTTGCCAAATACAAGACAGTAAAACCCAGGGGGTCACAACTGGAAAACAGAGGTGGGGGTGGGCTGGGGGGGGTTAGAGAGTAAACATGAAAACAACAGCTTCAGTATCAATAAAACTGAAAAGCCACCAGCCAGATCAAACAAGAAAAAAGGGAACAAACTACAAGAATTGTTCATCAAGACACTGCTGATATGATTGTATTCTAAGGACATAGAACTCCAACTACTCTGAACACTCCAGAGGGAACAGACCAACTCATTCAAACACACAAGTGATCCAAACTCAGACAAGGACCACCACTCTCAAATCTACTACAAAGAAACTAGGCTCTCTAGGAGTATTACTTCACTTTTGACATTTAGGCTACAGGTTACTCCATGATTCTTATTTACAGAACACAGGCATGCTCAATGATTCAATGTTCCAGAAGACAACACTTTCATACTCCATGAGATTACAGGTGACATCTGACTACACAAAATGAACTGACGAGCCGCTGGCTTTCTGTTGGCTTACGTGAGTTCCTGGAGCGCTCGCTTGGACCTCTGCAGATCTGGTAAGTAGTGGGACAGCAGGCCTCCCACAAGGTGCTCTACAGCTCTGTCCTCTGCAGGGAAGTCCTCTATCAGTCCTTCATCTGGGGACGTGTCGCTTAAGCCTGTACTCAAGAGAAAAACAAATTTAGGAAGTGCTATAATGCTGAAAGGTAAGAAGGCTGGCAGCTCAAGCAGGGAGGTCGGAAGAAGCCCACGGGGAGCGAGCACAAACCTTCTCCTAACGACCCAGTCACTTCTTTTAAATGTGTACCTCCAAGCTTTCTCTAAAACATGGTAAAAAGGAACAAAAAATGTTTTTGTGTTGTTTTGAGTATTTCTTATTTTGAGGAAAGGTTTCCCTGTGTCGTTCATGCTGGCCTAGAACTCTCAATCCCCCTGCCTCAGCTGCCTGGGTCATGTATTACCACATCTGGGAAAAAGGTATTTTTAAGTTGCAAGTATGTAACAAAGTCTAGGTACATTAGTGTATTCAAATTTTACATGTTCATGTATTTTATTAAATGAGTCAGGCTGAAGGATGAGTTTACAGCTACTGAATTAAGGAATTCTTAATACATTAATGCTTTTTAAAAGTATGCATAAATAACAAGAGACAGCGGCTGGTGAAGCAGCTCAGTGGGTAAACGTCCTTGCTATGTAAGCCTGACCGTCTGACATCCATCCCTGAAACCCACAGGACAGAACAGACTCCTGAACACTGTCCTCTGACTTTCACGGGAATACAATGATATGATCTCTTACCCCTTTCTTTCTTTCTCTCTCTCTCTCTCTCTCTCTCTCTCTCTCTCTCTCTCTCTCTCTTTCTCCTCTCTCCTCTCTCTCTCTCTCACACACACACACAAATAAAATAAAATAAAATAAAAACTACAGGGAGGACTGGAGAGATGGTTTAACCATTAAAGGCTAGGCTCAAAACCAAATAGACAAGAAAATAAAAATTGTTAAAGAAATTATATAAACAAAGATGCAGCCTAAAACACTGTTTTAAATTCAAAAAAAAAAAAGGCTTTTTGCTTAATCCATTTACACATACAGGGGGTTGGTTTGTCATTTATTACTTAAGACACAGCACTTTCTGTGAACCAGGGCCAAAGCTAGGAAAGTCAGCTGGGAAATGGGGCCCCAGGACTGGGCCTATTAACACAAGTTCAGTGATGTGATGACTCAGCTCAAAGGGGGGAAACATTCCATACCTTAATCTGCTATAGGAAACAGTGTGCTCGGATTGTGTCATGGCCTAGTCTAGACCTGCTGCCAGGAATGACGCTGCATCCTTTTCCAGGCATTCAGACGTCTAAGGTAAACACCCACAGATTACTGTTCCCAGAAAAATAGTACACAACAGTTTCAAAGTGGGGTCAATGAATGATTATAAGGTTTTTGCAATCATTGATTTTGAATGAGATAAAGTGTTCATTAAAATTGTGCCCAGAAAGCATTCCATAGTTAATGTTAACTTCTGAAACATCTGTTGTCAATTATAGTCTAGTAAGAACCAGGGAATTAAGACTGGAGGGACGGCTCCGTGGTTAGACACTCTGGATGCTCTTACCTCCCTAACAATTATAACTTTAACCCTGAAAACACAAACAAATTGGAATTCTCAAAGTTGCAAGACAGAACTCAAATGAGAAAGGGCTAAATAGAAATTGAAACTCTCCAAAAGCAAAAATGAAATAGGATCGAGGAAGACTATTAACATGCCTTTGGATTAGGAATGAAAAGCTTACATCTACCCGGGCGGTGGTGGCGCACGCCTTTAATCCCAGCACTTGGGAGGCAGAGGCAGGAGGATTTCTGAGTTCGAGGCCAGCCTGGTCTACAAAGTGAGTTCCAGGACAGCCAGGGCTACACAGAGAAACCCTGTCTCGAAAAACCAAAAAAAAAGAAAAGAAAAGCTTACATTTGGCAAGTAATTTCATACTTAAGTTTTGTCTACAATAACAGTACAACAAACACCAACATTAAGTAAACATGGACAATATATAATAGATGATCAGAAAGAAACACCTGACTAAGGATATTTCAACTTTAAGATGTAACAACAAATTTGCCTACACACACACACACACACACACACACACACACACACATGCACATTTTAACTCATAGGCCACCCTTTCCCATTCTAATTATTAGCAATTATTAGATAGGTATGTTATTTTTTTTATAGTTAGCTACTTAGTTCCAGGTACTTCACTGTGTGAGACTCTAGCAAAGTTAGTTATGAAGTAGTAACAAAAATATTAAAGGGTCACAGCATTAGACAATTAAGAAACAGTTCTAAAAGAAAAACAGGGTCCTTACCATAATCATACAATGTATGTGCACTGAACACCTACTGTGTGTTTTTCCTAGTCACAACAATAGATAAACTCTCCTCCCTGAGTGCACAATACAGGGGAGAATACAAAGCCATTACAAAACTGCTGTGGAATCTGACAGTCTGAGATGATTTCTAGGGAAGGCTGGGTGTTGAAGACGTTGAATGCCCACCTCATCCTCCCACCCCATTATCTGTTCTCTTTGTTAACTATCACAAAAATGTAAGCCCATGGAAAAGGGCACAACTTAAAAAGCATGACCTTACTCCAATGGAGTCACTCTGCAGTTTTCTCACATAAAAGGCCGGAAACTGTCTTTACTCAGCCATGCACATAATCTTTTTATCACTGTTCTGAAGGTCTTCTATTTGTCTGTCTCTCTGTTTTAAGACAAAGTCTATCAAAGGCTGGCCTTGCTCCTGCTTCAGCTTCCGGTGCTGGTCTGTGCTACACCACATGACAAGGTTTCTCTTAAATACATCTTAAGTACCTTTCTTCAGCAATGTATATGGTTCTACTTTGTTCATCTTAGAAGAACAAAATTCTATAGTACTTCAATCCCCTTTGGATAGATTACACGATTTTCACTTTTCAATAAATAATGCTGCTGTGATCTTCCTAGCAAATCTTTGCATGCTCCTATTCTATGGGAGACATTCTTAGAAAACAGTTGGGACAGAACATGTGTACATCTTTGACACTGCAAAAACCCTCCTAAAAGACCGCCCCAACTTCGACTTCGGCCACCACTTCCACACCAATACAAATCTGATAGGAGTGGAAAGGATGCAACATTGTTAAGGAAACCGAATGAGAAAAGGTGAGGATGAACAGCAAGGCCATACACAGAAAAGCAACAGTGAGCTATTAATATACACCGTGGGCCAGCCTGTGAGGATCCCTGAGTGCCAGTTCTATGGGAAATTCAGTAAGTGGCAAGAAGCCATTTTAGGATTCTAAGGATTCATGACTGGAGCTTGTCTTGGGGCAGTAAAGTTACAACAATGGACAAACGACTTGAGAATAAGAGACTAGAAAGGAATCCTCTACGTGTAACAGAGGGAACTGAATCCAAGAGTGCAATTTCAGTTTCACAGGAAAGTAAGTTCACACCATTAACAAGATCAGAGAGCTGAGGCTAGGGATCTCGCTCTGTAGTAGAGCGCTTGCTTAGCATGCAAACAGTCCTGAGTTGAACTTGCAGCTAGCACCTATCTCTATCTCTGCCCTACTCTCTGACATCTGCTTGTATTTATATGCATTCCATTCATATGTTATGTGCAGAAAAAGAGAGCCAAGAGAGGGAGGGTGAGGGAAGGAAGAAAAAGAGAGGGGAGAGGGGGAGAGGGGGAGAGAGGGGGAGGGAGAGAGAGGGAGAGAGAGGGAGGGAGGGAGAGAAAGGGAGGGAGGGAGAGACAGACAGACAGACAGACAGGCAGACCCAAGCTCCAAGTAGGTACTACAGGGTATTTACTGATGTAACAGAACAAGTCATGAAAGGGATGCGTCATTAAAGAAAAGCACAGCCAGGAAATGCTAAGCGACTTGTGGCTTCCTACTTGTGAAACGCAGAGATTATTTTTAGAAGGTCCATCTAGCGTCCCTCATATGAACCATTGCTCGCAGAAAATAGTTTGAGTGGTGTTTTCAACCTCACATAAACTATGGTATACATAAACAGTGGCCATCTGGCTATACAGCAAATTAACCGTTTCGTTCAACGGACGCTTTCGGGAGTCGATGCTTAAATTTCTTCTGGAACTGTGAGGGCGGCTGCTGGAGTATCGTATGAAGTAATATCATCAAGGAAGACAGAATATTTCATGAGTAGGCAATACTGGATAGCTTTCTAAAAACCGACCTTCTCTCTGACAAACTCATCACCAATCACTAACCCTGTGACAAACAGTTGAAAAGCAACAAACTCAAACCTTTAACACAAACCGCACCCAACAGTGCGTTTCCTCGAGGGACCAAGGTTGCCTTGCCAAGGTGCTCTAGGTAGGAGGGTGGCCTGCGTCGGAGTCCCACCCACTCGGTCCCGGCCCCTGTGGGCAGTAGCCCCGCAAAACAGCCGTACCCGGCGCTGGCTCGCCGGCCTCCAGGCTGTCGGAGGGCACCGTAAGGACCCCGTCCGGAGGCGGTGGCTCAGGAACACTCATGTCCCCGCAATGGACGCTGCGTGGGGCGAGTAGTCAGAAGCAAATGATCCTAACAGGTTTCCAGAGTCTAGCCGGACGAAAGCTGCCGAGGCACACGGAAGTGACCGGAAGTGACGAACGGAAACTATCGCTTTCCGACGCAGCACGTTACTGTCAGTCAGGAAAACCCGCCCCCGCGTAGGCGCAGCTGTGATCAGTTTCACAGAGGGTGGCTGGTGGAACCCGGAAGAACAGGTAGAGGACCGGATGTCGTTTTAACCGGGTGAATCGTGAATCTCTTCAGTGTTGTGTCCAATTTAAGCGAGAGCCTTATTAACTCGGGCTGCTAATTTAGTCAATACGAACTCTGAGCTTGAGCGTTGCTTAGGATCTCTTCCAGTACTTGGAAATGATGTAAAGGCTCTCTTGGAGCATCATTTGAACAAATTAAGTCAAATTACCAAAACACCTGCTGAGATCCTGTAAGATGACGTCATGAGTTCTAAAGGAAAATATGTAGATGTGAACAGACTCAGCACCACAGCAAATGTAACGATCCTCTACCCTTTTGTAAACTCTGACCTCTAGTAGCATCTAATGTTACTCCTCGGATTACCTGTTCAGTTTTCCATACTGCAGCCGAATCTGTCTCCAATAAAAATAAATATAAATAAATAAATAAACAAACAAGTATGTCACGCCATTGGAATGCACTGGCTCCCTATTGTCCCCATCAGTATGTTCAGTTTCACTTTAGCCACTTTTCTTTTTTCTTCATTGTTTTTGTTTTTTGTTTGTTTTGTTTTGTTTTTTGTTTTTCGGGACAGGATTTCTCTGTGTAGCCCTGGCTGTCCTGGAACTCACTCTGTAGACCAGGCTGGCCTCGAACTCAGAAATCCACCTGTCTCTGCCTCCCAAGTGTTGGGATTAAAGACGTGTACCACCACTGCCCCTTTTCGAGAATAACTTTTCAACTCTCCACGGTAGAATGTCCACAGACTAATCCTTGAGACCTCTAAATATATTAGGGTGCATTGCAACGAATAAAAGCTACACGTTAACACAACCTTAAAATAGGAAGGGTACTCCATGGGCCCAAGGTAACAGTCTTTAAAACTGATGGGGTGGAGGTGTTTCTCTTTTTTTTTTTTTTTTTTTTTTGGTTTTTCGAGACAGGGTTTCTCTGTGTAGCCCCTGGCTGTCCTGGAACTCGCTCTGTAGACCAGGCTGGCCTCGAACTCAGAAATCCACCTGCCTCTGCCTCCCAAGTGCTAGGATTAAAGGCGTGCGCCACCACCACCCGGCAGGAGGTGTTTCTCAAAAAAGATTTGATTACAAAGGATGATTAAACACACACTGAAGAGTTTGAAGACAGAGGAAGGGAGTCATCGTCTGAATGGTGGGTGACCTCCAGAAAAACATAAGGAAACCAATTCTTCCCCTAAAGCTTTTGTAATGGAACTCATTTTCATCCCTGTGAGGTTGCTGAACTATAGAATGTGTAATAATTAGTGTTGTCATATAAATAGGAAAACAATGTATTACTCTTCAAACATCTGTTGCAATCTTGGCATTGTAAGCTGTTCATGTGAGCAGTGTGCTTGCTCCTGCTTTAAACTAGAGTATCCTTTTCAAAGGCCTATTAATCTTTTAAGGGCTCTAGAACATCTTTTTTTTTTATTGTTTTGTTTCACGAGGTGAGGTGTCATATAGCCTAGACTGGCCTTAGACTCAATATGTAATTAGGGCTGGCCTTGAATTCCTGGTCCTCCTGTCTCTGCCTGCCAGGAAGGTGATTACAGGCATGAGCCAGCACACTCAAACACTCCTTTACTGTGGATGCCATTCGTTATCTCGCTCCCTCCTTTCATTCAGAATCACAGTGATGATATTTCACAACGGCAAACATCCTCCTGCTATTTAGCACTGGGTTCCTCCTTGCATTTGTTATTTCATGTTTTCTTCTTTTGGATTAAGAATGCCAAACAGAAACTCTTATGCACGGAGTACCAAAATAATCCTTGATAAGTTGGCTAATTGGTGAACTATTGATGCCCTAGCCCCTAATTCCAAATATCTGTAATTTCTAAAGTCCGAATTATACAACATGGTAAACCTGATAAAGCACCTGACACCCTTACTTGGTTATAAGTTTTATGTACCAACAGTGTAAGGAGCCCTTTGGAATGGAGCCATGTCCAATGAGTTGTCACTGGCTGCTTCCATCGCTTGGCCAATATTAAGTGCATTTCGCGAAATTTTGAATACTGTTATTTAAATTTAATGGATGAAATAAACTGCTATGTTCTGCCTTTTATTTATTTTTTATTGCTATAAGGAGAATTGTTAGAAATTTTAGTATTATTTTTCAACATTTTAACTTACTGTAACAAAATCACCTAAATAAACAAGTAGTTTGTACCAGATTCATTTTGCCTTTCTCTCTGACTTTTTCTTTCTTCTTCTCTTACAGATTGCAATTCAATGTGCCACTTGTTTGTTAAGGACCCTCTGTATTGACACAGAGCTCAAAGCAACTGCTAAAATTTTATTGCAAAGAACATAATAGCACTTTGAGTTGCATTATGTCTTTGAAGGGTCTTTAGTATTCTCATTTCCTTTTATATATCAAAATTATACACTCCAAATAATTTAATATAATACCTTTTAAGATTGAACTAGGCCCCTTAGGTGGTTATGCTAAACAGAGTTCTGGTTCTTACCCACCAGAAACATTACTATGTACCAAATGCCATAGTTTGTGTTAGAGTTTGTTCTTGAGGTTACATATTATACACTGAAAAATGTATAACACTGTATTATCCAGACAATGATCTACAATAGCCAAAGGTTGGGTTTTGAGTGAATGTTTATTAAGTATATAAGAAACCAAAGTAAGCCGGGCAGTGGTGGCGCACGCCTTTAATCCCAGCACTTGGGAGGCAGAGGCAGGAGGATTTCTGAGTTCGAGGCCAACCTGGTCTACAAAGTGAGTTCCAGGACAGCCAAGGCTACACAGAGAAACCCTGTCTCGAAAAACCAAAAAAAAAAAAAAAAAAGAAACCAAAGTAAAAGAATAAATAGCAGGTGGGTGGGTGAATGATGGAATGACAAATACATAAATAACACAAACATCCTCAGATTAGTAGCTCAACATTTTCAGCAGAAATTGACTGTGAAAGCCCCATTATGGTGCCAGCTGAAGTTTCCTACTGAGAGTTCCAGGCATAGTAGAGTGTCCCCTTAGGTAAAGCTGAGCTCCCCAAGTAGAAGAAAAAAAAAAGCCACAGATAGAAGTGACCTCATCAAATTGGGAGCTCCAGCAGAAACCAACTGGGGAAGCAGAGGCAGTCAGCTGAAGCTCCTGACCCATTGCTTTCTCTGTGTGGAGCAGGGTCACATGGCTGAATATCTGGCTTCTCTTTCACACTGGCAAGTACTTTTATATAGTGGGTTAAACAATAGTAACCTCTGTTGGAAATGGATTGTCTTCTCGATGTTCTCAGGACATGGTGTTTTCACTTGGGCTGTTTGCCCTCCCTGTCACCGCATTAGAGAGGCCAGTCTATACCCAGACAAGGGACCTTCAAGGGACACATGCTTGGTTCTGAAATGTGGGGAAGTGGGTTGTCCAAGCATTATCTTTGCTTCCAGAGACAGTTTCTCGGTGAGCTCAGAAAGCACATGACAGTTACTGCACCGTCATACTATCAAAATAATTCCCTTGCCTCAAATTTTGTCGGGATTCTTATCATCCCCGCTGCCCCTATGCATCAAGAGTAATAGTTGATTCGAAATGTCAACTTGAGTGGATCTAGATGCTCCTAGATTACTTAAGCACACCTTGGGGTGTGCATGTGATAGTATTTCCAGACCAACTTCATAAGAAAGTGGTAGAAGATGTTCCCTGAATGCAGGCAGTACCCTCCCATGGGCCAGGAGCCAAGATAAGTCACTAGGAGCACAGGAAAAATCTGGCAGCAGGATATTCTGTATCTGTTTTCAGGCTGTCACAGCAAGGTGTGAACCGCTTTGCTCACCATGCCCTCCCTGCTGTGACAAATCAAATCTGAACCCATCAATGACTGTGGCAGACCAAAGTCTATGAAAATGTGAGCCAACGTAAACCTTCCTTCTTTACATGGCTTTTCTCGGTTATGTTTCACATCAATGAAGAGCTAATGAATCCATCTGGCTAACACTGATAACTTTATTTAGTCTCCATAGTCTGGCCTTTTCAGAATGCCATATAGTTGGAGTGATACAGTATATAACCTTTTTAGACTGATTGTTCCCATATGCATATGTATTTAAGTTTCCATCAAGTCTTTCCATGATACCTCATCTTTTACTGCTGATTTAATTAATACACAATAAATATGCATATTTATGTATAACATACATATATGTATAATATGTATATGTATAATATGCACACTACATATATGTATATGTGTATGTATATGTATGTATATGTGTACATGTGCATGTGTGTATATGTGTATGTGTGTATGTGTGTGTATATGTACATATATATACATACACATAAACACACACACACACACACACATATATATATATATATATACATATACACACATGTATATATATATATCCACTGAAGAACAAAGATCTTGTTGCTTCCAAGTTCTGGCAGTGATGAAAGAATATGTTATTAACACACATTTGCAGGTTTCTGTGTGTACATGTGTTTTCTAATTCAGTGCATAAATTTGAAGGAGTGGGATTTCTGGATCTTACAATAAGATGTGCAATTTTACTAAAAAATGACAAGTTCTCTTCTAATATAATGTCGCAACTTGCATCCTTAGCAATGGTAAGGATCGTTGTTGCTTTTACAGATTTATTTACCTTTTAGCATATGTGTATAGGTGTTTTGCTTGTATTTGTACCTGAGTACCATGTGTGTACAGTGGCCACCGAGACAAAAAGAGGGAGTCAGATGCCCTAGAACTGGAGTTAGAAGGTTGTGAGCTGCCCTGTGGGTGCTGGGGATAAAATATGGGTCCTCGGTAAGAGCAGCTGGTGCTGGAAACCATTGAGCCATCTCTCCAGTCCCAAGATCCCTGGATTGCATCCACTGCAGTGGGTGTGTGAATATGGTGCACTGTCTTACTGCACAGCTATCTCATGTCGAATACCGTTTCATGTGCTTATTTGCTATCAATCTGTGCACTTTGATGAAGTGTCAACTTAGATATTTTTCCTATTTTAATCAAGTTTTATTCTTTTTTTATGTGTTTTTTTAAAAGATTCAGTCAGAGAAGATGCACCTAACCCTCAAGAGACTAGAGGCCCCAGGGAATTTAGAGGTCTGGTGGGGTGGGGGGTGGGGGTGGGGACATCTTCATGGAGACAGGCTAGCAGGGAGGAGGTATGGTATGTAGAACAGTCAGAGGGTGGACCAGAGGCGAACAAAATCTGGAGTGTAAAAAAAAATAAATAGGCCGGGCGGTGGTGGCGCACACCTTTAATCCCAGCACTTGGGAGGCAGAGGCACGAGAATTTCTGAGTTCAAGGCCAGCCTGGTCTACAAAGTGAGTTCCAGGACAGCCAGGGCTACACAGAGAAACCCTGTCTCAAAAAACCAATAATAATAATAATAATAATAAATAAAGATTAATTTATTGTATATATTTGAGTACAGTATAGCTGTCTTCAGATCCCATTATAGATGGTTGTGAATCTTTAAAGCCATCTCTCCAGCCCTTTTTGATGTTTTTTTTTTTTTTTAATCACATTGACTGCTTTTCCAGAGGTCCTGAGTTCAATTTCCAGCAACCACATGGTGGCTCACAACCATCTGTAATGGGATCTGATGCCCTCTTCTGGAGTGTCTGAAGACAGCAACAGCATACTCATATACATAAGATAAAGTCTTTTTTAAAAAAGAAATAATGTTCCTACCAGACCCATTGCTTGCTATAGTTCTTATGAGAATCAAGTATTCAAGGAAATGTATGAAATATATATACTATAATGCAGTATTGTAAATGACAGTCTCTACCTAAGCATTTTACACACCGAAAGTGCGATTAGTGCTGTGATCACTTGACCACAAAGCTTAGTGTGACCTCTTCAGTGAGCTCTCAGCATTAATTGAATCTGTTAAGGAAATACCTCTGTCTCAACTGGAGAGTCTAAATGACTTTAATGAGTTCCAGAAGATTGGCGGTTCTGCTTTCCTGTGAATTGACTTACTTTGCATGAATCAGTTTCATGCAATAAGCTGGTTTGGGGAATAAAGCACCAAGAACTAAGCTGGCAGCTTAGTTCTAGCCCTGCAGAGGTAAAGCCCCGAAGCATGGAGGACGCCACACAGGACATCCTTACACCATGCTCACTTTGGTGCTGCTGTTTTACTTTTACTTTTGGTGTCTTGTCTGCAAGAATAACAAGCGTTCTAACTCCTGATCCATTTCTTCAGTCCCACACTGCGTCCTGTTTGAGGGAGCACTATGTCTTGCTTACTTTATATATTTCTTTTATTTTTTCTTTTTTAAAATCATAATTCTGGACTTGAGTTTTGTGCATGGTGACAAATATGGATCTATTTGCCTTCTACATACAGACATCCAGTTAGAACAGCACCATTTGTTGAAGATGCTTTCTTTTTTCCACTGTATGGTTTTGGCTTCTTTGTCAAAGATTAAGTGTTCATAGGTGTGTGGGTTTATTTCTGGGTCTTCAATTCGATTCCATTGATCAACCTGTCTGTTTCTGTACCAATACCATGCAGTTTTTATCACTATCGTTCTGTAGTACAGCTTGAGATCAGGCTGAAATTAGACTCCACAGAGACCCCCTACATAAATCCTGGGCTTTTTTGGTTGGGAGACATCTAATGGCTGCTTTTAATTCCTTAGATGTTATGGGACAGTTTAGTTTACCTGATCGTGATAAAGAGGTCAGAAAGTTCAAATCCAACAAACCAAATAACCCAATTAAAAATGGGGTACAGAGCTAAACAGAGAATTCTCAGCAGAGGAATCTCAAATGACTGAGAAACACTTAAGGAACTGTTTGACATTCTTAGTCATCAGGTGTACTGACTGGTGTTGTGTCAACTTGACACAAGCTGGAGTTATCACAGAAAAAGGAGCTTCAGGTGAGGAAATGCCGCCATGAGATCCAGCTGTAAGGCATTTTCTCAATTAGTGATCAAGAGGGGAAGGGGCTTGTGGGTGGTGCCATCCCTGGGCTGGTAGTCTTGGATTCTATAAGAAAACAAGCTGAGCAAGCCAGGGGAAGCAAGCCAGTAAGGAACATCCCTCCATGGCCTCTGCATCAGCTCCTGCTTCCTGACCTGCTTGAGTTCCAGTCCTGACTTCCTTTGGTGATGAACAGCTGTGTGGAAGTGTAAGCTGAATAAACCCTTTCCTCCCCAACTTGCTTCTTCATCATAATGTTTTGTGCAGGAATAGAAACCCTGACTAAGATATCAGGGAAGCGCAAATTAAAACGACCCTGAGATTCTACTTTACACCAATCAGAATGGCTAAGATCTAAAACTAAAGCAATAACACATGCTGGCATGGATGTGGAGAAAGGTGAACACTCCTTCATTGCTGGTGGGATTACAAACTTGTACAATCACTCTAGAAATCAATCTCTCAGTTTCTCAGAAAAATTGGAAATAGTCCTACACCTCCTGGGCATATACCCAAAAGATGCTCCATCATTCCACAAGGACACGTGCTCCACTAGGTTCATAGCAGCTTTATTTGTAGTAACCAGAAATTGGAAATAACCTAGATGTCCCTTAACCAAAGAATGGGTACAGAAAATGTTGTTCATTTACACAATGGAATACTGTTCAGATCTTAAAAACAAGTGCATAATGAATTTTGAAGGTAAATGTAGAACTAGAACATATCATCCTGCGTAAGGTAACCCATATGCACAGTATGTACTCCCTGGTAAGTGGATGTTAGCCATAATGTTCAGGATTCCCATGATATACTCCCACAGACCCAAAGAAGTTAAACAATAAGGAAGGCCCAAGAGAAGATGCTTGAATCTCACTTAAAAGGGAGAATAACCTACGCATAGGAAGCAGAGGGGATAGAGGGAAGGAGGGAATTGGGTGGGAGAGGAGAAGGGAGGAATGTGGGGGGTAGGAGCAGGTGTGGGGAGAATCCAGAGAGAGGGCCAGAGGGCCAGGAGAATGAATGGAAATCTACAGCTGCTGGGGGTCAGGGTGGGGAGAATCTCTCGGAAGTCCCAGAGACCTGGGATGGGGGAGGCTCCCAGGGGTCAATGTGGGTGACCTTAGAGGAGGTGCCTAACAGTGGGAACAAGGAGCCTGAGGAGGCCACCTCCAGAAGCCAGGCAGGACCCCCAGTCGAGGGATAAGGACACCAACCCACCCACAAAACTTTCAACACAAAATTTTCCTGTCTAAAATACGTGCAGGGACAAAGATGAAACAGAGACTGAAGGAATGGCCAACCAATAACCTGCCGAACTCGAGACCCATCCCACTGGCAAACACCAGTCCCTGGCAATATTAATGATACTCTGTTATGCTTGCAGACAGGAGCGTAGCATAACTGTCCTCTGAGAGGCTCTTCTTAGAGCTGATTGAAACAGATGCAGAGACCTACACCCAAACATTGGATGGAGTTCCAGGACACTTATGGAAGAGTTGGGGGAAGGATTTTGAAGTACGCAGCAGTAGAAACAACAAAGGACTTAATGTCAAAAGACCTGCTTCAACTCTGGTTTAAATAATCTTGGTTATAAGCTTGGGGACTCTTAGGGAAGAGTTGGGGGAAAGATTGAGGGCCCCATAGGGGATAGGAACTCCACAGGAAGGCCAACAGAGTCAACTAATCTGGACCCTTGGAGCTCTCAGAGACTGAACCACCAACCAAAGAGCACACATAGGCTGCACCAAGGCCCCAGGTATGCAGCTCAGTCTCCATAAAACAGCATGCCGTGCTTGAAGCTACCCTTGAAATGGCAGATGTTGAAACTCTCACATTTTATGTAACCGTATGATCTCAGGAACTCCATTAAACTTTACTAAAGAAGCTACTGAAGATGGAGGAGAAGCGGGAAGGGGAGAAAGAAGAAAAGGAGAGAGGAAGGAGCAGGAGAAGGAGAGGGAGGATGGGGGAGCACCGGGAGGCAAGAAGGAGAGAGAAGAGATACAGATGAGGAAGGGAAGAATTAACTGAGCAAACCGTGAGTTAACGGAGCTGGAGTGAAGGAGGATGCTATGGCCTTGACGATACCCCATGTTGGTCCACGTTTTGGATGAACTTGCACCATTTTGTAAGCTATTTCAATTTGTTCCTCGCTCGTTTGCTTACCCTTCTTTTAAACTAATATTAAAATGTTAAATACAAGAATAAAAAAATTATAATTCTGACAGTAAATAAATAATCAAAATACTGAGTGACAGTCATTTGAAATCTCTGGTTTAAGACTGTTCATGAGAACAGTAGTAAATGTTCATTCACTCAAATAACTCTGTTTATAAGGTGCTGATTTCTCTTCTGAGGGTTTTTTTAACAAGCTCATCTGTTAATCTTGTGTGTAGATACCAAAGCATCCAGCTACTCTTACTGATTCATTCTCCTTCTGCATTATTCAGAAAAAATATTTTAATGACTATGAGCACTGTGAATTATTCCAAAACTCAGCTTTCCTTTTGAATACACTTATTTAAATTAGCTATGCTATTTCAATCCTACCTCATTTAAAACTGCTAAAAGAAGTAAGTATGAAACAGCCCTTATTTCCTACTTTCCTTCAAAGTGTTTTAGTTGCCAGGCAGGAAAAATTTGCAAATATCTCTCAGATCAAAAGATGAGACCCTAACTGTGGAGCATCTTGTTCTGTTGTTGGATGAAGTTGGTGATGAGAGAAAAATGGGGCTTCACTCAGGACAAATTGGCAGGTGGAAAGCGGAGGGCTTTCACCTCATTCCAGTCTGCTGCAGGCCTTAGGTATAAAAGCTTATAAAGGGGTCTCTGTGGAGTCTGATGTCAGACACAGCCAGGTGAGCACTGCAATGGTCCTTCAGTTTTGTAATAAACTCCTGAAAGGCTGCTGATTAAGAGGTCATGTGATGGATGTTTTTTCCTGTTTGCTTTTATTCTTTTCCGTCAGGGATGACGGCAGTGATTCATTATTTTGAGAGTGAGACACAGGGCAGAAAAACAAAGAGTGAAAGACAGACTGGGCTAGGGTGAGTTAGCCTGTTCATTCTCTTCCATCCCCCACTGCAGGTGTGTTCCATCACACTTGGGGTGAAGGCAGAGAGGCTCCTCCTGCTGCACAGGGAAGTAATGGTGGCATCTCAGTGTGTAGAACAAAAAGACCTGCCAATCAAAAATGGTTAAAGGATAAAGTTCTATTTTTTTTCCAATGTCTTCTGACATTCGCCCTTTGTTTAATTCTTTCCTTAGGCAGGACATCATCCACTGCAACAGTACATTTCACAGTACACATCCGGCCTATGCAAATGATTCAGGACAGTCTCAGACTTCCCCCAGACCATGATTTAAACCATTCACTTAGACTAAAAGTGGAGTCATCAGCTGTGTCCTTGACTTGGGTATGTATTTCCTACAGGTCTAAAGAGACTATTGTCCCTAAATTATCTGAAATATACATACAACAGTCAACTTGAATATAATCACTGTATTAGTCCAGGTTCTCTAGAGTAACAGAACTTATAGAATGAATCTATATCTAAATATAGATTTATAATTAATTTATAAATATAGATGGGATTTATTAGAATGACATACAGACTGCAGTCCAGCTAACTCAGCGATGGCTGACAGTGAATGGAAAGTCCAAGAACCAAGTAGTTGCTCAACCCATGAGGCTGGATGTCTTGGCTGGCCTTTAATATACACTGGGCTCTGTAAGAAGTAGGCTGTAATGCCAGTGAAGGAATAGACTTGCTAGCAAGGTGAGGGCAAACAGGCAAACAGCAAAACCTTCCTTCTTCCATGATCTTATCTAGGCTTCCAGCAGAAGGTGAGGCCCAGATTAGAAGCGGGGTTTCCAAGCTCAAATGATCCCAAATAAAAGTGTGTCTTCCCACCTCAAGATTGGGATTAAAGGTGTGTCTCTTCTTATCTCTCCACATTGGGGTTTTAGTTAACTCCTGATGTGGTCAAGGTGACAACCAAGACTAGCCATCACAATAACACATGCTGCTCCTTCAGGTGTGGTTAAAATGACTAACGCCATTCAGTTTGGGAGAAACGGCTCTCCTCATTAAGATCCTTCTGTATTGATCAAAGAAATCCCTTGAACACTGCCATTTCAGGATTTATGGGTGAAATTAAAGCTTCCATGTGCCATATTATGTCTCCAGACTGATCTGAAGGACAAATCTTGATGCTAAATGACAATATCAATTTTATGTAGATCAAATTCATCTATGGAGGAAATTATATCTTTGGGTTTTTCTTGCTTTCAAGGTTATCCTATTGTACATCTTCCCAGCTAATGTGGGGAAAGCCAGGATTACAAAGTTGTTCATGTAGCCGCAGAGTACGTTAAGGTACTAACCACCTAATTACTGGCATAAGTACTCAGTTTTTCTCAATCTAATCATGGACCTGAGAAATCAGGACTCCATCAAAACCACCAAGTACAACTGGGCCATAAGTCATAGGGGTGATTAGGTTAACCCCGCAATAGATTGGAGCCTTCTGACTTACATATTCCAAAGTACGTGTAAGCCAGATAAATTGATTCTAAAATTGAAAATTCCCTTCTTTGTGTCTGTGGTCACTCTCTAGATAGGAAGATTTACCTAACTGAAATTTAGTAATAGGCTGTGCCTTGAGATTATTATCTTCTAAGAAGAAAAGTTCTCCTCTGACCAGGTTGTTTTAGAGTCTCATTTGTGTACAATCAGATAATACTAGCATGAGCAGTATCTTAAAGCAAATGCTTATCTTATTTCTGGTCTTGTATTAGTGACTATAATGTTAGTCAATCATTATCATGGTAATAATCTACATATCTATCAAGTGTCTTTTACCATATATTGGCATGCTGTTGGGCCCAACTGAAAAGTAAATTTAATTCTTTCGACAATAGGCTTCACATCACCATCATAAACAACACTAATGTAAATGGTTTCGTTGACTGAAATAAATCTTATTGTTTGGGTATTTTTAAAGTAGCTCTTGGGGTTATTGGGTTAGCTCAAAGGGATGGTGGATATTGTTTGTAATTTCCTTCCTCTCTGGTCTTAAATTCCAGTGCTTACTTGACTTTGAGCAGTGGTCAGAAGGAGCTGGTGGCCTCATCAGGCATCGAACCAACAGAAGAATGAATGGTTAGTATAATGTCAAAGACCCTATCCATTTAAGAAGTTACTTTTCAGAGGCAGGAGGATTTCTGAGTTCGAGGCCAGCCTGGTCTACAAAGTGACTTCCAGGACAGCCAGGGCTACACAGAGAAACCCTGTCTCGAAAAACCAAAAAAAAAAAAAAGTTACTTTTCTCTTTTCCTTCTAATTCTTCAGAAGTATTCCACCTCCGGGACAATTGCGATGACATGGAATACCTTACAGGTATGGTAGACCTGAGAGAAATAAGTTTTATTCGTAGAGGTAACACAACACCTAAACATAAGCTTTAATGAGGCTTCCAAAAGTTAGAACCAAAAAAAGAAGCATAAACCTTAAACGCAAAACAAGCAGAAAGATATTCATACCCAAAGACTGAAAAGGTGATTTTGTAATGCTTTTTTTAAAAAAAAATAAATGCCTAGGAGACATTGGCATGTGAAAGCTAGACTAATGACTTATCAACTTTCAAGGTCTTTGGTGTCTTTACTGGCCTAGGCTCTCTGGAAATTCCGGTGGTCATCATCAGATTTTTGCGAACCTCCCTGGGTGTGACGGAGGTTCTGTGGCCCTGAGACAACCCCTTTGCTTAGTCCTGCTTCAGTGGCACTGGAAGTGATTTCTAGTCAGTTCTGCCTCCATTGTCGTAGGGTCTCCATGTGACCTTGGTGGCAGGGACCGCCTTTCTGCTGCCAAAGTACTGGCAGGGGCCTTCAGATGAAGTTTGTGAGCTTCCTGTCTAGCTTTATCTGTTATTGTGCTCTTCTGTCCTCTCATAGGGTGACATTCCTGGAGGTATAAGCATTGGCCTTGGAGGGGTAATATGTAGCAAAAAAAAGCAAACAAAGGAAAGAAATCTGGATTTTAAAAAGCTTAGTCATTTGTGCAGGATCCTGTCAATGTAGAGTGTTGTTATTCTGCTTAAATATATCAGTAGTAGAAAGTGGGTTGTATACTCGTATATGCATTCAGCTACTTATCCATGGGCATTTGCTCCTGTTGGGGACTGGCATACTGAAAATTGCCTGCTCCCGGTGCAGCTTCTTCTTTGACTCTTGCTCCTTGTTGGGTCCAGGGAGGAGAAGCTCCATCCGTGTTCTGATGACCCCAGAGCACACTTCAGACCCCTTTGCACATAGCGATGCTGTCTGTGCTTTGTTCTGCGTCTCTGTCCCGTGTGGAAGTGGGACAGGGAGGTTAAGGTAAGGGATTAAGCCAGAATTCATCTTCTTCATTCTCTGTTTTGCTAGGCAATAGTGTCCATTTTCCCAGCTGGCTCTTTGAACCATAACAAAATTCTATTTAACACTTTCTTGTTTTGATTGAGTAACATGAAGCTTTTCACATGAGGGATCTCTTCTCCCCACCCCACCCCACTCCACCCCCTTTTAGCAGAATAGGTCTAACTCTAGAGTGCTATAATGGTTAGAGCATCCTTTATCAAGCCTTCCTCTTCAGACCTGCCTGCTGAGGCTAGGCGCTGATGCAGTTTAAAGCCATCATTTGTGTCACGGTACTGTAGCTGTTCTCAGCGCACTTGTTCACAATTAAATCCAGAGGGCTCTTGCCGGGAGTGATGTTTCCCATCGTGCAGCAACACAGGAACAATGACAGAGCAGACGCCAGCAACACACAGAAACTAGAACAGATCAGGTAAAACCCTCACTAACTAACCCAACTCCAGAGTCAGTTAGTTGATTTTCACACTCCATCACAGCGTGAAAGGCATCCTACTTCAAGGAACAGAGGAACACGACTAAGGAACCCTGGCAGCATGGGAACTAACGGGCACATTCCCCAGTCTACGGATTCCCCTGGCTGTCGAATTTGTAATCACGAGAAGTCCACTCTTCTGCCGTCTAATAAGACTCGAGAGACAAGGTGACAGGAAAAGCATCAGCTTTGCTGACAAACAAGCTAGTGGATATAAAATAGAAGACTCACATCCAAATTCCAGGGGAAATTCATCATGTCTAGTAGTAATTATCTCTGTGTTTCTGTGTCTTCAAGCCACCAACTTTCAGATCCCTCTGGTCCCTGAAAAAAGATTACTGATCAGGAGGCCCCGTGGCTGGTATCTGGGGGTTTGTTCTTTGATGTTGTCTCATGTTCTTTTCAGGCAAGGCTGGCTGTTTTGGTTAATTATTTGAAGAATGAGGCCAAACATAAGGAAAGGCAGACTTGCTAGTGCCAGGAACAAGGTGAGCTTACTGTCTTCAAAAACTCAATCTCTTTTTTAGATATTTATCTACTTTTTATTTTACATGTAAGTGTGTCTGCCTGAGTGCATCTGTGTGTGTGTTCACTACATGCAGGTGCCCGCAGAGGCCAGAGAGCACATCAGATCCTCTGGAACTACCTAGAGTTACAGGTAGTTATGAGCTACCTACCTTCTGTGGGTGCTGGGAACCAAATCTGTGTCCTTTGCAAGAGAAGAAAGTGTTCTTAACTACTGAACCATCTCTCCAGCCCCTTGATATCTTTCTAATATGATGTGGTCAATAATACAGAGAGTCCAGGTTCCCAGTTTATTTTTGTTTAAAAGAATGCCAGTGGGTCAAATAACTTCAAAATTATCGCCCTGGTCTTTGACCTTCCTCTGAGTTTCTGGCTAGTATCTTTTGATCTATTTTACGAAAGCACTATCTTTAAAGTAAGCAGTTCACTTACCTTCATCTCGGAAGACTTTTTTCTAGACTGCTCTTTTAATTTACTAAATGAAAAGGCATAGTAACTGTCATTAGCTTTATTGACAGCTGAAGATTTCAGAATATTGTATTTCCTTGTAAGGTTTCAGAAAAGTCTCTTATTATGTGTGCTAGGGATGAAGAAGATAACTGTTGCTTCACTAAAGTGCTAACTAAGCACAATCTATCATATCTCCTGATGACCTTGGTAGAACCAATGGCTACTGAAGGGCGTTGTCGGGCCTGTCTGGCCCTGGTGCCATTCTCGCCTCCCTGTGCTTGCCTACCTCCGAGAGCCACTGTTCTGCACTCCCTGAGTTGACTCCTTTCCAGCGGGATTTTGTCAAGGGAAGAACTGGTAGAGACAGAAGGTTGGGAGATAGGAAGGCATAAATGGGGGAATCAAGACATCTCTTCCCTTTGCCTCATGAGGCAGCTAGAATAGTGAGTGGATTAGATCCCTCCTCGGGGCCCGCATCGAGAGTCCTCCTATGATTCCAGCTACAAGCGCATGCGCCAGGTCCCAGACAGGAGAGAAAATACCTAGGGTTGTTTGAAAGTGGAAACTATAGTATGAAAAATTCCTATCCCAGACAATGAGGTGACGCAGGACTATGTGGTAAGGAGTAAAGAGACCTGGTACTACAAGTATTGCTGATGTGGGGAACAGCCATACCAA
Source organism: Tokudaia tokunoshimensis (assembly GCA_036184795.1). Classification (NCBI taxonomy): domain Eukaryota; kingdom Metazoa; phylum Chordata; class Mammalia; order Rodentia; family Muridae; genus Tokudaia; species Tokudaia tokunoshimensis. Next base: position 97,362,873 of record BTHU01000004.1, on the reverse strand, counting down.
CTGTCTGAGATACTGCCTCCAATAAGGTCCTGCTCAATTCCACCAAGGCTAAGATCAAGATTTTGTGAACTATGGCTCACTGAACAGTAGAAAAATTTTCTGAGGTGCTGTGCCCTAAGAACTCTTAGAATACTGGGAGAAGTCACCTACAAGGAAGTGCCACTGTGACTCATTAAAAGGCGGCACTGAGAGATGCGTACAGAAACTGCCCACGAAGCGGTCCAGCAGCCTAGGAAATACCGTAGTGCCATCCAGGGGCTGGATGCTAAGGAAGCCCCGGGAGCTCAAGAGTCAGCAGACCCTTTTTATCTGTATAGTTTTTCCATGAAATAGTCAATCTTGCAGTGGTGGCGCACGCCTTTAATCCCAGCACTTGGGAGGCAGAGGCAGGAGGATTTCTGAGTTCGAGGCCAGCCTGGTCCACACAGTGAGTTCCAGGACAGCCAGGGCTACACAGAGAAACCCTGTCTCGAAAAAAAAAAAAAGAAAGAAAAAAAAAGAAATAGTCAATCTTAACGTGTTTTTCTATATATTTCTTCAATTTTATCAGAGATATTTTCCATGTATATTTACACAATGGAATACTACTCAGCAATTTAAAACAATGAATTCATGAAATTCTTAGGCAAATGGGGAACAGGGGGAGGGAAAAGGGCTTATGGGACTTTCGGGGAGGGGGAACTGGAAAAGGGGAAATCATTTGGAATGTAAATAAAGAATATAGAAAATAAAATTTAAAAAATTAAAATAAAATATGTCCGAGAGAGAGAGAGAGAGAGAGAGAGAGAGAGAGAGAGAGAGAGAGAGAGAGAGAGAGACACTCTTCCTCCTGCAGTGCTTCTGCAGCGCCCCCTGCTGACAAGGTTTAGCATGCTAACTCACATTTGGACACTAGTTTATTTTTGCCCTATGACACATTACCACAAACTCCGTGGCTAAACACAAATTTATTTTCTCACAGTGTCTGCAGCTTAGGAATCTCAATCACTGTCATTATTTTCTACTAAGTATCTCACAAGGCTCAAAGGTGGCAAAGGGACCCACGTCTGTCAGAGGCAAACATCAAAGGATGTTTCCAAGAGGTGATCAGGAGAAATCTTTTCCTTCCAGGCCCAGGACTGTAGTCAGCACTTTCTTGACCAGCTGCTGTCTTGCAACGTGAATCCCCATCCCCCACCCAGGCCCTTTACACTGTATCACCTCTCCTCAGATGAACACAGGAAGATCACCCCAGATGAACTCAGACCTAACTGATTTCAGGCATGCTCACCACTGATGTAACCTAATCTATCACACACGGAGTGTGGTACTACAAGGGTTGAACAGGGTGGAGATGCCAGACACGAGACTCTCTAGAAAGTTCTACATCATGTCTGCTAGTAATAACGCATGGACTTGAAGGGAGGAGGCAACAAACTGGCAATGGGCACACTAGACACCCTCAAGTCCTGGGTGCAAGACTCTATATTCATGCAGCCAAGGAGGTCCTTGGCTTCTCTTTGGTATCTCAACTCCAGGTTAATTGCTCTTTGTCTTTTTTTTTTTTTTCTAACAGTGCTTCAAAAAACACACAACTAGAGCCATTCATATATTCTCCTCGCTACTGCATCCTCCTAGCACCTCAAAGACCTTTTTCTTCTGTGGATGTTCTGTCCCAGCTTACCAGCAGCACAGATGTTAATGATTTCACTATTAGTACACTGCTTGCTACCAGGGATGAGATCCTCATTGCTAGGTTGCCTGAGGTCTACTAACCATCCTAGATGGAATTCCCTTGGAAGCGGATTACAAGGCCAGGGTTTCATGCAGGTTTATTGATAGACATTTTCAGGGGCATACCTGTAAGGAACTGAAGAAAGTGGGACTTGGTGGTAGAGAGATAAGTTGCTTAGCAGTTGCATGACAGACACTGCCTAGTCCTGAGGAAAGTTCTAGATCTGTAAAGAGTCCTTCACATTGTCTCAAGTAAATGCAAGGATCCAGGTCTCTGCACTCCTCTGTGCAGCCTTTGTGCTGCATCCCTTTAGTCAGGGTCTCAGTTCTGTAAGGCAGCAGCAGCGGGGGGGACAAGCAGCTACAGCAGTTAGCACCTCTGTGCCAGTGGAGAGCTCCTAGCAGCACACCTGAGCTCACTGTGATTCAAGATCAGTCAGTAAACAGAGTCACGAGCCAAGGGAAGGAAACTCACCAAAGCCATCCAAAAAAAGATTATGGAAGTGACATATATGCTTGGAGGGATGTGGTTCTAAAACAAACCCCAGGAAAATGGTCAGCGAGTAGAGAAAAAATAATGGAGCCATTAGTTGGAAATAGAAGTTGTTTATGACCTCCCTGGCTCCCAGAAGCAGTCCTCTCCCAGTTCCCCTCCCCCATGCAGCACTTCCAGACCTTTTTCCTGTGGATGCCCCCTCCCCACATTCTTGGAGAAGAAGTCCATATCTCCTCCTTGGCTCTCTTTCACAATGCATGATGCTCCATCTCCAGCTCTCACCTGGTTCCCGACTCAGAGTCCCCTCCTGTCATCTCCAGACAGTCTCTTCCATAAATACCTTAAATTCAACTTACCTGAAACCAGGCTCTTTGGGCCAGATTCAAGGGCCATCAGACTCACTGCTATTTAACATGGTTCTTTTTTTCTCTGCATTCCTTACATCCTGCCTTTTTTGCTGGTTGTTTTCTGGATCTACCATGTCCTTCCATGTCTTTGTGCCTTCACATACTCTGTCCCATCTGGAACATGCTTATTTACCCTCTTCTAGGGATCAGAATTCAACTCATTGTCCAAAACCCTCATCACCCTAGTTAGACACTCTTTCCTAGAACCATAGTCAAATGAATCTCTGCCTCCAGGCTTTGCCTTATCTGAAATAAATCCACTACCAAGATCTACTCTGAACCACACTTCCTGAGCTTGTATCAGTCTCTCCCATTGTGACTTCCTTCAGGACTTTAACAAATCTGTTTCACCAATCACCACCACCACCACCACTATCTCCTCCTCCTTCCCTTCTTCTTCTTCTTCCTCCTCCTCCTTTTCTTCCTCCTCCTTCTCCTTCAAAATCACATGGACCTCACAAAGGGATTCACATTACTGGCTTATATTGGAAGTAACAGATAACTCAAAAGTGTCACAGTCAATAATTATTCAATAAATAGTTATCTGTTATCCTTCTCATCCTAAACCTAGAAGAGCAGTTTTCCCTTGTGTTTGGAGGATGAGGATGAGGAGAAAGAAGGAAGGTAGATGCACAGGAAGAACTTAGGTAGGAGCCAATAGTCCTCCCTGCTGGTAGATTATTTTAGGCATTGATTAAATTTTCAGACTAGATTTATTTTGTGGGATTAGGAGATGCTCCAGTGCCACCTCCTATGATTCTCTCTCTCTCTCTCTCTCTCTCTCTCTCTCTCTCTCTCTCTCTCTCTCTCTCTCCTTCAGCTTAATTGTTATAAAAGTTAAATATACCTTAAAAACAGAGACATACTTCAAAACAAGTGAATTATTGACCAGGAAGACAATAAGTAGACGTACTGAGTCTGTTAACACCATGGAGTGAACTATAGTATTGAGAGGGTCAGTTGCTGGTACACAGAACATGTAATATTTCCAAATTTATGATAATTCGCTTTGTTATACTTCCATTCACAAGATGCTCTGGTCCTGGCAAAACCCATCTAGAGTGATAGGAAGTAGGTCAGTACTTGCCTGGGCTGGAGAAAAGATAAGCTGACTTATCTAAGGCACAAGGAAACATTTTATCTTTCTGTTTATATATTTTAGATCTTGGTAGTGGATTTGCTTCAGATAAAACAAAGCCGAGAGGCAGAGATTTGAGGAGGCAGAGATTCATTTGACTGTGCTTCTAAGAAGGAAAGAATGTCTAGGTAGGGCGATAAGGGTTTTGGACAATAAGTTGAATTCTGATCATCAGAAGAGGATAAATGTGGTAAAATATATGTAAGATTTACCATCTGACTTAGGGTTTTATTGCTGTGAAGAGACACCATGACCATGGCAACTCTTATAAAAGAAAACATCTCATGTCAAACATGACAGTGTGCAGATGACATGGCACCACCAGAGGAGCCAAGAGTTCTACATCTTGATTCACAATCAGCAGAAGGAGACTGTAAGCTACACTGGGCATAGCTTGAGCATAGGAGACCTCAAAGCCTGCTCCCACCGTGACACATGTCCTCCAACAAGGCCACGCCTACTCTAACAAGGCCACACCTCCTAATAATGCTACTGCCTATGGGACAAGAATTCAAACACATGAGTCTAGGGGGCCATACCTACTCACCACAACAGTTTAGCCACTTTTAAGTGTAACCATTTTGGTTCAGGCAAGGTACTTACTCGTTTTCTGTCTAACCGTCTACACCCTACAACCAAATCCACAAGCCATCTCTGAATTATTTCCCCATCTTCAAGAACCCTTGCATTGTTTACTTGGTTTATTTAATGTAAAACTTTCTTTCGTCCCCTAGGATCCTTCTGAATCTTCAACTTCTAGCTGAAGAGTTCCACGCAGCTTTCTTAGATCACAACCCGAACACACTGTTCACATCTGCAGATCACTCCTCCCTGTTACACTCTGTTCCCTGCTCTAGGAGTCAAAGTCTTTAGATAAAGAACTTAATCTGTTTATTTACATGCGCTACTTGCCCGTGCTCTGTCTAAATATTTGACAGAGGAATGATTTGATCTTTATAAGAACCTGTATAGAAGACAGGATAATCCTGGGAGAAAAGTGTCACGTGCACGGGGCTGCAGGGATTGGAGAAAGCCACAAAGAAGGCATGTTAGGTGCAGTTGTCAAGGCATGGGTGTGGAAAGAATCCTGGGAGTGCCAGTGGGACATATGTTGGTTCTGAGATGAAGGAGTTTGTAGAGATAAAAGAATAAGAATGGTTGATAACCCCGGAGAATGCGGGAGAGCAGAAGGCAAGAGCACAGCACTAGGCAGTCTTGAACTTTGGAATAGTTAGTGTGTTTCAGTCCTTGCCTACCCTACCCCAGCTCTCACAGACTGGATGTCTCAGTTTGTTATTATTTCATTCTTACTCCCCACCCCCTTCATCAAAACCAGTTAGTTTTTTCTCATCGCTGTGACAAAATGCCCAACAGAAGAGGAAAAAAAGTTTATTTTGACTCGTGGCTTCAGAAATTTAGTCCATCATTGTCGGGCAGACGTGACAGAATGGCTATGAAGCATTAGAAGTCTGTGCTAATGTAGAAGAAAGCAGAAAACAGAAGAGAAAATGTAGCAGGATTTTCCCTGTCCAATTACATTAGTGCAGAGAAGGTCTGTGATTGGACAGGGAAAAGGGGGCGGAGCTAAGAGTGGTAGGGAGAAGGAGCTTCCCAGTGGGGAGGAGAAGAACCACGGCCACAGATGTGTACCCACGAGGGGCTTTCTAGCCGCAAGTAGCTATAATTTCACAACAAGGTTAGAAATATTGGGAACAATCTTTTATCATTATCAGTTGGCTCTAAATTGTTGTATTGACATCTTGTAAATTGTGATATTATTGATACATAAATCTGATTTATTAAGCTTTAAGAGTCTTGATTCTACTGGGTAATCAGGTGTTGAGGTGGCAGCTCGTGGGGTGTAGGGGACGTTGCGTGGAAGTGAGAGGTATTCTGGACCCCCGCCGGAGAGATGGTCCGGCAGGGGCAGGAGAGCTGGCGGGTCGATTTTTTAATATGTCCCGTGACAAGAAAGTAGGTCAGACCCTACCCCTCAAAGACCCACCCCTAACCATCCACCCCTTCCAGGCATGCCTCACCTCCCACAGATTACATAACTTCCCAAAACAGTGCCTCCAACTGGGGACCTGGCGTTCAAACACGCGAATCTGAGCATATAGGTGGGGAGGGTCAAGGGGGAGAGCTCCTAATACACAGCCATCGCGCAGACATCACCTGTGCCAAGAACACACCCTCCAGTGTGAATGCTCTAAGGTGACATGTTCCTAGCCATAATCCCTTACTGAGCCTAACAAACTCATCACTTTCCCACCATAGGAGGAGAGAGCAAAGTTCCCACGCAGTGTGTCTCCTAGCAGACACTTGGGTTTGTTTCTGATTCCCTGACTGAAGTCTAACTTGGTTGGGGTTGGGCTTTGTGAGGCCTGCACAGAGCAGTGAAGGAAGAGCCTGGGGCAATAAAGGGAGCCTGGGAGGGATGTTAATTGTCAGCTGCCCAAGACAAGTATTATTTGGAGAAGAGAAAAGACTGAGAGTTCCTCCCTGTGTAAAGGTGAGGAAACTGGTTGTACCACAAACTCAACTGTCCCTCAGCAGTTGTAGTTACTGACAGGGTGGAGGTGGCTGGGGGGAGGGGACAGCAGACTTCCATATCTACAGACCACATGAAAGAAAATTATTCTTCAGAAAGCCCAACTTCACTTTGGTTTCTTTCTATGTGTCTATACTTTCTTGTAGGCAGAGAAATAAATGTGTATCTTCACAACCAGTATCTCCACATTCACCTGCAAAGATAAACACAGCAAGCAAACAGCAGCGCACGGAAGGGACAAGCCCTCCTCTGTGGAGAATGTTTCCCTAACATTATGGATAATTCTGGCAACTTTTCCAGAAACTCACAAATATTCTATATATTGCAATTATGCAAAGCAAGAATAAAATTTAGAGTTTGAATAAATAGGGTATCATGAATATAGAGTTAAGTCAGACATAAAATGATGGTAGTATGTATGAGCATAGAAAGAAAAAAAGTTCGAGTTAGAGAGATAGCTCAGTGGTTAAGAGCACTTTGCTGATCTTGCAGAGGACCCAGGTTCAAGTCCCAGCACCTACATTGTGGCTTACTGGGTACTAGACTGTACCTCCAGTTCTAGGTGATCCAATGTCCTCTTCATGGCCCACATTACATACGTGCAGGCAAAACACCCACACACACAAAATAGAGATACATAAAATCTTTTGGAAAAAGACAGAAGTTGAGATGTATAGTGTTTGGGCTAGTGTTAGAGTTATTTTTTTTTTTTTGTAAAAAGAAATTGTGAAGAAATAATCTATAGTACACATGCATGGCTGAATGTAAAAAATATCCTGGTACCCAACAAAGATGGCAACAAGTGTGTGGATGCTGTGTCATTACTTTTGCATAGCATTCTCAAACAATCAAGATGAATAGACTCATCAGAGCATGCGTGGCTGTTGGGTGGGGTGAGAAGGTGACTGGAAAAGGCAGGAAGTAACATTCTAAAGCTGTCCTTAGTCATCAGGAAAACACAAATTAGAGCCCCAATGAATCACACATAAAAGCTGTGCTCAAGGTTAGGCTACAGAGTAACATGGAGTAATGGAAAAATCTAAAAATACATTCATACATTTGTGCTCAGTTGATCTTCCACAAAGGACTTGCAAAGATGATTCAGTGACAAGGCATCTTTTCAACAGTGTGCAAACATTTAGAGGGTCACCTGCAAAAGAATCAGTGTGGCCCTTTACCTCACTCCATACTCAAATTAACTCAAAGGAATTCATAGTCCAGAACGTAGAAAATGGAGTTATAAAGTTCTTAAAAGAAAATACAGGTGTAGATATTTGTGCCATGATTAAGCAATGATTTCTAAGATATTATACCCAAAACAACAGCAACAAAAGAAAGCCAAAAGATAGATAGAACTTCACCAAAATTAAACAGCTTTTCTGAAATTAATATGCCTTCTCAGTGAGAAATCATGCCACACACTTAGAGATTAATAAAATCAATATCTCTTTAACGTAGCACATGTCCATCTCTGGCTAATGTCCAAAGAAAAGTCAGCCACAAACAGAAGATTTTACTAATGTATACACACCTCAGGCTTATGCATATCACATATACTGTCATTCTCAAATCCCTTTTAGCTTCCAAGCCCAGGTTACACTTTGAACAACTTAAAAAGAGACAGGAGACTCTTGGCCACTTGGGCAGATAGGAGAGTCTCACAGCAAAGATATTGCCAGACTCATAAGTACATTGGTACTGTTCTTTTCCACCAGGTGTTACCCGGGTTCATCCTGCCTACTTGGTGGAATTATGCTTTTCCTGATAGTTAATGGCAGACCAGGACTCACTGGTGATTGTGAGCTTGGGCTGATTCCCTTTAGGGATCTATACTTTGATATGTAGTTGACCGAATGTCTGGTTGTGGTTGTCTCCTCTTGTTATAAGAATGGAATCTAACTTGAGGTCAGTCTTGGTGAATAAACATGAGCAGAAACATTCTCATCAACCTAAACTTCAACTGTGCTGCAAACTTGCCTTTCCTACAGTTTCTAATAAAGCAAGTTAGTACACGAGTTATCTTCCAGCCCTATTGGCGGAGCTCCTTCAGCTTGCTTCTGCTGTGTGTAACTTGGCTTTTCCTAAGAAAATGCATTAGTGACTCATTTCTATCATCAACTCCTTTGTTTTAAGTTTCTCCAGCATCGCTACAACACCAAAACCCTGACAATCCAAGTGACAGTTTGGATGTGGTATTAGTGTCACTTACCAGGCTGAAAGCATGGTGTCTCCTGGGATGGTGTCTAAGAGGCAGTCATTAACAGGTAGGCAGATTACCTACTGGAAGATAATCAGATTAATGTAGTTATCATCCCATCCTTGAGAGAGCCAGTTTTGCTTATCATATTAAAGAAAATAAAACAAAACAAAGCAAAACAGCAAGCCGCAAGCCTCGTACCTGAATCTCTCTGGCTTCTGCCTTGATGTGACCTGTTTTGATTCCATGAGCCACAGAAGCTGGACTGAATGGGCTACGCAATCTGAGACCATCAGCCACCAGAACTGGGAACTGTTGATCCTCTTTTCTTTGCAAACTACCCAGCCTCAAGAATTTTGATTTAGCTGCAAACTAATACAAAATTGGTTGGTGAGACAAGGAGTCATCTCTCAAACTTTCCTAATGAGGGCCTAAAACGGCAGTTTCTTAACAAGTCAAACATAGATCTATCCCATAACACAGGGATTCCAGTCCTGGTTATTAGCCTAAGAGAACTGATAATTAGCTAAGAATAATCTTATGAAATTATCTTTGAAGAGTGTGGTTAACTCAGTATCCCTAGTACAACAGAAATAAGGGCAGAGGAGCTCAGACACACCCATTTAGAGTCAGAATTAGGCTTTCTCTTTGGAAATTGCCATTTTTAACTGGCCTACCAGAATGATTAGTAAGTCTTTTTAATAACACATCCTTTTTGAGTAGAATGTAGAATTCACTTTACCACACAGCTAATCTCACTTAGACCCTGTGGGTAACCTAGCCAGGAGCATACCAGTAGCATTGTCCTTGATTTTAAGTAAAGTGACTTCACAGATGTCAGCGCCCTTTTCATGGTCACCCTGGGAATATGTGATTCTATATGTGACAATTAAAAGTTAAATCTGTCCCATTTATCATTTGTTTTTCAGTGCCTATCATGTGGTTTTGTGTGTGTGTGTGTGTGTGTGTGTGTGTGTGTGTGTGTAAAGAAACTAATGAATGGTGGAAACACGACCATGTGGCCTCCAGGGACACATCAGTATCAATGCTCTATACTAGCCTTATCTAATAAAGTCCTATGTTTGTACTACAAATTTATAATTCAAGGATTTTATGTTTAATGTTTTAAAAGCTTTTAGCACTAAGAACTCAGTGAATTGTTTTTCAAAATCTTAAAAAGATAGCAGAACCTCCAAGGAAATTTACTGAAAGGAAACAATAAGAATTATAATGCTTACTAGAATAGGTCAATACTAATTCTTGTCCCGGTCTCCTAACTGAGGAACTGTGTGTGAGAGGAGCAGAGGCATTCAAATATCTCCACATCAGTTAAGGCAAGTGTAGATGTGGCTGTAACAGATGAACTCTATTTCCAAGGCCCACCCAAAAAACAGTTCTCAACACATTGCACATGAGTCAGAAAGATCTGGGGACTCAGTTTTGCCCAGCCATTTCGGGACCTGGGGCCAACTATCTTATCTTCAGTTTTTCATTCAACTGGTGGACTAGGAAAAAAAGAAGACATAATGTGTTGTGGAAAGGCTGGAAGCAGCTCTGTTAAGATTTATATCTGACTGTCCCTCACAGGTTCATGTGTCTCTAGATGATGGCACTGTTTTGGAACTTTTAGAAGGTGTGACCTAGCTAGAAAAAGTGATCTCTTGAGTATGCTTTGAAAGTGAAATCCACTTCCAGTTCAAGGCCAAGGTCTCTGGCAAGCTGTCTACAAAGATGTGAACAGGCCACACCAGAAGTTCCCAGAGATGAATCCCCTTCAACCGCCATGCCTTCCTGTGAAACTGTTCAATAATGAGTCCCCTTTTCCTTAAATTGTTCTGTTAGGCTTTTGTCACAGCAACAGGAAAAGTGGCTGGTCCAGAAAACTGGTACCAAGAATGATGCCATCGATCGCTGTGGTAAACCTGACCACATGGCTCGTAGGGCTTCAGGGTTCATTTACCAGAGGAACACAGACAAATTTGGGGCTGCAGGCTATAAAGGTACTATAATGCATGTGCCAGCCATTCTGTTGGGAATGTGGCATGTCACTGGTAAGGGAACAGAGTCACAGCTCCAGCTGGGAGTCAGGCTCTCAGTAACCTAAGGAGTTCCCCTAGAGCTTTAGGGACCTCGCATGAGGCCAAAGCAGGGCGCATGGATTCAACAGAAACAACAACAGAAACTCCAGGACTAGCCAGATTATGAAAGAGTTGGAGGTTTTATTAAACATATTCTAATATAGACTTGAACAAAGAAGGGTGCTCTGAAGAAAGTAAGATGTACCCAAATAAGGGTATGTGCTTCTCAATGGACAGTAGAAGGAAATAAGATGCACCCAAGTGAGGGTACAGGCTCCTTAAGATAGCATAGCTAATTTTCTTAGAAATATATATATTCTAAGACATTGCTACAACCCCCTCCCTCCTCCTCTTCCTCTTCCTCCTCCTCTTCCTCCTCCTTTTTCATCTTTTGATCAAAGAGATGCACTCATTGGCTCCAGGGCTGCTTTGGGTGGATTGTAATATGATCAGATGAAACCAGAAGCTGCTAGGGCTGCACAAGGGGTTTAGCTCATGTTCTTTCCTATAAATGGAGCTTCTGGTGAGAGTCTGTCTTAGGGTTTATTGCCATGATGAAACACCATGACCAAAAAGAAAGTTGGGGAGGAAAGGGTGTATTCGGCTTACACTTCCACACTGTTGTTCAACATCAAAGGATCTGGAGAGGAACTCAAACAGGACAGGAACTTGGAGGCAAGATCTGATGCAGAGGCTATGGAGGAGTGCTGCTTGCCAACTTGCTTCCCGTGGCTTGCTCAGCCTGCTTTCTTACAGGTCCCAGGACTACTAGCTCAGGGATGTCCCCACTCACAGTGGGATAGGCCCTCCTCCATTGATCACTAATTGAGAAAATACCTTGCAGCTGGATCTCATAGAGGCATTTCCTCAACTGAGGTTCCTTCTTCTCTGATGACTCATGTTTGTGTCAAGTTGACACACAAAACCAGCCAGTACAGAATCCTAGACAATTACAGGTTTATGACTTGGAAGATCTTAAGCAGGTGATAATTGTACTAGAATTCTTGCTCCTCCGCTGGCAAAAAGCTTCTATTGGATTCTAGGAGTTTTTCTTCTCACATCCCTAAAACTTCCCCCTGCTTTTCTAGCCTATTTCACAGGAGACAGAATGCCAACAGACATGCTAACAACGACCTACTTATGGCATCCCAGAGAGACAAGCAAGGACTCCATACAGAAACAGGGTAAAGGCATTCATGTTACTCCGACTCAGAATCTGGTTCTAGTCTGCCACCATTTTAAACATCTGAGTGAGGCAGAATTCAAAAGAAATAAGTAACATGGCAGAGAAATTTGAAATAGTGTAACAGACTACATCATAGTCGTTGCTTGCAGCTTTTAGTTAGCTTTGTGATGATAATTCAAAGCAAAAGGTGGATCAAAATGATCTGAAATATAGTTGGTTGAAGAAATAAATATGAACTCATTTAAGGTTGTGACAGGATGGGTACAGACCAAGCACCTGTAACTGTTAAAGGGATCAGTGTCATTAAAGAGAAACCTCATATTTTGCTTAGGAACAATAAGAAAAAATGGTCTGAGTGAAGATCCCTGCATCCATTTAATACCCCACAGAACCAAAAATGCAAATCCAAATAAAAATTAAATTAGAAAGAAGAAACCACCAAGTATGAATGAATCTGACTCAGTAATATATGTGTATATAGAATTATTTTTATATCCAAATTTCAGTACATAGGCCAGTGAGATGGATTAGGGGTGCTTGCCACCAAGCTTAACAACCTCAATTTGATTCTTGGAACCTAGATGGCAGAAGGTGAGGACAAATTCCTATAAGTTCTCCTCTGATCCCCACACAGATGTGCCCACAGACATATGCACAAATAGATAAACAAACAAATGGATAAATGGATAGATAAATAAGTGGACAATTCAGTATGAATAGAAAAGGCAGATAAACTGATTCCATGATTTTATTTAATCTGTTACAAAGATTAAGCTAAAATGGTGATGGGGCAGGGACAGATGTCCTCTGTTCCGTTTCCCAATTACAATACAACTAACCCCAAACAAGTTTGCAGGCCATTGGTTTCAGAATTCTGTTCATGAGACAATGATGAAGGGCATACCAGTGGTGATGTTTGGTGTGTTTATAAAAAGATACAGAGGTTTAAGAATATGTTCTATGGGGGTGTGGTGAGGTGTGGGGGAAGGAGATGTCTTGGCAGGCCCATACCAAGGCATCCCTTCCCCTGAGGAACCAGTCACATGAAGACGGTATAGGATAAAATAGAGTTTATTTAGGGCATGGGGAGGGGAGTTAAAAGGGTAGTAGAGGCAGAGAAAGGTAGAGAGAGGGAGAGAGTAGAGAAGTAGAGGCTGGCCTTGACCACATGGAGAGAGGGGGGAAGGGAAGGGGGGAAGGGAATGGGGAGAGAGGGAGCAAGAGAGCAAGAGAGCAAGAGGAAAGAGAGGGAGGAGGGGAGCAAGAAGCTCCTTTTATAGTGGGCCAGGCCTACCTGGCTGTTGCCAGGTAACTATGGGGTGGAGCTTAGACAGAATGCTAACAATGTTAAGGCACAAGTGTAAACTGATTCAGAAACTTCCTTTGCAACAAAACCAAAGAATGTACTTGGTCCAAGGGGAATTTCAGTGTAAGCTTCTAGGTGAATCTGCAAATCTATTTCATTACAGAGACACCTGCATTATTATAGAGACACCTGCATTATTATAGAGACACCTGTGTTATTATAGACATCTGCATTATTATAGAGACACCTGCATTATTATAGAGATACCTGCATTATTATAGAGACACCTGTGTTATTATGTGTTATTATAGAGACATCTGCACACCTATATTCACTGTTTCATTTGCCACAATGGACAAGTTATAGAGTTAGTCTCAGTGCCAATCAAAGGATGAAGGAATAGTGAAAATGTGGAATATATGCACAATGGAGTTTTATTTGGTCATAAATAAGAAAAAATTTAAAGTAATAAATTCAACTTGCAGGAATATGAGTAGAACTGAGTATCACTACAAGTAAAATAAGTCAGGCTCACAAAAGGCAGATACTATCTCACATGTGAAAGGGGGATTGTTAGGGATGGGAGGGGGGAAAGGGAAAGGGAGAATAAGAAAGGATACAAATGAGTGAATATGATCAAGGTGTTATATACATAATGAAATATATAATTGTATTTAATAGTTAATATTTGATATTATAATTATATAATATGTACTATATATTACATACATATAAAACCATGCAGAAAATGTGCCATGAAGCCCGTTGCTTTATACAATCAATATGTGCTAATTAAGTGCAAACTCTCATTTTGCTATCATGCGATGGACAGATTATGCAAAAGAAAAAAATGGCAATGTAAGGTTCTTACTCCCATATAACATAATGAAATATCACCCAGGCTTTGTATGTCCATCTGCCTGTCCAGCGTTTATAGTTTCCATGTGTTCATTAGTTCATCACAATGAATCTACATAAGAAACTGAGGATCAATGAGCCTCTTGACAGGCAGATGGATATTCAGAGCCTCAGAATCAGTGATTTCACTGGTGAGATCATTAAAGGATTCTAATCATCATTATTCAAAACTCCAGATGTAGGGTGGAACAATTCTCAAAGACTGAGTTTGGGGGTTTCAAACTCATTTTATCTTGGTGACATATACTCTAAAAATGCAAAAGGAAATATGACTCTGATTTCTGGTGAAATTGGGGGGATGTTAAAGTGAGATAAATGTTAAAGAGAGGGGACTGATTAGTTCAGATTTCCCCTTTGTAACACCTTGGGACAGAGACCCTAAAGTCTAAGGCAAGTGGACTCTTGGAGAAATAATTGGATTCCATGGAGATGGAGATCTCATGAAATTGTGACAGGAAAGATCCCTAAGAATTCCCTAATCTCTGCCCAGTGAGGACACGAAAAGATGGTTACCCATAACCAGAACGGGGATTCCTACCAAACAGTGAGTGTGCCAGCAGTTTGTCCTTGATTGTGGTCTTCAATTTCTCCAGAACTGTAAAAATAAAGTCTATGGTGTTCCAAAATCACAGCCCACACTGACCAACATGCTTAGTTTACTATGGATCCTCAAAAAATGCACATGCGCGCGCACACACACACACCATTAGAGATATGTAGGTGATAGATAGATAGATAGATAGATAGATAGATAGATAGATAGATAGATAGATAGGTAGGTAGGTAGGTAGGTAGGTAGGTAGATAGATAGATAGATAGATAGATAGATAGATAGATAGATAGATAGATAGATAGATAGACAGACAGACACATGGACAGACAGATGATGGACAACAGACAGATGCTCACAATATTCCACTTTGTATTTGGCAGGTTAAAGCAAAGTAAATGTACTCTGAGAATGTCAACAAAATCAAAAGCTTCGATCCATGATGAACTCATCAAATTAAAGTCCACATATAAAGGACTCCTGGTCACCAAGATTCCTGTCTGAACATGGTTTAAAGGATGAGCAACAATAATCCAGGTTCCCTTCTCATAAGACCACACACATACTTGAGGGCTCATGCACACACTTCACACACAAACATATACATAACAAAACTACAGGAAAAAATGAAGTAAACCTATAAAAACAGCTTCTTTAAGGTAAATGAATGTCTGGGGAGATGGCTGTCAGGACAGTGCCTTCCAGACAAGCATGAAGATGTGAGTTTGGATTTCCAAAACCTATGTGAAAACTGGGCCAATGTTGTAGCTCCAGCATTGAGGCAGGGGTAGAGAGCAGAGACAGGCAGATCCCTGGAACTCAGTGGCCAACCAGCCTAGCTGAACCATGGGCTCCAAGTTCCATAAGAGACCATGTCTCAAAAAATATGAAGAGACACCTTCCCACGTAAATAGACACACATACTCACAAACATGTGCAAATACACACACACATGAGCCACTCTAACAATTCCAGTAGGGTACTGAGATAAATAATAGGATGCTACTTATACAGAGGACACCAGAAATTTTCTAAAACTGATGTTGAAAATGAGAGTATCAGAGAACCAGGAAAATACCAGCTTACAGGGAAGTGAAGTGAGAATTAAAGTAAACCACAGACCATGTCAGAGCAGAAGAGAATGCCACTTCCACCCACCCACCACACCGAGGTGTGTATGAATCAGAGAGTTCCTGAATTCCCTATCTTACCAGTAGACTCAGGGCAACATCTTTGCAGGAAGTCCTTCCTTTAGCTTTGAGATCTTTCCTATCCACTCTTCCCACCCTCTGTCAAATGTCTCTTTCTCTAACTCCAGGTATCTTTCCAGAAACCAGAGATTTAAGCTTTGGCCTATGTTTAGTATATAGCACATATATGGTATAGGACCTCTATGAAATATTGGATGGGTGGCTGGACAGACAAATGATGGACTTAAATACAAGACAATGCCTGAGTTCTTTTTGAAGCCCAACATGACACTGAAGCATCATTAGCCAAAATGTGTAGCTGCACATTTAAATTTGAAAAGAGAAGCAAATTATATACATACCATTTCTACTGACATCACTAACCACCAAAGTTAATATAAGAGGAAAATACAGAAGCAGAGACACTGTGATTGCACTAGGCTCAGACAAACCTCATACAAATCTTTATTTGACAGATTTCCAATTCCATGAGTTTGAACAAATCATGTATAAATTCTACCCATTGTACAAAATGGCAATAACAGTGTTGTTACCGGGGAAGTTGATGTTCCTATTAGGGATCTTTAGTCTTAATACATTTACTGCTTAATAAAAAAAGTAATTAAGTAGTAAAAAAAATACAAATGGGCTCAGAAGGGAGCTTGAGGATACTTTTAGTATAAAAGTAAAACATAGTACAGATTAGCTGAAAATTCCAGTAGCCACCATGGGGAGGGACAGAGAAAAAGCCTTGTCTTTTAAGCTAGGGATAGAAGAGAAGAGACACTTTTATTAAGAAAGGAAAACCATTCCCAGGAACAGGAGAGGGATGGTGAGCTAAAGAAAGAGCCTTGAGATTGTGTGTGTGTGCGCGCGCGCGTGCTTGGCATTAAAATCATCTGGAAAGTGTGAAACTTAATTGTGGTATTTGTGTCATAAAGCTGATATATAGGCAAGTCTGTAGGACAGTTTCCTGGTTTATGATCAATATAGGAGATCCCAGCCTACCATGGGCAGTGCCATCTTTCACTGTAAACTAAAGGTAGCTGAGGAAACCAGGGACGTCAGGCCAGGAAGCAGTGCTCCTCTGTGGTCTCTGCTTCCGTTCTTGTCTCCAGGACCCTGCCCTCCTTCAGCTCCTGCCTTCATGGAACTAGCTGATAGAATGTGATCATGTAAACACATTAACCCTTTTGTCCCCAAGTTGCTGTTGGTTATTGCGGCAATGGAAAGCAAACTAGAACAAGTCCCCGGGGTATCCGATCACACAGCAGATGGTCTTTTATAGTCCGGTGCTTCCCTGTTTTTTTTTTTATTACTTGTGCTTTATTTTGATTATTACACTCTGTTCCTTAGATGACAGCAGGATGGGGAAGGACTTTCAAGCTTCCTCTGCAAACTGGCTTTCACATGGTAACGTTGATGTCACAGTGTCTACTTATTATACTCTCACAGTGTCTAATTATTATAAGGATTGCATTGACTAAATTATATAGGGTTTTCTAGCATAGTGAGCTTAAAACAGTGAAATTTTTACTGCATGGCAGTATTATTTAAAGCCACCCAAAAGGGAATTGGGGAAGTCATGATGGACTTGTAACATAGGCAGACTAAGTACATGGAAAAAAGGATGTTGAGATGATATGTCTAAGGAAAAACCAGACAGCTTAATTCTTGAGGAAGTAATAGTATGTAGATAAAAAACAATTTAGCATACTCCATCTAGAGACCTCATAAAACCTTTGACACATTTCAAGGGACAGGCTGGCATATAAATTGCATGTCTTTGAAATGTTTTGTGAAACGATAAGGTAATAGCTCAAAATTAAAACAAAGGGCAGGGCCTATTGATTCCAGTAACTGATCCTGACTGAGGGGAGAGGGTGGCATTGTAGTCAGAGTGCATGTCTGTGTGGAAACAGGGTAGGTATCTCACCAGAAGGATGGAGTGCTGAATGCTTAACAATCTGGAAAAATGGTACTTGGGGATCAAGCAACCATGAATTTGACATCAATGAAGGGTAAGATGGGAAGAGAGATAACAGTAGCCTAGCAGTGTCTGGGTCAGGCCACCATGTCTGTGACATGCACATCATCTCATTTAAATCAGCACAGTCTGAGAATACAAGTTACCAGGACAATTTTAAAAGAAGGAGACAAAAATGATCTTATAATTCATTCAAGACCATTGGATCTACTGGTATGGGGGAGATTGTGACAAGAGATGCCAATGTCCCAGGCAGCAGGCTAAGGCCCCAATGAGTGCTCGTTGAGTTTTACCTGTGCCAGATCTAATGCTACACAGCAGTGAGCAAAGAGTCCCCACTTTCTTGGAACTTAGAGACTACTAACAAGGAGTTAGAGGCAGCCATCGGTAAGACAATCCCACTAACAATGATGAAGGGAGGCAGGAGTGCAGCAGACCTACACTAACGGCTCATCTGGGCCAGGATAATGGATGGCTCCTTGGTCAGAGTCACTTAAAGCTTACCTGAGTTAAACACACAGAGAAGTAGTGATGAACATTCCAAAAAGGGACACTACACATGCCAAGGCCCACAGTACATATCCTAACACACAGATTCAGTGTGGCTACAGCCCAGGGGCACAGGAAGAGTCCCTGAGCTTAGGGGAAATGGTAAAGATGCAGTTATCTTTGTTTTGAAAGATTTGGGGTATTTTTTTTTAAACAGGAATGTCTTGGACAATCAGAAGAGAGGATCCTCAGCTACATCTCACCTAAACAAGGACTATTGAAAAATCTAAACATTGATGCCTTAATACTCTTCGGGGGTGACGATTAACAGAACTGAGTAAAAAAACCTGACCCCTTACATCAGTGCTGTGAGGGGCTCACTATGGTGACCTGGAAGGCAGACTGGGTGTAGAGTCACTAGCAACAATTCTAAATAGTGATGATCTAGATCAAGCCCTGGACACCAATCTAGTCACTTCCTGTTTTGTTTTGTTTTGTTTTGTTTACAACCTGCAAACTAAGAATAGTTTTTACACTTATTATTGGTTGGAAGAAATAGAAAACTCGTATTTCATGACAAGTAAAAATTACACAGAATGCATAAAAAATGACATGAAACATTTCTATAACAAGATTTTACCGGAAAGCCACTGTCATTGGCTTACTATCTTCTGCACAAGCCTCCAAGCTTGCTACAACGATAGAGCGGATGTCACAGACACTTCAGTTCCCCCACAAGGCTGAAATTATTCATTATCTGGCCTTTTCCAGGAAGAGCCCAGAAATCTGACCATGTAATCAGACAACTGATAAGTGAGCTTTGTGGAGGCAAATACAAAGTAATGTACTTTGAGATAAAAAATATCCAAATTATTGACAAAGCGAAGACAGGATGCTGAGCTCTTTGAAGGCAGCTCAGCTCAGAGCAAGCGGCGTTCCTACCCAAGAGCACGACACAGTGGATGGGGCTCCTTATCTACAGATCTCATCTGGCGATAGCTGACAAAGAATGTCCAGGAATGCAAGACTGAAAATCAGCTGCGAATAAAGAATACATTATTTTGTGCGTTCGCTTTTAAAACTACACATAGATAATCCAGTGCAATGATGAGCAATCTCCAGTCTCAACTACCCATAAGATTGAGGGTGGAGGCTGACATGAAAAAAAAAAAAAGTTCAAGGCAACATCAAAAAATAAAAAAAGTCAGGGCTGGAGAGATGGCTCAGTGGTTATGAGCACCGACTGCTCTTCTAGAGGACTGGGGTTCAATTCCCAGCATGTACATGGCAGCTCACAACTAGCTTTCTGGAACTCCAGTGCTTAGGGTGATTAATTGCCCTTCTGGCTTCCAAAGACACCAGGCATGTACATGGTGCACATACCTATATGCAGACAAAACACCAAGACACATAAAATAACAATACATAAAACTTTTTAAAAAAAAACATATTACATATAAATAGTAACCGTCTGTTTCTAATCTAGGAAGAACCATAATAAAGACCTACAAGTTGTGACGATGGACGATAGGACTGAGGAATGGCCTATCATCTGGGCTTCCTCTTCTTTCTAGAGTTTAGGTGCCATAGCTAATGACTAGCATCTGTTAGGCATTCCCATAACATTTGTCGAAAAGGGAAAGAATATAGTAAGAAAAGAAGAGACACAAGAGGAAAGGGAAAGAAAGGGAGTGAAAATGGAGAAGGGGGAGGGCACCCAAGGATAAGAGGGACTGAGTAGGTCCACAGGGGATGAAGTGGAGCTAAGCAAGAGTTAGCTAGCTGTGGAGGTTCATGGGGAGGAGGGAAAGAAAAGAGGGTTCTTTAAAACTCCTGGGTACCCTTGCTGTAGCTCTAAGGCAGCTTGGTGTTTCTGGTCACTACTTCCTGGAAAAGAGCCTCCAGAGAACAGGAACACCATATCCCCAGGATACGTGAGATAATTCAGTTTCTGGCCATGGTTGTTTAGCGTGGGCCTGGCTCCACACCTGCAAAGCTGCAAGAGCTAGTTGCCCTAAGGATTGGCCTTAGTAGCTCGAGAGAGCTCTGATGCCATTGCAGTCCTGCCTGACTGTGACTGCCCTCACTCTTGGGCACCTCTGACATTCCTTCCAAGGCCACACCAGTTCTTCCCAGAGTTTCTTGAGAACACCCAGCTCAAGGTACTGCAGGTTGCAAAAGGCACAAAGTATCTTTCCCAGGTTAGTTTCTTTCTCTCCCCACCCAGCAAATCAGTCACATCAAGGTTCTAGAATATATGCTCACTGCCAGGTAAACAGCTAACAGTAAATCAAAGTCCCAAGTCCCAGGAAACCTCTGCAGCCCCAAGCAAACCAGGTTGGCCACCTGCCAAACATGCTCCATTGTAAATACAATGAGGCTCTTATCTACCCTCTTCCAAGATCAGGCCTGCTTCAGAGTTCTGCAGCCTGAAGCCTGCATACAATTTAGAACATTCAGAGCCATTCCTTCTGGATGAGGGTGAAGATAGCCTGCCTGACGTAAGGAGGTCACTAGAGACAGGATTCCTATCAGAGGACAGCTGGTGACTAAAGAGCAGGGGTACCCAAGGAAGCCAGCCAGCCTCTGGCTCTCACATCTGATGTTGGCCTCTCTCCGTAACTAGTGTGTCTATGTGTTTCTGTGCACACAATGAAGATTAAACAGTACTTGGTTTGGGGGAAATATTTTAGCATTTACACTGTATGACGAAACCTACAAAAAAGGGAAGGCTGCCTTTAATCTTATTTGTAAGTGAAAAGAATATAGATTATTAAAATGTAAATAACAAAGATAGTAAATCTTTGCGCCTCAGTGTAAAATAGCTATAGTAATTATAGACTTTTATATATAATTATCATTTGGCATGCCTGCTATGAGGTCTTATTGTGTGGCATAAATCATACACCAAACTCTTGGTGGTTAAGGTAATAATTCCTGCTCAGTCAAGTGTGCTCCTGTAGTCATCTTAAAGCCATTAAAGGTAATTTAGGCTTGGTTTTACTCCTGGGTTTTGTTTTGTTTTTCTTTAGGGAACACAAGCAGTTCAGCAGCGGGTGAGCTTGTTATATTTTATTCTGGCAGGACCAGACTAAACATTACTTCTTTGAGATTGAAAAAAAATTAATGCCATTTTTATTTATAAAAGAATTCTGAGAAAAAGTTGAAGCACTTGGCAGATTAAAATCTAAATAATCCTCGTAATAAACTCTGGAGTGAGTTTATACAAAGGCCTATTGTATAACAGTTACCCATGGTGAGAGGCCAAAAGATTTACTTAGGATGCAGCTGCTTCTTGTCCAGGTTTAATCCTTGAATGTTAATATATTCTTAGAAATAAAGGTAGAATAACTATAAACTATTAGTGAGTTAATAATCACCAATCATTATGAGGAACACAGCTCAACACTAAAACATGTCCTTTTTTGGTTTTCCTATTTCTTTTATTTTTTTATTTTCATTTTTTTTTTTTTTTTTGAGTCAGGGCCCCAATTCATAGTTCAGGTAGGATGGCCTCAAACTTATGGCAATCCTTCTGCCTCAGTGTTCCCTGTACTAAAATTACAAGAACGAGTCACAGCCACACCAGACTTTGATTTTTTTTCCTTAGGAATGGCTTCACTGTGCTTGGTTTTTAAACAACTAGCTAGGCGTTTATGTCAGAGGAGAATGTAAAGCTGTGGATGGATGACTTGTGATTCAAATAGTTTTCATGTATCAAGCCATAAGGATTTCCATGGCTCCTACAAGAAGTGTGATGTCAGTTAGGTACTATGGTTACACAAACAGTTTAGGCTAGATTCCTGACAACCAGCATTGTGCATACCCTTGCTTCGTGGTGGTTTAACTCAGGTGCCCTGGTCTCTAAAATCTCCCTTTAGTAAAGTCAGCAAGGGTTCGCTTTGATCTTACCACGTCTCTACAAAATGGGTAGGAAGACGATTATTCCCTACTTTTCCCCATAAGAAATGAGCTCAGCAACAGCGTGCTGCTCAGGAACCACAGAGGATGGGGGACACGATTAGAAGCTGCACCGGTTTTCCACATCCTCAGATAGCTCTCATCTGTGATGAAGCACTTCCTCTTCTACCTCCATCTTCAAACTTCCAGCCCAGCCCCTGCCTCCAGACTTCACAGTGGAATGCTTACACCCTGAACCCCCATCTTATCACATATTCTCCTACACATCACTGCAGCAAGAACAGAGAGATACGTAGCAATATTTGCTTTGAAAACTGTAGGAAAACAAAACCAAAGTCATTAAGCAATTAACTCAATCGCCTAAAGATCTGACTCTCAGGGTGATTTTTGCCTGACTGGGTAGATGTGCAGTTAGGGATCCTTCTATATCTCCTATCTTTGGAGGCTTTCTTGTGCTTGAACAATTTTCTTGTCTATTTTGGGACCTTCATGTTTCCTCCCTTGGGAGACATTTCAAATTGAAACTGGCCATTCTGTTAACAGAATAGCTCCCACAGAGAGCATGTACTCTATTACTAGCTATGTATTGCATCATTACCAATGTTCATATACATCCAACAGCATCCATGTCCTGAAAACAGTCCAGCACATCCTACGGGAACCTCTGTAGCCACACACTCTGAGAAGAGAAAAGCATTCCAGAATATGCTGTATTGAACCTGTTGACTAAGTGTCTCAATTTTTAAAAACTTTTCCACTTTTCCCCCCACTTATTTCCAAGGAGAAATTTCCTGAGGAAGCAGAGGCCTCAAAGCTCTTGGTATTCTATTAAATGAGTCTCATATACTCCCTGGATTCTAGATGTTTTTCTTCAGGTGGTTCCATTTGTTCACAGGAAAAAAAAAAAACCAAGGAAGATGGTGCAGAAATTGAGTTTGAGCACTAATACCAGCAGGGACTGAGTTCCTTCTCTGTTTCCTAAGCTGTATGATCTTGATCAAAATACTGAGTAATCTGAAACCGTGTCTTTACCTCTATATAGAAATAACTGTTGTCAACAATTGAGCGCTTGCCATGTACTAGAAAATATGCATCCTGTTTGTCTTAGTTAGGGCTTTATTGCTGTGAACAGACACCATGACCAAGGCAACTCTTATAAGGACACCATTTAATTGGGGAAGGCTTACAGGTTCAGAGGTTCAGTCCATTATCATCAAGGTGGGAACATGGCAGCATCCAGGCAGGCATGGTGCAGGCAGAGCTGAGAGGTCTACATTTGCATCTGAGGGTTGCTAGCAGAAGACTGGCTTCCAGGCAGCTAGGATGAGGGTCCTAAAGCCCACACCCACAGTGACACACCTACTCCAACAAGGCCACACCTCCTAATAGTGCCACTCCCTGGGCCAAGCACATACAATCCATCACACTGTTTGACGTGCTTTTTCAGTCTTTAACACAGCCCTATGAAATAGGTACTATTTTTTATCTTCTACAGTTGATAGGCAAGCAAAAAGAGGTTATTATTTAGATACTATTAGGTGGTGAATGGTGGAGCCAGGATTCAAAGATAAGAAGTGTGACCCCAAAAGCCATGTTTATAATCATTACTTTCTCCCTAACAATATTTAGTAGCTAACTAAATACATATAAGTCAACCTCTGCATAACCCTTGGCATATAAGCAAGTCCTAAGTAAATGTTAGCTGTTGTATAATGTTTAGCTTTGCTACCAAGAGAAACTTGGACCAGAAAACAGGTTTGGCCTAGATTTGTGTCTATCTGAACTACATTTATTTTAGCTGTACTGGCAAGGCCTCTGGAATAATCTAAACATTAAGGGTCATATTAATCTACATATTAAGGGTCACCTAGCTAAAAGGTAGGCAAAATGGTTGGTAAGTTTCTCATGTAATTCAAAAAAGAAAAATCTCCAGCCTGGAAATGTTTATATGGGGCATAACACCTCATATAAAAAAATGCATATTGAGTAATACCTAGCAGAATTGTAGGCAGTGTTTATAAGTGAGTCATATTTCAGCAGATTGTCTATTGTTATAAACACCAAATAGAGAAATAAGGCTGCAAATGCGGTTATGTTCCATGTCTTTTGACAGAGTCTATTTGACCCACTTGAAAGCATGATGTTATAAGTCTTGTTGTTGGTACAAAGGTAGGCTTAGGAACTAGACCCCATGTGATGTAAGAAGAAGAAAAAAAAAAGAAGAAAAAGAGTATATTTCCTGGTTCTGAAGAAATTTGAAATATAGTATATTTGCTATTTATTGCTATAAAAGTTATCCCAAAATGTATCCTAAAATAGCAGACATCCATTATTTTGTATAGTTTCTGGGTATCATCTGCATGTGGCCTAGTAGGGTAGTTCTGGCCCAGGATGCATCATGAGGCTTCAGTTGTCCAGGATGAAGTCATCCAAAGGCTTTACTAGGGCTGGAGGGTTCACTATTAATGACTCACTCACATGACAGTTGGTGGGCTAAGCTCCTTCTCACAGGCCTTCCCCTGGTGCTGGGTAAGTTTAGCCTGATGTGGTATCTGTCCCTTCACAGTGCAAGCGAACCCAGAGTGAGGATAAGGAAGCAACTGCAGCTCCTTCTATGACCTAGTCTGTAAGTCACAGTCACTTCTGCCATAGTCTGTTCATTACAGGTCATACGCCATAGTAATAGTGCTGTCCACTAGCAAAGGTAAGGGAATTTACCTCTTGAGGAGCAGGGTCACCACAGAATTTATGGACAGAGTTTAAACCGCAGCATTGGCTCATTTACTTCTCAAGAATCCAGTGAGACAAAAGTGAAAGAACAGAATGCACAGCGGCAGCCTTCCTCAGCACATCTCCCTGGAAATGTTCCCAAACTACCCATCCCTTTACTTCAACTATTCTTGAAACATTCACATCCCTCCTACCTTGAGGCTGCATTCAAGAGACTCCGATGACACTCCTGAAACATTGTAAGAAGTTAAATGGGACATTAAAAACAACAGAACAACCTACTCCTAAGGTATTTGGAGCTGAGGAGTGTAATCTCTCGTAAGCTCTCTCCCTTTAGCTATCACCATCGTGTCCTGATTAATGAAATTCTAGGCAATAGCCTTCCCTTCCTGATTTTGGGACCATGGAGTGCCTAATTTGCTTTCATGATTGCAGCTCTGGGGAAAAACTTAGGAATGAGGGATCACTCTGGAATACAGAAGTAGTCAGTGCTTTCACGCAGGATTCTAAGGTGTCAACAGAATCTTGAAAACAAATTGCCTCATGTGATCTTTTTATTGTATTGTTGTGAACTGAAATTTGGTAAAGATATAAAGACTTTTAAAAATATAGACTTTGTAAACACTGGGGAAGTAGGAGCTTGCAGGACACCACAGGCAAGCTGCAGGTGTAACTCCACGGGTAGGATGTTTGTCTAGCTTGCAGGAGGCCCTGGATTAGATCCTAAGGATCTCAAAGGGAAAGAAAGGTGGAAGCCAAGGATTTACAGTTTAAAATGAATTCTCCCAACAGTATTGCCTTTAATCTTGCGTCTTGAGGACATTTGAGAATGTGATGAAACATAAGGAAAATAAGCTCATACAATTTTGCCCAAGGAGAATAGCAGTGAACACAGAAGACACATATTTGCCGAGAAACTGGAAACATAAAGCAAGCCATAGAACTACTGAACATCATAGTCTTGTCCTACCTAGCTTTTTGACCTAGCTAATCACCAAATTTTGCCAATCTGGTAGAAGAAAAGCTACCAGGATTCCCACTTGGTAAGAAAGCACTAAAGGACGTTTTCCACAGATCATAACCAAGATCGGACCTGAGATTCCCGAGACCCATCTCCAGTGGAGGGAATTCCGAGCAGTGACACCCAGCACAGGAGGGACCTTTTAGCGGCACACCCGGGGGCTCAGAGCGCAAGGGACCGCAGCGCCCGAGAGGCGGGGCCCGGAGGGCGGGGGCGGGGGGCGACGCGCGACCACGCCCCCTCCGCGCGCGCCCTGCGCGTCCGCGCCGACCCCTCCCCTCGCTCCTCGCGGGCGCACGCGCCGCCTCGCGCAGGGGCCGGAGGAGGCCGGGCCTGTCAGACCCCGCGGCCGGCCTCTCAGCGGCGCGGGGCGGGCGGGTGCAGCGGCTTGGGCTCGGCCTCGGTCCCCGGCCCGGGTCGCAGCAGCGCGAGCCTCCCGGGCGGGGATGCGCGGCGGCGGCGACCCGCAGGTAGCTGAGCGCCGCCGGGTCCGGAGCTGGCGCGCGGCCGGGGCGCGGCGACACTAGCGGGTCTCGTTCTCCTCACGATGGGCAGGGACGCGCCGCGCTGCCCTGAGGAGTCCGAGCGCCGGTGAAGGCGGAGTCGCCGGCCGCCCTTCGCTGCCATGGCCGGCCCCGGTGCGTGGAAGCGCCTCAAATCCCTGCTGAGAAAAGACGACACGCCGCTGTTCTTAAATGACACCAGCGCCTTCGACTTCTCGGACGAGGTGAGCGACGAGGGGCTTTCGCGCTTTAATAAACTTCGAGTCGTGGTGGCCGACGATGACTCGGAAGCCCCGGAAAGGCCTGTGAACGGGGCGCACCCGGCCCTCCAGGCCGACGATGACTCCTTATTGGACCAGGACTTACCTTTGACCAACAGTCAGCTGAGTCTGAAGATGGACCCCTGTGACAACTGCAGCAAACGGCGCGAGTTGCTGAAGCAGAGGAAGGTGAAGACCAGGCTGACCATCGCTGCCGTCCTGTACTTGCTTTTCATGATCGGAGAGCTTGTAGGTGAGTTGTGTCGCCGATGACGACTTTTTTTTTCCCCTTTGACTTTGTCCAGCTGTTAGCTACGCCTAAGTTGAGGTGGAAACTTTGTTTTCAGGAAGTTTGTTGGGTATCTAGACGTTCGTAGGTCCATACGAAAGCGACACGGGATTCCAAAGTGCAGTTCCCGTGAGCGCCCACTGATAGCTTGCAGGTCTATCTTGTAACCCCCTTAAACAGTGTGCCATTTACTGTAGGGTTTAGGGTGTTATCTTGACTGTATACCGTGTAACTTCTCCTTTTACAGATTCTGATAAGATGCCAGATTAATCTTTCAACGTCTAAAATAATTCTGACATGGATTAGAATCCGAATTTTATAGTATTAAGGGAAGTTACTGAACACCATTCTGTTTTTACACACCGGAGTTCTGAAGGGATTAGATTATGAGGAATCTTATTGGGAAATGAGAGAGCCAACTACAGTACCAGACTTTTCTTTCTGTTTACATTTTGGCTATTTGATGCTTATGCCATTTCCTTTTGAGCTTATAGCCAAAGGCTTTACAAAACTCTATACAGCCAACTAACTAAAAATTCATTATTAAAAGGAGTATCTACAGTGAGCTAGAGGTCTCCCCACAGCTGCGGGAGCTAGGTTCTCTTTCTCATTTTTTAAAATGATTTCAGATAACTTCTCACTCTAAGGTTCTTAGTTTAGACCTTATTTTCACTATCACATTAGTTTATAGTCGTCCCTTCATATCCAATTGGATTGTTTCCAGGAGTCTCGTCTAGAAACCTAAATCTCAGGTTGCCTCATCCAGTGATGCCTTATGTAAAAGTCCCTTACGTAAAGAAGCAGTTATTTGCATATAACCTACATATATGTCCTTCTGTACTTTAAATCATTTAGAAATAATTTTGACTACAGAATACAAATAGATGCTATATAAGTAGTTATTCTGAATTGTTGAGAGATTGATGAGCAGAACAAGTCTGTGAATGGTGAATGCTGAGGCAGTGTTACTTTTTCAGATGTTTCCCATTCATGATCGACAGGATCTGTGAATGCAGTACTTATATAGAGAACAAACTGCCCACTTCTTAGTGGCAGTTTCTAAAGTGACATTAACAGAGGAGATGGTTCTCTCATGATGATGGTTCTCTTATGATGAACCATAGCAAGAAGAGACCTGGCAGCCCAGATTTAAAATGTTGTGTGTGTAGAAGACTCATGTACATTCTTTGCCTGATGTCCTGTCATTCTTCCTCAGTGTGAACCCAGCTATACTGGTTATCTTCTTTTCTCAGGCTTCCTCTCTCCTGGTCTTAAGGCTTTTGTAAATAAGAGTAGATTCCTCAAAGGTTTTCAAGCTTTTGTTGACTATGTAATAAGATATAGACTGTGGTAAAAATACTACGCATGTGGACCTAGGTATGTACATAGCCACATATATGAGTATAAATAATATATGCATAGCAAGCACAAATTGTATATGCTATATTCTAATGTCCAGTAATCTCTCAGTCCACTAGATGTGGCACATCACCCATCTTCCAGCTTTTTCAAAAATATTTATTTAATTTTAATTATGTATATGTGTGGGAGGGTGTGGGTGATTGGAGAGTGAGTGCAGGTGCCCAGAGGCATCAGATCCCCTAGAGCTGAAGCTACAGGTGATTGTGAACTTCCTGGTCTAGGTGCTGGGAACCAGAACAAGAGTAGGACGTTCTCCCAACTGCTGAGCCTCTCCAGCCTCTGGCCTAAGCTTTTATATTCCTACCTTTCCCAACATTGTCCCTTGGCTGCTTGTTAGTCCTATTTTGTTTCAAAAGGCACCTCTGAAAGACTTGTTTTTGACTATTGGGATAAGCCTCTGCATCTTATTTTCCCACTTGAACTCTATTTATATGTCTTTTATTTGTTTAATTTTTTTTTGGCTGAAACATAAACTGACATCCTAATACCTAAAACAGTAAATGATACAAATTAGAGATAGTAAATGAGCTCTTGTTGAATTTTCAGTTGCATTTTTAAAATTCTTCAATATTTTACACTGCTTATAATGAATTTTAATCATTTTACACACCCCTCTCACACATCCCTGCTCCCTTTCACACTGGAACCCTTCTTCCCAACAAGGCTCCCACTTTCCTATTTTCCTGAGTATGTAACCCACTCACTGACTTTAATTGGGGCAGTTTGTGTGAGCATTGGGGAAAATTAGTTATGAAGCATGGGACACTTACCAGTGAGTACACCACTGAAGAAAGTAACACCTTCTGCACATACATTGACTGTCGGTAGTCCCTCAGGGAGAGGTGCAGCCCTATAAATTTTCTCTCTTCCTTGTTGAAATGTTGACAGGGCCAAACCTTTTGCAGGTCTTGTTCAGGTAACCATGGTGGCACTGAGTCCATGGGTGCAACAGCTATGTCATATACAGAAGACATCTTTTTGTGGCAGATCTTTCCATCCTCCAGCTCTGAACTTTTTTCAGCCTCCTCTTCCACATGTTCCCTGAGCCTCAGAGAAGGTAGTATAGAGGTTCTATTTAGGGAATTCTGTTGGAGAATTATAAATGTGTAATATAAAATGCAAAGATGGTAAGCTGCAGTCAACATGATCTTATGACTTCAGCAGACTAAGATTCAGGGACCTCTCAAACTCAACACAATGAAAATACCATTCACACTTTTTGAAGCTGATATTGAGTATTTGAAGTCAGTCACATTAATAATAATTTTCTTCCTTGAAATTAATTTAGATATAATTTCACTTAAGTAAAACTTAACATTTAGTTATCCTGACTTCTCATTTCCAGAGGCTCTTACTCAGTAAAAATTTTTCAAAAGCCACAATAGATATTTCCTTTCCAATGCTGAATTAATATCCAAATATAGAATCTTTCATTAAATAATATAGAAATGATAGGAACTGTAGTGCTCAGAATGTTACCTAGAATTAGGCTTGATCTAGTAGAGTGCTTATTAAAATGGATCTAAGAACTTAGAAATAAATCATCTTATATAGGAAGTATGGGCTAATAAAAAACAAAGTCATTTAAAGATTTCAGAGAGGAGACTTGATTTTGGACCCTGGTTTACCTCTGCCTCACTCCTGACACTGGACAGTGTTGTCTGTCCTTTCCTCCCTTCCCTCAGCAGGTCTCCTTTGAGGACGCACATGTTAATTTGTGTGCACTGTCCTGCATGGTCTAAATATGGAGAACAAAACTGTTAATATCTGAAGTTCTTTAGCTAATCTAGGAGATAAACATTACAGGAATAACTGAGTGATTACATTTTAAATTCAGATACTCTTAAGCTCTGTAAAGAAAAGAGTAGACATACTAACCAGTGGTATACCATTTTTGCATGGGATAGGAGCATTTAAAAGCAACAAAAAGGATATTAGGAATCATCCAAGCAAAGAAAACAGTACAACAAAGGTCCCAAAACTTTGAGTTCTTTTAAGAAACTGAAAGAAAACCAATGTGACTGGAGTGTGGTTGGCGTAAAGGAAGGAGGCAGGTGGACCAGATAAACAAGTCCTGAGAGACCAACCACATTGAATGAGTTCAGTTTTTGTTCTAATTCAGTGGAAGCTGGTGAAGAGCTCTAAGTAGAAGAGTGACTTCTTAAAAGATCATCATGGATGTTGTGAAGAAAGGAATGGGAGTACAAGAGTGGGAGCAGACTTGGAGCGCTCCTGGCTAGAAACAAACTAGACTAGATACAGAAAGGTGTCCTGGTGGAGAAACAGTCTCCAGGGAGGATGAACAGAACTGTCACATTTGGACATGGGGGTTGAGGAGAGAGCAAGTCAGGGATGAGCCTGAATTTCTCTCTAACCAGATAGATACATAGGGAGACATCATTTTGAAGAGGAAAGAGAATGCAAAGCAAGATTGTGGTATGGACTCAAAGACTGTTTTAAACATGTTTACTTGCATACTTATGAAGATTAGTCAAGTGGAAATGTCTGGTGGGCTAGTAAATATGAGCCCATGCTATAGAAGATGTGCCAGCATAATAGATGATGCCCCCAAATTCTGCAAAATGACCTGAGAACCCACATCTTGAGGAACTTCAACTTTAGGAAGTCAAACAGGCAAACAGGTGTTCCAAAATCCAAGGAAATAAACTATACCAGCCCCCCCCTTACCATTGATGTCACTTTCTATAGTTTTAATAGATTACAACAGCCATATCCAAAGTTATTAAATGGAAAATTCAAGAACTAAACAACCCATGTTTAAATTGTTCACTGCTGTAGGTGTTATAATGGAATCTCAGAGTCCTGCTCCATCCTGCCCAGGATATGAATCATCTCTTTGTATAATGTGTTCACATGTAACTTTTATTATGGTGTATTGTTACAGCCACTCTATTTTATTATTAGTTATTTTGTTGCTTTCTTACTTTGCCTAACTAATAATATAAACTTTATCTTAGGTTTGAACATGTAATATATATATGTATGTATGTATATATGTATATATGTGTGTATGTGTGTATATACACACATATATAATGTACATATGTATACATCATTATGTATATATTGCACATATATAACTATAAATGTATAATATCTATATATGTGTATATCATGTGTATATGTGTGTGTGTGTGTATATATATATAAAATATATGTATGTTATTTGGTACTATCTAAGATTCCAGGTGTTTAATGAAGATCTTGGAAAACATGCTTCAGAATAGGGTGAGGAGGACTACTATATTTCACATTGTAAATAAGAGATCTTATTTCCAAGATGAAAACGAAGATATCCTTTGGACTTGTTAACTAAAAAGCCATATTTTACATGTTTTCATTGGAACTAAAAACATAAAAATATACAGGCTGACTTTTAGGTAAAGAACTGGTATATTTTCCCATATTTCGAAGTATCTTTTAAACTGCATTAAAGGGATTTGGCTTGCTGGAGGAAGGAATAAGTCCACACAGATGGGGAAAACTAAAGAGAAGAAAAATAGTAAAAATCTTGGAAACTGGAAAAGAAACAGTAACTGGCTTACAACACTCAACATACCAGAACCTCAGCTGAGAACCAACTCAGGCCACATCACAATAGTGGTCCTCAGTTTTTGCTGTGCATCACAGCCATCAGAGCCAAAGTCCTAACCTCAAAAGGTCTAATGATGGAGGCTTGGGATAAGCCAGAGTATGTATTAATGTGTGCATTTTAAGACAGTCTTGCTATGGTGTAACACTAACTGGCCTGGAACTCAGTATGTAAACCAGGCTAGCCTCATACTCAATGAAATTTATCTGCCTCTACCCCCTAAGTGCTGCTATTAAAGGCATGCTCCACCATGCCTGGCCATCATTTGCATTTTTATTAGAACCCAGGGGATGCTACCCCCTCAGGACCCACACATAAGACAACTGCACTATAGAGCATTCTAAGCAGGCCAGACTCAGCTGTGCCAGGTGCCTCTGGAATTATGTATGTACCAAGAGGCTAAAATAAGGAAAGCTAGTTAAAAACCGTTTTAAAAACCAGTTATGATCATATAATTAGTATCCTCAGAGATAAGATTACATATCTAGAAAAGAACAGGTTGTTCTACAAAAGAAATTCAGGGTAAAGGAAAAAAATAAAAACGCTGTTGAACAATAAAAACCTAAAAGGAACTTGAAAACAAGAAAACAAAAACTCGACCAGAGCCACGGAGAGAGTGCAGAGTGCACTCCGCCATCTTTGCTCCAGTGGCCCGGAAATTGGGACTGCCAGGCTCTGAGACAGACAGGCATAATATCGCTTGGGTCTCGGGCGGCTTGTGTGTATGCGGCTCCCACCCAAGTGCTGGGCAGATCTGTAGTAACCAGCGCGCCAGCTCTGCTGTGGGACTTCTGCCTGGCAGAGGGACCCCGCACTGGGCGGGAGCCTACCAGCTTCCCTTCCGCGACCTCTGTTCCGGTAGACTGCACTGAAGAGACAGGTACCCAGGCTCTCCCCAATATAACATCACTTGGGACACGGCCTGTTGGGGCTTCCGCCTGCGCCCAAGAACGGGACAGCACTGTGGTCGTCTGGGTGCCAGATCTGCAGGCCATCGCCTCTGCAGGGTGACCAGCGCCACAGAGAGAGTGCAGAGTGCACTCCGCCATCTTTGCTCCAGTGGCCGGGAAGTTGGGACTGCCAGGCTCAGAGACAGACAGGCATAATATCGCTTGGGTCTCGGGTGGATTGTGTGTACATGGCTCCCAAGAGCTGAGCAGATCTGCAGTAACCAGCGTGCTAGCTCTGCTGTGGGACTTCTGCCTGGCAGAGGGACGCCCCCTCCCCCCCCTACTCTAGGAGAGATCACACACCCCTGCACAGGGCAGGAGCCTACCAGACTCCCTTTGGCGATTTCTGCTCCAGGAATCCACTACGCTGAGCCTTTGGATGTGCAAGGACTCCCCAATATAACATCACTTGGGGAAAGGCTCATCAGGGCTCCAAAGTCACTCAGGAGCAGGGCAGGCCCCAGAAATCTGTGCCAGGGGAATCCTGGTAACCCAGGGGAGGCAGAAATAGCTTTGCAGGCTCACAGGAGGTCCAACCAACAGCCAGTGACAGCAGGACCAACTAACATCAGAGGTAACCAGATGGCAAAAGGCAAACATAGGAAAGTTACTAACAGAAATCAAAGTAATATGGCACCATCCGAACCCAACTCTCCAACAGCACCAAGTCCTGGATACCCCACCACACCCGAAAGACAAGATCTGGATTTAAAATCACTTCTCATGATGCTATTAGAGGATCACAAGAATGACACAAATAAATCTAATAAAGAATTACAGGAGACCATGAATCAATGGTTAGAAGCCCTTACAAAGGAAACACAAAAATCGCTTAGAGAAATGCAGGAGAACATGGATCAAAAGATGGAGGCGCATAAGGAGACAACACAAAAATCGCTTAACGAGATGAATCAAAGGGTAGATGCACTCACAAAGGAATCACAAAAATTGCATAAAGAAATGCAGAAGAATATGGGTCAACAGACGGATGCCCATAAGGAGGCAACACAAAAATTGCTTAAAGAAATGAATCAACGGTTAGATGCCCTTACAAAGGAAACACGAGAACTGCTTAAAGAAATGCAGGAGATGATGGATCAACAGATGGATTCCCATGAGGAGGAAACACAAAAATCGCTCAGAGAAATGCAGGAGAACTTGGGTCAACAGGCAGAAATCCTGAAAGAGGTAATGCAAAAATACCTTAAAGAAATACAGGAAAATACAAACAAACAAGTGAAGGATCTCAGCAAATCCATCCAGGAACTAAAAAAGGAAGTAGAAACAACTAAGAAATCACAAAGGGAGACAACTTTGGAGATAGAAAACCTTGGGAAGAAATCAGGAGTCATAGATGCAAACATCAACAATAGAATACAAGAGATGGAAGAAAGAATCTCAGGTGCTGAAGATTCCATAGAAAGCATCGACTCAACAGTCAAAGAAAATGCAAAATGCAAAAAAGTGTAACCAAAAACATCCAGGAAATCCAGGACACAATGAGAAGACCAAACCTAAGGATTATAGGTATAGATGAGAGTGAAGATTTGCAACTTAAATGGCCAGTAAACATCTTCAACAAAATTATGGAGGAAAACTTCCCTAACCTAAAGAGAGAAATGCCGATGAACGTACAAGAAGCCTACAGAACTTCAAACAGACTGGACCAGAACAGAAATACCTCCCGTCACATAATAATCAAAACACCAAATGTTCTAAACAAAGAAAGAATACTAAAAGCAGTAAGAGAAAAGGGCCAAGTAACATACAAAGGAAGACCTATCCGAATCACATCAGACTTCTCACCAGAGACTATGAAAGCCAGAAGATCCTGGGCAGATCTCATGCAGACACTAAGACAGCACAAATGCCAGCCTAGACTACTATACCCAGCAAAACTCTCAATCACCATAGATGGAGAGACCAAGATATTCCATGATAAAACCAAATTTTCACAATATCTTTCCACAAATCCAGCCCTGCAAAGGATAATAGGTGGAAACCGCCAATACAGGGAGAGAAACAACACCCTGGACAAAATGAGATAATAACCTTCTTGAATCAAACCCAAAAGTAGATAACCACTCAAACATAAAGATAGCATCAAGAATGGCAGATGGCAATAATCACTATGCCTTGATCTCTCTTAATATCAATGGTCTCAATTCACCAATTAAAAGACATAGACTAGCAGACTGGATACGTAAACAGGACCCAGCATTTTGCTGCATGCAGGAAACGCACCTCAGTGTCAAAGACAAACACTACCTCAGAGTAAAAGGCTGGAAAACAATTTTACAAGCAAATGGCCCCAAGAAACGAGGTGGAGTAGCCACAGATAAAATTGATTTTCAACCTAAAGTCATCAAAAAAGACACAGAAGGATACTACATACTGATCAAGGGAAAATCCACCATCAAGAACTCTCAATTCTGAATATCTATGCTCCAAATGCAAGGGCACCCTCATTCGTAAAAGAAACTCTACTAAAGCTCAAAGCACACATCGCACCGCACACAATAATAGTGGGTGACTTCAACACCCCGCTCTCTGAAATGAATCGTTCAGGAAAGCAGAAACTAAACAGGGACACAGTGAATCTAATTGAAGCCTTGGACCAAATGGAACTAACAGATATATATAGAACATTTCATCCTAGAGCTAAAGAATACACCTTCTTCTCAGCACTTCATGGTACCTTCTCCAAAATCGACCATATAATTGGTCACAAATCAGACCTCAACAGATATAAGAAGATAGAACTAATCCCATGCCTCCTATCAGATCACTATGGAACAAGGGTGGTCTTCAATGGCAACAAAAACAAAAGAAAACCCACGTACACATGGAGGCTGAACAATGCTCTACTCAATGATAACTTGGTCAAGGTGGAAATAAAGAAAGAAATCAAAGACTTTTTGAAAGTTAATGAAAATGAAGGCACAGCATACCCTAATTTATGGGACACAATGAAAGCAGTGCTAAGAGGAAAATTCATAGCCCTGAGTGCCGCCAAAAAGAAACGGGAGTCAGCATACACTAACAGCTTAAAGGCACACCTGAAAGCCCTGGAACAAAAAGAAGCAAATATACCAAAGAGGAGTAGAAGGCAGGAAATCATCAAACTCAGGGCTGAAATCAATCAAGTAGAAACAAATAAAACCATACAAAGAATCAACAAAACGAGGAGTTGGTTCTTTGAGAAAATCAACAAGATAGATAAGCCCTTAGCCAGACTAGCCAGAGGGCACAGAGACAGTATCCAAATTAATAAAATCAGAAACGAAAAGGGAGAGATAACAACAGAAACTGAGGAAATTCAAAAAATCATCAGATCCTACTACAAAAACCTGTATTCAACACAACTAGAAAATCTTGAGGAAATGGACAATTTCCTTGACAGATACCAAATACCAAAATTAAATCAGGATCAAATAGACCATCTAAACCATCCTATACCCCTGAAGAAATAGAAGTTGTCATTGGAAGTCTTCCAACCAAAAAAAGCACAGGTCCAGATGGTTTTAGTGCAGAATTCTATCAGACCTTCAAAGAAGACCTAACACCAATACTCTTCAAACTGTTCCACAAAATAGAAACAGAAGGAACAGTACCCAACTCGTTCTATGAAGCCACAATTACACTAATACCAAAAGCACACAAAGATCCGACAAAGAAAGAGAATCTCAGGCCAATCTCTCTTATGAATATCGATGCAAAAATACTCAATAAAATTCTTGCCAACCGAATCCAAGAACACATCAAAACAATCATTCACCACGATCAAGTAGGCTTCATCCCAGGGATGCAGGGATGGTTCAATATAAGGAAATCCATCAATGTAATCCACTACATAAACAATCTCAAAGAAAAAAACCACATGGTCATCTCATTAGATGCTGAGAAAGCATTTGACAAAATTCAGCATCCTTTCATGCTAAAGGTCTTGGAAAGATCAGGAATTCAAGGCCCATATCTAAACATAGTAAAAGCAATTTACAGCAAACCAGTAGCCAGCATCAATCTAAATGGAGAGAAACTTGAAGCAATCCCACTAAAATCAGGGACTAGACAAGGCTGCCCTCTCTCTCCATATCTTTTCAATATAGTACTTGAAGTTCTAGCTAGAGCAATTAGACAACAAAAAGAGGTCAAAGGGATACAAATTGGAAAGGAAGAAGTCAAACTATCACTATTTGCAGACGATATGATAGTATACTTAAGCGACCCAAAGAACTCCACCAGAGAACTCCTACAGCTGATAAACGACTTCAGCAAAGTGGCCGGATATAAAATCAACTCAAGCAAGTCAGTAGCCTTCCTATACTCAAAGGATAAGCAGGCTGAGAAAGAAGTAAGAGAAATGATACCCTTCACGATAGCCACAAACCATATAAAGTATCTTGGCATGACTCTAACCAAACAAGTGAAAGATCTGTATGACAAGAACTTCAAGTCTCTGAAGAAAGAAATTGAAGAAGACCTCAGAAGATGGAAAAATCTACCATGCTCATGGATTGGCAGGATTAATATAGTAAAATGAGCATCTTACCAAAAGTAATATACAGATTCAATGCAATCCCCATCAAAATCCCAACTCAATTCTTCATAGAGTTAGAAAGAGCAATTCAAAAATTCATCTGGAATAACAGAAAACCCAGAATAGCTAAAACTATTCTCAAGAGTAAAAGAACCTCTGGGGGAATCAGTATCCCAGACCTCAAGCTGTACTACAGAGCAATAGTGTTAAAAACCGCATGGTATTGGTACAGTGACAGGCATGTAGATCAATGGAACAGAATTGAAGACCCAGAAATGAATCCACACTCCTATGGTCACTTGATCTTTGACAAAGGAGCTAAAACCATCCAGTGGAAAAAAGATAGCCTTTTCAACAAATGGTGCTGGCTCAGCTGGAGGTCAACATGCAGAAGAATGCAAATTGACCCATTCTTATCTCCTTGCACTAAGCTCAATTCCAAGTGGATCAAGGATCTCCACATAAAACCAGACACACTGAAACTAATAGAAGGGAAACTAGGGAAGAACCTTGAACATATGGGCACAGGGGAGAATTTCCCGAACAGAACTCCAATAGCTTATGCTCTAAGATCAAGAATAGACAAATGGGACCTCATTAAATTACAAAGTTTTTGCAAGGCAAAAGACACTGTCAAAAAGACAAAGCGGCAACCAACTACTGGGAAATGATCTTTACCAACCTTACATCCAACAGAGGGCTAATATCCAATATATACAAAGAACTCAAGAAGTTAAACTCCAGAGAGGCAAGTAACCCTATTAAAAAATGGGGTACAGAGCTAAACAAAGAGTTCTCACCTGAAGAATATCTAATGGCTGAGAAGCACCTAAAGAGATGTTCATCATCCTTAGTCATTAGGGAAATGCAAATCAAAACAACCCTGAGATTCCATCTCACACCAGTCAGGATGGCTAAGATCAAAAACACAGGAGACAGCAGTTGTTGGCGAGGATGTGGAGAAAGAGGAACACTCCTCCACTGCTGGTGGAATTGCAAACTGGTACAACCACTCTGGAAAGCAGTCTGGCGGTTCCTCCGAAAACTGGGCATGACACTCCCGGAGGATCCGGCTATACCACTCCTCGGCATATACCCAGAGGCTTTACCTGCATGCAATAAGGACACATGCTCCACTATGCTCATAGTAGCCTTATTTATAATAGCCAGAAGCTGGAAAGAACCCAGATGTCCCTCAACGGAGGAATGGATTCAGAAGATGTGGTATATCTACACAATGGAATACTACTCTGCAATTAAAAACAATGAATTCACGAAATTCCTAGGCAAATGGTCAGAACTTGAAAATATCATCCTTAGTGAGGTAACCGAATCACAAAAGAACACACATGGTATGCAGTCACTGATAAGGGGATACTAACCCAGAATCTCAGAATACCCTAGACACAATTCGCATATCAATAGATTTCTAAGAAGATGGAAGGAGAGACCCCTGGTCCTGGAAAGACTGGATGTAGGGGAACACCAGGACAGAGAAACGAGAGGGGGTTGAATGGAGAAAAGAGGGAGGGAAGGGGGCTTATGGGACTTTCGGGGAGGGAGGAAACGGGAAAGGGGAAATGATTTGGAGTGTAAATTAAAAAAAATAAAATAAAAAAAGAAAACAAAAACTCATAGAGAAGTTAGAAAATACGGATCAGTCATGGTAATGCATGCCTTATATCAGTGTTTGGGAGGCAGAGGCAGGCTCTGAGTTCAAGGCCACCTTGGTCTCCATAGTGAGTTCCAGGCCAGCCAGGGCTACATAGTGAGACCCTGTCTCAATCAATCAATCAATCAATCAATCACCAATCAATAATAGAAAATGAATTAAAATACTCTCCCAGAATAAAATAAAATTACTAAAGGAGAAAAAAGAAAATGTATGTATGTGTTCATGTACATATATACACACAACACTTGTGTGATGGTCTCCCACTTATACATGGGGATATATTTCAAGATCCCTAGTAGATGCCTGAAATCACAGATTGTACCAGACCCTAGTACACATTGTCTTATGTACCAGACCCTAGTACATATTGTCTTATGTACCAGACCCTAGTACATATTGTCTTATGTACCAGACCCTAATACACATTGCCTTATGTACCAGACCCTAATACATATTGTCTTATGATGTTGCCATAACTTAATATCGCAGACTGTTAGGGTTTCTATTCCTGTACAGACATCATGATCAACAAGCAAGTTGGGGAGGAAAGGGTTTATTCAGCTTACACTTCCACACAGCTGTTCATCACCAAAGGAAGTCAGGACTGGAACTCAAGCAGGTCAGGAAGCAGGAGCTGATGCAGAGGCC
Source organism: Tokudaia tokunoshimensis (assembly GCA_036184795.1). Lineage (NCBI taxonomy): Eukaryota > Metazoa > Chordata > Mammalia > Rodentia > Muridae > Tokudaia > Tokudaia tokunoshimensis. Next base: position 97,323,095 of record BTHU01000004.1, on the reverse strand, counting down.
ATGGGGGGGATGTTACTTACTGGCTTGCTTCCTCTGGCTTGCTCAGCCTGCTCTCTTATAGAACCCAAGACTACCAGCCCAGGGATGGTACCACCCACAAGGGGCCCTCCCCGCTTGATCACTAATTGAGAAAATGCCCCACAGCTAGATCTCATAGAGGCACTTCCCCAACTGAAGCTCCTTTCTCTGTGATAACTCCAGCCTGTGTCAAGTTGACACACAAAACTAGCCACTACACAGACTTAAGTAACTTGTAAAGCAGAAAAGTTTTTTCACCTCGTGTTTCTGAAGACTGGAAAATTCAAGATCAAGAGGCTGCATTTGTTGAGGTCCTTTTCATCATCTCAAAACAGTACTGAGGGTCACATGATGAGGAAGATGTTCCTCAGTCAGATCTCTTTTTCCTCTAAAGCCATAGTCTTACTGAAATGAGGCTCTGCCCTTAGAGTCTCACTTAACATTACCATCCAGCCATCAATTTAAAGTTCCAGCCTCTTAATACCTCATAATGGAGATGAAACATCAACATGAGTTGTGGTAGACACATAAAAATCTAACACACACATACACACACACACACACACCATACTTATTCCTATGTCATCAATTTCACCATATTTTTCTATTGTTCCTTTTTTTAGAGATTATTATCTATATAACTATAAAGCTAAGCTAATTTTTACTCTTTGGGTTGTGCTAGTATAAACTTTATAGAATTATTCTATGTCATTTCATGTTCAACCCTCTCTGAATAACAGAAAGCATACCTTCTTTACCTTCTTTCTGCTTTGTTGTGGTGTTTAGATACTGTAGCTATTAACTCGCTGTATTCATAGAATTAATAAGTTGAGCAAAAGTTCCCTTCTTGCTTTTATTTTCACTGCCAATTTAATGGTTAACTTTACGAAGTAACTGAAGACCCTGTTAGTAGAAATGGGGTTTTTCACCAGAAATTTGAGCAGTGGTCCTTCCATACCTACAGATTCCATACTTGGAGGTGCTACATTTATGTTTCAGCTGGAAAATATTTGAAAAATATGTCTATAGAATATATTCAGACTTGTTTTCTTGTAGTATTTCCCTAAATAATGCAGTGCAATAATTACATTGTATTAGATGGTATTAGTAACCTAGAAATTATATAAACTATGTATAGGTTTATATGTATAGGCTATATACAAATACACAATATTATATAAGATATTTGAACATGCACAGATTTTGATACCTAAAAGGGTTTCTGGAACAATCCTCATATAAGTTGAAGGATATGACATTTATTCTATTTTGCATAAAACTTTAGAATACTTTGATTTAGTCATATCAGGGTAGAAATTTAGTTCACAGTTATGTTTTGCAGGATGTTACACATTTTGAGTTTGATGATGGCCTCCTTTTTGTAGTTACCCTTCCTTCCCTTTCTCCCAGGTGGATACATGGCCAATAGCTTAGCAATTATGACGGATGCACTTCATATGCTAACTGACCTTAGTGCAATCATTCTCACTCTGCTTGCTTTGTGGCTGTCCTCAAAGTCACCAACCAGAAGATTCACCTTTGGATTTCATCGTCTAGGTAGGTAACTTAAGTTTATTTTGGCTTATATTTTAATGTAAAGCCATGATGAACTATGACCCTGATTAACTGAAATATTTAAGGTGATAATGGGTTTGAACAAAGCAGATGAAAATAAATAATGAGACTTATCCAAAAAGCTATCTCCTGTGGAACATCCTGCTAGACCTCCCTAAATAATTATACAGAATTATGAATATGCCATTATAAAGAGGCTTACTTTCCACTTTACTGAACTGAGCAAAACTAATTGGGTGACTCACTAATAAGCATTTGATGCTTTTTTTTACTTTAAGATTTTCAACTGAAGCCCATATTAAATATATTCATCATATGTTCAACATATGCTATGTGACTAACTTTTCACTGTATCAATGTTATTCAGCAAATAATATTTCATTTAGAAGGGTTTAAAAATCTATATTATTACCTACATAGCTCTGATTCTTACTGTTGCTGTGGTTTTAAACTTACTTACTCTAAAAAATACATAAAATTACTATTTGAACTATTACATGACAGGTCATATCCATAGATATTTGCATAGAACCTCCAAATTAAGAATTTTCTGGTTTGAAAAGTTTAACACTTAATAGTGCACATTAAAGAATTGAGATAAAAATAATATTCTTTGGCTTTTTTGAATAAAAACTGAACACTGGCTATTGCCTTGAGAATCTACTAAGCAAAAAATACGGCTAGAGTTATTAGAAATTGGCACTTTATCAATGAACCTAATCAAACACTATCTCTAGTAGTAAATATCAGCATGGTTTAATCACAGTTGCCATGTTCGATTGTATAGATGTTTTCTGTCTGCTCTTAGAGGTAACATTTTCTGGGGCTGGAGAGATGTCTCAAGAGCACATACTATTTTTAAATTTTATTTTTAAATAATTATATTCTTTGATTTTTGTATTTATTTCTATTTTATGTTTATAGGCATTTTGCCTGCATGTATGTCTGTGCACCATTTGCATGCCTGGTACCCAGGGAGGTCAGAGAGGGCATCAGATCCTCTGGAACTGGAGTTATAGACAGTTATGGGTCTCTGTGTGGATACTGGAAAATGAACCTGGCTCCATTGGAAGGCGCAACCTGTTCTCCTAGTTCCTGTGCCATCACTCCAGCCCTATTCCTATCTGTATGGCTCTTACAGAAGAATTTAGTTCCCAGCACCTACAAGGGCAACTAACAGCTGCCTGTATCTAAAGTGCCAAAGTGAACAGCTGCCTCTTAGCAGTCATCTGCACTCACATGCATATATCCACACACAGACACACACACACACAGACACACACACACACACACACAAATTAGGGTTTATTGATTGAAGCCTTTTAATCGGTGTTTTCAAACACCTGTGAAAGGCAGCAAAGAAACCAATATCTTGATTCAAATCTTAGCTGTCTCACTTCCTAACAATCTGACTTTATGCAAGCTCTGTAACATCTTCATGCTTCCATTTTCTGTTTGTAAAGGATGCTATAATAGTGTCTCCCACATAAAATTATTAAGGGCAGTAAGTGAATTACTATTTGGAAAGCATTCAGGACAATACCCAGCACTTTAATAGGAATCTTCATTCTTTATTTAATTCACTTAACTCATTCTTTGAAAAAAGTTAAAATGAACTCAAGGCTTCTTAGTAGCATGTATGTATGCATACAGAAAGGCCAGTATAAATTATTTGGAATATCCAGTCTTGAAACTGTTTGACTAATTTTTATCATTATTTGTTAATAATTTACATTCTGTGGTACAACAGAATTTGTACTTCTTATAATAAAAGAAATGCTGAGGGCCAGTGGAAGTGAGCAGGAGAGCTCATCACCCTCTTCTCTTAGGGCTATCACCAGTCTCTTCAATCACTGCAGGGGTTTTTTCCTTCATATATAGCTGTGGATGGTGTGAAATCATTCTGGTTTTTCTTTATTTACAGTACACTACAACAGCAGCGGGTTTATATGGGGGGAGAGAAAGAAAGGACTAAAGCCTTATGTGTTGTATTTAAGTGTCTGGATTTATTTGATTATGGGCCTGTCACTTTACTCTGAGAGCTAATAATACAGGATTTAATGACACCACGATGAAAGAGAGCCCACAAATCTTTAGGAGGAAAAAGATTCTCTTGTAAGGGAGTATGTCATTCTGAAGACAGCAGCCCCCATCCCGCATTGTCCTTTCTGCCTTTCTCTATATAGATTATCTTAGTAATTGGCTTTGTTTATGTGAAGTTTCTTCCAGATCTTCAGGGACTGTACTGATCTAAAGACTATAGTAAGCAGCATTATTTGTGATTAGGATAGAAAGCAGTGTTTATGATGTTAATAACAAGATGATAGCTCAGGTATTGCTCATAACGTTTGCTGAGCAGAGATCATGGTCAGAGCCAGCTAGATATGTCTTGGGCAACATTTGGCTTCAGCTATTCTGTATAGTTTGTTGCTTTATCCACTGACAGTAGAGAAACAGGAAGCATTTCCTTCATACCACCATCAAAAATTAGTAACTTTTCTACCAGTTTTGATTCATTTTAACAGCTTCCTCCTACCTATATCAAAAGCTGTGCCTTTTATTATTCACATCTTATTGCAATTTTTTTATTTACATATTTATTTTATTTATAATATGTAAGTACACTGTAGCTGTCTTCAGACATACCAGAGGAGAATTTCAGATCTCGTTATGGATGGTTGTGAGCCACCATGTTGTTGCTGGGACTCAAACTCAGGACCTTTGGAAGAGCAGTCAGTGCTCTTTTTTTTTTCTTTTAATTATTTATTTTATTTTATTTTATTTTTTTTAATTTACATTCCAAATCATTTCCCCTTTCCCATTTCCTCCCTCCCCGAAAGTCCCATAAGCCCCCTTCCCTCCCTCTTTTCTCCATTCAACCCCCTCTCGTTACTCTGTCCTGGCGTTCCCCTACATCCAGTCTTTCCAGGACCAGGGGTCTCTCCTTCCATCTTCTTAGAAATCTATTGATATGCGGATTGTGTCTAGGGTATTCCGAGATTCTGGGTCAATATCCCCTTATCAGTGACTGCATACCATGTGTGTTCTTTTGTGATTCGGTTACCTCACTAAGGATGATATTTTCAAGATCTGACCATTTGCCTAGGAATTTCGTGAATTCATTGTTTTTAATTGCAGAGTAGTATTCCATTGTGTAGATATACCACATCTTCTGAATCCATTCCTCCGTTGAGGGACATCTGGGTTCTTTCCAGCTTCTGGCTATTATAAATAAGGCTGCTATGAACATAGTGGAGCATGTGTCCTTATTGCATGCAGGTAAAGCCTCTGGGTATATGCCCAGAAGTGGTATAGCTGGATCCTCTGGGAGTGTCATGCCCAGTTTTCGGAGGAACTGCCAGACTGCTTTCCAGAGTGGTTGTACCAGCTTGCAATTCCACCAGCAGTGGAGGAGTGTCCCTCTTTCTCCACATCCTCGCCAACAACTGCTGTCTCCTGTGTTTTTGATCTTAGCCATCCTGACTGGTGTGAGATGGAATCTCAGGGTTGTTTTGATTTGCATTTCCCTAATGACTAAGGATGATGAACATCTCTTTAGGTGCTTCTCAGCCATTAGATATTCTTCAGGTGAGAACACTTTGTTTAGCTCTGTACCCCATTTTTTAATAGGGTTACTTGCCTCTCTGGAGTTTAACTTCTTGAGTTCTTTGTATATATTGGATATTAGCCCTCTGTTGGATGTAAGGTTGGTAAAGATCATTTCCCAGTTAGTTGGTTGCCGCTTTGTCTTTTTGACAGTGTCTTTGGCCTTGCAAAAACTTTGTAATTTAATGAGGTCCCATTTGTCTATTCTTGATCTTAGAGCATAAGCTATTGGAGTTCTGTTCAAGAAATTCTCCCCTGTGCCCATATGTTCAAGATTCTTCCCTAGTTTCCCTTCTATTAGTTTCAGTGTGTCTGGTTTTATGTGGAGATCTTTGATCCACTTAGAATTGAGCTTAGTGCAAGGAGATAAGAATGGGTCAATTTGCATTCTTCTGCATGTTGACCTCCAGCTGAGCCAGCACCATTTGTTGAAAAGGCTATCTTTATTCCACTGGATGGTTTTAGCTCCTTTGTCAAAGATCAAGTGACCATAGGAGTGTGGATTCATTTCTGGGTCTTCAATTCTGTTCCATTGATCTACATGTCTGTCACTGTACCAATACCATGCGGTTTTTAACACTATTGCTCTGTAGTACAGCTTGAGGTCCGGGATACTGATTCCCCCAGAGGTTCTTTTACTCTTGAGAATAGTTTTCGCTATTCTGGGTTTTCTGTTATTCCAGATGAATTTTTGAATTGCTCTTTCTAACTCTATGAAGAATTGAGTTGGGATTTTGATGGGGATTGCATTGAATCTGTGTATTACTTTTGGTAAGATGCTCATTTTTACTATATTAATCCTGCCAATCCATGAGCATGGCAGATTTTTCCATCTTCTGAGGTCTTCTTCAATTTCTCTCTTCAGAGACTTGAAGTTCTTGTCATACAGATCTTTCACTTGTTTGATTAGAGTCACGCCAAGATACTTAATATGGTTTGTGGCTATCGTGAAGGGTATCATTTCTCTTACTTCTTTCTCAGCCTGCTTATCCTTTGAGTATAGGAAGGCTTCTGACTTGCTTGAGTTGATTTTATATCCGGCCACTTTGCTGAAGTCGTTTATCAGCTGTAGGAGTTCTCTGGTGGAGTTCTTTGGGTCGCTTAAGTATACTATCATATCGTCTGCAAATAGTGATAGTTTGACTTCTTCCTTTCCAATTTGTATCCCTTTGACCTCTTTTTGTTGTCTAATTGCTCTAGCTAGAACTTCTCTCTCCAGCCCATCTTATTGCAAATTTAATCCCATCACATGAACTTTTACTGGAAAAATAATTGAGTTCTAAAACTTGCTAGAAATGGGAGTTTAAGTTGAGGCATAAGGAAGGCATGACTGAAGTGGTTAACACTGGATACCATAAGTCAGCGTGACCACAGTTGGCACTGGAGTGTGGTGTAGGGGGTGATAAGAAAGCAGGAGTAGGAGAAGCAATTTGGAACAAAAGAGAGAGAACCTAAAGACAGACTCTGAACCATAGGCTGCTGAAAATCCCAATAATATCAGCTTGAATGCAGTTAGGGTCTTTGGCTGAAATAAATACAAACACTAATTTGGAAGGCCTAGGTAAATCCAAGACACCCCACTGTTGCTTCTTCCTATCTTCTATCGGAAGAAGGCAGGAAAGAGTAGAAAAGAAAGTGGAAGAGAGGATATCTGTGTGTTCATCTTATTTTTATAGATCTCTGGAACATGCCTTAGATATTTGCTTAGTTCTTTCTGACAATGGAAAGACAAATGCCATATAACTTTAGTGTAATATACTCATTATTGGCATTATAGCATTAGCAAAGCAAATACTTACACTACACCAGTAACTTATGCAGCACCCACAAACAAATATATGCTTCTGTTGTGAGTGGTCTATGTTGTTGAAACAAATAGTTATTCATTGACTGAATGAGTACCCATTAGTTACTAATGAATGAGTGAATAAGAGTACAGAGACATAGTGACTCTTGTGTGCACATAGACACAAATATAATCACAAATTATAGTAAATGCTATAAAGAGAAAGAAAAAGACACTATGTCAGAGAATAACAAAGGATCCAGTATTTTCACATAATCTTTGAAGCTTCTACTTTGGCATTTTCATTCATTTTTAAATGTACAATAGCTTTGATATTTTATAGTACAACAGACTTTGATAATTTTGTATGTTTTATGCCATTTAAATTTTCTTTTTCTGTATCAGTTTTACCTTGTGAATGGAGATATGAATAGAGAGGATGGGGATGAGTTAGTTAAGGATCTAAATTATTCAATCTGCTAAATACTTTAAGAAAAATGTTGAATGACAAAAATAACAGTGCTTTTTTTCCTCCATAGAGGAAAGAAAATGTAAGTAAAAGACTGAACAATGTTTAGTTGGTATGAAGTGTAACAGCTGTGCTGAAGATGCCTGCATTTTCCGTCTTCCTTGTAGAGGTTTTGTCGGCCATGATCAGTGTAATGCTGGTGTATGTACTTATGGGATTCCTCTTATATGAGGCTGTGCAGAGGACGATCCATATGAACTATGAAATAAATGGCGATGTCATGCTCATCACTGCAGCTGTTGGAGTTGCAGTTAATATCATGTAAGCACAATATTTTTCACATACTATAAGCCAAAAGATTATTGTGTATGCATGTATTCAAACTATAGAATATTTTCATATTTAAAAATATAGTAAGTCAGTTTTACTTAGAAGTATATTAAAATGGAGTGTTTTAAACTTGTTAGTTTGCTCATATGTCTCAGAGTTTAACACTAAGGAATTTAAGTAGAACCAAGTATGTTATTTAATATTTAATACTTTTATGTTAGCTACATTTTAAGAGGATTTTGCATTTTATTTTACTTGTGTGTGTGGGCACATACATGCTATTGTGCCCACATGGAAGTCAGAGAAGAATGTACAGAAGTCATTTCTCTTCTTTGACCATATGAATTCCAGGAATCAATCTCACATTGTCAGACTTAGCAATAAACACCTTTACCTGCTGAACTATCTCACCAGTCTGTTAGCTAGCTTTTAGAATCATTTTTCCCTCTCAAAACTACTGAACTCTGTTTCATCCTTAATCATTCAGAGCAGAAGTTAGCAGACTTTCTATAAAGCAGACTTTCTACTTTTCTATAGCAGATGGGTTGTGGTGGAGCTTAGAAGTCTAGCACTGCCTAGCATGCATGAGGCCCTAGGTTGACCCCTGCACTTCCAACACAACAAAAAGGCTGGTTAGTATTTTAGGCTTTGAGAGCTACACAATTTCATCTGAAGTGATGGAACACTGATGTTAAGAACAAAAACAGCCATATTCACTTTGTGAGCAAATATGTATGCCTGTATCCTAATAAAACTATCTTTAAAACTAGTCAAATATGGTCTAGTGGCCTTAGTTTACAAATCTCTATCTAATGGCTTCTATTCAAATCTAGAATAAAAATCAGAAGTTTCTACAGTTGCCTTCTTAAATAAAATCCATGTATCCCTCCTGCTTCTCTCTTAGCACTCCCTGCTCCCCTTATCTTAGCCACAGTGTCATACTGTTTAAGTGCATGGAGCACATTTTCATTTCAGGCCTTTGCCTGCTGCTCTGCCTAGAATATGCAGCCACCATCTGCTCTTGACTTCTGCACGTCTCTGCTCAAATGAAGTCGGAGAGAGCTCTTCTATGCCCACCCTACCCCAGCCACCCACCCGCACATCTTCCATACTTCCACAGAGTTGTATACAAAGCTGTATACAAAGCTGTTTCCAAGGCATTTCACATGAACTGGCTGGGTCTCAATGTGTATTTGCCTGCACCTCTCATATCCAGAACGTAAGCTCCATAAACCTAAAACAATACTTGCTGTGTAACAGGTGCTTAAATCCTATTAAATGACTGTTCTGCATTGCTCCATTACTGTCTGAATAGTAATAAATGTTTTATCAGTAGTTTTAGAGAAATAATATGTTTTCTTTCATTTCTAACAGAATGGGGTTTCTGTTGAACCAGTCCGGTCACCACCATTCTCACACTCATTCCCACTCCCTGCCTTCAAATTCCCCAAGCATGGCATCTAGTGGACACAACCATGGGCAGGACAGCTTGGCAGTGAGAGCTGCGTTTGTACATGCCCTGGGGGATTTGGTACAAAGTGTTGGTGTGCTTATAGCTGCATACATCATACGATTCAAGGTAAAATTGTGCACTTCCTATTTCAAATTATTTAATTTGGGTATTTAAAAAGCTACTTGTCTTTTATCAATATACTGAACTCTAATGCCTTTCTATTCATTTTTCACTGGTATAAGATTAATTGGTGTAGTTACTTATTATCAGTAAGCACAATGGTACCACCTTGCCAGCTGATTTACCTATAGTTAACTTTAATAGCGCCTTCACTATAAAACTCAGTGTTAACCCTTGTTTGTCACTGAACCATTAGACAATAGGCTGTGCACTGAGGTTCTCAGCTTTGCAACAACTCTAAACTTTAATTCAGTTCTCTTCAATATGAGTGTTTTAGTTCAGTGACTGATACCATTCTTTCCAGCTTCAATATCTTATGCTTCGAATGAAGGAGTCAGAGAAGCCATAGAAGAGAATAGACAAAATGATTAACCTTCTAGAAAAGACAAATGAGGCAAGTCATTTGAACAATCTTAACAGTAAAGATGTTTCTCAATTACAGTATCCAAATTTTAAAAGTATTTTCCAATCCTGATTAAAATAGAAATAGCAGGGACCGGTGTCTTGCTTCACTTTATAGTGTGTTAATGTCTGTCTCTGTTTAGTTACACTACTTTCATCTATTGTCTTCTAGCCAGAATACAAGATTGCTGATCCTATCTGTACATATATATTTTCATTACTTGTGGCTTTCACAACGTTTCGCATCATATGGGACACAGTAGTGATAATCCTGGAAGGTAAGCACTTATTAGTACCCACTGTGGGTTTATCCCCCACCCCCACCCCAGCAGCGGGTGCTCTGGACAGGGGCCATGTCTTGCATCTCACTGATACTCTCTGGTACCCAGCAAACAAGAGCAGTGCAGGCACACACTTAACCCTTTCAGCAGGTGAAGCAGACAGTCAGGTGAGCTAGGATATTCACAGACAAGAAAATGTTTGACAGCCATTGTCATTCCAGCTAGGAAAAGAGTGCAGCTTTTGATTCTTGGCACAGTTATAACTTGGGGTTTATTTGATTCCTTCATCTCATTTAATTTGTGTCTTTGTAATACTTTTGACATCCTTGTCTTCCTGAGAACATGAAGAAAAAAGTTCTCAGCAATAGCTTATTATTATCCAATGTTTCTCAGCTGGGCATAACTGCACAGGCCTGTAATCCCAGCACTTAGGACTCAGAGGAAAGTAGCTCTCTATAAATTCAAGGTCAACCTGATTTACATAGGGAGGTCCAGGCTAGCTGGTGCTACATAGTGAAACCAGGTGGGGAAGGAGAAGAATTTTTTCTAAGTTAGCTTATTAAGATTAAGCTAAGTGTTCTGACTTGATTGGTACTCCATTTTAATGAGAATTGACATTTTAAAAGTATGTATTGATCTCTTGTATATTTCCTATATTTTTTGTAAGAATGTCTGTAATTTATCTAAAAGTGTAAACATACCTTAATGAATTCATTGGAACTGAATTTGACAAAACCATTTGTTTTCTTTAAATGTAACTTAGAACTTTTCCTACCAAAGTAAACTTAAAAATTATATATTCCAAACTAATAGGTGTACCAAGCCATTTGAATGTAGATTACATCAAAGAGTCGTTGATGAAAATAGAAGATGTATATTCTGTGGAAGATTTGAATATCTGGTCTCTCACTTCTGGAAAATCCACCGCCATAGTTCACATGCAGCTAAGTATGTTGCTCATGGGGCTCATGGGAACAGGCTTCTGTCCTACACGTCAGCATCTGAGCTTGTCACATGTATGAAGATTGTTCTGATAAAAAGACTTAAGGAAGGGGAGGAGTCTCTTCAAAAGCTGGATTGTAGGTGAAAGGGTAACATGGGCTGGGAAGGCAGTTCAGTGTCAAAGACTGGCACTACCATGCTTAATTCCCAGAACTCCAAATAAATAAATAAAAACATTTAAATTGCTTTACTTCTTTAAGAGAAGATGTTACAAATGGATACCTGCCTGCATTTTAAAGACATTACATACATTTGCTATGTCATCTTTTATATAATAAAAGCCAAACTCTTATTTAAATCATTTCAGAGATTAGTAGCTTTTTAAAATCAAAATAACATATGCACTTAGTTCTTAAGGGGTATAAGTCTTTAAGCAAGAAGCTTGTAATTGTTTGTAACATTCTCTACTGAGCATGAACTGGAAAGACTGAGATCATGAGAAGCTGTTCTGGGCTTAGAAACTGCCTTCTGCAGTAGAAGGGCTTGGGGGGCGTCAGATGAGCATATGCTTGTAGCGTGCTGTTGTTTCTTCTCTGTACCTCGTTTACTCATGTATGGCAATGCACAATAAATAATTTGATATTTTCTTGATATTGCAGTTCCTGGAAGTTCATCTAAATGGGAAGAAGTACAGTCCAAAGCTAAGCATTTATTACTGAACACGTTTGGCTTGTACAAATGCACTATTCAGCTCCAGAGTTACAGACAAGAAGTGATCAGAACTTGTGCAAATTGTCAGAGTTCCAGTACCTGATTGTATGTCCTTGGGGTCATTGGCCTTGTTTATCCTGCAGTACAGACTTGAGAGCAATAAATGCAAACTTAATGGAGTCCCTGACAGCTGTGTCCATGTCAAGCACCAGTCTCCCCAAGACAGACTCCGCTCTGACTGATAGTTGCATGAGTTTCAGATAAAGAAGTTCCAAAGTACTGTTTACAGAATGAACTGTAACTCTGCAGATACCTCATTAGAAGACAATCCAAGACCATCATACTTCATTAATTTGACAGAATACACAACATGTACAGGAAGACTCAGAATTCAGTATTTGCATCTAAAAACTACTTTTTTCAGGCCTTTTATATGAAGTCAGTGCTAGCAAACTCAGTGTTGAATTATTTGGGATTATTTGTCTCTGTATAATCTTGGCATCCAGTTACTGGAATTGTATTCTCTTTTTATAAAAATTAGCCCTCAGAAGATTTCAGAAAGTAATTATATCCAGAAAATGGAATAAGCATGTATTCCTAAGTGTTTCAGAACTGTTTTATTTTACAAATAACTTATAAGCAAATTTTCCAGATAGTACTTGGTTTTGAATCTCAATGTTTTCGATTATTTGTAATCTTGTCAGAAATATTCACATAATGTGGTCACTGTCCTTAAGTTATTTAGGAAAACTTTAATGTAATTATGAATGGCAGAAATTAGATTTAACCTCAAATTACCTTACCATATGATGATCTAAAACAGAGAAGCAAGCAGTGTGCTGTAGAATTTTGGACTCTATCTTCCAGAAAATCACTTCTGTGCTTTATGTAGAATTGTCTTAGGACAGTAAGAGACAACAAAGTTTCAACAGTTATCCACTGTCCTTTTTAGAACTGCCAACGTTTGTTAGTAACAGTTTTCTTAGCACCTTGTTCTCATTTGTACACCAGGTTATCTGTGTACATCTTTCTGAGTACCTATAGAAGGCTAAGGCTGAGGGTATTAATGCCTACCATGTGGATTACCTTTGTTACTCCAGAGAAAATTTCTGTTATGATATAAGCTAAGGGTTCTCCATGGATTGTGGAAACCCCCAAAGTACAATCTTGAAGTTTTACAATAATGCCATAGCAGAAAGATCCAGAGGGGTTGGGTGGAGAAAGCTCTTTGAGAAAACACAAGGTAAAGGGTTTTGTTTGTTCTGTCTTGTTTGTTTTGTTTGGCCATGTATGTGCACAGAAGAACTGAAATAAGGATGGACACTAAAGCTGTGTCTTAGGAAGCTACAAAAATATTTCCAAACTCAAGGGAAGGCAATTGGCAGCAGTTGTGCTAAAGAGACAGTCATGAATGTTCATGCTTCATTCCCAGCAGTTGCTTTGAGATGAGCTCATTTCAACCTAGACACTTTGTGTGGTTCTCGTCTCCTCAGAGAGTCAGAGTGGAGCAACAGTGTCCCAAACAGGTGTGAGTAGAAATCCAAATGGTGTGTAAATGAAGAGTGGGAAGTTGAGACTTTCCCTGTATGTAAAAGTAAAATAAGAAAACCTGGGTTTACCCAAAAGGTTGTTGAGAGTTGATAGGATGAAAACACAGCTGATGTTTCTCCATGAAACTCAATGGGTATTTGTTGAATTCAAAGTTTACTTTGAAAAAACAAAAAGTTTACTTTGTTGAATTTTTATTGTGAATCTATTTAAAATTATAAATATTTGAACTTCAAAATTTCTTAGAAAATAAACTAAATAAAACAGTGATTAGCACATGAGTAGATGACAGGCATTTAAGTGACTGCCTGGGCATTTGTGGCCTTTAGATATCTAGGGGAAAAAGGAAAATGTACATTTTATACTTAACGTTTTTCACACATCAGTTGAGCTCATTTCTTGTAAACATCCCTTTATCATAATGTGGACATATCTGGATTTTCATGTTGACTTAATCCTTAAGATATTTGGTTAAACAGCCTAAAAACCCATTTGAATACTGAGAAGGTTGTGTTCATAAAAAAACAGAAACACTAACAACTTCTGTAAGTCTTAACTATCATATTCACTTCAAGTGGGTGTGCCTGTAGTCTCTGCACTTTACTGTGGCAGCAGCAGCTAGACTTTGTGCTTCTCTGGGTCCACAAGATGGAGAGCTAGTAGACTTTTACTTGTGTAACTTGTCAGAACCCATAGAGGAAGGACATTAAGTCAGCAGTTACATCAGGGACTACACAGCTGTAAGATTTGGCCTGTCTTTCTCCTGTTGAGACACAGTGCACCGTGGCACAGCCTCTAAGTAAACTGTGAGAACTCTTTGCAGAAAAGCAGGAGATGCAGTACTAATCTTGTACTGAGAAACATCATGACATAAAAACTTGGCAGTTTTCTACTGCAGTATATTCTAAGGAGTATTTGCAGATAATTAGTTACTGTAGACATTAACCTATATTTCACAACTTCGGCCCAATGCAGTCATTTGTTTTAGGAAGACTTCGTCTGACTAACCATCTTGCTGTCTTAAGCATACCAAGAATGCTGTTGAGTAAGACGTACTTGATAGGCAGAACTGGAAGCTATTATATAGGTAGAATTCTTACAGGCAGCTATGTTAACTTTCCACAGCTAAAGATCTTAATGTGAGCACAGATTTTCACATTCACAGCTTCCATCCGCATTGTTTACCAGATCACTAGATGTCTTGGTTTACGGTGTTTCTTTTCATTTTGGGGTAGAGGTTGTTTTGCTCTATGACATTATTTCCTGATTCTATGACTCTCACTGTTCTGTCTTAAGCCCAGGTGGCCCACCTGTCAGTATTTGTCTTCAGGAGATCCTTCTCACAGAGGACACAGTCAAGATCACAAAGATACGCGAGCATCTCTCATTTTTCAGAGAGATCTTTCAGTCAGTACTTAGAAATATGTTTCCAGGTGAGAAAGGTTTTTAAAACCTCAGATCATCCCTTGCCCAGGATTTCTGCATGGGAACATGGTAGAGAATATGAGACAGAAATAGACTGGGCAGCTACTGTGAAGCGCTTCGAGTTTCTCAAAATGCCAGTCAGCATCCTTAGAGATTTTGATCCTGAAGCATACTTCAACTACCTTTGGTTTTCTGTATTTATGACCATTGGCATACGATGTTCTTATAGAATCTGAACACTTTTGCTGTTGACTACCTTGTATGTAGTAAAGTTAAAGCTACAGAATGTGCTACTACATAAAATACCATTTGGTTCAGTTCATCTTTGGACTACTCTTAGTTACAAATGATCTATGACATCTCACTAGCTACTGTGCTGATAGGGGAGAAAATCTGATCTCTAGGTAATTGACTCAATATCTCTGTAGCTAGGACATCATTTGCAAACTCTTAATTCCAACTCCAGGTTTGTCTAATGGATCCTATGGTCCAGGACTTCAGATTTGATTTTGCCGTAGATATATTGTTTGTGATGTTAGTGGGAGCATGCAAACTAGAGAAAAAAATGTGGGAATTCCTCAGTATTATGGATCTCCATTTAGGCAACCCATTAGTGAGTTCTGGTTACAAAAGGTTTGTTGGAGTTCAACAGTCATTTTCTGATTTTTTGTTTGTTTTGTTTTTTGAGACAGGGTTTCTCTGTAGTCCTGGAACTCACTCTGTAGACCAAGCTGGCCTTGAACTCAGAGATCTGCCTGCCTCTGCCTCCCAAGTGCTGGAATTAAAGGCGTGCGCCACCACTGCCCGGCCATTTTCTGATTTTTGTTAAGATTGGTAAATGTTTATGGAGACCTTGCCAGCTAAATCCATGACAGTGCCCATTTAAATAGTGCAATCAAGAATACCCTGAAATAAATGCAACCCAAAGTTGAAGTGTGCCAGGATACCCCTTTTCTATCCAGGAGATATCTTATATTTGGAAAATGTTTCCTCTCTAAATACATATGTGATTAATAAGCCATATCACAGTTTAAGAAATTGTATATACTTTCCTGAATGCCCCTCCAAAAACCAAGTATTTTGCATATGATTGATTTTAGAAAGATTTTGAAGCTGGGGTTTAACTGTGTAATAAAGACCAGATTCTTTGTATATGTACTGTATTTGTAATTTTTAAATGAAATTTCCTATATGATTATTAAATAAAGTGTTGTTTTGCCTGTGGTTTGTTAAAAACTTAAAATGTACAGTCCCCTAAATTTTTTCTATTTTCATTGATTAATTAATGGTAGAAGACCTTAAAACATACTGATCTAAACTTCAGTGCCCTCTTAAGTGTTGAAGAAATAAGCCCTTTTAAAAAATATCCTAGATAGGATTTAATATTAAAAGAAACTTTCTCTCTTGGTGTCAATCACTTGTAATGCCCTCCATGGACAGAAACCTGCAAAAGGAACAGAAGCTACTGTGACGGTCAGATTGATGAGGACTGTGGAGAAGTCCTGAGCAGAATAGCCCACCCACTCCAGCGTTCTGGGTCAGTGAGCAGAACAGCCCACCCACTCCAGCGTTCTGGGTCAGTGAGCAGAACAGCCCACCCACTCCAGCGTTCTGGGTCAGTGAGCAGAATAGCCCACCCACTCCAGCGTTCTGGGTCAGTGAGCAGAACAGCCCACCCACTCCAGCGTTCTGGGTCAGTGAGCAGAACTGCCCACCCACTCCAGCGTTCTGGGTCAGTGAGCAGAACTGCCCACCCACTCCAGCGTTCTGGGTCAATGGTGAAAACCCTCCCTACACAGATCTTGTCTGCAACTATTTTTGTTGCACAAGAGCTAAATTCAGATTTTGCATCTCTAAATGTTTTTAATCAGTGCAATATTTCATGACGTGAAGATTATGTGAACTCTAAGTTCCAATGGCTATCATGTCCCTGGGGAAATGTTTGCTCATCCAGCTATGTAGCTGCGGCTGCTCTCATTCCGTGGTGGCAGAATTGAGTAGCTGTGACAAATACTAAGCTTTGACTGTGGGAACTTGGTAGGAAAAGTTAGTCCTGTCCTGGTGTAGATGGTTAAACCTTTGAAAGGCTGAAACTGTGTGGATGCCAGAGTCCCACTTGGAAGCTGATATACCTGGGAAACTTAGGCATCATTCACCACCAGGTCTTTCCTCTTTCCTTGTTTTCTTTTTGTTGTTTGTTTGTTTGTTTTTTCTTCATTCCCTTTTGGAGCTGGGGGAGAAATATACAAGTAGTAGCATTTCCCATCTTATCATCTATGGTATTCCACAGCACATGCCCACTACAGCCATGTAGCATACTCCCAACAAACAGATTACACTTTAAATTCTAACTTATACACTAAGTAGAATGTAACAAGACTACGAGTAATGGGAAGTCTACAGTCTTGTGACTATAATCTACATGTTTCGAGTTTAAGATTATGAGATGTAGACATCTACAAAAGATGCAGTCTTTTGAGCCGTATCCTGGTTTAACAGACTTCATGTGATTTTTACAGAAAATTACAAACTGCAAAATTTAGTCCATGGGTATTGCCCAGTAGGCGCCAAGATGATGCTTCAGGGTAACCAAATAGCCCCATGTCTCCTGTCCTGGAGACATGGTTTTCAAGTATTTGTTCTGGTTTCAGTTTTAGATTCCTTTGGTCTGTGTTTTACTTTCCAGTTCCTGCACATTGGTTTGTGTGGGGTTGATTTGGTTTTTGTAATTTTTCATTGTAACAAACCACTGATGGTGATACTGAGAAAAATGCAAAACACTTGCCTACCTTCCTCAGCACAAGAAATAAAAAAGATAAAAATGTGTGTGGGTTGGTTTTTCCCCAAAATATATTGAGCTGTTTCTTGGTAAGAGAATATGCTTCTTTTTAAAATAGAAAAATGCCAAGAAAGCCTCATGAAAATAAGCTAGCCTTAAAGAAAAACTGCCTTGACCCCACCCTTTTCTACTACCTGCCACTATTCCCACCCAGAGGAAGCCTGTTGTAGTATTGCAGGGATGCTTGCCTTCGAACGATGATAATAACTATGATGCCATTTGGGGTGTGAAGTCTGGTCATGCACTCCCCTATCTGTTGCTGACAAATCCGTGTTCCTTCAGGCTTTTAGTCAGCTACAGCTTGTTTCAGTGTTGTCCATTCCATTCTCCCCTTGCCTCTTTATGTGCGTGTATTTAGCAAAGACTGAGATACTTTTTTAAAACCCAATGCAAAGTATTATGTAATTTAGTGTAGTGGCCATGGATGTATATTTGGCTCTAGAATCACTTCTCATCTCTAAGACACCGTGATACTAGATCTAAGGTTGAGATCAAGAGGTCATTCAATTAGTATATGGGAACTATTTCACAAATGCCTTCCATTTCAAGATCCTTTAACTAAAAATTGACCCTTAAAGACCACCTTCTTGCCACTGAACATGGTGTGAGACAGGGCTCAGAAGTGTTCTGGGCTGTTAAACAGGAAAATAGTGTTATATTTGGGGACATCTTGGACCATACCCTCCCCCCTACAGAGAGAAGGTCAAACTTGTCTTCCACTGGCAATGACTTTAGAGCCTGATCCACAGGATAAAGTCCATTCTCTTGGTAAAGATGCAAAATCCTGATATGGTCACCACTTAGCTCACCACCCCACTGCCACATCTTCTCCGCTGCCACTATCTTGACTCTGACATCAGTTATGCCAAGCCACAGCTAGTTTTGGCTAGTCTGGGGACAATCATTGTTTGTATTTGTTCATCTTTATGCATTTGCAATGCTGTGCTCTGTGCTTTATTCCCCCAGGATGCTCTTGCAGATTAATATTGCAGTCCTCATCAGAAGAGGTTAGATGACTTTCCTAAGGTCCTATGGGTAGAGTTGCAAAGCAGCCATAAGTCACACATAACAAACAGTTGTAACTGGTAAGATGTAACTTGAAAGGGATCCGGTGTTGACTGATGTAGGTAAAAATCATGACCAAGTTTTAGGCAACCTATGAAAGTAATAGAAAACTATAGTTCAGTAGCACTCTGCAAAGCTGCATGCATGTTTGTTTGCTGCTGCTGTTGTGGCCAAAAGTTTGCTGTGTTAAGTCTTTGGGTGGGGGAAACACTAGACTAGTATCAAATAAAGGTCCCACTGTGTTCCTGTCCCTGTGTCTTCCTCTATTTGGTCCTCACAACCATGATTCCAAGGCTTCTCCTGACCTTTGCTTTCTAACCAACTTCTGTTTTGCCACTGGGGTGTTGTATCTTTGCTTGGTCTTGTCTTTGATAGGAGGAAGTAATTGCATATTACAGTGAACATTCTGTGACACTCAGTGGTCATAGCAGTAGCCCACATCCTAAAAGAAGGCTACATAAAACAGAAGGGACTGGATCTACAATTGGACCATCACCAAGATGGGATGGAAATGAAATGGCTCAGAAACCACTGCATGGAGCAGGAGCCTGCCAGAAAGCATACGTCTCTGCAAAGAACAAGAACTATGCAGGACATCAGAATTCAAGGTTAAAGTTGATCTCATCTTGGTTGGTGACTGAATAAGATGCAGCTGATAGTAGACTTAGTTACAAGGTTGCCCTAAACCACATACATATTTTTGTTGTGAGTTTCACACAGTGACAGTCTCACTCAAAACAATCTGGTTGTGCTCCATCTTGACTCCCTTCTCAGCAGTGAGACTTGTGCAAAATCCCTGACTTCTCCATACTCCTGTTTCTTCATCCATAAAACGGGTAGGGATGGGAGTAACACTCTTCCTGCATGACTCTCCTACCGAAGCTACCTGCAGGAGGATTTCTTCCTGCTCACCTCTTGGTGCAGAATCAAGGGTTCCCCTAGCTGTTTCCCACCACCTTCTCATCCTTTCCTTTTAACCTACATTCATTCCTTTGTATCAGCTGCTGGTTTACAGAAACATTTTCCACCAAGGACCCCCAGTGGCCACACTGGACTGGGATGCAGGTAAGAGATTCCTGTCCTCAATTCTAGTCTCTTCTGAATTACTCTTAGCCCTGTAGCAGTCATACTACAGAAGCCCTCTCTCCCATTTTCTCCCGCTGCCTCTCTAACCCTTTCCTGCAAACCAGTTTTCATTCCTTTGTGTCTGTCATATGCCAACCTATAAAAGCCCTTTCCACCAGGGACCACACAGCCACCACACTGGCCTAGGATCCAGAGGTCAAAAGCAACCCAAGGAATATAGCACCCACCCAAAAAAGACAAGACCGGATATCTACACAAAACACCCAAAATATCATAATTCCAGATACCTAGATCCCAGTGTAAAAACACAAGCATGAAACGCCAAGACAATATGCCTCCTCTGGAAGCTAGTAACCCGATTGCCATCAATCTTGAGAAAATCAATTTAACTCAAGTCCTTGTCTTGACAAAGACTTCAAAATAGCAATTATGAATCTTTAAGGGCCTTAACCAAGTATGGTAGCTCATATTTTTAATCCCAGCACTGGGGAGGCAGAGACAGGCAGGTCCCTGAGTTTGAGGCCAGCCTGGTCTACAGAGTGAGTTCCAGGACAAGCATTGCTAGAGAAAAATCCTGTATTGAAAAAACAAAAAAGGGATGTAAAGAGGATATGAATAAATGCCTTGATGAAGACCTTGAAAACACAATCAAATGAAATAATGAAATCGAGACATGAAGTAGAAACAGAATCACTAAAGAAAACACAAGCTGAAATAAACGAAATGAAAACCTTGGAGGGGGTGTCAAAAAAAAAAACTCAGTGGTAAGCTTCAACAACAGATTACTGAAGAATTTCAAGTCTTAAAAGACAAAGTAAAAGGGTTAACTCAGCCAAAGAAAATGTTAAATCTTAAAAAAATATCCAAATACAAAACTTACAGAAAATATGGATAACTATGAAAAGACATGATGATGATGATAATGTGTTATTATTATTATTATTAAAAGAGATGCCTATCAAGGTACAGAAGCACACAGAACACCAAATAGATAGGGCCAGGAAAGAAATTCCCCACATTATATAATAAAACACTAAATATCAAAGAAAGGATATTAAAAATTGCATTGGAAAAGGCCTAATCACATATAAAGGCAGGCACATTAGAATAACACCTGACTTTTAATGGAGACTCTGAAAGCCAGAAGGGTATGTCAGATGTTCTATTAACTCTGGGAGACCACAGATGCCATCCCAGACTACTATACCTATCAAAACATCAATCATAATCAACAGAGAGGGGTGGGAAATCCATGATAAAACCAAACTTAAGTAATTTCTATTTATCAGTCCATCTCTAGAAAGCACTAAAAGAAAAACTTCAGTCTGAAGAGGCTAACCACACCCAAGAAGAAACAAGGAATAAATATTTCCTGAGCAGTATTTCAAAAGAGAAGGGTGAGACACACATTAAAAAAATAAATAAATAAATAAAAACAGAAACCATCACTGTTTATTGACAAATCTCAAATTAATTCCCTAATAAAAAGGACACAGACTAATTAGATTCCACTTACCATACCTACTCAATGTCTTGACTAGAGCAATAAGACATAAAGGATATGGAGGGGATACAGATAGGAAAGAAGTCTAAGATATATATTTTCAGATAGTATAATTTTATATATAAATGATCCTAAAAGTTTCCACCAGGAAGCTTCTGCAGCTGATAAACATTTTCAGCATAAGTAGGGGGATTATAAAATCAACAGGAATCAGCAGCCTTCCTGTATACAGATTATAACTGCCCGCAGTTACATCGAACGGGTTACCTGGAAGGGAAGCTGGGGATGTATGGGAAGGTGGCGAAAAGAGATGAAGACCAAGACAACATTGCTGTTCAAGGTCTCCAAGTTTAATGGAGAATTCCAAATATATAGGCGGGGAAAACCCTTCCCCCAAAGGCTGGAAGTGTCTCCACAGGTGGCTAGTGTTTTTCAGGAAACTGCAGGTACTTGAAGAACCACCTTCACCTTGGTCTGAGCGCTCCACCCCAGGTGGAGGGGATTATGGCTAATACTGGAGTTCCCCCCTCTCCCCCGCTGGTCGATGTCAAATTCCTGCCAGGTGGCATGGCACCCCAATAAGGCACTCTAGAACAGATGTCAAACACACAGAGAAAGGAATGGGGGGGCAGGGGGGAGTACCTTTAACAAGTACCTCAAGAATATTTTAGGACAACTTGAACCAAGCAAGTGAAAGATTTGTACAATAAAAACTTTAAAACATTGACGGAAGAAATTGAAGATGGAAAGGCCTCCCATGGTTGTGGATCAGTAGGGTTGACAGTGTAAAGATGGCCATCCTAACAAAAGCACTGTACCGGTTCAATGCAAGCCCCACCAAAATTCCATCATAATCCATAGATATCAAAGATATAATCCTAGCTTCATATGGACACACACACACACACACACACACACACACACACACACACACTAGCTAAAAAATCCTGAATAATAAAAGAACTGCCTGGAGAGATGGCTCAGCAGTTAAGAGCACTGGCTGCTCTTCCAGAGGTCCTGAGTTCAATTCCCAGCAACCCCATCGTGGCTCACAACCATCTGTGATGGGATCCGAAGCTGTGTTTGAAAACATGGCAACAGTGTACTCATATACATTAAATAAATAAATAAGTAAGTAAATATTAAAAAATAAAAACAAATAAAGAAAGAAAGGAAGGAAGGAAAGAAGGAAGAAAGGAAGAAAGAAAGAAAGAAAGAAAGAAAGAAAGAAAGAAAGAAAGAAAGAAAGAAAGAAAGAACGAACGAACTGCTGGAAGTGCCACCATCCTAGATTGCAAGTTGTTCTACAGAGCTATCATAATAGACTCAGTTCTTTTTCATTTATTTATTTATTTATTTATTCATTCATTCATTCACTTTGTATCCCACCACAGTCATTCCTCCCTCCTCTCCTCCCAGTCCCACCCCTACAAATCCCTCTCCCAGTTACCCTCTCCCTTCTCCTCTGAAAAGGGGAAACACCCCTTTGGGTACCAGCCTGCTCTTCTGATTGAAGTGGATCCAATGTCAACGACAGCCCCTGCTCCAATGGTTAGGGGACCCTCATGAAGACCAAGCTGCACATCTGCTACAAATGTGCAGAGGACCTAGGTCCAGCCCCTGCATGTTCTTTAGTTGGTGGTTTTGTTTCTGTGAGCCCCTCTGGGCCCATGTTAGTTATGGGATTTTTCATCAAATTCCTCCCCTCAGAACTCAGGGATCTATGCAGAAGTGGAGAGAGAAAGAACATAAGAACCAACAGGTGATGGGGGACTCCAAGGAAACAGTGCCTTCCAGACACAACAGGACAGATACACAGATGAACTCACAGAGACTGTGGCAACATACCTAAGACTCTATTTTAGGATATTTTTCCAAAACATCCCACACCCGACCCTTAAGTGTAACTTAAGTGCTGTTAATAGCCATCAGTTATTACCCTTAGAACATGTGATCATCTCTCTGAGCTCAGTGGTAGCACTGAACTGGTTCATAATAGTTCTAATATTCATGAAGACTTCTAAAAGATTCATTAATTGATTGTTTTTCTCTTGAAACTAACAGTTAATTCCACTTCCAAAGTTTTGATCATTTTAAAACTCCTTAATCTCCATCCTCAGTGTTAAAATATTAGCTGTGTATGTTTGAGCTCAGCAGACTAATGGGATGAAGAACTAGGTTTAGTTCTGACTTTGGTAGGCAGATCCCACTGAACACATCATTCTTTCTTTGCAGGACCTCAGCCTGGTCTTGCTGTTTAGAAATACAGTAAAATTTAAATGTGTAGCACTGTGCATGCTTGGAAGTGCTCTTAAAAGCTTTGGGGATATTGATATTAACTCAATGTACTTCCACCCCAAATCCCGATGATTTATTACCGCAGTCATACACTTGAAGCAACTGAGGCAGAGAAAGGTTGCGTAAACTCAGTCAGGAAGCCGACTACGAGCAGAGCTGAGATTCTGATCCAGACAGTCTGGCTCCAGCATCCACGCTCTCAGCCTTTATGACCAGATTAAAGCTGGGACTGACCTTATCATCGATCTAGTGCCATCTCAACTCCTGCTCTCTGAAGATCATTGGTGTGCCGGAGGCTGCCCCAGGCAACGCTAAAGCCCTGCTAGCTGTGGGAAGGGGCAGATGAGAGGGAGGAGGTGCACAGCAGGATCAGGCTTGCCTGATCAATAGTTGCCCAACTGAACATAGAACTGCTAGGCCTATCTGATTTTATTTTATTTTATTTTTTATTTTTGTAAATAAAAGCCCCTGAAAGAACTGTGGTTTTTCTCAAGCACTGTTGGTAAGGAGCTCAGGAGACAGCCTAGCGAAGTGGGTTTGGATCCAGCCTATAGCGAATTCAAATTCCAGCCTGCTTGTTTGATAGAGGCAAATTGGCATAGGGGATTTTCCTATAGCAGTTTGGTACAGGACACTAAGGACTGTGTGTGATCATCTCTAAGGCGCCACACGAAGCGTGATCTTATTCTCCTGTATAGCTGAAAATGGGCATAGGCATACACTACAGGCAATTTAGTTTATTCCAAATAGATTCCCCGGGGATTAATTTGAGGACGGAAGGAAACTTTTAGTATACAGGCATCACAGTTAGAGCTACTATTGTGGTGATGAAACACCATGACCGAGAGCAATTTGGGGAAGAAAGGGTTTATTTGGCTACTTATCCAGGTCACAGTCCACTGAGGGCAGCCTGGGCAGGAACTCAGACTCTGTAACAACCTGGAATCAGGATCTGATGCAGAGACTGTGGAGGGATGATGCTTGGTGAATTGTTCATCACAGCTTCCTCAGCCTGCTTTCTTACAGAACCCAGGACCACTGGCTAGGAGCAGCACTGCCTACAATGGGCTGGGCCTTCCCATGTCAATCGCTAATTAAGAAAATGCCCCCCACAGGTCCAACTATAACCCAATCTTGTGGAGGCATTTTCTCAATTGAGGTCCCCTTTTCTCAGATGACTCTAGCCTGTGTCACATTGGCACAGTATTTTACATCAGTCTCTTTCATCCACATCACCTTCTGGGCGGGGAAGAACTAACCCTGAGTTTAAAGCCTGCTCAGTGGGTGTGGTCTGGACCAGTGCATTTCCTGGTGAAGTGGGAATTGTTGCCCGACTTATGGGACTCTCCTAAGAACTAACTGAAGTCAGCATTCCAGGCCTCTGGCAGAAGCTGAGTATTCCAAGGCTCTCCCTCCTGTTTGGTTTCCTGAAGATCCCTGACTTCCCTATCTTTACAGACTCTCTATAAACAAACTTGAACTCTCTAACTTAAACATACATGTAGGGCGCAGGGTGGGTTTCACAAATGAGTCACTCGTAATTGTCCTACCCCAGAACATTCCATCAGCTCAGAAATTATACCCTGTAGCAGACCCCTCTTCCCTCTCCTTGTTCTCCCATCAGAAGCCTGTGATTAAGGAACATGTCCTGGGGCAAGATCTAATCAGTCATAGATACAAGGACCTAAAAGGCTTGAGCAGTCTCTCAGTTCAATACACCCACACCCACAGTCATAGCCTGAAAATAGCTGCTCTCTGGGGAGAGCACTGACTAGAGATGTCTCTGTCACATCATGTGTGGCGGAATGTGAGTTCTGGGAACTCTGTTAATCTAGTCTCCTAAGCTGCGTGGTCACCATGCCCCATCTAGAACAACCCACACTGACACAGTTGTGTCCTCTTTCTCCCCTCACCAACAACTGCACCCATTCCCTCCGTCTATGTACCTCATGTTTGCAGGTTACCTCAGCCCCGCCCCCAGCCAAGCCCACTTATCTACCTAAACACCTCCTATTTCTTGGCAGACTTCAGCAACAAATATATCCATATATATCTATACAGAGTCCATTTGGCTACAAGCACTTTAAGAACAAGGTCAACATTCCAGTCCAGTGACGCCATCTTTGCTCAACAAGCGGCAAGCCAATGAATCCAGATTTTAGATGAGCATGGGAACCTCTCCCTGACACCAACTCACTGTAGGCTGGAGCAGGCTCGGGGACTCTGTGGCCTGGAGTGATGGCTACTTGTGCTGTTAACTAAACTAAAATTAAATTTTGCTATAGGATCCAGCCTTTTCTTCCCTCCCATGAGTAAGCTCAAAGAAGAACAAAGCAAGTCACATGCCCTGAGTTCACCTCCAGACGCCATGCTTCTTCCCCTGCACCCTCTTTTAATCCTAATTTATCTGCCTCAGTTTGCTCAAAACATCCCCATGTGGTCACCAATACCCTTCCAAATGACAAAGCCCTTAGAATTCTTTGAGTAGATTTTAGCTTTCAAATCAAGCCTCCTATAATTCAAACATCAAGACACACACAGAGAAACACATACAGAGAGAGAGAGAGAGAACAATATCTCACATCCAGCCCCCCCCCCAACACACACACTTCCAGTCTTCCAGAAGTATACACTTGCGTTAGCTTCTTGACTCCCTTCTCCCAAAGCGTACCTGCCCATTCTCTCCCTAAACCACAGGAAAGCATGCACAAACACACACTGCTGCTCGGCTATGACCTTCCACATCGGCGCCTCCAGAGCCTTCGCGGGCTTGTTTCCTAAGTCCTGATAGGATCGATCGATCTGCTCACTCTGACTCTGGTGACCTGGCTCCTGACACCACACTGGTTCTGCACCTATACCCTTTCCTGCTTCTCCTCTCACCCCACTTCTCTGAGCTCATATGGGGAGCCCTTGCCTCGCCCCGGTCCTGCAGTGTCCGGAGTCCTCCAAAGCCCTGTCCTTCCCTCCCATGCTCAGCCTGTGTGGTGTTTGAATACTTGGTTCCCAGCTGGTTGTGCTGTCTGGGAAGACTTAGAGAGTGTGGCCTTTCTGGAAGAAGTATGTCACTGGGGTTGGGCTTTGAGGTGTCAAAGTTTGCTCCCCCGTTCCTGTTTGTGGTTCAAGATGTGGGCCTCCAGCTCTCAGAGTCCTGCTCCTGCTGCCTGCTGCCTGCTGCCTTTACCCTGCCATCTTGGACTCTTAACAAAGTGCTAAGCCGGGTAAACCCCGCCCTCCTTCTTTCAGTTGCTGTGTTCATGGCATTTTATCACAGCAGTTGGAAAGTAACTAACACAGCCTGGAAAGCACAGCCCTTCCTGGGGAGGTTTCCTAGGAAGCCGGAGCAGATGGCTGAGACTTTCCATTAGGCACACCCAGCTACGCGCTAGTGGTCGTTCTCACAGCCACTCAAAACAAAACAGACAAAAACCAAGAAGGGAGACCTGCGGCTCCCAGATCACCTTCTGCACGTAACGGGCATGTTCACGCACTCAGACATCCCAGCTTTGGGAAAAAAATAAAAAGGCCCTTGCATTTTGGCTAGCCTAAAATTTGAAAGCAATTAATAATAATGAAAAGGGCACAGCCAGAAAGAAAAGAGACACAATCCATGAATATCAGAGGGAAGGAGCCTGGTGAGGTGGCTCATGGGATAAAGGCATTTGCCACCAAACCTGAGGACCTCCACTCAGTCCCCAGACCCTACATGGTGGAAGGAGACAACAGACTCTTTCAAGATATTCTCTGATACCCGTCCATCCTCCACAAGTACACTGCAGCATGTGTGTGCATGCCCCTGACCCAGAAAGAAATACATAAATGTAAAAAAAGTAAAAAGAAGAAAAGGAAGGGTAGAGGAAGAGCAGCAGCTATGGCTGACTAGATGGCTAGACCTGGATAAGGCTGTGTGGTAACCTGCGCTACCTCAGTTTCCAGCATTTGCACACCAGCTGCTGAACAGTCCCCAAGGGAATACGTAGAGTGACTGGCACCAACCACATGGTTAATAACCGCTAGTATCCATCCCTTCAACTGCTCCCACTCCCGACTCACAGGGCCCCTCTTCCTGCTCCATTAGCTGTGCAGGACCAGGCGGATGTGTGGAGGTTCCGTGTTTCCCTGGCTAGGCACCATCTACTCTCGTAATTGTGCCCCGGGAAACAAGCGCCAGGGTACCAATCTATCTTGGCACCAACTAATGCTAGGGAAATCGAGAGGTTCTTAATGCTTTTAACAGAGCAAAGTAAAGTGTCTTCCTTAGAAAGACATAGTACAGGATATAAGCCAGTTAAATAAAATGACTACATCAGAAATCCCATGGAGAAGGTTCTGTTCAATAAATGGAAAACAGTAAAACCACACCAAGAAGTCTTGCTTAATGAACTCTGCTAAGGAATGTTAATGAGTTGCCGATAAACGATACACATTGATTTATAGCAGATTCTGCAGTTGGACATTCTTTTGGCAGAGTGGGAGAGTAAATAGCTGGCTATAGTAGCCCTGGGGTCAGGAGCTCTTCAGAGGCAGGCTGACCACTGTGAATCCCATATCAGTCTGATCTACATAGCAAGTCCCAGGCCACCCAGGACTACATAATCTCAAAAAACAGACAGACAGGTGGTGGCGGTGCAGACCTTTAATTCCAGCACTCACGAGGCAGAGGCAGGTAGATCCCTGAGTTTGAGCCCAGCCTGGTCTACAAAGTGAGTTCAAGAACAGCCAGGAATACCCAGAGAAACCCTGTCTCAAAAAACCAACCAAGCAAACAAGATTAGCTAGATAATGCATAAAAATTTTTGCTGAGATGCACTGAAGAAAGCCTCTATATCATGTCAGCCCTCTGGAAATACATGTATTAAATATTAACATAAAGCTAATTTCCATATAAATGCAGATCCATGATGAAAATGATCTTCTACTAGTAAATAAGCGAAGGCTACACATTGAGCAGGCAGTATGTATGAAGGGAAGTCACCATTAAACGTTTCAAAGAAAAACTCTCAAGTTTCTGTAATGGTTAGAGACGCATATACCAACCAGCTCAGGCGTTGCCCATTCTGGGTGTGTGTGGTGGCATCTCACTTTGAATCGAATTTACATTTTCCTGGGGCAGATTAAAAAATACGGTAAAAGTAAGTCCTCTAGTGTATAAAGTCTTATCTGACAGGTTCATTTTGTTTTATTTTGTATATTTTTTTTCTTTTTTACTTTTTTTTTCTTTTGGTGGTGGTCATGGGGTGGGGTTAGGGTGGGGGTTGAGATAAGATCTCTCTCTGTAGCCCTGGCTGTCCTAGAACTTATTATGTAGACCAGGTTGGCCTCGAACTCAGAGAGATCCTCCTGTCCTGCCTCTGCCTCCCATGTGCTAGGATTAAAGGTATGGGTCAATATGGCCAGCCTGGGTTTTTTCTCCACAGGGTACAACTCACAGGGCGTGTAGGTTTCCTGGACTTCCTCCATCTCTTCCCCTCCAAAAAAAAATAAAATAAAATAAAATAAACAAACAAAAAACCTCTAAAGAGAAAAGAGTTGACTGTTCTCTCAAAGACTCGTTTTCATCTGAATATCATTTTTGTGTTTTCCTTTTAAGTTGCTTGATGTGTCTGCTATGTTTTTATATGACCTGGGAAGATTGAGACACAAGCCCTTGCTAGTAATATATGTTGATGATACACAGACCTTTCCTCTTTAACTTTATTCTTATTTATGATTATTGTGTGTGCATAGGATGATGGAATGGGGCTTGTCTATAGTGTGAAGGTCAGAAGAACAACTTTGTGGCCTTGGTGGATGCCAGACGTGGGTAGCATGTGATTTTATCTGCTGAGCCATCTCACTGGCCACTTTAACTTTTTTTTTTTTTTTGGTTTTTTCGAGACAGGGTTTCTCTGTGTAGCCCTGTCCTGGAACTCACTCTGTAGACTAGGCTGGCCTCAAACTCAGAAATCTGTCTGCCTCTGCCTCCCAAGTGCTGGGATTAAAGGTGTTCACCACCACTGCCCGGCCCACTTTAAATTTAACTTTTTTTTTTTTTTTTTTTTTTTTTTTTTTTTTAATTTAATTTTATTTTATTTTTTTAATTTACATTCCAAATCACTTCCCCTTTCCCGTTTCCTCCCTCCCCGAAAGTCCCATAAGCCCCCTTCCCTCCCTCTTTTCTCCGTTCAACCCCCTCTCATTACTCTGTCCTGGCGTTCCCCTACATCCAGTCTTTCCAGGACCAGGGGTCTCTCCTTCCATCTTTTTAGAAATCTATTGATATGCTGATTGTGTCTAGGGTATTCTGAGATTCTGGGTCAATATCCCCTTATCAGTGACTTCATACCATGTGTGATCTTTTGTGATTGGGTTACCTCACTAAGGATGATATTTTCAAGTTCTGACCATTTGCCTAGGAATTTCGTGAATTCATTGTTTTTAATTGCACAGTAGTATTCCATTGTGTAAATATACCACATCTTCTGAATCCATTCCTCCGTTGAGGGACATCTGGGTTCTTTCCAGCTTCTGGCTATTATAAATAAGGCTGCTATGAATATAGTGGAGCATGTGTCCTTATTGCATGCAGGTAAAGTCTCTGGGTATATGCCCAGGAGTGGTATAGCCGGATCCTCCGGAAGTGTCATGCCCAGTTTTCTGAGAAGCCGCCAGACTGCTTTCCAGAGTGGTTGTACCAGCCTGCAATTCCACCAGCAGTGGAGGAGTGTTCCTCTTTCTCCACATCCTCGCCAACAACTGCTGTCTCCTGTGTTTTTGATCTTAGCCATCCTGACTGGTGTGAGATGGAATCTCAGGGTTGTTTTGATTTGCATTTCCCTAATGACTAAGGATGATGAACATCTCTTTAGGTGCTTCTCAGCCATTAGATATTCTTCAGGTGAGAACTCTTTGTGTAGCTCTGTACCCCATTTTTTAATAGGGTTACTTGCCTCTCTGGAGTTTAACTTCTTGAGTTCTTTGTATATCTTGGATATTAGCCCTCTGTCGGATGTAAGGTTGGTAAAGATCATTTCCCAGTTAGTTGGTTGCCGCTTTGTCTTTTTGACGGTGTCTTTTGCCTTGCAAAAACTTTGTAATTTAATGAGGTCCCATTTGTCTATTCTTGATCTTAGAGCATAAGCTATTGGAGTTCTGTTCAGGAAATTCTCCCCTGTGCCCATATGTTCAAGGTTCTTCCCTAGTTTCCCTTCTATTAGTTTCAGTGTGTCTGGTTTTATGTGGAGATCTTTGATCCACTTAGAATTGAGCTTAGTGCAAGGAGATAAGGATGGGTCAATTTGCATTCTTCTGCATGTTGACCTCCAGCTGAGCCAGCACCATTTGTTGAAAAGGCTATCTTTTTTCCACTGGATGGTTTTAGCTCCTTTGTCAAAGATCAAGTGACCATAGGAGTGTGGATTCATTTCTGGGTCTTCAATTCTGTTCCATTGATCTACATGTCTGTTACTGTACCAATACCATGCAGTTTTTAACACTATTGCTCTGTAGTACAGCTTGAGGTCCGGGATACTGATTCCCCCAGAGGTTCTTTTACTCTTGAGAATAGTTTTAGCTATTCTGGGTTTTCTGTTATTCCAGATGAATTTTTGAATTGCTCTTTCTAACTCTATGAAGAATTGAGTTGGGATTTTGATGGGGATTGCATTGAATCTGTGTATTACTTTTGGTAAGATGCTCATTTTTACTATATTAATCCTGCCAATCCATGAGCATGGCAGATTTTTCCATCTTCCGAGGTCTTCTTCAATTTCTTTCTTCAGAGACTTGAAGTTCTTGTCATACAGATCTTTCACTTGTTTGGTTAGCGTCACGCCAAGATACTTAATATGGTTTGTGGCTATCGTAAAGGGTATTATTTCTCTTACTTCTTTCTCAGCCTGCTTATCCTTTGAGTATAGGAAGGCTTCTGACTTGCTTGAGTTGATTTTATATCCGGCCACTTTGCTGAAGTCGTTTATCAGCTGTAGGAGTTCTCTGGTGGAGTTCTTTGGGTCGCTTATGTATACTATCATATCGTCTGCAAATAGTGATAGTTTGACTTCTTCCTTTCCAATTTGTATCCCTTTGACCTCTTTTTCTTGTCTAATTGCTCTAGCTAGAACTTCAAGTACTATATTGAAAAGATATGGAGAGAGAGGGCAGCCTTGTCTAGTCCCTGATTTTAGTGGGATTGCTTCAAGTTTCTCTCCGTTTAGATTGATGCTGGCTACTGGTTTGCTGTAAATTGCTTTTACTATGTTTAGATATGGGCCTTGAATTCCTGATCTTTCCAAGACCTTTAGCATGAAAGGATGCTGAATTTTGTCAAATGCTTTCTCAGCATCTAATGAGATGACCATGTGGTTTTTTTCTTTGAGATTGTTTATGTAGTGGATTACATTGATGGATTTCCTTATATTGAACCATCCCTGCATCCCTGGGATGAAGCCTACTTGATCGTGGTGAATGATCGTTTTGATGTGTTCTTGGATTCGGTTGGCAAGAATTTTATTGAGTATTTTTGCATCGATATTCATAAGAGAGATTGGCCTGAGATTCTCTTTCTTTGTCGGATCTTTGTGTGCTTTTGGTATTAGTGTAATTGTGGCTTCATAGAACGAGTTGGGTAGTGTTCCTTCTGTTTCTATTTTGTGGAACAGTTTGAAGAGTATTGGTGTTAGGTCTTCTTTGAAGGTCTGATAGAATTCTGCACTAAAACCATCTGGACCTGTGCTTTTTTTGGTTGGAAGACTTCCAATGACAACTTCTATTTCTTCAGGGGTTATAGGACGGTTTAGATGGTCTATTTGATCCTGATTTAATTTTGGTACTTGGTATCTGTCAAGGAAATTGTCCATTTCCTCAAGATTTTCTAGTTGTGTTGAATACAGGTTTTTGTAGTAGGATCTGATGATTTTTTGAATTTCCTCAGTTTCTGTTGTTATCTCTCCCTTTTCGTTTCTGATTTTATTAATTTGGATACTATCTCTGTGCCCTCTGGTTAGTCTGGCTAAGGGCTTATCTATCTTGTTGATTTTCTCAAAGAACCAACTCCTCGTTTTGTTGATTCTTTGTATGGTTTTATTTGTTTCTACTTGATTGATTTCAGCCCTGAGTTTGATGATTTCCTGCCTTCTACTCCTCTTTGGTGTATTTGCTTCTTTTTGTTCCAGGGCTTTCAGGTGTGCCATTAAGCTGTTAGTGTATGCTGTCTCCCGTTTCTTTTTGGCGGCACTCAGGGCTATGAATTTTCCTCTTAGCACTGCTTTCATTGTGTCCCATAAGTTAGGGTATGTTGTGCCTTCATTTTCATTAACTTTCAAAAAGTCTTTGATTTCTTTCTTTATTTCCACCTTGACCAAGTTATCATTGAGTAGAGCATTGTTCAGCCTCCATGTGTACGTGGGTTTTCTTTTGTTTTTGTTGCCATTGAAGACCACCCTTATTCCATAGTGATCTGATAAGAGGCATGGGATTATTTCTATCTTCTTGTATCTGTTGAGGTCTGATTTGTGACCAATTATATGGTCAATTTTGGAGAAGGTACCATGAGGAGCTGAGAAGAAGGTGTATTCTTTAGCTCTAGGATGAAATGTTCTATATATATCAGTTAGTTCCATTTGGTCCAAGGCTTCAATTAGATTCACTGTGTCCCTGTTTAGTTTCTGCTTTCCTGAACGATCCATTTCAGAGAGCGGGGTGTTGAAGTCACCCACTATTATTGTGTGCGGTGCGATGTGTGCTTTGAGTTTTAGTAAAGTTTCTTTTACGAATGAGGGTGCCCTTGCATTTGGAGCATAGATATTCAGGATTGAGAGTTCTTGATGGTGGATTTTTCCCTTGATCAGTATGTAGTGTCCTTCTGTGTCTTTTTTGATGACTTTGGGTTGAAAATCAATTTTATCCGATATTAGGATGGCTACTCCACCTCGTTTCTTGGGGCCATTTGCTTGTAAAATTGTTTTCCAGCCTTTTACTCTGAGGTAGTGTTTGTCTTTGACACTGAGGTGCGTTTCCTGCATGCAGCAAAATGCTGGGTCCTGTTTACGTATCCAGTCTGCTAGTCTATGTCTTTTAATTGGGGAATTGAGACCATTGATATTAAGAGAGATTAAGGCATAGTGATTATTGCCATCTGCCATTCTTGACGCTATCTTTATGTTTGAGTGGTTCTCTACTTTTGGGTTTGATTCAAGAAGGTTATTATCTCATTTTTTCCAGGGTGTTGTTTCTCTCCCTGTATCGACTGATTATATATCACCTGTATACACAGAAAGCTCTGTTCACGTTCAGTTTGATCATACTCCTAGTCGGCCAGTAGATGGTGCCCTGGGCTTGTGTCTGAGCCTTTTACCCAAACACTGACTAGTCTTCCAAAATACTTTGCAAGGAAGCAGAGCAAAAAAGATTATATTTTCAACCAAGAGGATAGAATAAGCTGATGACTTGGGGAGGCATCAAGACTTTTAATTCATCAAGTTGAGACATTTGGGGAGACAACCAGGGTGACCTAATACTATTGACCCGACAGTGAGGATGTTATTATGTTTATACAACCATGATAAATAGAGTGTAAATGGCAGAACTAAATCTTCAGATGAGAGAAACATATCCCTCTTTGGGAGGAGAATAACCCCTTCAATACAGAAATAGAGAAGTCTTCACTAAAAGGCAAGGAGCTCAGACGAGGGTGTCCTAAAGAGACATCCATAGAAACAGCCTCTGAGGTGTCACCTAGGGAGCCTGTTTCACTGTTTACAAAAGGCAGGCGCTCAGTCTGTGGAGAGAGTAGTGCCAGAGCTTGCTATGAGGCATTTTCCCCCTCCCCCTCTCCCCCCCATCCCATATTCCTTGGTTCAGTTTTCAGTCACTCTGATTTCTTGCAGACCACTAGCTGAGTGAGGATGCTGTAGAGAGAGTTTGCCATCTTCGTTCACTGGCTCTCTCTGCCCAGCACTCAGCTTGGAGGCTTTCCGGGCTTCAGCTGACCACACTCAGGCTTGGACAAGCCCTTCATTCTTTCCTCTCTGGCACTGTCACAAGCTACCTGGGTTAATGATCATATGACAATGTCCTTAGCCTTCTTAAGTACAGGAACATAACGCTCTGTGCTCAAAGGAGACCCCAGAGAGAGCCCTGCCAGCCAGAAGGCTCTTCTGAGAAGGAACGTGGAGAACTATGCTTGAGAAGAAAGAGAGGCATCTGTGGTTGTGAACCTGGGGAATGTGTGGTGCCTGAACCCTTTCTCCAGGCTTCTCAAGCCCTGGACAGGACCCTCACCTTTGGAAGTGAATATGTGTTTCATGAGCAGACACATAGGAGCATGCAGCCATAGATTCAAGTCATTGCCTGGGTCTTTTCTCCATTGTGAGTCACCACCTCGGGAGTCTTAGAATTTGGTGAATGAGTTCTGCTCTACCTTTCACGATCCTCAGTTAGAAATGACTCCAGACAGCCACACTCATGCAGACCAAGCCTGGCACCCTTGCAGCCATGGAGAAGCAGATGCAGAGGGAAGCCACAAATGAAATGCGGCCTGCCCTTCCTTACTTCGTGGGGAGCATTGCGCAAGCACAGATCTTAGCGATGTGGTAACTCTAGCCCTCAGAGTTTCACACCTCCGAGGGGAAGGGCTTTGCATCATGAGGACTTCCTGGGTCTAGGCCACCAGGGTAGGCATCCAGAGGCTAGGCTAGAGCAGGCCCAGGGCCCACAGCCACAAGTCAGGAAATGGAATGTTTGCTGGGGCTGGGGAGCCAGAGACAAGCTCTTTTCCAGGGGT
The DNA here is from genome assembly GCA_036184795.1 of Tokudaia tokunoshimensis. Classification (NCBI taxonomy): domain Eukaryota; kingdom Metazoa; phylum Chordata; class Mammalia; order Rodentia; family Muridae; genus Tokudaia; species Tokudaia tokunoshimensis. The sequence continues at coordinate 97,287,816 of BTHU01000004.1, read as the reverse complement.
CTGGCGCTACGAGGAGTCTTAGGTCTGTTGACAATCACCTGCAGCCTCTGCTGAGGCTGTCCATCATCTGAAAGGGGAGAGGAGACAAAGCCATGAAGGTGGCGCCCTCTAGAGTTTGGGGCTTGCAGTCTCTCATTTTTTTCCCAGCCCAGGTAGAGCTGGTGGCTAGCTAAAGCAGTGTTTACAGCTCACAAAGGCTAATGGTTAATTTGCAGTGTTGCGGAGCAGCTGTAACACCATTATGGCTCTACACTGCATGCTAAAAGAGTTTAAGAGGATCAGTTATACTTTTAAAAAGAAATATTTAAAATCCTCACATCCCAGTGATTGTCCCATTCAGTACATGCCAGACACCCCCAGGGGGATTTGCACAGGGGGATTTATACTCAGTGTGAAATGATCTATGGTAACCAGAGCATCTCTTCCCTATTCTGCCCTCTATGACATCATGGTGGTTTCTCTCATTTAGACCCAGGCAGCGGGTATATGCTCTGCAGGGATCAGCAAAGCCTTGAGAGCGTGACTTTCTGATCCCCAATGCCTGTATTTCACAGTTTTCAGAAGGCCACACTACACCTGGCCAGGGGCTTCCAGGACCCATGATACTGGGAGGCCAGTGTCCCTGGGTCATCCAACCACTGCTGCCACCAGCCCTGGGCCTTCAGCAGTCAGAGGAAAGCAGGGAGTAAGTGGGAGGAAGGGAGGTGGCATGCCAGGAACACACCCACCCCTACCCGGGGCACAGCCAGAAAAATCTTACTCACTACTTGTTGGAAATGAAAGAAAAGAAATCCAGGGGCATTAGGACATAAGGAGGTCAACTTCAAGAAATGAAACTAGCCTGTGGGCAGCTAGCCTTGTGAGCACTCAGGAGAGGCAGCCACAGAACTTTGCATTTTTGTGGCATAAATGAGCTAGACCTGAGTAATCATAGGGAGGAAACTCCCCATGGCCCCTGCTGCTGCCACCCTAATTCCCGTTAATAGGGTTAGTTGGGTAACAGTGGGGGGGGGGGTGCTAGGGACAGTGACAGGATGCTCTGGGTGCTCTGGGCAGTACAGGAAGCCCTCCCGGGCCACTCCCTTCTTGGCCCCTCCTTAAAGTTTCCCTGAGTCACCTTCACCAAGAGGCTTCTTCCAAGTCCCACACTAGGCTGATTGCCCCTGGCACTCTCTCCTGCCCCTCCTCCCTCCAGACTGCTCCCAGGTCTCTAAACACTACTACCAAATAGTCTTGAGAGGTGCCCACGGCACTGCACTTACGAGATCCTGACAGATCTCCTACTCTTTTGAAAATAAATTTCTATTTTCAACTTTCAGACAAGACTTCACCAACTGAACACTTACTGAACAGTTGGCAGGTCCCCACCCTGAGCTAGGTGTGACAAATGTATAGGTGCCCAGGGTTTGGCCCTGGCACTCTAGGAATCGAGGTGACATAGAGAATCAATAAACTGTGGCAATGTTTCAAGCTCAGGGCAGTGGTGGGAGCACGTACACAGTCCTACCAGACCACACTGGGAAGCTAATTTGTAAGATAATAATCCAGACATAACTTTCTGATTTTTATTTTTTATGTTTGAAGTTGTAATTTAGTTACATTTTGCCCTCCAAACCCTGCTGACCGTCTGCAAATTCATACCTCTCTTTGCATTGTTACTGCATGCATCTGTGTGTGTGTGTGTGTGTGTGTGTGTGTGTGTGTGTGTGTATCCTGTTGAGTTCATATAATGTTAAACGTATGTATGTTTTCAGGGCTGACTGTTTGGCTGGACAACCAGCTGGTGTACCCTTCTCCCAGGAGGGCCACCATCCCTGCTCTCAGCTTTCCATGGTTTCCCGTAGGATTGAGGCCTCGTAGGCTTTCCCCCACTCAATTGTCATGTCCCTTGGTGTTGTCCTTGTTCAGCTCATATATGGCAGTCTTGTTGGTGGAATTTTACAGGCAGAGCTTCTGCTGCTCCGAGGAGACACAGTCTCAGAGCAAACTCCCTGATCCTCCGACTCCTACAATCTTTCCGCCCCTTCTTCCACGACGTTCCCTGAAACACAAATTTCTTTTTAATTTAATGAAGAAAAATCAACAGTCAAATCTACCCTGTCTTTGTCATGAAGCTGCATCAGTCACAGTGTGGGCACACAGTAGGAAGCACGTGGCCTGTGTGCTTCAAGAGCAGAGTGGAGACTGTAAACCCCCAAATAGATACTATCTAGCTTTTGCAGAAAACGCTTGCTGGCCCCTAAGCTAAGGGACTGTGAGCAAATGTGTTGTATGAATGGGGAGAAGGACCCATTAGAAGAAGTAAGATCTGGGGTTGGAGAGATGGCTCAGCAGTTAGGGGCACTGGCTGTTCTTCCAGAGAACCTGAGTTTCATTCCCAACACCCACATGGTGGCTCACAACGGCCTGTGACTCCAGTGCCAGCAGATTTGATGCCCTCTTCTGACTCCTGCAGCCACCAGGTGTGCACATACTCCACACGCAGAAAAGCCACTCGTACTTATACAATAAACAAAAAAAGGAAGGAAGGAAAGTCTAAACCACATGGTGCTACAAACTCTTACTCCCATCCCACAAGAGGCGAGAATTAGATCAGGAGTTCAAAGGCCACCATGGCTATATTGCCAGTTGGAAGCCAGCTGGGACCTTGCCTCATGGGACATGACACCTTGTCTCAAACAGTAATGAGAGATATTGAAAGATTGAGTATCCAATTAGAAGAGAGTTAGGAAGTTTGACATGATTTCCTTGGTAAACCTATTGATGTAAATATAACTGTAAATTATATAATTATAAATTATAACTAGTCAAAAATCAGTATTCTAGTAAGGGATTATCTCCATGGCCCTCACTGCTTAGATCGAGTCACCCCCAAGCTCTGAATCAGGACTCTTAAAGTCCAAACCTATGCAGCCCCTCCACAGGTGCCAATGGAGCCCCCCCACACCCCCCCCCTCGTGCTGGCTGGATTATGGCCCCAGCCTTCCAGATTGAACCCTAAGAAGAATCTCCCTGGCTAAGACCTCATCCACTCCTATTCCCCTTAGAGTGATGTCTGTCTTAATCAGGGCTCCTGTGGCTATGATAAAATGCCATTTCCAAAAGTAACTCGAGGAAGAAAAGTTTATTTCTATTTCAGCTTATGAGTCTATCACTGAGGGAAGTCAAGGCAGAAACTTGGAGGCAGAGCAATGGGCAGAGGCTATGGAGGGGTGCTACTTATTGGCTTGTTTCCCCTGGCTTGCTCAGCCTGCTTTCTTAAAGAACCCAGGACCACTACCTTGGAGCTGCCACTACCCACTACCCACTACCCACTACCCACTACCCACTACCCACTACCCACAGTGAGCTGGTCCCTCCTGCATGCAATCTCTAATTAAGAAAATGCCTCACAGACTTGCCTACTTGCCTTAGAGAAACGTTTTGTTTGTTTAGTTTTGTTTGCTTTTCGCTTTTTGGTTTTTTTTTTTTTTTTGGTTTTGGTTTTTGTTTTTGAGGCAGGATTTCTCTGTGTAACAAGCAGCCTTGGCTGTCCTAGAACTCACTTTGTAAGCCAGGCTGCCTTCAAATTCACAGAGACCTTCCTGCCTCTGCAGTGCTGGCCCCTCCAAGTGCTAAGAGTAAAAGCAGACGCCACTACTATCTGGTGAGAAACATTTTTTTAATTGAGAATCCCTCTTCCCAAATGACTCTAGCTTGTATCAAGTTGACATAAACCTAGCCCAGCACAAGGTTCAAGTCTACTTAGCAAGGTGTCGCAGAGCTTCTAATCTAATGCACTGTGATGTATAAATCGTTTTCCATCCATGTCTTCTGATTCCATTGAATACTTACCATGTGCTGGGTGTTGTCCTGGGTCTAGGAGGCTGCGGTGAGCATTCTGTTTCCAGTCCTGGAGCCTGTGCTCAAGCAGGGGACACAGACATCAGACAGATTTTCACACTGTGATAGTGCTGGTAAAGAAGTATTTCCTGTCAGCTCTCACTCAGCCACAGCAATCTGCCTCCTGTTCCACCGTAGGTTCTTCATCCTGCCGGGATGACGCAGGTCCACGGGGTTGCCAGCTCTCTCCTCTGCAGAGTCTTCTGCGTAGTTCCATGACACCTGTCCCCACCGCGAGTCCGGCATCTCCTGAGCCTAACACAGACATTGACCCAACAGACACTTAGACTTAGTTCTAGTGAAATGTCTCCCTAATCCATGAGTGAGTCACATGTTTTTAAAAAATTAGTTATAAAATTCTTTACTTTGAATCACATATCCACCAAAGGTTGGTTCTGGGTCCCATGGAGACACAGATAAATATTTCCTAAAGCAGGAATGTTTGTGACCCCAAGGACTCTTGAGTGGCTGACTAAGATGTAAAGCACAGATCTCCAGGGTAGCCTGGGCAGCACTGAGGGTCCTACCGCACAGTGGAAGAGCTCTACCAGTTTTAGCATATGAAAGAAGTCAGTTTGCCAAGAGAGACTAGAATTTCCTCCTCACAAGGAACACATCTTAGAACGCAATACATACAAAACACCTTCGTGCAAAAAATGTGGGAGTGGCAGATGCTGCAGAAAAGCCAGCAGAGGGGTGCGTGACGGGTGACCCACTACAGCCTAGCGCGCTTGGCCCTCAGGTCCCTAGCACAGTCCCATTATCAGGACCGATTGTTCCTTCTCAATAAGCAGCCTCTACTTTTATTTCTGACCATGTGTTCCTGGTTGGGTCCTCTGTCCCATAGCATAGGAGTCTGGAGTCAAATGACCTCTGTACTCAGACCAGTGTTTGTGAATGTAGCTAATAAGGAAGGGCAAACCTATCTGTTCAACCTTTCACCCCGTCTTGTCTCTGGGCTCCAGGCCCAGAATTCCCTGCTCACCTCCCATTGCCACCACTTACCACCCTTCTCGAAGATCTACTTTCTCTGCGGGTTGATCCTGAGGAGCCCCATTTCACACAGAGTCCTCCCTCCCACCCCCTCCCACCCCCGTGTTCTTCAAAACACCATGCAGCACAAAGAGGCCAAGAAGAGACTGGACAGGCCTTTCTGCGCTCCCCACCCCCAGCCCATCAGTAGATCAGATGCCTTCTGTTCCATCACATTTCCATACAGCCACAGTCCTCAGTTAAATCTATACAATGAAGTCTCTATAACCCTCACAGCTTGAAGGCCCAGTTCCCAATAGAGAACAGAGTTCAGGGGGCTAGACACGTGCATCAGGCTGTACGAAGGTATGGAGGAGTTATCCACAGGCCAGAAAGATGATGAACCCCAAATGTACGGGAAATGAAGCTTCCGTGACCAGACCCTTCCAAGCCTCACCAGGTTTCTATCCATCTGGCTGCTTATTTCTATCCTTTCATAGACTCTTGATGGTAGGCAGGTGAAGTATGGTCCTGAATTTCTCTGTGATGAGACTAATCAAACCCAAAAGGTACTGTGTGGGAACTTTGGCAGCGGCTAGTCATGGGAGTGAGAGAGGCCTGGACTTGGGGCTGGTCTGAAATGGGGTCTGTTGGGAGCTGTCACATCCAGGAACCAGGACGACAGTATCGGTGCTGGGGTGGGATTTGATGTTAGAGAGAAATCTGAAGGTTTGGAGGGTCACAGAAGGGAAGTATGCTTATGCATGTGAGAGGGCTGTGTTTGTTTTCCTCCATGTTCTCAGACCTACCCACTCTGGGAAGGTCTGTGAAAGAGACTTTGTCCTGGTTGGGAGTCCCCACCCTTGGCTCCCCACACTAGACAGCTTATCTAAGAATCCCACAGACTTTTTGAACTTCCTTCTTCCTTGGAATTAAGAGTCAGATCACCTGGTCCACACCCTCTGATATATAGGTGATACTGTGCAACATGGAGCAGCTGAAATGTCACAGCAGCAAAGGGCAAGGAGAAAAGATGCATCTACCCCTCAGGCAGTGTTGGCTGCTTCTCACAGGCCACCCCTCCCCCTACCTCCTCTCCGGCTGATTGGAGCCCCAAAGTCAAATCCCCCAGTGAATGAAACTGACAAGGACTATAGACATGTTTCTCCTCAGCTTTCTGGCCAGAGGTGGGCACAGGCTCCACTCCCCCTCACTGGCCTCTCCCAGGCAGTGTGGGGGACTTTCCTGGGTCTCTCAGTCTCTTCCCACCTCACTAAGGAGTGGCACAGAGTGACTGAAAGGAGGAAACTGCTGTGGGTGTATGCTGTTTACCTTCTCAGCTTGCTGGGTGAAGTCCCTTAGTCCAGCCCTGATGCCTTCCCCATTCCAACCACCATCTTCCCGTCCAGCCTCAGTGCCTCTGCTCTGGGCTCTGGGCTCTTTCCCAACAATCCACACTGTCCCACAGGTCCCCAGACCACTGCAGTTCCCTTAGCTTCCAATGCCCTTCCCTGCAGCTCCGTTGATTACACCCCTTCTAGCAATGTTCTTCCATTCTTCTCCCTCTTCCCCTTCCTTCCCCTCCTCCCCCTCTTCTCCCTCATCCTCCTTCTCCCTTCCTCATGACAGTTACAGCACAATAAAGGAACACAGCTACGAACCCACGACCTCACTAACTCTTCAATGAGAGCAATGCTTCCTCAACGTTCCAATTTGTAGAGTCCAGCTCACTGTAGTTGACTCAGTAAAAGGGGAGACATTGCCAAACAAACCAGTGCATGGAACTGAATTCTTTCAGAGCTAGGCTGGGGAGCAAAGCCCCATCTGTACAGGGTTCCTTCTGGTTCATTTCTCATCACATGTTTATTGAGTGGTGCTGCCTGTAAAGCAACATATGAACAAAAGAGGACATACCTCTGTCCTCAGGGAGTCGATGTTTTCAGTTTAGATGTGACAGCAAGATAACAGGAGTTAAAGGGAAAAGGCTCGTGCTCCCTGGACACCCTCTTATAGCTGGGTCAGTGCCCTTGACTATAAAATAACTGTGTCACGTAGGCACTTTACTATTCCATTTCACAGATGAGGAAAATGTGGCCCTCAGACATGGTAAAGTTACTAGTGAATCATAGAGACAAATATTGAATTCAGGAAGTCTCCAGACTGCTCCTGCCCGAGCACAATGCCTAAGAGAACCAGCGAAGGGTACACAGCTTCAGACGTTGCTCAGGGAAACGGGGCATCAAGGAAGGCTATACTGAAGAGGTGGCATCTGAGGTGTGCTGTGAGGGCAAGTGGGATTTCCATACACAAAGAGGCACAGAGCGAGGTCCATCAGAGGCCTTCAGTCTTGTTTGTTGTAAGATCCCAAGCCAAAGGTTCTAACACAACATTTCTCCACCTATGCATCTTGACCCCTTTGGAGATCAAATGACCCTTTCACAGGGGTCGCATATCAGATAATCCTGCATGTCACATATTTACATTACAATTCATAACAGTAGCAGAGCTGCCCTGCCTGCTCCGGTGAGGTCCTGGCACGATGGGCAGAGCTTCCTCATGCTCTTTCAGTGTCTCAGTCGCTGTGACTGTCCTGTGGGCCACACTTGCTAACTCCCAGTGTGGGTCCTGCAGAGCACCACCCGGTTTCACAAGGACATCAGCCATGGTGACAGCAGGACCAAAGTAGGCGCTTTGGGGGCTGCAGACTTAAGAGGGAAGGAGCTAGGGAAAAAACCCACCACACTACAATAGGTCCCAGTGGGCAGGTGCCATGGGCTAGGTGGCAGAGTGAGGGAGGGTTTCTCCCTCAGAAAGCTGCTCCCAGCAGCCTCCAGAGCCTAGGGAGGTAAGCCAGCTGTGGCTGGCCTTAGCTTCACCTTCCCACCCAGGCAGTGACTCAGGGGCAAGTATTGAAAGCAGACAATGACCTCAGCTTCCGCCCCCACAGGACAGTGTGACCATAGCCCAGCGTCCTCTGAGGAACCTGGGACATTGTGGGATTGAGGCTGGCAGTGGAGGGTCTTTGGGTGCAGGGAGACACTTTTACCAGCATCTACATGTCCTGAGCTTCCTGTTCCTCATGGGAAGATACTGAGTGTCCAGTAGATGTGAACACTGAGGTGACATTAAAAACATGACCGACTATCATCTACTATCGTGACAGGCCTCGGTTCATACCTACACCTAGGGCTCTAGAGAGATCCTGCCACTAGGAATGGAGGTGGGGATCTGCCACTGGGATTGTAGGCTTGCTACCAGACAAGTGCTGTTGAGGACAAGAAAGGCTCTGTGTCAGAGACAGTCACCCTCCCCACTGCCTAAGCTGTTCCAAAACCTCCCTTTTCCTCAGAAATTCTTTCTGAAGGATCTGAGTCCCTCCCTCCTACACCTCAGTCCTCACGTCTACTGCTGACAGTGACTAAGGAAAAGGTCAGTCTCTTCAACAGCTGGTTTTCCAAGGTCTTTGGTGGGAAATCACATTATTTCACCTTTAAGTTTTGTCTTAGTTTGGGTTTTACTGCTATGAACAGACACCATGACCAAGGCAAATCTTATAAGAGACAACATTTAATTGGGGCTGGCTGACAGGTTCAGAGGGCCAGTTCATTAGCATCATAACAGGAAGCATGGCAGCATCCAGGCAGGCATGGTGCTGGAGAAGGACCTAAGAGTTCTATGTCTTCATCCAAAGGAAGCCAGGAGTGAACAGTCCTCAGGGAGCTAAGAAGAGGGTCTCAAAGCACACCCCCACAGGGACACACTTCCTCCATCAAGGCCACACCTACTCTAACAAGGCTACACCCCCCAGTAGTGCCATTCCCTGGGCCAAGTACATTCAAACCACCATATTCCACTTCCTGTCTCCCCTCCCCCTGCCCAGGCTTGTTCACACAAATGAGTCTATGGGGCCATACCTAGCCACAGCATAATGCAAAATACATTAAGTTTAACTTCAAAAGTTTCAGTCTATAACAGTCTCAACAATTAAAAGTTCAAACTTCAAAGTCTCTTCTGAGATTCATGCAATCTCTTAACTGTAATCCCTTATAAAATCAAAATAAAAAAAAAGCATATCACATACCTCTAACATCACAGGATATACATTACCATTCCAAAATGACAAAGTGAGGAAATTCTGGACAAAAGCAAAACCTAAAAGCAGCTGACAAACTCCAAATTCTGCATCTCCATGTCTGATGTCCAACTCCTTTCAGCTTTGCTGACTGCAACACAATTCTTTCTCTTGGAATGAACCCACTCTCTGTTAGCAACTTTCTTCAGCAGGTATCCCACAGCTCTGGCATCTCTAATATCTTAGGGCCTCTAAGTCAACTTCAACTTTGAAGCTTCTTGTTCCAATGCCTGGAATCCACACAGGATCATCTGAGCTTCTCAAAACGACTTGGGTCACATCTCCGGCTCGCCCTCTGTAGTACTGTAGGCTCTGCTTGACTCCACTGTAGCTACTGTTCTTGGTGATCATCCCATGGCACTGGCATCGCTAATATGCTGGGGTCTTCTGTTGCAACTCAGCTTCACCAATAGCCTCTCATAGGCTCCCTCTATAGTGCCAAGCCCCAACTCCTTTTCATGACCCCTTTAGTCCTGGGCCAGCAATTGCAACTGAGGCTGCACCTTCACCAACGGCCTTCCATGGCCTCTCACAGTGCTGAGCCTCAGCTGCTCTTCATGACGCCTTCACGCCTTCAAAACCAGTACCACCTGGGTGACTCTTATACATTACCAAGTCCTGCTGCAGCATGAGGTACAACCTTGGTTATCTCTGGAACACAGCTTCTTTGTGCTCTCAGAAAACACTTCCCAGAAGATTTCACCTCAGTGATGCTGGTCTTTTCTTAATCACCACTAATTTCTTAACTCCAGCTAACCAGCATCAATTGTCCCAGTAATTTCTTCTAGTCTTGCCTTTAAAGCCAGAGCACCATGGCTGAAGCTACCAAGTTCTGCTGCTTGCTTGAGGTGGAAAATACCCCCTTGTTCTATTACATTATCACCAGCTTTCTGTTTTCCAACTCCTTCACTGCCTAAGCTTGGCTGTCATGGAACTTGCTCTGTAGATTGACCTTGAACTCAGAGATCTGCATGCCTCTGTCTCCTGAGTTCTGTGATCAAAAGGTGTGAATGACCACACCTTTACTTGGAACTTGCTCTGTCCAAAGCTGGCCTTGTGTGTCACTATGCCCAGGCCTAAGTTTTTTGTGGCCACCCTTCCTCAAGATCCGGATCAGCAGCCTGTGTCTTCCAGTCTCAAGATCTAGACCACAGCTGTGCCCTCCATTTCTGGATTGTAGTTTACTCCAGATTAAAAGTCCAAATAAAAACAGTAACCAGGTCATAATAATCCTTAGCGATAACTATCCATTCTTCAACTGCAAAAAACATAAGTTTAGTTGGTTGGGATCTTGCCCCAAAGTCACCACTCCTTTAATTCCATTTAATATCCTTGAACACAGGATTTAGTTTCATTCCACTTCCTGTTGCCCCTTTATTATTATTTGAACCATACATTTTGTATTTTTTTCTTTTTAAGCTTACTATGTTTTATCAGAATACACTTTATGAGACTAAACCAGAGAACAGTCTGTTGGGCTTTTTTGAGGACTTTGTCAATGCAATTAACATAAATCTCTTAACCTTAGCCTCAGGTAGACTCTTCAGACAAGGGCAAAAAGCAGCCACAGTCTTCACCAAAATACCACAAAAATAGTCTCTAGGCTACATGCTGAAATCCTTCTCCACTAAAATCTCTTGGGCCAGGTCTACATAGTTCAAATCACCCTCAGCACCAATGTCTTCCATATTCCTACTAGGATGGTCCATTAAGCCCCAGTTAAAGCATTCTACTGCTTTCCAAATCCAAAGTCCCCAAAATCCACATTCCTCCAAATAAGCATGGTCAGGCCTATCACAGCAATGCCCCAACCCTGGTACCAACTTCTGTCTTAATTTGTGTTTTACTGCTTTGAACAGACATCACGACCAAGGCATCTCTTATAAGGGACAATATTTAATTGTGGCTAGCTTACAGGTTTAGAGGTTCAGTTCATTATCACAGCAGGAAGCATGGTAGCATCTAGGCAGGTCTGGGGCTAGAGAAGGACCTGGGAGTTTTACATCTTCATCCAAAAGAAGCCAGGAGCAGACAGTCCTCAGGCAGCTAAGAGAAGGGTCTCAAAGCCCACTCCCATAGTGACACACTTCCTCCAATAAGGCCACACCTCCTAATAGTGCCTCTCCCTGGGCCAAGCATATTCAAACCACCACAAATTTGTAGCCAAATGTGTCTTATTAATTTAAAATCTGTCCTGTCTTTTAGGATTCATCCTCAAGTACTTAAGGATGACGCAACATTCTGTGTCCTGACTTTCACTTAGTTGACTTGAAGAAAGAAAGAAGAAAGACTAGACAAATGGATAGATAGTAAGATAAGATAGACAGACAGACAGACAGAAACGTGCCCAACACGCAAACATGAGGATCAGCATTTACATAAAAGGAAGATCAGTATTCACGTAAAAGTGGAGCCTGGTAGTGTGCGTCTCTGTCCCCAGAACAGTGGAGACCGGTGGACCCCTGAGTGTGTTAGCAAGGCAGTCCAGCTTAGTCAGTGAGCCTCAGGCTCAGTGAGAGACCCAGTCTCAAAATGAGGTGAGAGTAATTGATGAAGGCACCCAATGCTGACCTCTGAGCTCCACCTGTACTCATATATGCATGCTCCCTTAGGAATACACTCAGACACACATGAACACTTCATACATACATACATGCATATGTATGCCACACTTACATATAGGTAAGTAGGTAGTTAGGTAGACAGGAAGATGACAGACAGGTGACAGATAGATGATAGATAGATAGATAGATAGATAGATAGATAGATAGATAGATAGATCAGAAAATTATAAGAAAAATGGTGTAAAACATTTGTGGTGGGAATCTAGTGGGAGTGTGGAAATTCTTTAAGCTCTTTTTTATAACTTTTATACACTTGGAATTACTCCCAAAAATTAGTTATAAGCATAAAAGTGTATTTACACATTACAATGTCTACCCCTTATACACCTCTAAACTTCCAGTTTCCCATAATATGTTACTAGACATAAGCTATGCCCTTGCGTTTCCTGGCCTGCTTTCTGCCATCTGGTTACCTCTCACTTGCAGGATGCCACACATTCTTGCCGTTTGTAATGGGTACGCTTCATGCACCTGTAGATTCTTCTTTCATAGTTTAATACTGTGAGTTTTTCCTTCATGTTCTTCTTAAAAGCACATTGCTCCCAACACCACTGTGTCTTTGTTAGGAATATTTCCCACAGCGGGCCATCAGGGCACCGTGGCCCTGTGCACCAGCGGCAAGGCTGCACTCCAGCAAACCTGAACGGACATACTTCTGTTTCCCTGACCCTGACAGTGGCCTCATACTCTGACTTGTTCTTGAGAACTGGCTTTCGTATGATATGATCTCAAGCAAGTTTATCTTGATGTTCACTTCATTCTCAGCACTGAGTTGTCTGTTGGGAAAGGAGCCCCCTCCAAAACACTGTTCAGACTGGGCGGGGGTGGGGGTGGGGTTGGACGCCTGCTCTGGGCCCAGTGGCACCTCCTGTCTATTTAGTCCTGTCCTCTTTCTTCCCATAGCCTTATAACTAACCGTCTGTGTGCTATTGGGAAAGTATTTCTTCCACTCTGAGGCCAGAGCTCTGTGAAGACCTAGTCTGTGCTGTCGAATGATCACTTACACGTGGCCTGTGTCTGCCGTTTGTTTAAATATTCAATAGTTCCGAGGCTATCTGAAGATCTTGTGATTACAGATGGCTGAGGTTGGCTGCAGTATGAAAACTTCACAAGTGTTCACCGCTAATCACATTCCATGTTCTAGGCCCTCTGTAATAAAGAGGTGTGTAGGAACAGAAAGGAAAGGAGGATCTTAGAAATAAACATGGAGGAAGGCTGTGAACTGTGACCTCTGCAGCTAGGCTCTCACCTTTCCTTCCTGTGAAAGAGACTTGAGGCAGGGGCAGCTGTTTCCTCCTGTCATGGGGTTGAAGCTGTAGAGAACATCCTGCCCTCAAGACCAGAACAAGCCTGCGGTCTAAGGGTGATCTCGGAGGCAGGCGGTGACTCAGATCCAGAGACCGGAAGTTTGGTGCTAGAGAACTCAGAGCTGGCCCTCACATAGATTACACTGAACTTCACAATACTGGTCCCAGCGCTGAGGGTCACAGGTCTGAGTGAAGAGGGCAGACCACCCACTTCTCAGTACAGGAACAGTGGGCAAGAGCTCCCTGCTGAGGGCTGCCTGCCTTAGGGCTGTGGGGAAGGAAGAAAAGGTGATCTGCTGTTTAAAGTGTGTTCGCACTGCTGTTTAAAGTAAGCTCATGGGGCTTAGTAAGCGCTGAACTCAGGTGTTAGCCAAGTGATTCCTCAGTGAGAGGGAACCCAACATTTCCCAAGTGTTAACCAGGGTACCATCCTCAAAGGGAATTTAGGAATAGGAAAGACATCTTTGTTATGCAAAGCATCTTCAACTGAAACTTACCACCATGGGCATCTGAATTCTCCAACTCGCCTCCAGGTATGGAGGACACACCCAGTGTGCCCAATGTGTAAGGGCAATAAATAGTTCAGGTACTACCCAGGCCTTTCTTGGGGCTGGGGCCCTGAGGGAATGTCCTTCCCACCACCAATTCCTCTGCTGCCTGAGGTCTTCAGAGAACAAACTCATAAGGGATCTTCCCCAGGACCAGCACAGGGTGAGGCTACAGGCTGGTGTGAAAGACCTCAGGGTCAGCCAGGCAAGGCCCATGGGCCTTCACCAGTAAGGACAAGGTGGTGCTCCCTCTAAGGCTCTGCCTCCAAAGCTGCCCGTAGCACTTTGTAGGGCTCATAGCTGATGGTATTAATCCTGCCAGCCACGGAGATGGAGGAGCTCACCTTGATCTCTTCCTGGTTTGCGCAGTTCTCCTTTCTCCTGGTCACCTTCATTTCTATCACTGCACCCTCAACACACTGGGGTGCCAAGAGACCAGTGACAGCCTTGAAGCCTTCTTTTCTCAGGTGCACACCTTTGCTGTGGTTTTGGGAAGTATCCCTCTGAGGCTGTATTAAAGTCTTGGTCCCTGCGTAGTGCTGGTGGGGGCTGGTGGAGTCTTTGGGGTGGGGCCTAGTGCTGACTTTTCCTTGGCCATTCAAATGCATCCTCCTTCCCCCACTCCAATTTCCTCTGCCATTGCTTCGGCTGGTCATGGCTCTCCTGTGGACCACTGGCATTGACCTTTGGTCTTCAAAGTCTGCATCAATGCAATCTGCCACCTCTACTGGCTACAGTCATGTCTCTATTGAGGCATCATCTCCATCTTTAGCTTAACTTCCTCTCTGCTTCCTTTGTGGCTTAAGATAATAGTAGGTATTTTCAGTCTCTCCCATGTCTTTCCTGATGTGAGAAATCCCATGCAGTAACCTACTTCAATTTCCTAGCAGTTATCAGCTGTTTTAAGTCCTTCTGCCTGGGAAGTGTCTTCTCACATAAGGGCTCCTCCTCTTGGTGATCAGGCTATTGAAATAATGGACCCCATGCTATTGTAATTTTCCCAGGAATCTCAAAGTGAAAAGAAAAAGAACAGAGCCTAGGATCCTGGTGCCAGTTGGAGGAGGGGTTTGTCTCCCTGAAAGAGTCATTCATAAGGTTTTCTCTTGTCACAGCACCTTGTGGGGAAGGTTGGAGCTAGGACAATGACAGCCAGTGATGAGGAGAACTGCATCTTGTCCAACTGTTCAGTGATGTATCGGATCCTCTCTCTAACCCAAATCTAATTTCAGGACCCTGGAAAGGGACTTGAGGGGCAAGGTCACTGGACCTCCCCCCAGTGTGGCCATATTGAACTCATCGTTCTCTGCTTTTTATTAATGCATGTCTCTTGTACTGTCTGAGGATGGGTGGCTGAGCCCAGCTTGTTAGGGACTGTCAGAATACAGGTTATGATCCTAACAGTTTTGGTGACATGATTTCTTTTCAAAGAGTTCATTTTGACAGATATGACAGACATGAACAAAAATATGGCAAAATATCAACTGAAAAAAAATATGTGCTTCTAATTCTAGCCTGCACACTTCTCTACATTTTGAAATCAAAGCAATATTTGCAAATAGGTCAAGAGCATTTTGAGGTTGCCTATTTATTTATTTATTTATTTAAACATAGAAAGTTTTCATGTAGCCTATACTGGCTTTAGAATTCACTATACCCAAGCCCAGACTAGCCTTGAACTTGCAATTCTCCTGTCTCGGATTCCTGAAATTGCTGAAGTGTTGAACCATCATTCTTGAATAGCTCTAAGAATACAGATTTATTATCTATTTACTTTTTGTTTTTTGAGACAAGCTTTCACATAGCCCAGGCTGGCCTTGAACTCTTGATCTCCATCTCTAGTGGAGGGATTACAGGCAGATGTCACAATGCCCAGCTTAACATCATAACTTTAGAAACCAAATCTTTTTGAAACTAAAGTATTGTAGGAGCTTGGGAAATGATACCCAAAGTGAAGGCTTCTCAAGCAGTGTCTCTGGCCTTCTGCTTACCTTCTTGTCCTTAACCCTCATTCTGTCCCAGAGGCAAACTGTAGAAACTAAAATTCTTCATTTTCAAGATGGGCCATAGACATGATTACTGCCATTCTGCAAAGTAGCCATAGAACCCAAAGCATTGCATGGATTTTTTCCCCACTTTTCTGTGTGAGAACTTGCCAGAAACAAGTTGTCTATAGCCTACCTTGTATGTCCCAGAAAGCACTGGGTCCTAATTCCCAGAAGGAAAAAAGTCAGCACAGATCAGCCTAGGGAGTCTGCAAAGGCCTTGCTAACCCACTCCCGCCACCCCATGCCCCCAAGTCTAGCAGTAGCTGGAGGCCTTTCCTGGGGTCTCATTTCTACCCGAACGACCATACTTAGTGGAAATTAAGCATAGATGTAAACAGTTCGCCCTAGCCAGGTCTTTGGCCTTAGTAAGAAGACCGAGTTATGTCTTTCTCCACCTTTCGTCATTAAGTGTGGCTCTAAATGATGGTGGGAGATAGATGAGACCTTTCCTGCTCCCCCAGCTGCCACCATTGCGTTTGCGCTCTCTCTCTCTCTCTCTCTCTCTCTCTCTCTCTCTCTCGTCTCACAGACCTGCAGACCAGCACCTTCCAGCACCATGCTCACACTGCTTACAGTCAGCTTCATGATTGGAAATCAATGGCTCAACCGCCCATCCAAGAGCACTTTATACTTTGCTCCAGGGGTTGGCTAACCATCATCAGGCTGTTCAGCTTTATTCCCCTAAGTGGGATCATATTCTACTTCAAAAACGTAAGCAAATAAAAATGTAACTCCCAACTGTTTTATGTAATCCCTGGGACCAACCATCAGAGTTTTCCCTATGGGAAAAGTTGAGGCAAAACAAAGGTTGAGAGAAGTAGTCTAACATGGATCCTTTCCGAGCTCCCAAGGGCCAGGGGGTTTTATTGCTATGCAAATGATGAGAATTTAGTCCTTTCCTATACTTCCATTATAGTCATATAAAAATTAAGGAAAGTATATTTACCATCGTAACCTAATAGTGAAAGATCTTGAGTACATGATCAAGACAAATGAGAATACCTCGAGAAAAGCTTGCTCATGACAGTTCTTATAGGCATCACTCACCATGGCCCAGGATAGAGACACTGTAAATGTCCATCAATGTCCAATGGACAGACCATATCAATGTAATAGATTCCTCAGCACACTGGGGCTGACAGTGTGAGGCAAAATAAAGGACCCTCAAAGATAAAGTCAGAATCAAAAGTCCACACATGGTCCTGTGTGTGTAAAATGTCCAGAGTAGCCCAAGCCCAGAAATAAAAGTTTATTAGTGTTTGCCTTGGGTTAGGAGCAAATCGGGGTTGGCGATTGCTTCTGGGTGAGGGGTTCCTTTGAGAATAATGCAAAGGTTCTAGAGTTAGGTGGAGATGATTACCCAACTTTGTAAACATAATAAAAATACTGGGCTATGCAATTTAAGTGACTGACTACTATGGCGTGTGAATTATAGCTGCATTTATTTTACATTCAATGAAAAGAAACTTCCTACTTGATCCCATTCTTAGGAGCCATCAAGGAATGGGGTTGGGGAGAACATTCTGGATATGATTAAACCATCACTTGATCTCTGTTTGGCCAGACTCTACAGGGTACTGGCCAGGGTTCCCGGCCTCCTCTCTCCATCCTCCCAGGAGCAGCAGAGTTCCCACTGGCACCTGCAGGGCTGGTCTCCGTGTGCCTCGGATTCCTGGCCCCCAGTTATTCTCAAGCTGCCCTCCCACCTGTCTCCACGTCCCTTTTCTCCTGAACAGACCATATCCACATCCTTGCAAATTTTGCACCCTTTCTTTGCTTTACTGCAAATAATACATACTCAAGAAGTTTCTGGGGTGAGATGAGTGAAACTTGGAAGTGAAACTTAGAAATCTGCACTTGATATTTAAAAGATGAAATTTTATACTTCAAAATGTGCTTGTTTCCATAAAAAGATGCCCCCCCACTTTTAAAGTTAATTTTTGATATCTCTTGCACAAATCATATTTTTTTACATATAGTCATCTAATTATTTTATTACAGGCAGTAATCTAATTTTTACATGTTTATACATTTCAAGGAAAATATCCAAGAATCACAAACATAAAATTTCAACTGTAAAATTGAAATTTACACCAATAAACACGGAAAACTACTTTAGGCTATATGCTACCTTCACTTGCTTATGCAGGATCCAAAGAATGCAGGCAAACCCTAAAAATGTAGCAGAAGCATTTCCGCACACTGGCATCAAAATCTAGTTTGTGCAGAAGTGTTTCCACTAGATTCATAGAGTGTTCTTTGGAAGAAAGGAGCAGCAAGCAATCATCTGGTCGCCCTCCGTACTTTCTGCAGCTCCTCAACAGGCTTCCACTGCTGGTTGATGGTTATAAGCTTTAAAAACAGAAAGCAAGACACGGGGTTAACCATCTACTCTCCAGCCTCACACTTCTTTGGAGTCTATACTCCTCTAAGGAAAAAACATCATAGCAATAAAAAAACAAATATCTCTCTCTCTCTCTCTCTCTCTCTCTCTCTCTCTCTCTCTCTCTCTCTCTCTCTCTCTCTCCCCTCATCTCTGAAACAAGCACAGAAGAGCAGACTGAGCCTGTTTCTACCAGTCTGTCCTCTAAAACCCCTAGGTCTCTAGGTGTCGTGGGACCAGGGAGAGCAGTCATATATCTGTCTTGTTTTCATTAGAAGTCTCAAGATTTTTAATTTGCTAAGATAGCATTCAAATTCAAGAGGCACATTCGTTCCTTGTAAATGGATGTACAGTGGTCGAAACACAGGACAAGGCACACAGTAGCCTCTTAAAACTTCCCATTGCAATTGCTTCATGAAGGAACCCAGTCAGTTCTCAGTCAGACATCCTGACTTTGCCCTCCCCAGTGTTATCTCATCCCAGATCCTGGGAGACAGACACAAAGTTACAAAGATCCCAAATGCCCCTCCTGACTTAAATGCCATCAGAGTTTTGCTTTTTGTAGTCTTGCTAACAATGCCAACAGCTGTTCATTCTGACCCCATGCTTCTAGCACTTCAGAATATTTAAGTTCCAAAAACTAAAACCCAGGCCAGGGAGATGGTGAGATGACACAGTGGGTGAAAGTGTCTGCCACCAAGGCTGACTACCTGACTTTGATTTCCGGGATCCACATGGTGGGAGAAAAGAACTCCATACACAAGCCGTGGCACAGGCATGACTCCTGGCCCCCAGCAAATAATTAAAAATAAATGCTTAAAAACAAAACCTTAGGAATAATGTAGCTAATTCCACTGGGAACGAATACACTCCCGTTTTTAGGAACGCCTATTGTTTACCACATATTATTTTTAGATAAGTAACAAGGAAACAACATAATATAATTTCAATAATACAGAGGTTTATATCTAGGTGCTTAATTTAGAGGCTAGGTGCTATGCTAACAGGCTCTGTATTTTAATGCTTTTAGTTCTAAGGGCAAGTTTTATCATCGTACCCTTTTCACAGATTCTGAGAAGCCAAACTATCCATAGTTCCCTATGCAAAACAGAGCAAGGAGTTGAACTAGGTCTCTCAACCACTGTTCAAAGGACTCTGGACATTACTCTGTAAGTGCAAGGACTGCATGCAGTCTGCTTTGCTCTTGAAAAAAAAAAAGGTTTGGGCTGGACACCAATCACGTACTGTAAATTCAGCAATACCTTTTGGGGTTGAGTAGGATCCACCATTTCCCAAGGTTCTGGGTTTCTTTTTCGATCAATACTAAAAGAAAAAGAAGATTAATTAAATGAAAGTAAATTTGTTTACACAAACCCTGAAGAGCTATTGGATCTATAAACTTTCTGGAAACAGACTGTCTTCACACCAAAAACTACACTTCAGTCACCAGCTAAACTTTAGTAACAGCTGAAGTTAATTAAATAAGCGTCCACTGAAAATCCAGGGTTTGCCTCAAGCTTTCAGGTCTCTTCCTCTGAAGGGCAGGGCAAGAGGTCTGTTTGCTTTATTTGATAAGACTGAAAACTGCTCCTGCAAACAGGCAGCGATGGATATGTAAGTAGCAGGCCGGGGAGGAGGCAGAGCCTCCTGGGGGTTCTAGGAGGGATGGGGCAGAGGGCAGGCCTGAACTGTGTAGGCACTGGCTCCGAGTACTACCCTCTACCTGTGTTAGAGTCACTGCCCCCTCTGACCCTGAACCAGCCATCGTCAGTTTCAGAGATATCTTTTCCTACATCCCAGGTGACAAAGTTTTTTACTGTCCTTTTTCCAAAGTTGAGACTAGAGTTCGTTGCAGATAGCTGTATGTTTCAGTTCCAGGAAAGAAAAGTTGAAATCTTGAAACTTAAATGATTATGTTTGATGGTATGTGGCCCTAAATGGTTTTTTTTTTCAATTTCAAAGCTTAAATTTAAAAAGAAATCAAAATTAACTTCACTGCAGGAGAGTGGAGGGGTCAGCCATAAGAATCAAATGTAACCAGAATTGGTTACATTTCTTTCTGTTACCAGAATTGTTTTTCTGTCCACGTTTTGATGCTTATTCATAGGAAAAACCCAGACACTGACAACTTGTGTTTCAGAATCTCCAAGTCAGAGAAAACTCCCAGAGGCAGTCTACACAGAAGGTGTTAGTACTTACACCACATCGGTTTTTTTCAAAGCATACAAAGCGAAAGACGAGGCTCCAGTGGCCGCCACGCTTATAAAAAACGCCAAAGGAATGAGCTGAGAGAGAACAGGTGGGGGATAAACTCAGTAAGAAACTCCGAAATATAACAAATACAAAATCTTCATCATCTCTCCCCTCTTTTTAAAAAAGAAAACTCTCAGAAAGTTAAGAAGTCAGAAGTTCAGATTAGAAACTTACTTCCTTATTCTTCATCAATCTCTGGAAAACGCCCATGATGGCTTTAGTGTAGAATTCCAAATCTAGAAGAAGGAAAAATCCAAGATACTGGTCAAAATCATCTTCTCCCGGACCCGGGCACCCAGCCGTCCAACAGTCGCAGAAGGCCCGGCGACCGCCCGCTCCGCAGAACTTTTCAGAAAGGAGACGCACCTAGGGCGGCTGCGACCAGGAGGTGTTAACGCCCAGAAGCGAGCGGGCCTTATATACAGCCAACCGCTCGGGAAGGGCCGCGCGTCCTGGTCACGCGGGGACCGATCCGACCGAGTCGCACTGAGTCAGCTCACGCGCGCCCCCTGCAGGACGATAGCGCAGCGCGGCCGCTGACCGCGGTCCTTACCTGGGGTCGACCATCGCTTTCTGTCCTGGTCCTGCACCTCCAAATGTCGGGGGGGGGGGTTCAGATTCCGGTGTGATAGCCAAAACCTGGGTAAAAGACACCCAGCTAATTTAAAAAGGAGGGGTGGAGAGAGGGGTAAGGGAGGGCAGGGACTCCAGCGCTGACTGCCACCTTCATCCCAGTACCAGGAGAGGCTTCCAGAGGCAAAGTGGGGTAAATTTGAACAAAATCAACCACATAAAAGCTCCAAATCCTGACACGTCGCAAAAATGGAGATTATTTATAAGTAAATTGTAAAGTTCAGATTAACTCCAACAGTGTCCGGATTTCTTTCTTTCTTTCTTTCTTTCTTTTTTTAAAAAAAAGGGGGGAAACAAAACAAAATTCATCTGCAGAAGATTCCAGGTGCCCATTTCTGCTGCAGATTCCAAGTGTTGGCATCGGCTTTAGGGCCCCCCTAACTCAGCAATTTTGGTTCACAGTTTTCTTTGGAAGTAATTCCACTAAGCCAGCGGCTGTATGCCAGACGCGGAGATGGATTCCTTGGATGGGAATGGAGGCAGGGGAGAATACATTGCTAGATGCAGAAATGTTCAAGACATGCAGCTGATGAGTAGTAGAGATGAAATCAGAACAAAAGTCTGGCTCCTAACACCAGAACCCTTAGTGTACCCTTCTCTTTAAGTGAAACGAGCCTAGTTTCTTTAAGTTATTTAAAAACACATTGAAGGGCTGAAGTTATATCTCAGTGGGAAACCCCTAGCCTAGCATGTGCTAGAATGTCCAGCCTATGACCCCCTAGATCTATGAGTCACAGGATGTCCAACACATTTACAGATGATGATATTATGTCTCAATGTCAAAAAGTTGGATGATCCTATGACCTGGGCTAAATTTCCATTTCAAAACCCCTTCTGCAGTTGTGAAACTCTTTTGCTGAGAGCTGGCTACAACATAGCTCAGGCTGACTTCAAACTTAAGGTCATTCTGTTCAGCTGATTGAGTATTGGGACCATAGATGTATACAACTACACTGTGGGGGGGGGGAACACCTTTTAAAAGATTATTTTATAATTCTTTGAGAATTTCATTCAAGGGTTTTGATCATACCTCTTCTCTTCCTCCGACTTCGTCCAGATCCATGACTTTCCCAACCAAGTAGCATTTTTTTCATGTTTTAAATAATTCATTGAGGCCAATTTGTGCCTCCTATATACTCTGGGGTGTGGGGTTATCCACTGGTGCATGGTCACCTGCTGAGGTCCACATTCTTAAAGAAAACTAATTTTCCCTTCTGGAAAAGCTACCAACTGTCCATAGCTCCCCAGCTAAGGGTCAGGGTTTGTGAACTCCTCCCCTGCCCCACTGACCCCTGCTAAACTTGGATTAGTTTGCTCTTCCTTGGGTCCTGCTGCATCTAGCCACCATGAGTTCTCGAGTGCAGCTATCCTGTCTTGTCCTGTGGAGAGCCTGCTTGACAAGTCGGCAAGGACAAGGAATCTGACAGTAGGGCATGATAGGGAAGTTAAGTTCAGGCAAGAATCTGATGTGACACTATAATAGGGAAGTAGGTTAGGGTAGGAATTTTAATCTTCGGGTGGAACGAAAGAAGCAGGCTTCAGGCAAGATTTTGGGCTTGGACAAGGAAGTAGGCTCAGGTATTTTGGTTATTCTGACAAGCCCTTGGAAACAACTGTCACAGGACTTTGCTTATTGCCTTGACAATTCTGTGTTTACTGTCTTGCTTGTTCATTGTACTACTATTGATCTTAATACCTGCACGTAATTAAATTGGTATAAAAGTGGATTGGAAATTATTAAACCTGCCTTAGGACTCAGAATTGACTGGGGTCATGCTGCAATGTTGTCTAATCATCTTTTTTCTTTTTAATCCTCGCTCCTGTGCTGGAGAACCAGTTGACCGACTGAGCGGGCTTGGTCATTGTCCAGAGGGCACTGTTGAGTTCCAGTCCCCACAACCCCTGGTTCTTCCAATGTCCTCCCCATGATGGTCCTTTAATTTGCAGGGGTGGTTATGGTATAGCTGTCCCTTTTGTGGATGAATCCTCGAATGACAATTTGGTCTCTACATTTAGGCTCTGCATAGCTAACCAGCTGTGGGGTTACACACTAACCATTCATTATCCATTGTATAAAAACCTCTGCTGAGGTGCTGAAGCTTGAGAGCTGCACTAGTCTATAGAGATATGGATTTAAAGGGCAGTGGTGTTGTCTATTTTGCATAGATATTGTAGTGGGCTCACCACTGGGGCCTGTGAACTTCCCAACTATAGGCTCTTGGCTAGATTTACAGTATTAGGCATGGGTTTCCTTCTATGGAGAGGGCCTAAAATCCAACCAGATTTTCTTAAATACAGTCCATTTTTCTAATGGTTGGTTAACTCCATAGCATTTGGGCCATGACTGCACCTAAGGGTGTGGGGAGCTGTGTCTTACTACAGCATAGCCAAGGCCAGTCTCACACATTGGTCACTATTGTAGTTCATAGCTGGGCAAGGCCGTTGATGATCCCCACCCCCACCCATCAGCAGCCTACATAGCACCATCTGGTACATGCCTAGGCATATATCCAAAGGACTCTTTTTCCTACTGCAGAGACACATGCTTATCAGTGTTCATAACTGCTCCAGTCACAATAGCTAGCGAATGTACCATAGTATTAATCATTGAGAATAGGTGCCAGACAGTGAAGTTGTTAGGTTGTTCTAGTCTTGTTTCCAAGCTTTCAGAATAAAATGCTAGAGGAATTGAAAATATCTATCTACATATTGTGCACATATAACCTTTAAAATATTCTTATTTCCACTCATAGCAATGACAATTAGATCTAGGAAGCCGCACTTTTATCCTATTGCGTTAATGCCCAGATGTGCTGAGTTCTGGAGAATGTAGGGGCAATGTTAGTTGTTTTCCCCTTGGATTAACAATTACAGCAGTTTAGGATGGTTTTTATTTAACAGCTAATCTTACTTATTAAAGCAACTGCAGCAGTTTAAATAGTAAATTATCTTGGAACAAAAATAGGTAAATGACTAAAAACCATCATCTTTTGTCTCTGGGCAGGTTGCTGTACACAGAAGCATTCAGAATTTCCCATCATCCAGTTCTTCAGAATATACAAACACTTTCCCAAATGAAATAGAGCTCATAGCCTCACCACCACACTCTCTGTAACTAGAACACAGACTCCCCCAACTACACACACACACACACACACACACACACACACACACACACACATACACACCTTACTTAGAAGCACGGAGTCCTGCCATCCAGGTGTGGCACCAAGCCGCAGCTGCCAGGGAGACTAGGATGTGAAGCAGGTCTGGAGGGGCCCAGAGTTCCCATGGGACACTAGCCAGTATCTTTATGATCTTGCCAGTTCTTCCAGGAAGTTTTGTCTCCCTGACTCCAAGTGTTAGACACTTGTAGAGCCTTCTGTAGCTACTGTGACTTGACTCCGACACATTAAGCCATGACTGGTTGTCTCTTGCCCTCAGATCTAAACTTAACCAGCCCTGTCAGGCTTGATGAGAAAGACGGAGCATCCTCATTATTGTTTGAAGTTCTTCCTGACAAACCTGGACAGGGGGATACATTAATCCCATCACCCCATCCTTCAGTAGATGCTCTGCCAGATTTGACACTGGGATTTCCAGGCATTCTTTATGCCAGGGTCAACTACTAAGGCTAGAGAGTAGTCTGGGAGCTCAGGAGGAAATACACACTGCCAACTTACTGATGCCTTTCCAGGCCAAGTACTCATTCTCCACAAAGAAGGTTTTGGTGTGAAAAAGGAACAGGGAGTATTTGGGGTGAGAAAGAAGGAATGGGGGAGACAGCATGAACAAAGCACATGTATGTCAGAATGTCATGAAAACCAGTTTAGGACACTATATGTGCTAACTAAAACATGTACAGAGCAATCTTCTTCTGATCATGGAAACTGAGCCACACTTCTGTGACAGACACCCAGATGCCATTCTGAGTGGAGAATGGCCCAGCAAGCTTCCCTGCACACTGCTAGTGAGGAAAATAGCCAACACTGTGTACTGTTGTGTTGGTTGCCCTGGCACTATTTGTATTCTGATGTTAATTCTGCTTCCTCAGGTGATTTCATGTGAACTTCTCCCCATTTTAACTGGTCACATAAAGGATAGAGTCTGTGATTGGGCAGTGTTAGGGAAAGGTGGGGAAGGGAAAGGTTTTAGAGAATGGGGGTAGAGTAGCGAACAAGAGAGGAAGAGGATGGAGGAAGAGGAGGCAGAAGGAAGATAGAAAGAACCACATGGCCTGAAGAAGCCACAGTAGCAAGGGCTCTCATAGCTGGGGGACAGAGCAGTGTAGTGGTGGATCTGCCCTTATAAACCTTGTAACTGAGTTGTGTGTTTCTGCACAGGCTTATTGGGGTTGCAGTTTTATTGCAACAGTGTACTATTGCTACTTTGGGGGTTAAAAGAAATCAAGGACTGGAAGGTTAAATACCAAAGGGTTTTTAATTTTTAGTTGCTTCTGTAAAAATAAAAACACACAGACAAATCTATGACCTCAAATGATGTATAATGTAAAAGGGAGAAAGTTAAGTGTATAACAGAGAAACCAAACAATGCTGAGTGATTAGAGCAAACACCACCACTGCGGAGAGCACACCAGCATCCGTGATGCGGAGAGCAAAGCCACCTGGGAGCTTTCCAACCTACAACCAAAGAAACCCTGACAAACACAAGTCCAGGGCTGACTGTTCTACAGACAAACAGACAAAAAACCCTGACCTAGACTTCTCAAAGAGGCTGAGGCCAAGAGAGACTGAGAACTGTTTCCAAGTAAAGACATGGAAGACTCACGACAACTAAACTCAGTGTGTGTAATCCCTGACTAAATCATCTGGCAGAAAAAGATCACCACACAGGGCATGACTGGGGCAGAGAGAAATACACCGAATACATTAAAATACAGTTGTTGATGTTAAACTTTCCGGAGTTTGTGAGTTAAGTGTAGCATAGGCAATTTTGTTTGTAAGGCACACATGCTCAACACTAGCTATAATGGGGCCTTATGTACGCACAGCCATAAACCGCCTGTTTTAGTGACAGGCGTGTATGACAGTGAACTCCTAAGATCTTCATACCTGGTGGTGTCACTATCTTGCTGGAATAACCACACTACTCCATGACATTCACAACAAAACCGCCTAATGGCACACTTCTCAGTGTCATTCCCAAGATTAAGTGACTTAAGGCTCTAGTGTAGGCTCAAGCTGTTCAGAAAATGGTGTGTGTGCGTGAGGAAGGAGCAAAGACAGATGTGACAGATGCTAGAGCAGAGAATCCCTCCTCCCTCCCTCTTTTCCCTTCCTCCTCTCATGAAAGTGTGAAGTTGCAAACCAATTCATATGAAAAACCGAATAAAATAAAAATTTAATCATCTTCCAAGTTAGAAAGTCCTTTCTTAAATAAGTTTTCGTAGAATGTCAACTCTTTCAGAGTTAAGGATGGCTTCACAGTCCTGAGTGCTTCTGTGAAGTGTTCCTGCTTCACTGTGGTTGCTTCCAGTCCATTTTCTTGCAGAGCAAACAAGGCAGCCTGAAGGACACAAGCAGTAGGCAATAGTTAATTTGCTTCACATTAAAACTAACAGTAACTGTCAAACACTGCAATCTGGTGGCAAATCCTTGGTGTCACATCAAAAAAGTTCAATGCCATCAAAAAACACTAAAAGTTAAAGTGACTAAAAATTCACCATAGACCAGTTACCTGCACATTAAAAAATCCAGCCTTATGGAGAGATGGCTCAGCAGTTAAGAGCACTGACTGCTCTTCCAAAGGTCCTGAGTTCAAATCCCAGCAACCACATGGTGGCTTACAACTACAACCATTCGCAGTGAGATCTGACGCCCTCTTCAGGAGTGTCGGAAGACAGCTACAATGTACTCAAATATAATAAATAAACAAATCTTAAAAAAAAAAAGAAATCCAGCCTTAAATAGGCAAACTGCAGAATAACAGACACCCTGAATCCACATACAGTCTAAGATGAGTGGAATCCTGCAGCACTGCTCATAAAAGAAAAGATGGCACATTTTACAAGCTGGCAGTTCTCCTCGTAGCCACGAACACTCTTAGCACAGACAAACCACTCATGGCTGAGTGTAGAAACTCAGAGCTCAAAAGCTGCATCGCTCGTCTCCAGTGTGGCAGCAAGCAGAGTGGTCACCTTAGGTGGGCAGCAGGGCAGAGGGTAGAAAAGGCCGAGGGAAGATTCTGGAATACTAACAATCTCTTCCTGATGCAAGTGCTGGTTATAAAAGTATAGTCACTTTCCAGTCATTCAGTACTATATATTCTTAAGATCCGTGCATTCTCCTCAATTTTATATTTAGAAAAGCTTACAGAAAAGGAAAACTATTCCAAGAGTCCAGCCTCCGAATAAAGCAGTGCACACTTACTTCTTTGCAGAGGTTTCTAAGATCAGCTCCAGAGAAAAAACAGGTTTCTGCTGCTAGGTTTTCTAGTGAAACATCAGGCCCTATTGGCATGTTGTTTGTACAGACTTTTAAAATAGAAAGCCTGCCCTAGAAGAAAATAAAAAAACAAACAAAATATTTACAATATTATAACATTTATGTTCAACACTGATACAGTAAACATTTTAAGTTCAAATTTTCTTATCACATTGCCAAGTATGTGTGTGATGTATGTGCCGTGTACATGTTGTGTGGGTGTGTGGAGGGGTGAGGTATGTGTATATGATGTGTGTGTGTGTGTTTTATGTATGATGTGTATATTTGTATGGGGTGTGGGGTGTATATTTGTGCGTACAGTGTGTGTGTGTTGTATGTTCATATTCAAACAATATCACTCTTGCTTCTGAGAGACTGAGTCATCAATGATCTACACAGCAATGGTAGAAACACTATCATGAAAAACAAATATTTTCTTAATTAACTTTTGAAGCTGTCAGTCATAACCATTTCTCCTTATGAGAGAAGATGACTCTCTTTTGGGAACAAAAGTGCTATCAGAATAGGTTTAGAAACAAACGCATGATTTATCAGCATTTAGAAGTATCAGATATTTACTTAAAAAATAACTCTTTAAAACTTGATTAAAGCCCAAGGAGCCCTTCACCATGACAGTCATTCTGGGTGTTTAAGAGCAAAACATTTCCTGACTGGACATGCTGCAGTCCCCACAGACCCAGACCACTGCCAAAGCCCTTTCGGCGACTCAAACGCCTTAGGAGTCTTCCATCCCAGATACAGTGACACCCAGCACCCTCAGCACTGCTGGGAGTCACTTCCAGGCACAGTTCCCTGAAGGCAGAGCCAGGGAACCAGCACAGGCAAATACAGGACTTTAGGAAGAGCCACCAAGCAAAGAACTGGATACCAGCATTGCATGGTGAGGGCAGGACACACCATGCACCGCTACCCAGCCTGGAATTTATCCAGACAAGTTACAAGGCAGATGTGATGCACTGCTTACCTCTCGGTCAGGAGGGGGGACATAGACGATCTTATCTAATCTTCCAGGTCGTAACAAAGCATCATCTAACACATCGGGTCTATTTGTTGCCACAACAATCATGACACTCCGATTAAAAATTTCTTGACACTCTGAGGGAAAGCATATAACACAAAGTAACATCGACAAACTGTGACTTATTAAAATCCTTCAAGTTAAGTTGCATATGAGAAAGTACTGTGTTTGAAAGGGATAACCTTCTTTTGGAACCAGGATGCTTACATCCAATCCTGGCCACCTTCTTGGTTAAAACCATCTCACAACAACTCATTAATCAAAGAGCTACCTTGTGTGTCTGAAAGGAAAGACAAGTCCTGACAAGCGTTTCTCCATGTGAGAACTGATGAGAAGCCAGATGGAAGAACAGCTGGCCAGTTCCCAAATCCACCCAAGCACTCAATGAACAGCAACCACAGAGAAGCTGCTTGCAAGGGCAGAATGTGTGACTAATGGGGAACAGGTACGTTCTGGAAAGTCTAGCTTTCAAAACCCCCCAAAGTGGAAATTTACTTTTTATTCTTCTTTCCAGAGGCAGAAATGATGACAATCAAGCTGAACTGCAGTTATGCAAACCCTGGATGAGAAGCAGCATTTGTTTCTGTTTGAGGTAGGGTCTCATGTACCCCAGGCTACCCCAAAACTCTTTACCCAACCAAACAAAACTGACCTTAAAAGCTGTGCTTGCTCTTCCCGAGTACTGGGTTTACCAGTGCATACCAACACATCTGGCTTATGTGGTGCTGCGGACAGAACCCAGGGTTTGGGCCTGCCAGGCAGTCACTCTGCCACTGGGCTACAAACACTCCCCAGTCCCAAAGAAGAAACATTTAAAAGACAAGGTGAGGCCTAAAATCAAAACCACTCAGAGTTGAACAGTCCAAGCAGTTCTCCAGTGTTTACCCTCAACGCACCAGGTTTCCTGGCATGCTAATGGGCTAATGTGAAGTATCATGAGATCACGTTATCATGGGTCCCTTCTAACTATAGCGGTTGAAGTGCTCCTTCTGTGAATGACTTTTAAAATGTGAAATAAACAATATGATTATACTAAAAGAAGTCAGAAATGACCTGCTCAGGACAAGAAGCCACTATTTCTGAACAAGAAGTTTACCCCAAAAGTTACTTAAGCGCTAATTTGTTTTGTAATGTTTCACACACACATATTGAAGAAGGGGTAAGTCCTTCTTCAGGATATACACATGAGAATAATTTCCCTTCTCCACTAAATAAAAAATATTTCTCATTCTTAGAAAAATTAAATTCACATACTAGATAATTGCAAAACTTTTCACTTTCTTCTGTCCAAGTCTCAACATTTATCTGCCCTGTAAAAGTCCCAAGAATTCAACTGCAATCATATAAATCCCTCTATAGGATGAAATCAGTCTGGGCAAAGCAGCCGTGCGAGAATGCTATTTAACTTCAGTGCATCCTAGCTGACAGCCAGCGGTGTCTCCAGCCCCTGGTATTACAGACAGTGGTGTCTCCAGCCCCTGGTATTACTACAGACAGCGGTGTCTCCAGCCCCTGGTATTACAGACAGTGGTGTCTCCAGCCCCTGGTATTACTACAGACAGCGGTGTCTCCAGCCCCTGGTATTACAGACAGTGGTGTCTCCAGCCCCTGGTATTACAGACAGCGGTGTCTCCAGCCCCTGGTACTACAGACAGTGGTGTCTCCAGCCCCTGGTATTACTACAGACAGCGGTGTCTCCAGCCCCTGGTATTACAGACAGCGGTGTCTCCAGCCCCTGGTATTACAGACAGCGGTGTCTCCAGCCCCTGGTATTACAGACAGCGGTGTCTCCAGCCCCTGGTATTACTACAGACAGCGGTGTCTCCAGCCCCTGGTATTACAGACAGTGGTGTCTCCAGCCCCTGGTATTACAGACAGCGGTGTCTCCAGCCCCTGGTACTACAGACAGCGGTGTCTCCAGCCCCTGGTACTACAGACAGCGGTGTCTCCAGCCCCTGGTACTACAGACAGCGGTGTCTCCAGCCCCTGGTATTACAGACAGTGGTGTCTCCAGCCCCTGGTATTACAGACAGTGGTGTCTCCAGCCCCTGGTATTACAGACAGCGGTGTCTCCAGCCCCTGGTACTACAGACAGCGGTGTCTCCAGCCCCTGGTACTACAGACAGCGGTGTCTCCAGCCCCTGGTATTACAGACAGCGGTGTCTCCAGCCCCTGGTATTACAGACAGCGGTGTCTCCAGCCCCTGGTACTACAGGCAGCGGTGTCTCCAGCCCCTGGTATTACAGACAGAGGGGTCTCCAGCCCCTGGTACTACAGACAGAGGGGTCTCCAGCCCCTGGTATTTACCCTGTTGGCTGGCTTCACTCCCTCTTCTCTCTACCGTCCTAACTCCCACACCATCGAGTTCATTCAGGAGAACTGAAAGAACTCGCTCTCGAGCATCACATCCCAAGGTGCCGACTGAGCGAGACCCCAAGACTGAGTCAATTTCATCCAAAAACACAAGCGCTGGAGTATTGGCTCTTGCTTGTCGGAATACCTTAGTGAGGGAAGAAAACATAACGTCACACGCCATCCCGGTGACCGCTTCCGCTTTCCTATTTGTAATCATCAAAACAGGAAAATGAAGAATCTAAGTGTTTATGAACTGGGGAATAAATAAGTAAAACAAGGACCAAAGAGAGACAGTTGTTAAAAAATTGTCTTCTCAAAAGATATTTAACATGGAATTTAAGGCAGGATTTCATTATGTAGCCCAGGCTAGTTGGGAACTAAGAGATCCACTTGTCCCTATCTCCTCAGTTCTAAAATTAAAGGTATATGCCACCAAATCTATCTGGTGACAATGTTTAACTTTAAAAACCAAGATAAAAGTGCTGAGGATGGCTCAGGGCCGAGAGTGCGCACTGCTCTCCAGAGGCCCTGGGTTCTCTTCCTAGTGCCCACACTGGGAGACTCGCACTCTTCTGCAACTCCAGCTCCGGGGGATCCAGCATCCTTTTCTGGGTCTACAAGAACACCTGCACACAAGTGCACAGAGCCTACCTAGACACACACACACACACACACACACACACACACACATACACACACACAGAGATAAAATTTCAGACCTCACCTCTACCTTACTCAAAATCAGAGAGAGGAAATTTACCAAACAGTAAATAACAGTATGTGGACCGGTTATGGGGAAGAGGGCTCTTATTTTAAACTTAAGCATGCATACCTTTCACAACAGGAAAAAAAAAACAACTTAAAAATAAACCAACCTGAGATAAGACTTTTTCTGAGTCTCCAACAAAAGGAGAGAAGAGATCAGCCCCGCACACGGACACGAAGGAGCAGTGGCAGTCTGTGGCCAGGGCTCTCACCAGCGTGGTTTTGGCACATCCTGGGGGACCATACAGGAGCAGGCCCTTAGGCTGTGTCAGACCCATCCTAGCAAACTCCTGAGGGAACGTCAGAGGCCACTGAACATACTGTAAATAGCAGAGGGAGATGTTACTGCACTAGCCACTCCAAATCCCCCCTCACCCGGCACTCCCACAGCCTCCTGGGCTCAAATAGTCTCCTGTCCCCAGGCCAGCCCAGGTCCACCCGGCTCACCCACACCCGAGCACTTTAGAGTCCATGCTACGCCTGACATTCTCCCAACATCTCTCTGCGGCTACTCTTTTTAAATTTTTAATTATCTTTTCCCTTCCGTGTCTGGTTGTTTTGTCTGCAGGTATGTACCTGCACCATGTCCATGCCTGGTCCCTGCAGAGGTCAGAAGTCATTGGATCCCCTAGAACTGGATGCTTATCCGCTGTCATATGTATTTGGGGAACTGAATCTGGTCGTCTGCAAGAACAAGTGCTCTTAACTGTTGAGCCATCTCTCCAGCCCCATGTGGCCTCTCTCTCCCTCCCTCCCTCCCTCCCTCTCCCTCTCTCTCTCTCTCTCTCCCTCCCTCCCTCTCTCTCTCTCCCTCTCTCTCTCTCCCTCCCTCCCTCTCTCTCTCTCTCTCTCTCCCTCCCTCTCTTGCTCTCTCTCTCTCTCTCTCTCTCTCTCTCTCTCTCTCTCTCTCTCTCTCTCTCTCTCTCGCTCTCTCTCTCTCTCTCACTAGCTCAAATGTACCTGCTTGGAGAAGTCTCCCCCAAGAACCCCGCAGAGTAGAGCCCCCTTCTCCGAGCCACAGCCTGCACTGCCTTCCGCCTTACTCAGGCCATTTTTATTCACAACTGTTCCTTTTCCAGGACGGCTTGGCCACCCTACTCTTGCTAAAATCAGCAGCATTGGTTCATGCCTAAAGCGGGCACTCAAGAAATGTAACTGAATGGTGAAGAAGCCCTGGCCACCTCTGAGCCAAATGGGTTTACCATCATTTTCCAGACTCAGGAGCTCAGGCCCAGATAAGTTAGCAGTGAACCTGTGCATTGCTCTTAGTGAGGCGGCAGAACCAACTCTGGCCTCAAGAAAGGAAGAAAAGAGTACAAGGGGGAGCTCTGTTCTGAAGGTGAGAGGTTTTTAAACTAACAACCAGGCAGGAACAGGCACTCCAAGAAGAGATGCTGCAAAAAGAGATGTGTGAAGCCATCGAATACGCTGCTCTGTTAGTGAGCAGAGGCAATGGAGATGACGTGAGGCAGACCAAAACAGAGAAACCGACCAACAGTCCAATCGGCAGCGCAGAAAATGTGGAGCGCGCTGGAAGGCTAGCCGATCACTCAGTGAGGATGTCAAGGACAGATTGGTCACTGAGACACAGACATTGCATTTTACAAAGTTCTAGTGCCGTACTGCTGACAGGGAACTGCTGGTTGACTGCACTCACTGAGATGGAATTCTAGGTAGACTTGGGGAGTTGATTAGCTGGACTCTATTTTTTGCTTGTTTCTTTCCTTTTGGTTCTTGAGATAGGGTCTCACCTCAGAGCCCTGACAGTCCAAGCTGGCCTCAAACTCAGAGAAATCCACCTGCCCCTGCCTCTCAAGTGCTGGGATTAAAGGTGTGTGTCCTACACCCGGCATTAGAAGGACCCTGCACATGACATGTTGACAGCTCTGTGGTCATCAGACAGGCAGCTAAGCAGTCCTGATGACATGAAGAAAAGTCTACCCAAGACTTCTCAAGGGACAGCTAAGACCAATCTTAGACCCTGTCAATCACCTCAGACTGCAGAAAGGGTACCTGGGCCGGGAGAGATGGCTCAGTGGTTAAGAGCACTTGTTGATCTTACAAAGGACCTAAGTTTTGCTCTCAGAACCTACATGGTATTTTACAACTGTCCATAACTCCAGTCTCAGTGTATCTGACATGCTCCTCTGACCTCCATGGGCAGCAAGCGGGCATGTGGTACCAATGTATACATGGGACCAAAACATTGGCATGCATAAAATAAAATAATTTTAAAGAAAGATAGATATCATTAAGTCTCTCAGAGCATCAACATTTCAGGGAAGGGAGAAGATGCCCAGAAAGGTAGGAAACTGCCAAAACCATGCTAATAGAAGACATCCAAAGAAGTGTAGCAGGTGTTTCTTAGGCATCAATACTGTGAAAGTTAAATAAGACAAGCCCATGGGAAAGGTTCCCTATAACTTCAAACTCCAGCACCATGGAGGAAAAACCATAGTACTTGCATATAACTACAATCTATCAGTTATAATACTTAATAATGTAAATACCTTGCACACAGTTGGCATACTGCATGGTCTAGGGAAAAATAACAAGAAAAAATGTTGAATCTGCTCAGTGCGAACGGTATTTTGGACAGCTGCATCCACAGATGCGGAACCATGGACCCACAGGCCAAATGTTCTTGTTTACTGCTCTCAAACTATGGCAGTGAGTGAACGGCTGACAGCCTGCAGGTCTCAAAGACTAAAGAATTCCAGCTTATCACAGGAATTCTGTTGTCCTGTGTTCTAGATCATAATGAACTCTTTAAAGCAAAAATCTTAAAAGATGAAGACAGGGAAACAAAAAACTAGTGTCTACAGAAGTCTAAATAAAGACCAGGAGTTTGGGTAAGAGGGCCCCTGCAGTTTGATGACAGCATTTTCACTACAGACACAGAACGCCTCTCTGGGACTCTGCCGGAATAAGCTGATCAATAACTATTACCTGCTTTAACTTCAGCTTTACGTCTTCAAGTCCGCCTATCTGCTCCCAGCCGACGGGCTTGATGTCCATCAGTCCAATGGAACTTCGAAATGATGAGGGCTGAATCTTTTTAAAAGCTTCGAGAAAATCTGTTTCCTCAATTTTAGGACTGTCTTGGTTCTGAAGAAATATATCCCACAAAGAAAAATGGAGGCAAAATTAGGTAGGTCTTTTCTATAGTATACACAAATGCATAAGAAACTCTAAAAAAAACAAAAACAACAAAATAAAACAAACAAACAACAAAACCCCAACACTCTTTTGAACTTGGAAATCTAATTATCACTATTCTCAAGTTCAAGCATCCTCATCAACCATTCCCTCAAAGTGGACGCACTGAGCCCACTCATTCAGTTTTAAATTCTGACAGCTACAGCTGTTAGCAGATTGTCCACTAAGGAAGCCATAGCCAGGAAGAAACACTCACTACTCAACACTGTGTTGATCACATTTCTTCAGTTCAGAGTGAAAAAGGAAAAATAACAGGATTAGAGAGTCATCGTTTGAGTTCTATAAAAGCTATTCTGAGTAAGAATCCTGACGAGGGGACATTTGTATGTTTCAGGGTGTCTCCTCGCACACTTCTTTATTAGTTGCAAACAAGAAAATAGCTGCACAGAGGAGAACCGGACCCTGCCCTGATGGCAGGTCAGATAGCATCCGATAAGCAGCCCACAGCCATCTTGTGCCTAGATACAGTAAAGACATAATCCTGACTAGGTACTGCTCCCAACGGGACATATACCTGGAATCTGATCATTCTATAAAATAACCAACCTGAGTCACTCATGTCAAAGTCACAAACCTCAGATCAAAAACACATATTCTCAAATGGCTCCTATAAAAGACATGCGTGTGCACACTCAAACACACACGGACTAAAGAACATGATAACGCTAACTTAGCAAATGTTAAAACTATGACTTTGGATAAAGGGGTTTGGTTGAAGTTCTCTCTAACTATTTTGCAACTTTCCAATAATATTTAAATGGTTTGAAAAATAAAAAGTTAAAAAATGCTTTTAAGTGAGCAAGTCTGCTTGTCTGTCCATCTCCAAATGTTCAGATCAGCAAGCCATGTCCTTGAGGCTCTTCTTCCCGTAACATCAGGTACTTACACTGCTTTATGACTTTTTTTTTTTCTATCAACTGAAACACAATTTTGGTTAGTTAAAAGGTCCTTATGTCCATTTCTAGTTCACCTGTTGAGTAATTTGCCTTCATATCAAACTCTAAGTATCAGTCGTCTACATTTTCAACTATTATCTATTTTAGGCCATTTATAAAAGACCATGAGAATGGATACTTATGGTAGACCAGTAGATACTTATGATAGAACAGTACTATCTAAAATGCTAGCAACTGTCACCTCTAATGTAGTGTTTTAGGCAAAGCTCACTTCCTTTATACCTTGTCACCCCACTTACTGTCAATTGCATGTTTAATGCGGAAACATTCTGACAGACTACTTAGTCATTGTTGTATGTTTGTTCTACTGTTGATGAAAAGACTTATGAGCACATTATCATAGATTTTTGTTTTGTTTCTTTGCTTTGCTGGCTTACAGTATTAGATCCTGGGTACCGGAACTCTAATTAATTTTTGGAGAATACCAACATTTGGAAATCTCACTTCCAAGACCAGTTGTGTGCTCGCCATTCCATTTAACTCTTATAACCTTGCAGGCACTAAATCCTTTCTCTTCTGCATTTATTAAACTATGTTTCTAACTCCTTAATCAGACTAATTCAGAAAAACTTTAATGGACTCCTTGTCTGCCCTGATACAGACAGAGCCCCTCACGTGCCTAGTGGGAGGGAAAAAGATGAGTCAGTACGTTCCCAGATGTCTGTCCCTTCTCCTTTCCACTCTCCCTGGGCTGTTTCTGAACTCAGCTATCACCTGTAGTGACTCGACTTAGGTAGGTCCCGCCTCAAGTAGGAGTGAGCTGACTGGTCCACCCAAGCCTGGAACTTCACAAAGCAGAAGGAACTCCCTTCTCTCTAGCTCTCTCACTCTTTCTCACAAGGGACCCACATTTCCACACCTTACACAGGGACTCATTAAAACACTAAGCAGTTTGATACCAAATCCATTAAGATGAGGACTCAGAAGTTCAAATAACTTCTTCCCACCTTCAGTACTAGAATGAAAATAATAGAAACGTTAGGAAAGATATAAATTATTTAGATAAAATAACTTAGGATACTATGAATGAAATGTCCCAAAAATCCTCAGCTGCTAAAAGTACTTGCTGAAGAGGTCTAGAGACCCAGGTTATCATATACAAAATGATTTGATTTTCAAAATAATAGTACTGCAAAATATTATATTTAAGATAGTCCTATATATTTTAAAAGTAATTACTAATTTAAGATTTGAAAATCAATGACAATCTTTAATAAATTCCAAGTACTCAACTTTTCTTGGATTAGAAAACTTCATTTCTCCCTTAGATGTTTATAATAATAATAAAAAAAATCAGTATCATGGCAATGAAGAAAACTTATAGACACTAGCTTATTCTAGAAATCGAAGTTAACTGTGGTGATGTTGATCATCATGAGTGACTAAAGTTCTAACTGTGGCATCATGGCTGTGGGATATTCTCAAGTCTCAGAAACACATACACAGATGTAAACTCAAACACACAAAGAAAGAAAGGTCAAAGGAAGCCCAGTAGAATGTTACAAGTGGACAATCCGGGAGAAAGCTATGAAAAGTTTTAGCACCATTTTTGCACCTTTCTGTGTAAGTCTGAGTGGCTGCTTAAAAACTTTAAATTCAAATCTGTCTGGTTATTCTGAGGGACACCGTCTCTCCTGGATGTTCCAGGCTCTAGCACTAGGGAGTTACTGTGGCAGTGAGGAAAATTCACCATGGAGACTTTCCTGGAAGACTCAGCCATGTATCCTCATCTTTAGTCATATATTTACATGGAGTTGAGATGTAAATATATTTATGAGATTATATTTGTATACATATGTTCACACACACACACAGAGAAACAGCTGTGGAGCCTAGCAGCAGCCTTGCCAAGAATTGACTTACCACCCTTTTTAATAACCCACATTCACCTGTCATATTAATCTGAAAGACTGCCAGAGCTGATGACAGGTGAACACCTCCTACCTTCTCATTCTTGAGAAGGGCACACATGGCAGCCTCCCGACAGAGTGCTGTCAGGTCAGCACCCACATAGCCAACTGTCATTTCTGCCAGGAGACCTAAATCGATCTGACTGGAGACGGGCATCTGTGAAGTAATCACTCGAAGAATTGCCTCTCTTTGTTTAAGGGTGGGAGTCCCAATGACAACCTATAGGCAAAGCAGAAACAGAGAAATCAGAAGTAGACAACTTAAAATCTTTCTTTAAAAGCATCCTCACTAACACGCAGTCACTCAGCAAACCTTTCTGGAACTTGTATCATGAACTTCTAAGCTCACCTTAGATTATGAATACAAGAAAATGCTAATTGTCCATGGGAACAGCAATGGCTAGAGATTTCCACAATGAAAACTCTATATGTCACGGAAGGAGTCTTCGTTGTTTTTTGACAACACACCAAGTTCTGGCAGTCTGGGATCTGATAACAGACTAGATAATCTAGGTCCTTGTTCTTTGGAAGCAGGGACCTTTAATAGATGGTTCGAGGAAGAAATCCACTCAGGTCCTTGAAAGACTTAAGAGAATCCTACCACAAAATTTAAATATTATTTAATGACTAATAATTCCTTAGAAATTAAAAAAAAAATCATTTGAGTACCAAAGCTCCTCTAAGAAAGCCAGCCCTGACAACTTAGGAAGTCAACTGTGGGACAGGAAGCTGCTATCCTAACATTTGAGTACATTTAGGGGCTTATGCCTGTTTTTATTTACCTTTCCTGCCTTCTCTTACTGTGACTAAATTCTCATCCCAAAAGCTATTTCGGTTTAATATGCTTGCAACAGGCTTAGTTACTTCAACAAAGCAAATGACCATCCTGCTTCCCAGAACGATTTGAACCCAGGTTCTGGCTTGCAAGTCACAAGTGATCTACAAATCCTGCCTAACCCAGCTGTCCAAACAGGCGAGCTTTCAGGAACTTTACCTCTCTGTCAAACCTCCCAGGCCTGCGAAGCGCTGGGTCTAACTCGTCTGGCCGGTTGGTGGCTCCCACGACCACAACCTCTCGGTCACTGTGGATGCCATCCAGCAGCGTCAACACCTGGGCTACCACGCGGCTCTCGGGAGCTCGCTGGGGGCCGCCTCTCCGGGGACACAGGGCGTCCACCTCGTCCAGGAAGAGGAGGCTGGGCCCGCGGCTGGCCAGCTCCTGGGCACGCTGGAAGATGCGCCGCACGTTCTCCTCCGTCTCCCCGGGCCGGGAGCCCTGCAGCGCCGGGGCGCTCACCGCCAGCAGCTCCGCGCCGGTCTCGCGCGCCACGGCCCGCACTAACTGGGTCTTGCCCACTCCCGGGGGGCCCGCCAGGAGCACCCCGCGGGGCACCGCCAGCCCTAGCGCAGCTAAGGCGAGCGGATAGCGCAGCGGCAGGCGGAGTAGCTCCCTCAGGGACTCAGCCGTCTCCGACAGGCCCCCAAGAGTCACCTCGCCGGGAGGCTCGACCTGTGGCGGAGGCTTGTCACTGAGCGTGATGCGGGTATGCGGTGTGACCCACCCGCCGGGCTCTGGGTCCGGTGTCCCGCCCATCACGTGCAGAGCTGCTACAGGGCCGGGGACGCCCGGCGGGGTGGCCACCACGTGTCCCCGCGACACCGGCCGGTTGCGCAGCAGCTCTTGCGCTACCTCCAGCACCTCGGAGGAACTCGGGACTCCCGCCTGCGGTCGCAGCACCGGCCACACCTCTAGGCGCCGCAGGGACGGACAGGGCACCGGTTGCAAGCAGTCCATACCGATCCTCCCCGTGGCCGCCGCGGTCCCGGGGCTCGCGCACTGCTGATCCAGCTGCACAAAGCCGTCCGCCCCGTCGCGCCGCGGCCAGGCCGTACAGAGGCAGCAGCCGCCGGCGGGCAAAGAGATCCTCAGCGGCGAGCCCAGGCGCGCGCCCAAGCTGCGGAAAGCGGCCGGCCCCAGGCGGCAGCGCTGGGTACCCCGGTCCCGGGGATCGACCGGCAGCAGCTTCAAAAGTTGT
This sequence comes from Tokudaia tokunoshimensis, assembly GCA_036184795.1. Taxonomy (NCBI): domain Eukaryota; kingdom Metazoa; phylum Chordata; class Mammalia; order Rodentia; family Muridae; genus Tokudaia; species Tokudaia tokunoshimensis. The sequence goes on along the minus strand of BTHU01000004.1, from coordinate 97,248,314 downwards.
GCATTGGGGTAGGGCCCAAAGTCAGGAGCCATAATTGGGAGAACCACGCCAGGGAAAGCCTGGCAGCAATCGACTCGGGTGCCGGATGCAGGCGGCACGCATGCGCCATGAAGGAAGAAGCCACTGATTGACGGGCGAAAGGACTTCTGGGAAAGTGAGAAAAAGCTGGGTCTCGGTAAACTTCTGTCGACCCGGTTGTCGATCCAAGAGACACAAGGAAGAGGTCTCCGCTGGCATCCGACAGACTTCAAACGGCTGCTCCGTTAGACTATAAGAGCTTTCATTTTGTGAAAATATTTCTTGAGAAAAAAAAAACACAAGCTGCTGACAAGGTGTAACCTGTTTACAGGTATAAACAAGGTGTAAATAAGATACCCGCCAACTTAATCATGATGCTCGCACCTTATGAAATATATTTTATTCTCGTTCCAAAAAGCTTTGAGCGTCTAGATATGGGAAAGAAGACGTAAGAAGACATAATAACCATCTTCAATATGTAAAGGGATATACGTGAAAGCTAGTGTACTTGTGAATAGCTATGGTATAGAACTGACCAGGAAACAGAAATTTAATGGCATGATCTTAAGAGGTTTTTTTTTTTCTGCATATTTTGACCATGGTCGCTTGAAAGGTGCATCTGATAGTCATAACCAACACCAACTGAGGCAAGTACATATGAGGAGGCAATTTGAGCTAACTTAGCCTTACAGATTTCAGCACTGATTTAAAACAGAGGTAGAGGATAAGCTAGTATAGATATGGCGTGGAGAAAAGTACATGTTTATTTGTGTTGCACTTAGAGGCTGACTCCATTCAGGGCCAGGCTATAAACGTCTCTGCCCTCAGCCAATACACAACTTCCCCACTAAAACAGCCACTCCCCTCCTTGTGTCAAGAAGGGATTCTGTTCGTGGGCCGTCGACTCTCGTCCACTCATTCTCAGTAGAACTATAGATTATCTTTCCCAGGCAGCCTTAACCCATCCTGCTCCTCTGAGTCACACCATTTTCAATGTATTGTTTTGTCATCCGAACATCTGAATTCATCATACCTACAACGACATAATCTTGTAGGAAACCATTCTAAGCTGGCTGTGGTGACTTGTACCTGTATCCCAACATTTGGGGGCCTACATAAGGATTATCACAATTTCCAGCTCAACCTGTGCTACTTAGTGAGGTCTAGGCAAGCCTACACTAAAGAATGGAGAAACGTCTCAAAAAGAAAAAGAAAGCCTTGAAAAGAAAAACATCATAACAACAGTTCCATCGTCCTTTTGTTGGTTTACAGGACTCCAAATTTGGCAATTTTATAGGCACTATTTAAAGCATCAAACGCATGCACCACTAGAGGGAGTCCAGAACCAACAAATGAAGGCCCCGGGCCCTTGGCCGACCAGATATTTACAACTGAGGTTTCTACTAGATTTTCCTCAGGGTTCACACTGAATTGTATGAAACTATTTGAAGCCTCTACGTATTCTTATTATATTGTCAAGCAATTCTAATGAAATACCACAAACTATTCAGGTTATAATAAGCAACAGCAAATTACTTTTTTCTGTTAAAAAATGTATGTGATTGTGTGTGTGTGTGTGTGTGTGTGTGTGTGTGTGTGTGTGCACTCGAGTGCACAGGAGTCCATGGAGTCCAGAAGCATTGGATTTCTTGGAGCTATAGTTATAGATGTCTGTAAAACACTCCGTGTAGGTGTTGGGAACTAAACTTGGTTCCTCTGCAAAACAGTAGTATGTACTCTTAACCCTGACTCTTATCTCTCTAGCCCCTTTAAAGATTCTATATATCTCACTTTATGTATATGAGTGCTTTACCTTCACATATGTAACTGCATGACTTGCATTCAGATCTTTACTTCTTACAGTTTTGGAAGCTTAGAAACCAAAGAGGTAGATGCTGGCTGACTCTGGACAAGTGAGGGCCTACTTCCTACTTCATGTGCCTCTGCACTCTATCCTTAGTGGGAGGAAGCATCTAACTCTCGCAGGTCTACTTTATAATGATGTTGTCATGACTGTTCTTTATTGTCACTTCTGAGAAGAAGGGCCATTAGGAGCTCAGAGTTGAATGTGCTATTGTGGAAACTTAGAAGATAATGCCGAGAGAAACACAAACAGAGACCAGGCTTGTGGCATGTCACAAGAAAGACAAGACTTTTCCTCCAAAAATCTAGAAACACATATGTGTGCCACAATTTATGATGTACGTAGTGCTGGGAACTAGAACCTAGATCTGCTCGACGTATACTAGGCATGCACTCTGCCAATTGAGCTGCATTTCTATCTCTGGCTTAAACCCTTCAAGGACAGAAAATGGGGATTATTATTATTATTTATTTTTTTTGGTTTTTTGAGGCAGGGTTGCTCTGTGTAGCCCTGGCTATCCTGGAACTCACTCTGTAGACCAGGCTAGCCTCAAACTCAGAAATCCGCCTGCCTCTGCCTCCCAAGCGCTGGGATTAAAGGCTTGCGCCACCACCGCCCAGCGGGATTATTCTTAAGAAAAAAAAAACCACTATTAAATGAATGAATAAATGAGTGAGTAGTAACCCACTGAACTGGAAATGGGGATTTCATTGAGGCAAGAGCTCGGTTCTGTTGCATTTGTCATTCTGTGCTAGGCAATGTGCTAGGGAGTGAGACAGGATGACAACGAGGGCACATGAGAGGGCAGAGAATCGGTACCCACACCACTAACAAACCTCTTACTCCTGCCCATTCACATAAAAACTCTTGACACACACCTAAGTTCTTAAAGAGAGATTCCCTTGAGTCTTTACTCCAATGTTTTCTTGCACCGACGTCCTGGGGCACCACCCACACATTTATACATTCTGTTGGCATCATTGGCCAGTTATGAAAATGAGCTTCGATTGTCTTTCCATAGTTTAGTCTCTCTTTTTAATAACTTGTAATGATCTGCTGCTTCTATTCCAACACTGAGTAAAATGCTAGGTGTTCAATAATTAGATCTCTTTTGTTCTTCAGTTACTAGAGAATTCAATTAGGTTTGTTTGAATTTAGGAGAATGAGTTTGATGATTTTCAGGAAATCTGGTTTGGGTATTATACATAGGTATATCAAATGACTCCTGTATTTTTGCATGTTTAACTTGCCTAGTGGTTGACAATATTATATGAGGTCTGATCCTTCAGGTTGAGCAGAAACAACACCAGTCTAGAGATAGGGAGGTGACTGTCTAAAAATGGCTTGTTTATAGTGACTTATAGATTTCTGTTTCATTAAAAGTTTCTCTGATTTTCTACAACACATCCACATAGGAAATACAGTCCTTAGGTTCTACTTTCTAAGATAATAATACCAAGCAGAGAAGAGAGAGATGGTTCTTTGCTGAACTGTTAAGTTTTACGGACCAACAAGACTTCTCTGGATAGTGTAGGCCTTGAGAGGGAAGAGAGAAAAAGCAGGCTCGTGACCATTTGGCCTTAAAATGGGAGTGGTTCTGTGGGAAGAAGCTGATGTGCTGGCTTTTAAAGTAACAAAACTGAGGGCAGAGGGAGGAAGACCCAGGTTCTTAGTCATCTGAAGCTGAGCAGATAAGAGACTTTCTACGGCATAACCACAGTGTTCTTATTATCCTCACTGCTGAATGTCCCCATTTGTCCATTGTATTGAAGGTCACAGTTTCCCTCCCACACCCAGGACTGTGCAGGAGTGGCCCTGAATGCCTGGGCATTTTGCAAGATTTTCTTGGCCCACTTCTTCCTATGCTGTTACTCCCAGACCTTCACATCTTTGGAATTCAAGTACACACAGTATGTTTTAGAAGCATGAAATAGTGCTTGACCTGTTCAGAACCATTGGCTTGGAATCTTGTGGGCAAATGTGCTCTCTCAGGGAAGAATTCACTCATGCCCACCCCTCTTCTCCTCAGTGCTCAATCTGAACCACGTCTAGCGGATAGCACTTGACTTCATTCTTGAAGGAGTTGCTCTTGAGAATTCATTTAACCTCTTCTAGATATAATTCTTATAATCTACAAAATTATTTGACCATTAAGTGATATACTATTGCTTATACCCACCTTATAAGAACACTCTCAGACAATTTATCGAAATTTCTTTTGAAAAATTGAACCCTTACTGGTATATAATATGAAGCTCTTCTCAACAGAGACAGTTATGCACAGTGTTTATAGTACAGTGTATGTGCTACCCCATTTAATCCTCTCAGTAAGTTTGGGCGGTTGGAAATACTGTTTCTATTTTACAGATGAGGGAACTGAGGCACAGAAAGGTTAAGTAACTTTCCTAAAATTCACAGAGCTAGTGAGTTTCAGAGCAAGAATACCAAACCAAGTGAATTGGCTGAGTCCAAAGTTCTTTCTCAGAACCATCCCACTGTACCATATGTATTACAACCTAAGCTGGGTGTGCATACAAGATCTTCCAATAAAGAATTTGTGACCAGAAAGCCTTAAAACTCTACACCTAACTTTGAGATAAAACTAACACCTATCTAGTAGGTTTATTTATTTAGCAATAGTTTCTTGACCTGTGTTTATCATGGTCTGGGACTATAATAACATTAGGATAATTTAATTTACATTATATACTTCTGTTGGGTAACAATTGCATCTACATTGAAACATTCCCTCCTGGAAGGGGAAAGGCCAATAAGTATAATTTAAAAAACATAGACACCCCTGAAAGAAGAATCACAAGGCTCTTCCCCAAGGTTTTATGAGCAATAAACGATTACTGGGGTGAGAAGACCATGTGGTTGGCCAAGTTGTCTGTAAGTCATGTAGGGCTCTCCAAGGATGCAGATTTTTTAGGAGTCACCACCCATGCTGAGATGGGCTTTTTATGAGGCGGTATCTTTGAGTCATTCATGTCCTATAAGTAACCCATCATCCATGTTCTTGTAAACAAATAAATAAACAACAACAACAACAACACCCCTCCCCCCAATAAACTCCATAGTTCATTATACCAGACTAGGTTGAAACCATTTCTTAGGTCTGCTTTAAGTGTCCTACCTAGGGCAAGTAGGCATTTGTCCACTTCTCTTCAAGAAAATTCACCAACATGATTAGTAAACAAAGACTGACAGAATCAAAGTTGAGCTGGGGAGGAATGGTTGTGTGGCCCTGTGGTAAGTGCCTCAGTGTGGAGCTGACATGGTCCACGTGAGGGCAAATGCATAGGGTGATCCTGATGTGCCTACCTATCCATGTGGTCTGGGACAGCAAGCCTCCTTGGTGTGCTGGGGTTTGCATGCTCTTGGGAACAAGTGACAGGCTATGTAGCTGATGCCAAACCATTTGAGAGTACAGTGTCCTTACAGGGACTGATGGAAAGACAAGGGTGCTGGTCCAGAGGGTGTCACAACTAGGGAGTCAATTCCACAGCAGGACAGAGGACAGTCCTGTCCCCTGCTTGAACCTGAGCCCAGCTGGGCAGTGCAAGGCTACCCCACTAAGATTCACATGGGTGGGGAGATGTGCAATGGCCCCATAATAACAGCACCCCAGGATCAGGAAGCAAGATATCTCATGGAAAACAACTGGAACTTGATTATAGTTGGCTAAATGGGGTAGTGCAGTCCTTATATGTTGCTCTACACAACATTACTTTCTGACAAAACAATTGGTAGAAATGTGAACATATTTTTATGCTGTATTGGACCTTGTCCACGTTTCATGTTCTCATCCCCTTAGCTGTTTGAGTACAACTAGCATGTACTTGGAATGGATGATGGTGGGCCTTAAGTCATCCTACCCAACCTTTCTAAGAAAAGATTTCACAGAGACCCCACAAACCATCAAGACTATTGTCTTGCTGTTGGTTGCAAAATAGAACTACATGGATACATCACTGCTGCTGAAGATACTATGTTTCGTGTGGAAGACCAGCTCTGACAGTGTGACCAGAGATCCAAGGAAAGGGTGTAAGGTTCGCAATGATGTAAAGCAGGCGTGCATTCATACACACGTAGTGGGTGAAGCAAGTTCAACAACTTTATTTTTCCTCTTAGCCTTTTTTATACCACTTAAAATGTTCTATGTAAGAAAAAGATTACCTAATAGCCACACGTTACATATTCTCCAAAAACAATCACAAGAACATATTCTCCAAAAACAGATTAAAATCATTTCACAAAAGGAAACTGTAACAGGATTATTGATTATATATCCTTTACTTGAAACTTATACCTGACTAAACATTCCCCATTTTTTTTTCCCACACATTCATCGTAACCCCAAAGTGATAATTCTTTTGTCGTTGATTTTAAAAGCTTAAGCAAGCCACATCTACAGTAGTAAGTTCTTCCCTACTGATGACAATCGTATTTATCAAGAATCAGCTCATCTATCTTATGTCTTATTTTTGAAGTCTTGTTCAGCAAAACTGGCTAACCATCTATTCTCTATTTTTATGTTCATAATAGAATGATTTACTCTTTGTTCATAACCCTGTCTTTTCATGGTACACACTAAAACCTGTGGTCACATCCCTAGATCACAAGATCTAGGAACTCAGACCCAACCTAGAATAAAATGTTTTCTTTGATCATTAACTTGTCCCAAGCCTATTTTTCTCTTCCAAGTACAATTACGTGCATTTAATGCATGAGAGTGCACTGTACTCCTTTTCTGACCTATGCAGCCCTCACTATTCTACAAGGGAGGGGCACACTGTTCTCTTAATTCTAACTTTATTATATCTTTCTGGCAAAACAACTTAAGCCATTTCCTTAAACTTTCTATCAACTACCTAACTTCCTGAAACTATTTAAATCAAGTCAGGAATTCTGTAACATCATTAAATCATCTAAACAGTATTATCTCATGAAAGTTCATCTTCATATTGATCTTCAGGAAAATTGCCCAATAGAGTGGGCTATCAATCGTAGCAGGCTATAGGCAGTGAGGGTCTCTCCACACCCAATTGCATCATGCTAGATATATGAGGACTACTGCATTGACAAACATGAAAAGGCACAGCACTAGCAAGAAGCAATCCACAGATGCAGGCCCTGAGGCTGTGCCTCTCCAGGGTATATCCATCATAGCTGTACAAAGCAGTGAACCATCTCCAGGAAGTTTACCCATCCACCACAGTCTTTCCTGCATGGTGTCTGCCAGTTCTGACTACAGGACATGGAAACTCAGACTGGGACACAACTAGAAGCTTCTTTTCTACTTTATGACTTTCTTTTTTTTTTTTTTTTTTTTTTTTTTTTTTGGTTTTTTCGAGACAGGGTTTCTCTGTGTAGCCCTGGCTGTCCTGGAACTCACTCTGTAGACCAGGCTGGCCTCAAACTCAGAAATCCGCCTGCCTCTGCCTCCCAAGTGCTGGGATTAAAGGCGTGCGCCACCACCGCCCGGCTTACTTTATGACTTTCATAGTGCCAGAAGATATGAGGGGAGAATTGTCACCAAAAGTTCTGCTCAGCTGTGAATACCACAGGTGGTACCACCGTGCCTGCTGATGTAATATTGGCACAGCTATTCCAAGGGTTACTAACTGCTTTTGGTTTGGGTATAAAGCTAGTTCCATGGGCAGGAACTCATACATGACACTATAGCCAAAGCAAAAGCCATAGCTGAAGGTCATAGTCCTCGAAGGAAGGCCAGTGCTATTGTCTTGTTAAATATATGCAATGTTCCTGTTCAATTGCCTTCTAAACATTTGTTTTTATAATCTCATACATTACACTACTGCTGTTGGACTCATTAAGAGTGGAGAGTGACTTCTTTTTGCAATGGGTTGTGAACCACAAAGACTGGTAATCGGCCTTGTTCTTGGGGACAATTGACTGCTGCTATAGCAGTGGCCCACTGCTCAACCATAGATGGAAAAAAAATAAGCAGCCATTTGTATCACTTCCTCCAAGGCTCGGGGAAAATTGTGGAGGAGTGAGTGGAAAGGATGGAAAAACAAGAGGGAGGGGTGATGTATTGTGTAACTATTTCCTAGAAATCAAAACATTTCCTCCTAAAGGGAGGAGCAGGACTCATATGTCTCTGGAAGTAAATAAAACATGCAGTCTTAGGAAAGAAAGGAAAATTAGAATGCTTGAACTTTCTAAGGACATGAGACTCTCAAAAGCCTCATGAGTTGTTATCCATGCTGGATGGGCTTTTGAGTATGTAGCGACCACTGAGTGATCCTATAAGAGCCATGCTACCTGCACAACTGTACTAGTGTAAGTAACACAATCAACTCACTAGTTCACTGTCCCAGACTTTGATGGAACCTTTGGTCTGTCTAACTACAGTGACTAGATATTTGTTCATTTCCTTAGACAAAATCACATGTCTCCATATTAGCCAGACACTTTTTAAGTATCCAATGTTAATTAACTTAATTTAATAATAATGCTATAACTTCATTTCTGCTTCTCTGATAAAATACCACCACAAAAAAAAGCAACTTGGGGGAGGAAGACTATATTTAACTAATAATTCCAGCTTACAGTCCATCATAGCAGGGGAGTCAAAGTAACAGGAACTTAACTGGTTGTATCACACCCTCAATCAAATGCAGAGAGAAATGAGTGCATGCATGCTTGATGCTCAGCGAGCTTTCTCTATTCTTTGACAATCCATTTCCCAAAACCATGGTACTGTCACTTTCAGAGTGGATCTCCTAACATCAACTGAGATAACCAAGACAACCACCCTCAGACATGCACAGACCAACCTTGTCTGGACAATCTCTAATTGACTCTCTTCCCCAGTGATTTTAAGTTGTGTGTAGTTGTAGCAAGCTAATAATGTATCTGATTCGTATTTCCTAATGCCCAGCTACAGATTATGTTCTATGCCCCTTAAGGGTACTTTAAATATTTCTGAGCTATAGAATACTGATTTGCTCTCTGAGGAGAAACAAACAAAACTCAAAAAACAAGTGTTTCTTGGGACCAATAAGAGAAAATGCATTGGTATTCATGTCAAAAAGTAAAGCATTTGTTACTCATTAAAGGCCAGGTAAGATGTGCAAAATATACATGGAACTACCAAGGAACAGGAAGTGCATTCGGTGAGTGTGCAGAGACATTTTGGACAACAACATGGTGCCATGTTATTTGTCTGACAACATGCAGAAGAGCCCAACAACCACAGTTCTTAAGACACAGGGCGTGCTGTGCTCTTCTATGCTGAGTTCTGGCACTCTCAGCTTCTGTCCTATGCCTGACATGCCCAAATTCTAAAAGAAGTAGAAGTATTTCTTAAGTTTTATACAAGATTGAGCCTCTCTGGATTGCTGACACTCAAATGAGATAGTATATATGAGATTATTTTAAAACATCACACACACACACGAGAGAGAGGGAGGGAGGGAGGAAGGGAGAGGAGAGGAGAGGAGAGGAGAGGAGAGGAGAGGAGAGGAGAGGAGAGGAGAGGAGAGGAGAGAGAGAATTTTATATGTTGTCCTGCAAGGTGCAGTGATATGCATCAATAATCTAAGCCCTCAGGAGACTGATATAGGAGAATTATGAGTTCAGAGCTATCCTAGGCTATCTAGTAAGTTTTGTCTTAAAAAGAAAAAGGTGCCACAATGCAATGGAAGTGAACTTTCAGTGTAAGAACCAGATAAGGAAAGTGTTTTTCTTCCCCATTTCTGAACCTACTGCCAACATTGTTTTGTTTCTTAATATTCTGTCCTGCTAGTTCCTCTTTTCTTCATTTCGAGTCAGGGGCACTGAGGGACTAAATGACTCAGGCGAAATCATCCTGCTAGTAAACTAGTGTCTACCATAGCACTAAGGTAAAAACGTTCAGGCAGCAGGCAGAGGTTTTCCTCTTTATTCTAAACTAACTCCAATGTGATTTTTTGTTACTAATGATGACAAATACGGAATAGTAATAATAATAGTATAACTCATGCTATCAACTTTGTGCATGTGTGATCATCTAAGGAAATGAAGAATTCAGCAACATCTCTGCACAGCCTGCAACACAGCATAGCTATTAAGAAAAGTTTTCCTTTTTTTCTTGTGCTGGTCTCTGGTATAAGATAGCACTCAAGTTGTCATTTGCTAAAAAGCAGGTTGTGCATGAAATCAGCAAAATCAGTTTATGATGTCATAAAAAAAGGTAACTACTTCCTGGAAATGCCAACGCAATGCTTTCAAAAGCATCAAGATGGGATAGTGAAAGACTAGGACTCAAAAGATTCCATGAGATTAACTGGTTTGTGCAACTAGGCCTACGGAGGCTGTGTGTCTCATCCCAGGCTAAGTGCAGACACCTAGCAGTGGCCAGACTCAGTTGCCATGATTGGCATGTGGCCTGCTCTTCCTTTTCTCCAGAGTTCTCAGGCAGGCTGTCATGTATGCAGTGGGCATGAACAGTCTTATAACAGCAGTACCTGTCACTTGGGACTCAGATGCTTTATTTTATGATTTAAAGGGTAGATTTCATATCCTTAGTTAGCTTTACATAGATTTACACAGTTTTGGTGCCGTGGCTTAGATCTTGAGTCAGATAAGATACACATTGGTGCTATCCTCACACCCCCAGCTACAACTCAGGAGGAATCAAATTCTGCAAGAGGATCTTCTGTCCAACAACCAGATGAAAAGCTTCTTACGATCAAAGAAAGGATTGTTGAAGTTTCCAAGATCAAAGGAGAAAAGTGTAAAATTATAATTAAATGATTGGTTGAGTTATGTTTTATGATTTTAATATGTTACATACAAGCTAGCTTAAATTGAAGACAGAGCTAAGTTCTCATGTGCCACCTTAAGCAAGTCATTGTCCAGTCACTGTTTCCACGGCATGGTGTAGAGGGCTCTAAAAAGAGCAGGTCAGCTTTGCCTCCTTTCCAGGGAGAAGACTGCAGTACCGCAGCCCCAGCTCTCTGCATTCTAAAGCTCAGCCCCCTGAAGGCCCAGCACTGCCCGGTGGGTACCCAGTGGCTGAATGGCTGTTTGTAAATCCAAACCATGGTCCACCTGACTCTTATTTTCACAACCCTGCATTAAGCTTCCTACTCCTTCTATGAAGGATTCAAGCCTAGTGTGCACAGAGTTCTAAGGCCAGTTAGAAGTCATGCTGATTCCAGCAGAGAAGAAGAGGCAAGACTATAGGAGAAACGTGGGGTGGAGAAGAGTGGTGGGTAGCCTTCAGCTTTTGAATCAAATTACAGCCATAAGGACTGGGAAAGCAAATTCCCTTCTCCTTCCCCCAGCCCATAATAAAATTAACCCAGAGTAGCACAGAGCTGGGACGCCATGTAGAGAAAGGAAGCGTCACATGATCCCTGGCATGTGAAGGCCAGGGTTTGGAGCTCTCATGCTGAGTTTGAGGCCCTCCAGCCGCTGACCTGCTCCTTGCCCTCCAGGCCTTTACTCCCCTAAGCGTTTTGATGTAGTGGAACCTCCTGTGACCATCAAAGAAGCCACAGAGTAAGGAATGTTCTAGGCAGTTCCATTTAAAGATTTTGTTTTGTTTTTAAACATTCTTTAAAAAAAAAATTAAACAACCAGGCTTAAGTCGTAACCAGAAAGGAAGGGCAAAGAAAAGTCTTGAGTGTCTTTGAATAAAACAAGAGACTAAAAGTTGGAAATTGTTTGGGTTTCCCACTCCCACCACTCCAACAATTGAGGGGCTTCTCAGTCTTGATAGTTCCCTGCTATAGCGCTAAGCTAGTCCGGAAGCTAACCCCATGACGTCACAGAAGCCTTTGATAGGAAGATTGGCAGGCTTGAAATCGGCCCACCAAGGTGAGTTAATTGCTTCCCAGAAGAGGCAGCTTGTAGGATGTCATAGTCTGTCTCTTCTAAATCAGGTCTTCATAATAAAAAATACATAAAATAAAAACCTTGCCTCTCTCTTCCAATTCCAGCTTGCAACATTTCTGGATTAAGCCTTGCAATATGTAGTCCTCGTATTTTGTTCTGCCCTGATATTTTGGATAATAGTAAAAGCAGAAATCGAGGGTTCCTGAGCAAAAGTTTAAAACTAAGCTTACGAATTCTGCATAACTAGTCCTGCAGGCTCTCCTGGAGGCCCGGGTAAATGGCTACAGAGGCGTTTTACCACTTTCCTCCGAGGTGGAGAGAAGGAGAGGACTGCTCTCCTCTTTTGTGATTGTCCAAGATCAGGATGTTATGAGCTCCTGGTGAAAAGAAAGTCTTATTTTGGGGAACGATAATTCTGGAAAGCTGCTCGGCAGTGTTATCAGAGAGGCAAGAGTGGAACAGCTAGCTCAGAACGCCTGGCGAAGTGGGCAAAGGAGCCAGGCAGAAACGCTTTCCCACGCTAATCTCCTGTCCCCTCCAGAACAGCCTGTGGGCCAAGGGGAGCCAGGTGGCCGTGGGAGGTTTTCTCCCACAGCGATGCCTACAAAGGAGAATACCACTGACAACAAGGAAATGTCTGTGTCTTAAGAAAAGCAGCTTTTAAGGTTTTCTTTTTCTGATTATAAATGTAATAATGTCTCATGCAGAAAGTACACAAGATATTTAAAATCAGAGAACTACAGATTATTACTGTATTTCTAGCCGAAGACAGTCACTAGCTTTTGATATTAATGTTGTTCTGGGTAATTAGGAATCTCTTTGTAAACCTCCTTCTTAAAGGATGCACGTTCTGCCCCATAATGACATTTGTTTATTCTAAATCTTAACTTTATTCATCCATTTAAGAAAATTCCAGGAGCCAGTAATGTTCCTCAGCAGGTAAAGATATTTGCTGCCAGGTCTGATGACCTGAGTTCAAATCCCAGGACCTACATGGTGGGTTGTTCTCTGAGTTCCATCCGTTCATATATCCATGGAATTGCGTACTCACTCACACACAATAAATAACAAATGTTTAAATATAAAAATAAAAAAGAAACACTCACTAAGGAAAAATGTATTTGTTCATCGAAGAGTCAAAAATTTTGCCCTATGTCAAATGTGTTGCAACTCCCTGAACTATTATTCTCTAGAGGGTGATCAGTCAATCTCTTTCTTACTTTAGAGTATTTTCTTTTAAAGACCTAGGCCAGAAACAAAAATGAATGTCAACTTGAAGAAGCTTGCTGAAACAGAGTGGGAGAGAAGTTTGGGCTGCAAGGATGAAATAGGAGAGAAAACAGAGGAGCTCATATGCTGTGAAAAATGGCCGAGTATCTGGCTAACTCTGCAGGTAGAGTGGGAGACTCAAGGGCAGGAATTTGCCTGCCATATACTCTGAGATCAAGATACTATCTCCATCTTTTAGATTATATTTGACTTGTAAGAGGAGAAAGTGTTCAGTGTATTGGAATTCTGAAGGATTCCTGGAAACTAACATGAAAGAGGTAAGAAAGTCCCTTGGAAAAGACTGTCGTTTCTTCTTGTCTTCTTAGGGCTGCATCAGTTTGAAGCCTGGCTTAAGCTGGGATTAGTTTAAATGCTTAGAGATAGCTTCAGTTAACCTTCACGGACGCTTCTCTTTGCAGGGGTCTTCTGATGAAAGAATACTCCTCATTAGGAGATGCGGAGCAGTTAGAACATAGCCATGCAGAGTTGGTACAAATCCTATGTGGATTTGCAAGGTTGTAGTGCAGAGGTTGCCCACATGAGCTTTTGAAGCTTCATTTGAAGTCAAAGAGGGTAAGATATCAATGCTGGGCTTTCAGCATTGAACAACTGATTGGGCTGTGTCAGGCACTGTGCTTAGGGTATAGCGGAAGATAAAACAGGCTCCTGGTCCTGGAGGAGCCTAGGGCCTACAGAAAGAAAACTGGACTAGTCGTAGACTCCAGGGAAGAATGTCATGAGTTAGAAGAACATTGGGTATCAGGGAAAGAGGCCAATCCTATAGCATCCTAGGTGCAGAAAGGAGGGTTTCATTAGCTCCTCAAATTGATTAGGCAAGTAAGAAAGACAATATTAAGTAAAAAATAGGGTCCTGGGATATAGCTCAGAGGTCAAGTACTTGATTATCACATATGTAAGGCACTGATTTTTGATCCCCTACCATCACAGAAGTAGACAATAACAATGACGAAGAAGAAGATAATGAAAAAGGAGAAAAAGTGCAAAAGAGATGAAGAAAGGAGAGGAGAAAGAGGAAGAAGGGGGGAGGAGGAGGTGGTGCTTACTGGAGAGGAAAGATTGAGTTACACAGGGCTCACTAGATTCTCACAGAGAAGCCCACGCACTACTTGATACTTTACAAGGAGGGCCCTATCTTTCAGCCTCTAGATCTCATAGTCTTGGCCTGTTTAGGAGACTCCCTTCTTCCCTGCTCCATCTGCATCAAAGGAGAAGGTTGCTTTGTGAGTTCAAATGTTGGAGGAATCATTCTTGTCAATAGGTTTCATTTCTCCAGGGATGTGAATATTCTGATTTCACCCTTAGCTGGTGCCAGATTAATAGACTGTGATAGCATCTACTTGGCTTCCTTTTCGAACTTTGTGTTGGTGATCATACTGCTGATATATGCAACCTTTCATGTATATTTTTATTTATTGGATAACTCATTCATATGTCAAAATTCAAAGCTACGACAGAGGTTACGGTGAAAAATTCTCATCGTACCACCAAGCCAACTGGGGACAATGTAAGCTATTAGCATTCTATGTATCTTTGCCAAAAAAAAATGTTTTTAATGCATCGTAAATAATACCTTTTTTTAAAATTGAAAACAGATTTTTTTCCTACAACATATTTTGATTGTGGCTTTGCTTACACCAGAGCCTTCCAGACCCACCCCAACTTCCCATCCACCCAAATCCACACCCTTTCTCTCTCATCTGAACACAAGCAGGCATCTAAAAAATAATGATAAAATATGATAAAATAAAAAACAAACTGGAATCCGATGAAACAAACTACCAGGAGAAGAAAGTCACAATAAACACATATGGATACGGAAACACACATGTTTCGTACACACAGAAATCCTATAAATATACAACAGTGGAAACCATAGTACGTGTACATGCAAAGGAACCGTAAGGGATCAAAACAAAAGTACTGGCCAGACAAAGCATTATGAGACAAGGAATCTCCAAGCTGAGTTTGTTTTGTGTTAGCCATCTGCAGCTGGGACAAGGTCTGTCATTAAATACCAAGTGAGACTCCACTAGAGAAAACTAATTTTGCAAGTGATGATCAATTACTTATCACTTCTAGGTTGGGAATAGGTGCGTGTATACACTTCCCCTCTCAGTGCTGGGACTCCATCTGGCTCAGACCTGCTCAGACCTGTGCATGCTGCCTCAGCCTCTGTGAGTTCCTGTGCGTGTCAGTCCTGCTGTGTTTGAAAGACACTGGTTCTTCGGTGTCCTCCATCCCCTCTGGCTCTTGTACTCTTTTCACCTCCTCTACTGCAGAGTTCCCTGAGCCCTGAAGACAGGGATTTGACGGATTATTTTTTTAAAATCTCATCTAGGGTCTCAGTCGTCCCTCCCCCACCCCCGCAGTCCATCCCATCTAGGACTGAGTGTTCTGAGGTTTCTCATTTTCTGTTAAATGCCTGGCTCTAGGTCTCTGTATTTGTTCCTGTCTACTGTGGAGGAAGCTTCTCTGATGATGGCTGAGCAAGTCACTCATCTGAGTATAGCAGAGTGCCATCAGGAGTCAAAAATATTGTTGTAGCTTTCCCCACTACATTTTAGTTGTGAAAATATACTTCAGTTACCTTATTTGAACTTGAATGTTAAATTTTTTCCCTGATTTTATTTTTTTCAGTCCTCAAAACAGAAAAAATAAAGTACAGAGAGAGTGGTTTAATTTCCTTTTGTAACAGTAGGACTGGTGTGTGGGGCTGGCTCTCTCCTACTCTGTTTCCCTTCTGGATTCCAAGAGATAAAGGTGTCAGTTTGGCTGTAAGTTTTTCCCATTATCTAAAACGAAATTGCACCTAACCTCATTTTACTCAGACACACACACTTAGATCTTACACTTTCAAAATAAAAACGTCTTTAACTCTTTAAACTCAGGGACATGAGGTGTTTTCAGATCTCTGACAGAACTGAAACCAAGCAAAGTGAAAGTCTAAGTGAACTCACCAGCCATTGTTTGAAACAGAGTATCATCAGATAGACCAAGTCAGCCTGGAACTTGCTGAGTAGACTGAGCTACTCTGCTGGGTCTTATAAGGCTTGTGGTGAGCTTTGGTTTGGCTGATTTGGTTGGTTTGGTTGTTTGGCTGTTTTTAAAAGCAAGGTGAGTGAGCACTTCTCTACTAAGCTATGTCCTTAACCTTAACCATCTTCTTAAATCCCTTTACTGAGAAGGGTACATTTCTGGTCACTCTAAGTACACCCAGAGATAAAACCCTCAGAGTTGACTATGTTCTTCTATTGTGCTTTTTTAAGTTTTGAGAAATTCTTGAGATTCCCCAAAGCCCTCACTAGCAGAAGGAGCTTTCATTAGAAAGGTCCAGGGTTGTGAGTCCAGGCCACACAGCATTTTAGGAAAAGAGCTAAGATAGGAACCTAGACGCACTGTCTCCCTTCACCGTCTCGGGACCCTGGGGCCTCTCTGTTAACAGAGTATTACCTCATAATCATACAACTCTTGTTTTTATTAAACATATTCTTTATTTACATTTCAAATGTTATCCCCTTTCCTGGTTCCCCCCCAACCCCCTAACCCATCCCCCTCCCCCGCTCACCAATCCACCCACTCCCGCTTCCCTGTCCTGGCATTCCCCTATACTGGGGCATCAAGCCTTCTCAAGTCCAAGGGCTTCTCCTCCCTTTGATGTCCAACAAGGCCATCCTCTGCCACATGTGCAGTTAGAGTCATGGTTCCCTCCATGTGTACTCTTTGGTTGGTGGTTTAGTCCCTGGGAGCTCCGGGGGGTACTGGGTGGTTCATATTGAAGAGTCGCCTAGGCTTTATCGGCACCGTTTATTTTGGTCTCTGGTCAGGGACAAGCAATGCCACCGTTCTGGGTTTCTAGAAAACACAACACAGAGAAGCCGAGTGTGCTCATCGTCCATGCGTATAATCACAGGATCCAGGAGAATGGAGAGCCGGAAGTCAGATTGAACTACACAGCCTGGCAAGAAGTACTCAACTCTGCCCCTTCCGTTAGGAAGTGACGTGTCTGTTCGAGTTCTCTAGTTTTAGTTCTACAAATCCAGTTAAGGGAACTACTTTGTAATCAAACACCCCCCCCCCCCCATCACTTCCGACTTATTATCATCTGTCTGTTTTCATAATTGAGTTTCTCAAAGCAGGAGCACCTAGCCAAAGACCATTTGAAAGGGTCAGTGTTCTAAAGACCACCACCACACACACAGGCTCAGGTCGCAAAAGTTGGAAGCTAACACGGGGTCGTTTTACTCAGTGTCCCATGGGATTCTGGGTCAGCTCACACATCTAAACTGAAGCCTAAAACTGTCCTTGGGGTTTGCACGTTCAAGTTGCAAAATGGACTTCCAACAAGACAGACCAACGAACGCACCATCCCGGCTAGGCATTGGGTAGCCTCCTTGTGGGTCTTCGCTGACCTGAGCCAGTCCGGGAGGCATGAGCTAAAAAAGGGCAAGCCCCAGGACGTGACCCGCAGACGCTGCGGCCACCTGTTCCTGGCAGCCAATGGGCCGGGCCCTGGGCGCGGCTACAAAAGCAGCGCGCGCGGCCGCAGGCTGGGAGCTGGCACGAGCTTGGCGACTATAGGACCTTGTGCACGCGGAAAAGCGGAGACGGGGCGATGCTGCGGGTGCGGTGTCTGCGCGGCGGCAGCCGAGGCGCCGAGGCGGTGCACTACATCGGCTCTCGAGTGAGTGCCTACGCGGCCTCGGGACCTCTACGGAATGCAGGGTGGGGACCCAGAGGGAGATTGGACACCCCAGTAAGAGGGTGGCTTGGTCTGGGTTCAGTGGCCCGTTAGGGCGTTTTCTGGGAAGATGCCTGTGGGGGATGGATGGAGCCTATAGTCCGGCTCCAGCTGAAACACGGATCCCCAGGCTTTACAGGGGAGTTGGAATGAATCCTGTCCCGCACCTGCTGTTCCACCAGGCCCTCCGCTTCCTTGGGATAGCCGAGCCCTTGTCTGCAGACCCTCCCTTGCTCCTTGACAGGAATAGCTCAGATGAGCTCTGCCAGCAGCTGGTTCTTGAACAGCTGTCACTCGCTCTCCTGCTTTGGGTCTCCACCCTTGGGTCCCTCCAACTCCCCTCTAGAGGGATTTTTTAACAGCCCGATAGAGTTTGGGGGTGGGGTGAGGTTTGCAGGGGGGAGTGGGTGAGGGAATCTCCCTGCTCTAGGTTATACAGGCCTGCATTAAAAAGAAGAAAGAAAGAAAGAAAGAAAGAAAGAAAGAAAGGGAGAAGGAAAGGCGACAGACAGACAGACAGACAGACAAGAAGGAAGGAAGGAAAAGAAAAGAGTTTTTTGACATGCTTAGATCTCTTTTTAAGTTTACATTCTGTGCCTGCCTGGGTTAATCCTTATGATATAGATCACAGTCATTCTCTGACTTAAAACGCTAAAAAAAAAAAAAAGTGAAGTATATGTCAGAGATTTAAAAAAAAAAAGGTCGGGTTGTTCATCTGAAAGATAAGGTTTTTTTTCAGATTCCATGTTATTTACAGTAAAACAAGCTCCGTTTTTTGGTAACCTTCCAGACCGAGGAAGAAAGACTTCCTCCTTCAGTTGGACATTGCCGGGACTTACTGGGCACGTCCCTGAGGAAGACGATGGCCTACCTTCTAAGAAAGTTTCTGAAAGTTAGTTTGCAGAAACTTTGAGATAGATATAGGAAAAGTGTTGCTGGGAACCAGATCTTTCTGGGAGTTCTAAAAGGTTACACACAAACCTTTGTATGTGACACAAACAAAATCAGTCTATCATCAACAAAAAGTTGTGTGGTTTTTGGTTTGTTTTGTTTGTTTTGTTTTTTAATCACCCCAAACATCTCAGGGTCTCCTCAAGTACATATCTGTGCTATCCTGAGTTCTCACACTTTAACCACACCTTGTTTGTGTGTTTGCTTGTTTGCTTTTAAGCTTGGAGGATGCTTAACAGGATGGGTGCAGCGAACTTTCCAGAGCACCCAGGCAGCTACAGCTTCCTCCCAAAATTCCTGTGCAGCTGAAGACAAAGCCACCCATCCTCTGCCCAAGGACTGCCCTGTCTCCTCTTACAATGAATGGGACCCTTTAGAGGAAGTGATAGTGGGCAGAGCTGAGAATGCCTGTGTCCCTCCGTTCACAGTGGAGGTGAAGGTAAGCCGGGCACCAGGTCTGGAGGCAGGTCCTCAGCCCTCAGCGTCTGCAGCCTGGGTTCCCCTGCAGCTCTCCTCTACAACAGCTCTCACTCCGCTGGGGCGGGGAGTGACTTTTATGGTATTTTGCCTCCAGTATTTGGTATTTACAATTGCCTTCCTTCTTGAAACCTCCCTGGGTGTTCAGGAGAACTTTCCTGGGAAGCTCTTCTTTGGGTATTCCTTCATTTTGTCCTTGACAACTTGTTAGTCTATGGTCTTACTTTCTGCCCCATACCCAGAGCCATCCTCACACCTTCTGGTCCCTCCTTCACTCCAGTCCAGACCACTCTCCTACTTGCCATCTAATCTAGATCCACACTAGGAACTTCCACAGTGGATATCACCACAGGACCTCACACTTGGCACGGCTAGAATTTCAGTTGCTGAAAACCTCTAAGCCAAAGTCTTCATTTCTTCCTTTAAATGTTTGTCGGTCTTGTTTAATCAAAACAAAACACCAGAGATCCTTGATTTCTCCTCCGGTCGCATCCTCCACATCAAGGATCCAATCCCTTTTGTTGAAAGGAAGCTTGCCCCATGCCTCAGCCTCTGCCCCAAGCCTGGAGCTCATCTCCTGGACCATGGTGGTTAGCTCCCAATGTCCCCTCCCCATTCACTCCCCTCTCCAGACTGTATCCCAGCCACTATTGGAGTGATTTGTTTCAAACCCAAGTTCCGTCATGTGACTCATTGTGCTCTCATGGCTCCTCTGCCTTTCCAGCTCCCTCCTTCCCTTACTGAAGATAAAGCCCTCACGGTATTCAGGTTTCTTCGAAAGCTGGCTCTCTGTACCTCCTAGACTTTACTTATTGCCTCATCTTAGAGGTGTGTTACTATAGCAGATATTCATTTCTACTTACATTTCTTTCTCTTCTAGTATTCCACCTGAATTTTTAGCAGAGAAAGACCAATAGGAACCATGCCTTTGCTCCCATCCAAGTGTCTCTCATCCGTTTTCCTGCACTTGCGTCTGCAACTCCCTAGCTACAAAATGCCTTTGTCAATTCCTTCCAGAATTTCCTGGCAACAAGTAATATATTCCTCTTTAAAATTAAACTCCAAGTATTTATGCAGTATTCTTATGGCCAGGGTCCTTATGGGCTTGTGTTCAGATGATGTGTTATATGATGGTTCCTTCCATTTTGTAGGCAGTTTCTAAGATCTTGTTCATCATGAGTTATATGTACTTGAGTTCTTCCTAAATACTTACATTTTCATTTGTAACGTAAAGAAATACATCTGTAACAGCTTCTCCATCACCAGAAGTACACTAACATAAAGAAGCTTCATT
The DNA here is from genome assembly GCA_036184795.1 of Tokudaia tokunoshimensis. NCBI lineage: Eukaryota > Metazoa > Chordata > Mammalia > Rodentia > Muridae > Tokudaia > Tokudaia tokunoshimensis. Next base: position 97,227,830 of record BTHU01000004.1, on the reverse strand, counting down.
TCTGTTTGGAGAGATACGATGTTTATACCTTGATGCAGATTCTAAGTATCTTACGCCACTCAGCTGGTGAGGCAGTCCAAGTGCAAGGAAAGCTACGAAAGGAGCCATGCCAAGCCCTGGTAGTTACAACGCATTCTGAAGGAAGACAGTTCTAAAGGGAAACCTGGCAGACACAACGAAAGTTTCTTCCTTTGGTTCTACCTTTGGTTCTGATAATTGAATTTTGATGAACAGATTAATTTATATCTGTTCATCAAATTTTACTATCAAATTTTCTTGAAACAAAGTGTCCATGACTATTTTGATTGGAAAAATTCAAATTCACCAGTCTTTAAACTATTGACCATTATACACTTGTAAGATCTGACCTTAACTGATTTTAATTCGTGTGTGTATGCCTGTCTGAGTGTGTGTATGTGCCTGTGGAAATACTTGTGGAGGCCAGAAGAGGGTGTCAGATCCCCTGGAGTTAGAATTACACATGGTTCTGAGCTGGCAGACATCAGTGCTGAGAACTGAATTCAGGTCATCTGGAGGAACAAGAGCTTTAAACCACTAAACCATCTTTCCAGTCCCAGGACCATGTGATTTTATTGAATCAGACTTCTCAGGCATCATTTGAAGTGTTTTGTCACCAGATTTATGACTTTAGACTTTGTAGTTTAAAGTACTTGTGGAATAAATGCCATTAAAGTCAGGAGGCTTGCATTCAATTAGTTATTTGATAACAGTTGGAGAACTAGTCTTATCAGCTGCTTGCTTGACCTGCAGAATTCTTATAAAGAAGTTTGCAAACTACCTCTCAGACTTAAATGTGAAGGTATAAAGTTACATGTTGCAAAGCACAGAATATGGGAATTACAGGTCATAGTTTTATGAATCTAATTTTCCAGGTACATCGCAAAACTATGTGGGAGTATAGTAGCTGTAGATTAGCCATATTGATTTAATTTACTTTTCTGGTTACTTCTGTTTTATATGTCAGACTATGCTAGGTATTGAGGGAGAAGAAAGTAAATAGAAGATATATACATCCTCTAGAAGGGAGACAGGCAGACAGGCAGACAGACAGACAGACAGACAGACAGACAGACAGACAGATGAATCTCGTGAAGCTTATGCTAGTCTTAAACTTGCTGTACATCCAAAGATGACCTTGAGTTCCTGATACCCCCCTGACTCTACCTTCCAACTCTAGGGTGATGGATGTATGCCACCAGGCCCAGGAACACAGATAAGTAACTCTACCTGAGAACAATAAGAAATAAAATAATGACTGGGTTTGGTGGCACATACCTATAATGCCAGCAACTCGGGGGATTCAGTCAGGAGGATCTTGAGTTCAGGACCAGCTTAGCCTATGTGGCAAAAACCTCATTTTGAAAAGAAAATAATAACAAAATAATGTAGTAGAGTTTCTCTAGGTGAATATAGTTTAAACTATGTTACAAGACATATGCGTTGGGCTTTTATTTTTCTTTTAAGGAATAAGAAACGGCTGTCAGAAAGCACTATTTCAAAAACATAATGGCCTTTTCTTTTTGTAAAACATACTAAATAGTTGCTTTTGTCTTTTTTTTTTTAAAAAAGGCCCTTGATAGAGGACTTTAAAAAATACTATTAATTAAGGTTAATGTAAATATAAGTTTAATGTCAGATTGACAAAAAGGTTTTGTCTATCAGTATTTCTTAGCTCTCCGAAGAGAGTGTTTAAAAATTAACATGGCAGACAGACTCTGAGCAGAGCGTTTTAGGATGTGGGGACCACAATGTTTCCAGGACTGCAGCTCCATCTCTGCCACAGGTTATTAAAGACATCATGCGCTACTAGAGTGTTCCTTACCTGGAAACCCTTGGTTAATGATCGCTAACTCATTTAGCAAGGTTAGAAAGGAAGAGTAAATAATTTCTAACTCTTTCTTGGAAAATGTAATTTTCCCTGATCATTTGAACTTTGTCCAGCGCTCACCAGACTATAAACTGCACAAACATCTGTTCAAATAACATTTTTCTCCCCGAAGACTTGGCTTAGTGTTCATATCAAGGCAAGGTTTTCTCGGAGACTTCTGCCGGATACTTTGGAGTGAGACTGGCAAGATGGCATGACTGTGCCTGCTGCAGTTCAGTGTTGGATTGTCAAAGGCTTCTTGTCCCTTAGTGCACTGTAGGGGATGTGCCTGGCATGAGAAAATGGAACTGGTGAATGGACGGGTAGTAGTACCAGGATGTGTCAGAGATGGAAATAAAGAGTCATTATTATCCTGTTTCTAGCTGCTATTGAAGAAATTCCGAGGAGTAGAGAACTACTTGTTGTTGTGGTTGGGTTTCTGGTTTGGTTTTGTTGAGAGTGGATTAGCCATACAAGATTGCAAATGTTTAGTGCTGATGACATTTTTCCCTGGGTCAGAAATTGAGCCTCCTATTTGTTCATGGATCTTCAAAAGTCAAGTTAGTCAGAACAGGGACCAACAAACTTTTTTCTGTAGAGAGTCAGACAATAAATGATCTGGGCTTTGCAGAGGACGTAAGTCTACCTTGAAGCCTTTTGATTCTCCGCTCTGCCACTCTAACAGAAAAGCAGTTACAGGCACTGTGTAAGCAAAATAGCGTGGTATTTCCCCTTAATTGTGTGTTTATAAGAATAAGAAGCCTGGCTAGATTTGACCTGCGCACCTCAGTTTTCTGCTTTATGGTTTGTTCTGTGTCATCCAACCTGGGTCCCAGCCTAACCAGAGCCTAGATCACATTCATGTATTTTATACTATCAGACTAAGATAAATATGGAAACAGAGGCACATAGCCTAGAAAAATGTCTTTGCCATTAAAGATCTAGATGTTTAGTCCAGTCCTGATGAACAAAACTATTAGAAACACCAACTGTGGTTGTATGCACCCTTACTCCCAACACTTGACAGAGGAAAGCAGGTCTCTGTGTGATCTGGGCCAGCCTGGTCTACATAGTGAATTCCAGGCTAGTCAGGGTCACAAGATGAAACCCTGACTCAAAACAAACAGATAAAACCAAAACTCTTTAAGAACAAGAACCATAATAAATAATTGTAGTTTTAGAAAGTTTTATATGACAAGTTGAAAATATTCAAGCTTATAGGACACAGTAGCCAAGTCCCTGACTCCATTTGGAACACTGTCCAGTCAGAGGGCTAAAGTTCCTGCCCTGTTTATTCAGATAGGAAGTGAGCAAATAACTCCTCAAAGCCTAGTCCTTACGTGGGAAAGGGCCATGTGTTTGAGTGTCTGTCTCTTCGGTAGGGACTGCTAAGTACACTTGAGTCTTTAACCCTTTTGGCCCCTCTTTTAAATAAGATGCAGCAAACACATGCCCAGTATATTGCTTTAAACTGACTAATAACTTAGACCCATGCAAAACAATCTTAATAGAAACTTTTTGATTTTTATATTTTGCTTATAACCTTTGGAAGGTTTTTTACATACTTAGCTTCTATAATACTGAAACTATGTCAACTTGTGTATCAAATTACTTTCTTCCCAAAGGGCCTGAAGTAACCTGAGATTGGATTCAAGAGAATTGGGGTGTGTGAAGTGTGAGACACACTGACAGACAGGCCCCACGACCTGGCTACCATTGCTGCACAGTTTTGTAAAATGCAAATTCCATCCAATGAGAAATCGAGCCATGCATGTTAAGACATGTGAAACACATTTGGAAACATGTCCTAATCTTAACACAGTTAAAAGATCTTTTTGCCCCACAAAGATATCTTGAAGCAATGTTTTCCAGATAGAACTCAGGAGTTTGTGGATAGTTTAGGGTCTTAGCTCAGTGTAGGGTTTTTATTCTCTCACTTTGATTTGTTCATTCTCCTGTTTTGTCTCATTCAGACACTGTAACAGGAGTATCTGCATCCTGTTTTGTCTGTGAAGCATGGCCTGGAAGATTCCAAGCCTGAACTGGGGACAGACAAGCTATTAGGGTTTGGGCATAAGATCTGAGGCAGAAGGATCAAAGGCCTCAAAGTATCAAGATAATTCCGGGGCTAGAGAGAGATGCTCAATAGTTAAGAGCACTTCCTGCTTCTCCCGAGGACCCTAGTTTTGTTTCCAGCTCCCATGTCTAGCACAGCTCAGAACTGCCTGTAACTCCAGCTCCAGGAAATCCAGCACCTTTATCTGCCTCCTATTGGCCACACATGCACACACGAAAATAAAATTAAATACTTAAAAATATATGACAAGATGATTCAGAGATCATCATTCAATAAATCCTGGGTGTCTGTGAAATGATGGGCAAACTCAAGGCTAGGGATCAGCTCTGAACAAGATCTCTGAACAAGATCTCTGTGTAGTCTTGGTCCCTCTCATGCATGCAAGCAGTTGTCACAGCCTGTGAACCCACCTTCAGCTGCATCTCCTGTAATGCTTTTGTTTATGTTCTTCTGCTTCTAGGCCAATACATATGAAAAGTACTGGCCATTTTACCAGAAAAATGGAGGTCTTTATTTTCCCAAAGATCATCTGAAGAAGGCTGTTGCTGAGATCGAAGAGATGTGCAATATTTTATCAATGGAAGGAGTGACCGTGAGGCGGCCTGACCCCATCGACTGGTCACTGAAGTATAAGACTCCTGATTTTGAGTCTACAGGTCAGTCAGTGCTGTCAAGAAAGTAGTCTGACAGAGCCTTAATTTCCCATTTCCTTCTTATATGTAAAGAGAAGGCTCTGTGAGTTTCTTGAAGAATCCTTTTACTGACAAGCCCTTTGAAGCTTTAGAGATTATGAGGAAGAGTCTGTTTCATTTTGATATGATTGAAGTGCACACACTCAAAACTTCTAAATGTGGTGGACCTTCTGCTTAAGAACAGGAGCTGTCCTTGATCTTCCTTAACAGAAATTAAAAGGGAAATAGAGGGGCTGGAGCTATAACTCAGCGGTTAAGAGCAATTGCTACTCCTGCAGAGAACCTGAGGGTTCAGTGTTCACAGGGTCCACAGCAAGCAGCTCATAATAGCTTGTAACTCTAGCTCCAGAGGATCTGATACCCTCTTCTGGCCTCCACAAGTGCACATACTCTCACACAGACACACACACAAACACTATATATATATATATATATATATATATATATATATATATATATATATATAGTCATTACATCACAACTGCTTTTGTGCTTGAGTTCTATAATTTATTTTTCAGAATGATCTTAGCCTAGTTTTTATTGTGTAATACCACTCATTAAAAATTCTATTTCTGTATCTTAAAAGGGGGGTTGGGACCTACAAATAGAGAAGGCTTGGTGTTTCAAAATGTTTCTCACTTCTTCCTTTCCATTTTTGATTGACATCACCACCCAACAGGGAATTCTTGTCAACAATCTAGTCTAATGTATATCATTGCATTTGCTCTGTTTTATATAAATATATAGACATGCAGAATTTTTCTACAAAGATGTTATGTCTTTTAATGTCTTGGAAATTTGAGTCACTGAGGTTCCCATGGGACTCTTTGGTCTGATAGGTTTATACAGTGCAATGCCTCGAGACATCCTGATGGTTGTGGGAAGTGAGATTATAGAAGCTCCCATGGCGTGGCGCTCACGCTTCTTTGAGTACCGAGCATACAGGTCAATTATCAAAGACTACTTCCACCGTGGTGCCAAGTGGACAACAGCACCCAAGCCCACGATGGCTGACGAACTGTATGACCAGGTAGGTCCCCAGATATAGACCAGCTTGTCAGTGACTGTCCCAAATTATCCGCAGAGTTTAAGAAGGGCTTCTCTGATACTTTACACATATTACATATTTTCAGTTTTAAGAACTAACTATGTTTAGATTAAACTAGCAGCAAATATTAATGATCATAGCAGCAGCAATAATAGCTCACATTTATTGCTTACTCTGGGCCCAATCCTGGGCTCAGGATATATCATCAATAATATTCATTTGAATAAGAATTCTGGAAGGGAGTGGTATGATTTCATCACAGGGAGAAGAACTTGTCCTAAGGGCATATTGCCATTCACTGTTGGAATCACAAAAATCTTTAAGCTAAAGTCTCTCTTTTTCCAACAAAATAATCTGGTGCCTAGACCAGAATCACAGTAAGCCAACAGGTATAATTGAGCTTTCCCCTGCAGATTCTGCATTCATGAATTCAAATAATATTTTTGAAAATTATGCCTGTCTTGTCATTTAACAACAGTATAGTGTAGGGTTTGTTTCCACAACATTTGGGTCATGCTGAGGATTAGAACTATTTTAGAGATGTTCTAAAGGATGTAGGAGGACATGCATCATTCCTATGTAAATGCTGTGCAATTTTATGCAATGGAATTGTACATCCATAGATTTTAGTATTTGTGGGGTACTAGAACCAATCCTCCCACAAATACAAGAGATGTATGTCCTTATTAAGCTAACTCTTGTTCATAGAAAAATCACTTACAGAAATAATTTTTGAAAAATTATTCTAGGCATTTGAAGATAGCAATGAAAAAATAAGTCAGGCAAATCCAATTTGGCAGGGAGAGGCATAGCATTTCATTTTAGGGTAGGAATTGGGCTCAGGATCAAATTCCTTCTCTAAAGGAGCAGGGTGACTTCATCCACTGGCTTTCAGTATTGTAACTAGCTGCCCGCATGTGTGTCATGGGCTATCTTCAGAATCAGTTACTGCTCTGTACCACAGGTTTCTAAACAGCAGAAAGTTACTCTTATGCTTTGTTTTACATTTTGTTGTGGTGATGGTTTTATTGTTTTGATTTGTTTATATTACTTTTCTGTTTGCCCTGGCAAAGTACTTGAGAGAAAGAATTGAAGTGAGAAAGGACTTACTTTGGTTGGTACCTTGGTGTGAATTTCATTGGCTGCCCCCCCCCCCCATATGCTTAGGCAGAACATAAGAAGCATCCAGGAGATGTTTGACTTCTTGGCAGGCAGAAAAGAGAGAGGGGATACAAGACGAGATTAGAACAAAATAGATGCCCCCCTCCCCAGGACACACTCCCAGTAACCCACTTTCTCCCAACTAGGCCCCACCTCCTAAACTTTCAGCACCTCTCAATAATGTGATCTCATGACCCAATCAAGGAATTCATCCTCTGATCAGGCTAGAGCCCTTCATAATCCAGTTGTTTCTGAAAATGCTAAGGGATAAGCTTCACTAATCCCTTCTGCTTTCCGTAACCCAGTCAGATTGGCTGTTAGAACTGATCATCACAGACCAGCATCTTTTCTATGGGTGTTTTAATCAAGAGTTGATTGATAGTAACGTGAGAAATGCTGGTATTGTACTAATTAACTTTTAAAATCATGTATATCCTTGTAAATAAGTTCATTAAAAATAATAATTGCATTGTGTGTGTCTGTTCTTGTTCCAACTAGGATTATCCCATCCATTCTGTGGAAGACAGACACAAATTGGCCGCTCAGGGAAAGTTCGTGACGACTGAGTTCGAGCCTTGCTTTGATGCTGCAGACTTCATTCGAGCTGGAAGAGATATTTTTGCGCAGAGAAGCCAGGTTGCTAAAGGCTGACTCTAAAATCTCACCTACATCATCACACTCTTTATTCCTAAATTAGCAACTTTTAGATCCTACATACTTTTGGTTTTCCAAACTTAGAATGGAATCTTTTAAAGATTGGTTTTTTTTTTTCAGGTTACAAACTACCTGGGCATCGAGTGGATGCGTAGGCATCTTGCTCCAGACTACAGAGTACATATCATCTCCTTTAAAGACCCCAATCCAATGCATATCGATGCCACCTTCAACATCATTGGACCTGGTCTTGTGCTCTCCAATCCAGACCGTCCCTGTCATCAGGTAGGAAAGTTCTTAGCACACCAGAAAAGCTAGAGACCCTAGCAACTTCATTTTAAACCAAAGATTGGCACCTTTAGCGATTCTAAATGACAAATCTAGCACTAATATCAGACTTTGAATTGCTCATGGTATATTTATTAGATAGTCAATGTGCAGAAGTCTACACTGCTGTTGTGATGGTTAGTACGGTAGCATCTGACTTAGATTTTAACTGTTTGCTGTTGTCAAAGCATTGAATTTGTGTCTGACTACATTATTATTCAACAGTGACTTCCTTACCATTTCCAATTGCGGTTCAGCGGGATTATAAGCAAGTGACATCAGTGTGACCAGAGCAATGCCACTGAGCAGTAGGCGTCTTCCCTTTCAAGTGGGTCAGACTCCCTGCAGCCTGCCCCACTCTGGGGAGGAGCAGGTCTGCCAAGCCTCAGCTAGTCTCTCCCTATCTCCCTCAGCCTCTTGTCTTCTGTCTGCCGCCTCTCAGTCCAGCCGGACAGTGAGGTCTTTGCAAGGCTGCAGGACACCATTCAAAAAGTACTTTCATGCTGTGCACAGTTCATTTCCATCCCTTATTTTCACACCTAATGACCAGGATGAGTGTATGGTTGTACGTAGAGATGGCTGACTTGTAATGGATATCTAGTGGCAACTTTGGTGCTTTGAGACTACATCTCTGACATTTGTCCTCATTCATGGCCATGCAAAATGATGGAGCTGTGGATCATACAGACTGTGAGTTTGGCGTCATCACGATGGTGCTTTCTTATAACTAAATAGGAGGTATTTAAATGTTCTTTAATGAGAAAAGTGTCTTTGGAATTTTAGATTTTGAAACTTGGAAAGCTTTAATAGTTCTGTTGCCTGATAGCATTGTTGGGAGGAAAAGATCACACACACACACACACACACACACACACACACACACACCACCATCATCATCATCATCATCAATTACAATCATTACAATTGTAATTAAGTTTGTTCTTTGACAACTTCAGACATACAATGCATTCTCTCCTCAACCTTCTCATCTTCTTAACCCAACCCCTCCCTGCCAGTCTCTTCCCAGACTTTTGGGTTGGTTCTGTGACCCATTTGGTTTTATCCAGGGCCATCTGTGTGACCACTGGATAGAGCTTACCCACAGGAGCCTGGTGGTATCACCACTGGGTACAGAGTGAAGACAATGACTCTGTGAATCGCAAACAGTTCATTAGGGAAGAGTGCAGCCCCTGAGTCCGTCCCCCATTCATGGCTCACTGTTGACAAGCCCATTCCTGTACAGACCCAATACAGGCATTCACAGCTATTTTAAATTAGAATGTGAACAAAATCATCACCTTTTAAACATTTCGTATATCTTTATTTTGGAAATGGAGAGGACAAAGAGCTGCCAAAAAGAGTTATTAATGATAAGGAGAGCTGAGCATGATAGCACATGCCTCCAGTCCTAACTACTGGTGATGTTGAGGTAGGTGGATTGCAAGATCAAGGCCAGCCTGGGCTACATGACTGACCCCAACTTAAAAAAAAAAAAACTGCCAGAAACCAAATAGCAAATGTGGATTTAATTCTGTTGGGTTGTTTGGTCTTACAGATTGATCTTTTCAAGAAAGCAGGATGGACCATAGTTACTCCTCCAACACCAGTTATCCCTGATGGTAGGTCTACTTTTACATCTTTCCTGATCAAGGATCTTCACCTGTAGAGATAGCCAAGTCTTATGAAATTAGAGTCGGCATTTCCCCACTGAGCAGTAAAGTGATGGCTGACCTAGAGTCAGGCTGTGACATGTGTTTGTGAGGTTTTCTTTTATTGAAAATAAAATTAGAAGACAGATTTTTAAAAATATTATATAAAGCAAGACATAACTTATAAGATAAGATGAATTCCAAATGTCTAATGAGTATGGATGGGTTTGTAGCATTTATAGATATGTTGGTTTACAATTAAAAACTATGTTCTCAGAGCTGGGAATGTAGTTCAGTGGTAGGAAACCTGCCTAGCATGCTTAAGTCCCCGGGTTTGATCTCCAGTAGTACAAAATCTACTTAGAAGCAGAGCATGGTGGAGCGGGTCTGTAATACCAGCACAGAGAAGGCGGGGGAAGGAGGATTGCAAGTTCAGTGTCATAGAGAAAACTTGTCAGAAAGAAAAAGGTAGTGAAAAAGAGATAGTAAAGTAGATTTTCATGTGGGAGACGAGGCAGGAAAGGGACTAAGCTGTCTGTCACCCCAGCACCCTTCCCTGGTAAGTCACTGCTGTAAGCAAAGACGGCATCAGGCATGTGGTTTAACAGTTGTTGCTATTTGCAGATCATCCCCTCTGGATGTCATCCAAGTGGCTTTCCATGAACGTCTTGATGCTAGATGAGAAGCGTGTGATGGTCGATGCCAATGAAGTCCCAATTCAAAAGATGTTTGAGAAGCTGGGTATGTGTGATGAATGTGGCTCATTGTCATGTGTCACCACTAGCTGAAGAAAAGGCATGCATAGTCTAATATATGGTTGATTGAATTCAATTTCTGTTCCCTTTAAAGGTACCAGTTTGTTATTTTATAATTGTCTAGTGCTTTTTGTTTCTAACAAGCGTAGTCTTTGAAAGTTGGGAATACAGGGACTAAACTACCAACCAAAGAATACACATGGAGGAACCCATGGCTCCAGCTGCATATGTAGCAGAGGATGGCCTTATCTGGCATCAATGGAGGGGAGGCCTTTGGTCTTGTGAAGGCTTGATGCCCAAGTGTAGGGGGTTGCTAGGGCGGTGAGGTGGGAGTGGGTGAGTGGGTTGGGAAGGATCCTCATAGAGGTAGGGGGAGGAGGAGGGAGAAAGGGGTTGGTGGAGGGGAAACCAGGAAGGGGGACAACATCTGAAATGTAAATAAGTAAAATAACCAATAAAAAAGAAAAAATAATAAAAATAATTAAAAATAAAAGTTGGGAATGTATCATGAGTTCCAAAAACTTCCCCTTGTCAATAGTTAATATCCTCTGTAATTCTGCTGGTTTCCTTTTGCCTGTGTGTTGAGACTTACTGATATTCAATTGAGTTTCTCTGCCCTCTCCAAAGAAGAAATTACTGAAGGTCCTTTAGAAGTAATTTAATGGTAATTGCATGTTTCAGAGGCTTAAAAGGACACAACTGAAAAACTGATGTGTATCCATTAAGATCAGTTAGCATGGTTCTGAAATGCAATAAAGGATACCAACCAGTCATTCCACTTTTAAAGAGCAGGATTGACTTTTACTTGGGGCAAAGTTTTCCTATTCTGCCATTTAAGTTTTAGACCAGGATTCTACTACTGCTGAGGAAAACAGTGAAAGAAATGATTTCACATCAGCCAAAGGACACGACAGTTCAAGCCATTTGACATATCCTCAGGGTGAGCGTGGAGAGAGCCAGACAACCTACTTGTTAAACTCAGGTTGTTAAAACTTTGCTCTACATTTCAGATACAGTCCATAGAAGATTATTTTCTTATTTGCCGCATCTACATCCCTAATGCAGAATCAGTTTAAAAATGAGATAGCCTGGCAGATAGTTTGAACTGAGCAGAGTCTGATGGTTGAGCCCATAACACAGGTCACTTTTCCTTGGCTTTCATTAAGCAACAAAATTACTTGGGTTCAACTTTTTCATCTATTATGTTATTTTTTTCCCCAACTTAAACTAGTGGAAAGTGCCAAATAATCTGACTTGACAGTTTAGTTTTGTAGTTAAAGTCAAAATTTTAGATGTGGAGAACTTCTGTAAGTTTCACCAATTAGCTCTGAGTCCCTTCAACGCAGGAAGAGTATACAATGACCAGACAGGACATAGATGCTTCTTATCCCATGTTCAAACCTCACTCTTAGTCTTCAAGGCCCACGTAGGAGGAGTGCCTCAGGGGAGTCTTTCTCACGCTTCTTTGTTCTTGTCACCATACAGTGAGCACTGTGGTGACAGCAGTCGCCTGCCTCCCCAAACAAAGGAGAAATGGAACAGATTATCTATTTTGAAGGCCTAAGGTGTCTAACAGAACATTCTTGCTGTTAGTTAAATGGCCTACTCACATTGTAAGCATGTCCTTACAAACAGTGACAGATAAAGCTAATTGTCTGGCCAGCCATGGTTCCTGAGTAACCATACAACTCAGATATTAAACTACAGCTCTGGCACATTATTTCCTTGAGGTGGTCTGGTACAGTTAATTTGTAAAAGATGAACGTACCCTCATTGTGCCTAAGTAGAGTTAATTTTTCAGTACTTAATTTTAATACTCAGTAGATATATCTCATCCCAGGCTATTGATTTGTGAACACAAAATAGAACACAACCTGAGTCTCTGACTTTTTGTTGAAGATGTTATATTAGTGGTGGGCTGGATTAGATGGAGTATAATCTATGATTAAAAAGATTCAAGAAGAAAGGACCATTGTGGACCAAATCGTCCTGAGGGATCTTACCTCAGCATTCCTCCAGAGGTTTGGACTTTAATCTCTGTAGAGGAAACTTCATGTAAGTCTATCTAACTGGCCTTGTCTTTCTCTTTCAATGCAGGTATCAGCACCATTAAGGTTAACATTCGAAATGCCAATTCCCTGGGAGGAGGTTTCCACTGCTGGACCTGCGACATCCGGCGCCGAGGCACCCTTCAATCCTACTTTGACTGAGCAGGCGTGGTGTGGCTTGGGGCACAGCCTCAGATATACCTAAGAAGCAGCAAGGCCCTTCTCTCGCTTTAACAAATGCATGAACTGTAGTGCTTTGAACAATCACATCCTTAACAGGGTTCCCAAGCCTGAGTTACTTTTTGTTGACATAAGGAAGATAACTTTTGATAGGTCTTACTTTCTTCTCCTAAAGTTATTTACTCTTTGGCTTCAAATATAAAAGTTGAGTAAATGTACCGAGGCAAACATTAGTCATTTGAGTAACTTGGCCGCTAATATTTAACCATCTACCTCTGTTTTTAATTTTCTTTCCTAAAGGCAGCTTGAAATGTCGGTCCTAACCTTGTCTTTTTTTCCCCTCTTTGGTGGACTTGTGAGTGTTCATATTACTTCTTTTTTCCTAAATGGGACAAAGACTTAGGCAAAAAAACATGGATCCTAAGTAGAATCAGATATTTGTCTTTTTCTCTGAAAAAAAGAAAATAAATTTGGATGGTTTTTTTTTAATTTGTTTTTAAATAACCTCGACTATGCAAACACTGAAAAAAAAATGAAGTGACTTTTCCATGAATGCTTTTAACATTCTTGTGTCAACATTTGACTAATCTCTTACCTCTTACCCCATCTCAAATGGGTTATCCTTCCTTCTGTCCTTCCTTCCCTCCTTCCTTCAGAGTAGCGCTTAGTGTGATAGAGTGAAACTTGTAGTTACCATTCCTAACGGCTGATGTTCAATATCTAACAGGTATAATGGCATCTTTGGTAATCTAAGACTTGTTTACATATATGCAAATTATTTAAGGCATAGAGTTTTAAAGCATTTTTTAAAAACTAATGCAGGAAAAAAAATACATGTGACATGAAATAATTTTAATGTTGGATATTGTATATGTATTTTTATTCTAATAAACTTTTGTGTTCCAGATTGGATTTTATGAGAGTATGGCTTCAGTCTCATTAATTTAGTGTAACAGGATTGTAGCTGTTAAATGAGAGTTCTGTGTGTGTGTGTGTGTGTGTGTGTGTGTGCTGTGTGGAAGGAGGTATGCACATGGGCATGTCTGCATGTGGAGGTCAGAGGTCAACCTCGGGTGTCCTTCTACAGGTGCCATCCATCTTCATTGTTGAAAGAGGATCTCTCTTGCAGTCTTTTGGAGCTCACCAAGTATGTTGGGTCACTGCCCAAGAGTTTCAGGGATTCAGCTGTCTCTGCCACCCAACACTGGGATTATAAGCACACACCTGGCTTTTTGATATGTGTTCTGGGGATCAAATGCAGTTTTCACACTCACACTTTACCAACTAGGCTCTCCTCAGCACCACCCTGGAACAGAATTATAGTTTTCTGAGATAACCAAGATATCCATTCCAAATTCAAACCTAATATTGTACTCAAAAATGGTTGACAAAGATTGGTCACAATCCTAGCACTTGAAAGGTAAAAACAGGAGGATCAGGAGTTCCAGGTCAGCCTTAGCTACATAGCCAGTTCAAGGCCAGCCTGGGCTAAATGAGACCTTGTCTTAGATTAGAAAGAAGAAGGAAGGAAGGGAGACAGGGAGGGAGGCAAGGAGGGAGGGAGGGAGAGAGAGAAGGAGGGAGGGATGGAGGGAGGGAGAGAGGAAAGGAAGGAAGGAAGGAAGGGAGGGAGGGAGGGAGGGAGGGAGGGAGGCAGGGAAAAAGGAAATGAAATGAAAGGCAAAATAAAAACAGGAAAAAAGGGAAAAGAGAAGGAAAAGAACAGAATCAGATTTCGGCTTATTGACTCCCTCACTCATTCAATGCTGTCTGGATGTTTTGTAAACATGAGGGGGGACAGTCCTAGGCCCCGAGGAAATGGAGTTTCAGGTCTGGAGTTAATGCTGCTTTTGCTCATGATATCATTGCACAGAATGTGTAGTTAAAAATAAACCACAGGTCTCAGCCATTCCTTTCAGTGCTTTGTGTCAGGTCACAGGACTTTAAGAGTGTAGTGTGACACTTGAACGAATGTTGCTTGGGAAATGAAGGCAGCTGTGGAGGCACCCTGGAGGTCCCCAGCCAGGGCCTGAGTGGCCTCTGCAGTTCTAATAGACAACCTCTGCATCTGACTCGGTGGCACCTATTCCAGCCCTTTACTCGGTTTTCTCAACCAATCATGTTTCATTTGTCCCTGAGAAAACAGACCATTGGGCATCTGTTCCCTGCAGACACATGCTCACTGGTACACTACAGTCTGCCTACAGTTTTCTCTCTCCTGGCCTTTACCTGCTAAGCTTCTAGAGCAGTGGTTCTCAACCTTCCCAGTGCTGGGACCCTTTATTACAACTCCTCATGTTGTGGTGACCCCCAACCATAAAATTACTTTCACCGCTACCTCATAACTAAGTTTGCTATGGTTATGAGTTGCAATGTAAATTCTTGTGTTTTCAGATGGTCTTAGGCAGACCCTGTGAAAGGGGGCCATGACCCACAGGTCATGTGAGACCCACTGTTCTAGAGAGGAATATCAGGCGTCATCTCAGTGCTTGTGTCTATACATCATGCTCTAGAAGGGCAATTTCTCTCACCACAGTAGGAAATGTAGAGAAACGTCTCAACAGATCGAATCTATACACTATCCTGTAATCAGTGTCTCTCTTGAAGAACTTGCTACACCAGTCGACACCTTTCTTGTACCACCAACCTAAGGTGTACATGTGCTTCTCACCTCAGAAAATAACAACCCCTTGTCCCACAGTCTAAATGGTTGATCCATTTCAAAGTGCTTTTATGACAAAATGGTTTGTCTTAGTTTGAGGGTTATCTGTGTCTTATAAATCCTAGAATCGAAATGTATATACAGATTACACACATCCGTAATAATTAGTTGCGTTGGGATTAAACGACTACCCCAAGGTTTTAGACGGTGGGGAATTGTGGTATATGTTTCTGGGTAGACTGAGGGAGAAGAATCCTAACACTACCCAGGGCTACATATTATGATCTTGTAGTAAAAAAGTAAATAGATAAATCTCAGCATAAAATTTGTCACATTTTAAAAGCGCCTTTACAGTGTATTTGGTACCTGATCTCCAGCCATCTTTTCTTTATGGTATGTATCTGCTGAATGGCTGAGAATTCTAACCAGCCTAGTGCTGCTCAAGTCAGGCAGATTCCAACACTAACTCTGTTCAAAGGGTACACCTTATTTGTGGAATTTTTCATTCCACTTTGCTTTCTGTCCCACACGGCTGTCACTTCATTGACTTCTCTGGTCATATCTTGTAGTAATCCCTTATTTCATTTAGCTGTCTGTTTTCTCTTAGAATCTGTTCAATGGCTTGTCCATGTCTATTGGTTTCTTTGAACACGGTTATAATCATTCAATTGAATTGTGTGTCTGGGATTTCATTTAAGTCATTTTTGGAAGGTCATTACTGTGGGATTGGTAATTTTTGGAGGCATTGTATCACCTTAGCATTTTGTGTCTTTCATGTTTGTACTGGGACTTTGTGCATCTGGTTTTAGTTTTTTGGTTGAAACGTTTTCAGTTACTCTTATCTTCCCAGTGGTGTGTTTCCGATGTTCAAAAGCGACTAGGTTGTACTAGGGTAGAGGTGTCATTTTTTCTCATCTAGATTCATGGTCAATCCTCAGTTCCCAGTACACCCCAGAGAGTACAATACTATCTGCAACAGCAGACAGTATTAGTCAAAGGGAAGACTCACTATTAAAAAAATAATAAGAGTGGGCAGAGATGAGGAGTAACTGCCAGAAGATTCTAGTTTATTTTCGAGTACTCATGTTAAGCCGCTCACCACTGCTCCGGGGGATGCAACACCTTCTTCTGGCCTCTTTGGGTACCCATACACAAGTGATCCACACGCACACAGACATATACAAATAAATAAAAATCTGTTTTTAAAAAATACAGAAATAGTCATATAAAAGGCAATCACCTTGTGCAACCCGTACATATAAAAACAACCATTTTAGTTAAAGTTTAAACCGTTACAGAGCTTTGTGGTCTACTGGTTATTATGGGAATGTGTTAAAAGCAAACATGTAGCAGAGTAGCACCAGCTATCTGTGTTGTTGATATAAAGTATCGGGGGAAACAGAGAGAACAGTTCAGACAAGATGAGGAGGGGAGATGAAGCAGCTTGGGCTACAGATAGACTGAAAAAAAGAGGTAAAGAAAGACATTAAGACCCTACAAATCAGGTCAGCCTGCATCACAGGTTGTCCTGGCTCGTTTTATGTCAGCTTGCCACCCCTGAGATGGTGGCCCTGGGTTCTATAAGAAAGCAGGCTGAGCAAGTCATGGGAAGCAAGCCAGTGAGCAGCGCCCCTCCACGGCCTCTGCATCAGCCCCTGACTACAGGTCCCTGCCCTGTGTAAGTTTCAGACCTGACTTCCTCCGACGATAGGCTACAGTGTAGAAGTGTAAGCCAACTTGCTTTGGTCACGGTGTTTTATCACAGCAATAGAAACCCTGACTAGGACCCCGGTGCTTGTAGCCTACCCTCACCTCCATGTCTGCCTTGAGGAGAACTCTTCAGGAGTTGGGTTGCAAATACTGACTGTATTTCTGTATCATCCTGGATGTCTGGCATGCTGCTTGAAGTTTATCTCTAAGTTCCTAGCAGACTCTGCCTTTGACCAGTTTCCAGCTTGCTGAATACTGCATGGTTCTGGTTCAAAGTTTCTTCTCTATCTAGCAATGCTCTGTGGACCAGGCTTCAATGTACAACCTTATGACACTTGCCCTGGGGTTCACAAAAGAGTGTCACGATGCTGAGTCTCCATTACAAGGTTCTCTCTCTGTCTCTGTCTCCCTCTCTGTCTCTCTCTCTCTGTCTCTCTGTCTCTCTCTCTCTCTCTCTCTCTCTCTCTCTCTCTCTTTTTCTCTCTCTCTCTCTCTCTCTCTGTGTGTGTGTGTGTGTGTGTGTGTGTGTGTGTGCGAGCACGCACATGTGCGCGCACATATGCATATGATGTTTGCATATGTATGAGGTATGTGAATCTTTATGTATATACACATATGCAATATACATGTATGTGAATGTTATGTATGGTGGTCATAAGTCGACAGACTATATTGCTCTATCACTCTCAATCCTTTTTTTTTTACTTGTGTGGTGTATACATGTGGAGTATGAGTTGCTTGCACATGTGTGCTTGCATGCAGAGGCCAAAAGACACCATCAGGCATCTTCCCCTTGCACCTGCACTTTACCATTACTATATATTTGTGCGTGTATGTGGGAGTGGTGCTTATTTGTGCCTGTAGGTGTGCCACATGCCTGCATACGGAAGCCAGAGAGGAGCATCAAGTGCCCTCGTGTTTTGCTCTCTGCTTTACTCCCTGAGACAGGTCCTCTCAGTAATGGTATTTTTAAAATATCCATTACTGGGACTGGAGAGTTGGCTCCATGGTTAAGAGCACTGGCTGCTCTTGCAGAGGGCCCGTGTTCAACTCCCAGCATCCACATGGCAGCTCATAACCTCAGTAACTCCAGTTCCAGATGCCCTCTTCTGACCTCTGTAGGACCCAGGCACATTTGTGGTGCACACACACATGCAAAATACTCACACACATAAAATGATGAAATAAGTAAATCTTTAAAAATTAAAAGTAAAATAAAATACTCATTACTGAAACCACGTGCAGATCTCCTTAGCTCTTTATCTGTGGCTCCCAACAGGAAGTGGGAGTTCCCACTACCAACCGTTCCAGGACAGACTGAATTTTCTCTCCTGGTTTGTAAAGTGCATCTCTTCACTTGCAGTTGTAGCTACTCCCCTGCCTCTTTGACAGTTGCTATTCAACTTTCCCTAGCTTATTCCCTGGAGACTGGCAGGCCATGCCTACATGTCACCTGTGTGTCACCCACTATCTTCTCCATTCTTTTCTATTGTCCAGTCTTCCATTGGTCATTCACCAGACTGACTTCACTGTCAGTGGTCCCAAGAATCATTATACATGCATACATACATACAATACATATATGCATACATACACAAATACATGCACACACACATACACACACATACATGCATGCATACACATATACATGCATACACACATATATACATGCATACATACATACTTACATAATATATTTGTATACACACACACACACACACAATGAGGGTTTTAATTCTTGTCACCCTGGAACACAAGTCATTCCAGTCCATTGGCCTGGCATTCTAATCTTCACAAAGGAGGGGTTTGCCATGTGCTGAATTTATTGCAGCTGTTTTCCATACTGAACCACAATACTAGACTCAACATCTGTTGACCAAGCTGATTGTTATGGTAATGGCTAGATAGGTTGAACTTGTCAACAATAATAACAAGCCACTCTTCCTGCTTAGAGGAAGGTCTACAGTCAGTCCTACGAGGAAAGAGCCTATTTGCTTATGACTGTAATGGAAACTCCCTTTATAGTTTCCCATGGAAATGCCCAACAGAATGCTCTTGTATACACTATTTCCATTTTAGAACTGCGTTCCTTCAGCTCTGGCCTCCTGTACCAAAATGCTTTGTGACCCCAGCCATGACATGTTGGATATTTTAGGTCTTGACATGGCCATGCCCTTTGGTTATGGAGGCGGTTGCACAAATGCTCAGTAACAAGATTGTTCAGTGCTCTTCAAAAGGAGAATAGCAGAAGCATTTGGTACTTTTCTAATTCAGAGACCGTGATGGAGTTCGCATTGAGTGGGGCGGCTCCATTGGGCACTGGTGGCATTGGTTGACATTTCTAGCCATATTGCATCATGGAGATCTTACAACTGTGATGGAAGAACAGACTGCAGGCATCTGCTGTTATGAAGATCTTGTTCAGATGCTCAGCCTCTTGTGAGTAATTTTATGGATATGATTTCTCCAAATCCCGAATGGGCCCACCAGGTGTTGAGCCCTAAGTGTAGAGTGTGTAGGACACAGCCTCCTGACCTCGGCTGTCCAGGGTAGATTCGCTCTCCCATTGCCTGGTGTCCAAAACTCTGCAGGTAACTTTCTCTAATGGGTCTCTTCCTTTCTGGAGGTATTTGTGGGGTTTCACCTTTTTCACTCCACAACTGCTATTCTCAGGGCCACTTCAGGAGAAGGTAAACTGTTTTGTCTCCTTCAACCCCTAACTGTGTGGAAATCTTTAGATGACAGCCACAGATGCCGTTATAAACAATAAAATGAATGGAACTCCCTTAGTACTTAAGACAGATGCCAACTTGAGTGCAGTGAAATACTCACCTTGGTCACAGAACCTGGGGACTCAAAACAAAATACCCTCATCTATCCATGTACATGTGTGAAGTTTTTATTTTTTATTATTTTGATATTTGTGTGTGTGCATGTGGGTACCTTGGGGGTCAGCAGAGGATGCTGGAGTCCTGGAACTGGGGTAGCAGGTGTTCATGAGCTTCCAGACATGGATGCAGGGAACTGAATGTGGGTCATCTGCAGGAGCAGCAAATGCTTTTAATCACTGAGCCGACTCTCCAGCTCCATGTGAAGTATTTTTACCTATAGCTCAGTTGAGACATTTGCTTAGCATGTGCAAGACTCTTTGTTTCAATGCCTAGCCCAGAAAAATAAATCCATGAACAAGATGTCTGGATATGAAACAAAGACAGTATGACAGTCGGTGTTACCACCTGGGAGACACACCTTTGAGTGTGACTGTAGGGGTGGGGAGTGTCTTGATTATACCATTGAAGAGGGAAGGCCTGCCCACTATGGGCGTGGCCATTCGCAGGTTGGGATCTTGTATGAAAATGGAGAAAGTGAGCTGTGCACAAGCACGAATTAACTCATTCATCCAAGCTCTTCACTGAGGGTATAATGTGACTGGTTCTCTTAAAAGTCCGCTTTACCACGCAATTTATTAGACTTCATCTACCCCTCAATCAAAAGTGTTTGACACTCAATGTAATGACATGCTAAGAGTAACTACAAAGAAAAAAATCTAATAGAAATCTATACATGTCTTTCCAAGCAACAAATGTGTTCAAATTGTCTGCGCCTACAATGACATTGGAGCTCTGCAGTTTGTGTCTGTGTGGATGGAAACTTCAGATGTGGAGATCTTCGTCAATTTCTTTCTTCAGAGACTTGAAGTTCTTGTCATACAGATCTTTCACTTGTTTGGTTAGAATCACACCAAGATACTTTATATTGTTTGTGGCTATCGTGAAGGGTATCATTTCTCTTACTTCTTTCTCAGCCTGCTTATCCTTTGAGTATAGGAAGGCTACTGACTTGCTTGAGTTGATTTTATATCTGGCCACTTTGCTGAAGTTGTTTATCAGCTGTAGGAGTTCTCTGGTGGAGTTCTTTGGGTCGCTTAAGTATACTATCATATCGTCTGCAAATAGTGATAGTTTGACTTCTTCCTTTCCAATTTGTATCCCTTTGACCTCCTTTTATTGTCTAATTGCTCTAGCTAGAACTTCAAGTACTATATTGAAAAGATATGGAGAGAGAGGGCAGCCTTGTCTAGTCCCTGATTTTAGTGGGATTGAGACATGCAGACCTCATTAGAGGTTAGCATCACCAGGTGAACTCTGCTTAACAGTAGGGGGCGCTAAGAACACCAATTAATCATAGTATTATCTCACACCCCCCCCCAAAAAATTCCATCTCTCCCATAGATCTGTAATAGCTTCCTTAAAGAAACATAATGTATATTCCCCAAGGAAACAGAATGAACACTGACTATAAAAGGGGGATTTGTGAGTGGTTTGCATGGTAGAGGTTGAATAGCCTGTCATCAGCAGGCTGGAAAGTCAGCCAGCCCAAGAAACTGAAAGTCTCAGAACAATAGGAGCCAATGAGACAGCCCATCTGAGACCAAAGGCATAAAGTTCCCCGGAGAGTAGCCAGGTGAGCCCAAGCTGGAAAGTCGAAGGTGGAGTCTGATTCCCAGCCGATGACAGCACCTATAGGCACTCTAGCTAAGGAAGGACGCAGCTCAGATGCACCAGCGGGCTTCCCGCTTGTACTTTTGTTCCTCGGGGACCCCACCTATTGGATAGTGACCCCCACATTCAAGGATGGCCCCTCCCAGTTGGCCATGCTGCTGCATACATCAATTATCTCTAATCAGACCCTGACAGGTGCATCTGGAAGCTGCATCCCTGACCTATGAACTCACAGTCCTTTTTAATTGAAAGTCTAGGCTATCACAAAGCAGATATTTAAAAGTATCCTCAATTGTTATCATTTTATGTTCCAAATTTTCTGAAAAGGGACACGATGTAAACTTTTTTTCCGTTTGTTGCATTAATGCTCACGCGGTGTCTCAATTTTTACTTTTGGCTATAAAGCCTAAAACATTTACTCTCTGATCTGGCTTTGTGGTTAACAGCACTGGCTGCTCTTCCAAAGGACCCTGGCTTGGGTCCCAATGCTCACATGGTGGCTACAAAACATCTGTAAATCTTCTACCAGGAGATATGATGCTTCTCCTGTCTTCCCAGGACACCTGACATACATGGTACACATGCAGACAAAATACCCATACACATAAAGTGAAACTTAAAAAAGCTTGCTAATAACCAAAAAAAGATAACCTATACCCATGCCCTTCCCTCAATAAAGTGTAATTTAAAAAGAAAAAAAAAAACGCTTGCTGGTGGCCAGCTAAATGCCTACAAGCATGCTCCTCTCCCAAATAAGATGGGAGGCAACTTCTTCTCGGTCCAGCTGTTTAAACACAGCCAAGGGTAAGAGTTCATTTTAACAGGAACCCACCATCCAGAGCCCATCTATGCTCTGACTCTGACACCACACTCGTATCTTCCTGTGACAGATCCCAGAGACAAGTACTAGATAACCAGAGAATACCTGCTTAATCCAGAACGATCCAGAATCATGTGTAGGCCCTGCTTTGCCTTTCCCCATGAGAGCTCAACAAAGAGATGGGCCCGTGCTCACTGCAGAAGCCAAGCTGAAATCCTGAAGCATGAGATGTGGAAGGGATCTCACGTAGAGTGGCCGAGAGTGCAGTCCTGACAAGCGCCAGAGGAATCGAGATGCTCACAGTAAGCTCTCTGTAAAGACGCATTTATCTGGGGCTTTGTAGACAAGAGTCGAGTTACCCACAGACTCTTGTTTTATACTGCGTGAGCTCAAGCTGCACTTTTGAACCTCTAAGGTAGAGGGCGCAGTTCTTGGGGCCTGTGAGTTCCACTCGTACCTCCTCTTGTAATGACACCAGCTTCACGGTATGATGTCTAAAGTCGCATTCTTAGAGCACCAGTTTTGGACAACCCTGACTCATTCGAGTCCCTTTGGGTTGCACATGATGGAAACACTACAGGAAGGCGCCTAAACAAAAGAAAAATGTATTTCACATAGCAGAAGGTTGAGAGATAGGAAACTTAACGGCATTCTTTTTTTTTTTTTTGAAAAAGACTTATTATTCTAACAAAGCACACTGTAGCTGTCTTCAGACACACCAGAAGAGGGCATCAGATCTCATTACAGATGGTTGTGAGCCACCACGTGGTTGCTAGGATTTGAACTCAGGACCTTCGGAAGAGCAGTCAGTGCTCTTAACCACTGAACCAACTCTCCAGCCTTCAACTGCACTCTTAAGGAGTCAGGGTTTGTTGTACTTTAATGCTGGCTTTTCTCCTCTCCACTCAGTTTTGGTGATCCACCCCAGTTCTTGAATCTAACTGCCATTTTACTGTATAACTGATCTGTAGAAACAGGCGCTTCCCCCAGACTCTCCCAATCAGAATGCTCTTGGCAACTCTGCTGTCTATTCCTAGTGAGGCAGTGAAATTGGGTCGGTCTCAACCTCCTTTGGCACAGGGACATGTAATTAGCTTCGCTGGGCTACAGAGTAAAAGATAGATGAAAACATGCAGATTCGCTTAGAAGAAAGGAGGGGGCACCATTTCAGTTGTGCCACAATCTCCAGTAAATACTTCTGCAAAGTCTGTCTTCAGATTCTTTTATTCTTTTATTTGGAGTCCCTTACCCTAAAGTGAACCTTTCCTATTGCATTCAAGTATAATGTCTTCATGTGCATTAGAATCACTTGGAGTATTTGCTCAAGTGCAGGTCTTTAAACTCTGCAGCCAGAGTTTCTGTGTTTGTTTAAGGGCTCAGAGGTTGTTTAAAGGTGGTATTGAGAGAATTAAGCACTGAGTATAACACATTCACTCATGTGAGTTTCCTGGAATAGTTAAAGAGGCTGATGGGAACATATGACATCAGTTTATGGCCTGTATACAGGATGATAGACCTACCAACACTTTCTATCATGGTAACATGAAGATATTCCACTATAACTCCTTCTAAATGCATTCTGGGAATATCTTCTTCCTTATTCCCTTATAATCCAGAGGTGAAAATTACAGCTATCCTCTTACTATTTCTCTGTGTGTCTATATTCTGGACACACTGAGTCAACAAATACTCCAAAATTGAAAAGAAACCTTGTCTAAATGATGAATCAAGGGGGATGTCCACTGTCTGTAGTTCAGCCCATTTCCCTCAGATGGACAGAATGGCAGTTTCCTGATGAACCAGTAATACAAGTAGAAGACTCCCTTCATCATTTACAATGCTGTATCTGGGCATGTGGCTAACAAGTAGAATGTGTTCAGCAGCACAAGGCCCTGGGTTAAACCACCAGCATCATACAAATTAAAAACATTAAACATTTGTATGTGCATGTGTTTGGATACATGTATGCTCTCTCTCTCTCTCTCTCTCTCTCTCTCTCTCTCTCTCTCTCTCTCTCTCTCTCTCTCTCTGTGTGTGTGTGTGTGTGTGTGTGTGTGTGTGAATGTGTGTGAGCAAGTGTGAGCATGCACATGTGAGCATGCACTGCACACTCATGTATACAAGAGGTCTTCAGATCCCCTAGAGCTAGAGTTATAGGCAGTTTTAAGTCACCCAGGTTGGGATCTGGGAGCCAACTCAGGTTCTCTGGAAGAACAGGAAGCTCTCTTAACCACGAAGCCATCTCTTCTGCCCAAAAGAAAATATATGTCACTATTAAAGTACAGACTGTAAAATTCATGTCGGTTTTAATATTTAAAAAGAAGATCTCAAAAAAATTTTACTATCTCCTTGGCTTATCTGACTGAATTCTTATTCTCTCAGGAGTTCTCTCTGCTCTTAGGGGTAATTTGGTGACTTGAAAATATCAGGAAATCCTAAGAAAAATAATCTTATTTTCTTGGAGTGTTACAACATCAATCATTAAAAACATCTGTATTTCAGACCAGAGTAAAGAAATATTTTTCTTGGTTATTTAAAATTTAAGGCCAACAAAATTACTCAGCAGGTAAAAGTGTTTGCCATGCAGTCTGGTGACTTGAGTTCTATCCCTAGATATGGTGGTAAGAAGGAAGAACCCCTGAGAGTTGTCCACTGACCTTCACACATGCTCTGTGTGTGGACACACACACACACACACATAATGAACACACGTATACACCTAACAATGAGCCTTCACTTGTTTTTCTTTTAAGATGAGGTGTCTCTATGTAGCCCAGGCTGGTCTCAGTTTCTCAAGTGCTAGAATCATAATCATGTGTCACTATGCTTACGTCACTTATTCACTATGCATATCTACAACCTTTTAACATGCTAAGTAAACTTTCCTTGTAATTTTGTGAGCCAGCCTAATTTTCTATGATTGTTTTTTCTCTTCCAGTGATCACAAATGCTAATATTTGGTTTTTGCCCATGTTACAAATAAAAGCTGCGTGATTGGGTTTTGTGCGGAGACCCAGAAAAAAAGAATGTGTCCTGCAGTCAAATCTGAAACACTGAGCCTGACACGTCCACCTACACATCCTGCCCTCAGGGACACAGGGACTGAGCTTCCTTAAGGACCCCAAAAGTCCTTTCCAGGACCATCACGTCCATAACTAGAACTTTGGGCATTCACCTCTCCTGGAATGGGTCACATTAGACGCAAAGTTCCAAACGCTTTACAACACATTCTAAAATGAACTGCCCTCAGCAATTCCTTCTCTGGTTTTTCCTATTAGTCATTTCCATTCTAAATATACAGATATGTTATCACTTTCCCACTTAACAAGGAAAACAAAGAAAAGCTCTTTTGGCCTCACTTCCTCCTCTGGAAACTGCTGTTTCCACTGTCTCTACAGAAAGGCACCATTCAACAAACATCCCTCCTCCCTGCCTGCAGCTCTCACGTGCTTGCTCTTCCAAGCCACTCACTCGGGTCTCCACCCTCACCTTTCCACCTAACTATTCTTGTTACTCTTTTCCCTGATATAAAATCCAAGGCACATGACCTTCCGTCTCACATGACCATCAGTAGCAGTGCTATCTAAACGGCTTGAAACTGTGTGCTTTATATCCTGCCTTGTGTTGTCTACATACATATATTCAACTGCCAACTCAAGATTTCCACTTGACTGTATGATGGGCCTGCTTCAAACTGGATTTCTGATCTTTCCTGCCAACCCTACCCCTCCCTGCCTTCTCCTGTTGAGCTGAGGCAATCCTATCCTCGCAGGGAACAAGCACCCATTAGTAGATTCATTATTGATTCCTTTCATTTCCTTGCCTCACACCAAATCCCCATGGAGTGTGCCTACTTAAACTACATCCAGAATCCAACAGCTTCCTAGCACTCAGGAAACAGAGACAGGTGGGTTTCTGTGAGCTCGATACCAGCCTGGTCTACCTAGGGAGCTCTAATCCAGCCAGGGCTACACAGTGAGACTCTGTCTCAGGAAAAATAGCAACAACAAACTAGAGATAACAAAACTTTTGTTCCTTCAGTAATTTCACTGGAGATATGGGCGTCTTCTGGTTGGTTGCTTTTCTGGTTGTATGTGTGTGTGTGTGTGTGTGTGCATGCGTGCATGCGTGCGTGCGTGCGTGCGTGCGTGCGTGCGTGCGTGCATGTGTGTGTGAGAGAGAGAGAGAGAGAGAGAGAGAGAGAGAGAGAGGCAGAGACAAACAGACAGACAGACAGACAGACAGGCACAAAGACACACAGAGCAATGTCAACCTCTTCAGTTGCTCTCTTCCTTGTTTTCTGGGACTAGGTTTCTAGCTGAACACAGAGTTCACCAATTTACTGTAACCAATCTGCAAGCCCTCCAGCTCTGCATTCCCAGAGCTAGGACCATAGTCAAGAAACATCCGCTTCTGTGGTTGCCAGTCTTGAAACCAGAACTCCCAGGGCGGGACCACAGACTGCTCGGGTTGAGTTTCCTTCCATGCTGCAGGCTGAGAATTCTTTCTCCTCCAGATATTGTCAGTCTTGACATGCCAGTCCTCAGCTGATTGAAGTCTGTATCCCAAATCCACTGATCTAAATGCTAGCCACACTTTAAAATGCCCTCTTGTATGCTGTAACATCTGCACTGGTATTTGACCTACCGTGCATGGCAACAACTACCCAACTTGATGCATAAAATTACCCATCAAAAGGTAATCAAGGAATATTCTTCCTCTGTTATTCTCCCGTTGAGGAAGAAAAACAACTCTGAGACTCTAAGACATATGCAGGGGCTCTGGAAAAGGGAAGCTAAAGTAAGTTATTTGAAAATAACAGACAGTAATCTCATGGCTTTAATATCTAGGACTGCTGCTAAAGATTCTAGAACTGTGAGGTCAGCCCTTGAAGCTCAAGTTCAAGAAAAAAAAAGTAGTGACATAAGCTAGCAATATTTGATCATTTTTTATCTAATCAAATTTCATTTGCCATTGATACACTTTTATTACTTAGACCCATAAAGTAAAAGAAAAAATGCAACAACAGCAAATTAAATAGTAAGATTAAATAGCAAATCTTAGGTTTAAAAAAAAAAGAATTGCATAGGCTGAATTTGGAAAATTCATTTCTGAACTGAGTATGTTGGCTCACATGTCTGTAATCCCAGTACTTGGAAGTCTGAGGCAGGTAGCCTTCCATGAGTTCAAGGCCAGATTGAATTATATAACAATATCTTGACTCAAATAATAATAGTTTTATTATTATAATTATTATACAATTATTAAAGTTATTTCATTCTAACTATAGTGTGGATAAAAATGAAGCATTCAGAATAACATTAGAATAGCCAGTGAGGAGTAATAACAAAATGTTATGAAACATAATTTATTATACCTAAGTGTGGGTTTTTTTTAAATATCTAGTCGAGTTCAAGTTCTTTGAGCTTAGGGAAAATTCTGGAAATTATTTATGCTTAGCTCCTTTAGCAGTGCTATGATTTTTTTTAATACAAAGCATAGCGATCTTTGACCCAGTTAATCTGTCTTTGAGAATGGCATCTGACAGTAGCTTAATTAATACCTAAGTGAATTCAAACTTTGCAAACCTAGGCTAGAAACCTTGATGGGATAGCAAAAGTCCAAACCAGTTTCTCTATGACATTCCCTCCAAGCACCTACTTATCTACCTGTCCTCTGTGGCTCCCTTCTCACTGTCAGTCCCTGCAACTCCTAACACTGTCAACCAAAATCCAACTTGAGATCTTAGGAACCATGCCTTGGTTCTATCTTCAGGAACAAATCTTCCGGAACAAAGTGTTCTTCAACTTGTCAGATATACAAGGAATGACTTTCTCTCTCTCTCTCTCTCTCTCTCTCTCCCCTCTCTCTCCCCCTTCCTTCCTTCCTTCCTTCCTCCTTCTTCCTTCCTTTCTTTCTTTCTTTCTTTCATTTTATGAAACCATGAAAGAACAAAATTATTGGCTTTCATTGAAATCTAGCTTACCAGCTACCCATTTTACCTGTGAACTTCATGAGAGTAAAGCTGTTTACTTAGCTGCAGTGCTGGGGATTGAACTCCCACCTTTGTGGATACACAGCAAGTGCTCTATCACTGAACTACATTCTCAGCAAATATGTGTCCTTGAATCTCATGGGTCCTCTGTGATCACTCACACAGTTTAAAGAATGAGTTTGTGCCCAGTAGCTGTCTAGACTTTATCATCACTTCTGCACCTATTTGTGCTAAAATGGTTTCAGAATCATGGACAAAGCTCATAAACGAGTGACAGGCAGTCTTAGCAATAAGGACCCAAGAAAGCTAGTTTTAACAGTCTCAGATTCAAGGACATAGATTTGCTGAGAATGTAGTTCAATGGTACAGCTCTTGCCTTTGGGTACAGCTATGTCTTCCTGTCTGGGGGTTGGCTGCATCCGTAGGGAAGGCCTTATACAGCCCTTTTCTTTCTTTACTCAACACAGATTAATGAGGGTGCAACTCTGCCCCTCTGGACAGTGCAAGTGATATATAGCAACACACTGATATTCATTTCCTGTCTAATTGCCTATTTCGGAAAGAGATGTTTCTTTTTACATGATCGCAGCTGCTGATACATCACAAAAGTCAGAGCTGTTTAATGCCCAGGACCTCCGCTGCTATAGGGACAGAGTTGAAGCCGCACAGCCGCAGCTTCTGCAGGCTGCGAGCCTCACTGTCATTAGCACTAAAAATTAATCTTATGGCGCAAAACCTAGGACTCTAACATGCTTTTTTTTTAAATGTCCAGTTTAAAAAAAAAAGAAGTAGAATTCTGACATATTTTTCCATAGTTTCTGACAAGAAAGATTTTCCTAGGGAAATGAGAAAGGTTCATTTATCATAAAGATGAACATGGTAACATGCTGGGGGTGGGGAACTATGACAAGGATGAGCATTTTTGTTATAAGGTGAGATGTGAGTGTAAAGTGGGATGCGGTGGCTGCCTGACTCTGTTCCGGTTTGCTGATTTGGATTTGAATTTAAACTCCTGCTTCTGAGTAAAGCTATTCTGATAAGTTAAGAGTTCAGAGTACTGCCATTCACTTAAAGGCAGCAGCCAACGATGGGAAGACACGCTGCCAAGGTCAGTGTGTCGCTGGCAGCAGAAAATGCAACTCAGCAGTGCCCCCGCCAACACTGCAGCCTGAAGAGTACCTTGGAGCCTCCCGGGGCCTCTGCTCAGGCCCTTGACATCCACCCCAGGAAAAGATTCTGGATGAGTCAGCAGAGGAAAGTTAGTGAGCTTGTCCACTAAGCAGAAAGATCTGGCTCTCTTAAAGTGAGCCAAGCGTGGGGGTTAGGAGAGGAACGTACCTAATTGCCTGGGCAGTAACTACATAAGTGATATGGGGGCTCTTAAGTTAACTAATCTGCAACTAAGTTTCCATATTGAGGAAATCGCGTCCTGCCATCCCACTTTTCCATAACCTCAGAAATATATCCATGAAAACGAGGCTTTAAAAAGTTACATTGTGTCAATTTTAGCTGGAGGACAAGCTGTCCAGACAAAACATTGCCCAAAACCTTTAGTGACTTATTCATATGTCACTAAGGGATTGTATTTCAGACATAGATCACTACCCACTTTTAACAATTTCATTTGTGACGTGTTACCTAGAAAAGGCAGTACAATTCTTTTACAAGTGACCTGGATAATTATGCTGACTTTTTGGGCAGGAGAGAGTAATCAAAACTGGAAGGACAGGTGGGAGAGATGGCTCAGCAGATAAGAGCACCTGCTGCTCTTCCAGAGGTCCTAAGTTCAATTCCCAGCAATCACAAGGTGGCTCACAACCATCTAGAATGGGATCTGATGTCCAATTCTGTCATGCAGGCATACCTACAAACAGAGCATCCCATATACATAAATAAATAATCTTAAAAGAACACTAGAGGGACATTTCTTCTGTGTTTCCTAACTATCACTCACTGTCTCAAATGTGACAGTTGGGTTTATTGTGCTAAAAGTTTAGGTTAGTACAACTACTGTGCTACTCACAATTATATCTGGAATGACTTCTGGAAATAAATTGTGCTTCCATTCAGTAAATATGAGAGAAGAAAATGATAAGACTTGTTTTAAAATTTGTGTAAGGATGTGACTTCACTGGGTTTCTTGAAGCTCCCTGCATATCCCTGTAATTAAGTGTGGGCATGTTGTTCCTAATGTGATGTTTCAAGCAAGTGTAAACTCTGACTTCAGATGATGCAGAATATTGTCCTGAAAAACAGCCATGCATTCCTATACTCCTGGGAGACCATAAGTTAGCTGGTAAGATGAGGGAAGTGTTGTTTGTGTAAGATAATAACTGCTGCAGAAGAAACGGCATCTTTGGCTATGCCCCACGGAACCCACATTTGGATCTCGGGGAAACCTCAGGAGACTGAACAGTGAGTCGGGTACAGATAAGGGAAACTGGTCTAGCCTGCAGCCACCCAAGAAAGGTCACTTTTGCTTCAATTAGGCTCTAAATACTCTAATCCAAATGGAACATTCTGACATGCTTCAACAGATTAAAAAAATGTCAAATGATTTGGAGCAATCCTCAAAGAGAACCTTTTGCCCCAAAACGCTAATATCTTCTCTCTGCAATGAAGTTTTTAGAACCTTAACCTCCCCGAAGTGTGTATGGACAGACAGGCACTCCTGATGCATCCCAGGATTAGCACTGAAGGGAGCAGGGAAAATAGGGCTGTATGTTTGTAATTCAGCATTTAGGAGGCAGAAACGAGAGGATTGCTGGAGATCCAGTCCAGTCTGACCCAAAACAAAGTCCCACCTCACTAGAAGGCACCCAGACACAGAGCATTTTTACCAAGCAGGAAATTTAGCATATGCATCCCCTACCCATGGACGCTAGCTTCCTTTGAGAATAAACACTGACACTCGGTGTTCCAAAGATAATTAGACTGGATGCGAAGAGTGACTTGATCAGGAGACTTGGATTCTATAATGTGATGGGAACTCCCCCTCAGGATCTCATGTTCTTGTTTGTTCATAAAGGACCAAAGTGAAGATGTAAGACCAGCAGGGAGACTCTTGCACAAACTCCGATAGCTGGCACTCTGGAGGGACAGGTTAGGGTGGAGGCAGAGCCACGTTAGACATCCGTCCTGCTGCACAGGTATAAGAGGCTACAGTTGTGTTACTGAATCTATCTGGTGCTCTTGCCTCTGCCCACATTTAACAAGAGATTCTCCCAGTGCACACAGCACCCCTCAAAGTCACCAGCCATCAAAACATGGATTCCAGACAACATAGGTCCAGACTGTGCGGATGCTTGGGCGGAGTGTCAACACACTTTCTACAAGGTAATTAGGATCAGAATTCGAGTCACCACAAATTATAGAACCCTGGCTACCAAACTTACAAAGCACCCCCCAAGAAGCAGGAGCACTAAGGTACTTTAGTTGGTGGGGTGCCTGAGTTTGAAATTTGGTGATACGGGTGATCAGTCGTCAGAAAAGCTTGAAGTGGCTTTTCTTGACTGGCCCCAGGAATGAGTTTCTCTCATGAGGGAAATTTCTTAAGTGTGTGTGTGTGTGTATGTGTGTGTGTGTGTGTATATATGTGTGTGTATGTGTGTGTGTGTGTGTGTGTGTGTGTGTGTGTGTATGTGTGTGTGTGTGTGTGTGTGTGTGTAGACCCAGCAAAGAGTTTGGGGAGCTGAGAAATATGATGATGAAGGTAGGTTAACTAATGAAAGAGATTTATGTCATTTACCACATTACAAAAACACGTGCAGAGTTGCTGTGCCTAACTTCCCCCTCCCCCCCCCCGAAAATCCCATGTCACCCAGGTGATGTGTCAGCAAGAGGAACATAAACACAACAAAAGTATCGTCCTGTCTACTTCATGAAACCCTGGAAATACACTTATGCAATATGGGCCAGTCATTGGTGTGGGCACCAGCTTTACTTTGGCTTCAGTCATGATCCCTGGAATTTACTTTTATGAACTCAGATGGATGCACACACACACACACACACACACACACACCTTCATTCATTGCTGTTTGTTTTCTAGAGCCAAGATGGCTACTGAAATGACCTCAGAGAAAACTCCCTCAAGATCCTTCACTCTAGAGTTCACTCAGTTCCCTGCTAGTTGACCATTGCCAAGAGGTCAGGTCACTTAGAGACTCTCTAGCCTACTGTCTAGAGGTTGAATTAGCTCTTTATAAATTACTATGTTCTTCTATTATAATGAAAGCAAAGCTATCTGCTCCACAGCTAATAATAAGCTACCAGTTTGCTTACAGCCTTGTTAATTTCCTGTTATTTAGTCTGGATTAGGTAGAACTCTATCAGCCCTGAGGTCTCAGCCAACACCTCAACTGAGTAAAATCTAATTGATGATCTTTTCCTGAGAATCTGACTTGCCCAACCTGGGTCTAGAAAAACATGGTTGTTTGGTTCCAACTCCTCCATTACAGAGATGGATCAAACAGGTCTTTACAATTTCCGGTGTACTGACTAGTTTTATGTCAACTTGATATCAATTAAAGTCATTTTGGAAAAAGGAATCTGAATTAAGAAAATTCCCCCACCGGATTGGTCTGTAGGCAAGCCTGTTAGGTATTTTCATGATTGATGTTTCATGTAGGAGGGCACAGCTCACAGTGGATGAGCTGGTGGTCCTGGGTTCTATAAGAAAGCCGGCTGGTCAAGCCGTGAGGAACAAGTCAGTAAGTGGCATTACCTCCATGGCCTCTGCACCAGCTCGGGCCTCCAAGACCAGCCCTGCTTGAGTTCCTGCCCTAGCATCCCTCAGTAATGGGCTTATATAAGCCGTGGGGTTCCTTCCTCAAGTTGTTTCTGATCGTGGTGTTTCATCCCAGCAATAGAAACCCTAAGACATAGATGTTAGCCCCTTTTCCCAAAAGTGAGAGTGACTAAGAATAGTTAATGACTGTCTTCTGATGTATCATTTGCCAAATGTTGGACATTCCCCTGGCTTGGGTGGCTTATTTCTTTCCAGACATCCTAGGGACTTCCTCTGGAACCATGTTGCATCTCTTAACAGTAGTTAAAGAATATTATTGGGGTGCCTGACACTCAAGAGCAAGGCACAGAGTCCCTGCCAAGTGGGCAGCTTCAGTACCTAGAACAGGTGGAATGCAGTCTGCTCTGTGGCTTTAGGAAGGGGGTGTGTTGGCATCTGCACCCTGCAAGTGCATTACAGCCTGAAAGCTGAAAGACGAATTCCCAATGCTCACAACCAAGCAAGTGATCTAGAAGGGTGTTTTGGAGAAGTTGCTGTGCTTTTCAAGAGATCCACAAATACTAAAGAACTGGCCTCCCAAGAGTGAAAATTTGGCATGCCAATCGCTTTTTGGCAGCTGTGGATTTTCCGCACACCAGGAAGAGGACCTGGGCCTGGCTTAAGGTTTCCAGTAAATGCATTTTGGAAGAAACTACAAAGACTCCAGTTAGGGAGTAACAGTACAGACCAACTGTTAAGTGATTGATACCATTACAATTAATCCTGGTGACAGTGGATCATCATGCATGCCTTGAACCCAAAACATTTTCCTTTAATGGGGCTGCTTCCTTGCCAAGGCGGCTGGCATTTCTATGGGGTGAACCAGGAGCTGTCCTGCCATATCAGAGGTCAGGAGATGCAGGCAGGGTGTGTTCTTCAATATTGCCAGGTTTTGCTCACCTACGTCTTGGGCCTACAGCCAGGTGATCTGTCTATCCTCCGGAAGGTGCATGTTTTAACCCGAGTCACATCAAGCACTGAAAATTCAACTTCATCAGGATCCAAGATTTCCCCAAAGTTCAAAATTCTTCAAGAAGTTGAGACAATTGGTAATGTCAGGGCTGAAGAGTTTCAGATCAAAGGGGAAAATCCAATCCAGTAATTAAAATGGAAATGGTTGTGTAGAGTGTTTTCAAACCCTGTGGATATCACTAGTCATTAGGATTTGGGTCAAATACTCAGGGTAAAATAAAGTTCTTTTTTTCTCTAAAGAAAAAAGTAAACGAGGTAATAGTCTTACAGTGGCCTATTTGCTACTATTCATTAACTTCTAAGTTAATGTTGCCTGTCACTGGCAGATAGACCTGTCTTTGTTTTAATATTAGCTGAAGTTGCATAGAAAGCTGAGAGTGGATATATGGGGGAAACTGGAAATTTATATACTCCTAGCAAAACAAAGAGACATTTCTGTATTCCTACATGAAGAAGGCTGGGGAGTTTCATAAATTGCATAGCTATTTCTCCAAACTTGAAATATGGAACAATGTTCACTTATAAACTTTCAAAGTTGTGCTTGTCTTGTTGATTGTTGACATAAAGAACTGTTTCACACTAAAAATGTACTGAATAGCCATAACGGCTGTTTTTAACTTCTCACAAGATGAAACTCATAGGGACTAAATTCATCTGTTTTGTCATTAGGCTTTAGAGACCTCTTCCTCAAAGTACAAGAAAACTAAGGCTATAGAGACCTGTCAGCAAAACATTGCCAGGGCTGAGGTTAGCAGGCTCCCCGTGCTGGTTGGTGCTGCGAAAAGGACAGACAAAACAGGGCAGGCAGGGTTTAGCTTTGGGCAATAGTTCATTGACCTCTGCATCAGGATATGGAGGTGACACCATGTGACCTCTGAGACCAGATCATATTGACTATGCAGCTTCTGCCTGAATCACATGCAACACTGACTCTCAGGAGGCTTCATCATGGGACTTAGACATGTTTCTCTAGGAAAGCTCACACAGAGACTCTGGCTGTTCCAGAGCCTCATCTTCAAAATCATCTCAGCCAGGCAGTGCGTGAAGAGGTAGGGGGACCCCAGGAGGCTTCAACCTACACAAAGAACAACAGGGAACTGAGGAATGCTGGGAGTGGGAGGAATAGTCTGCCCCAGGGAAGAGTACAGCAACTGATTATCTAATACCAAGTGGTCAGCCCCAAAAACATACATGCAAGTATACAACTGAGCAAGTTGTATTTATGTGTAGTATGTATGTATGTATGTATGTATGTATGTATGTATGTGTGTATGTGTGTTATACATATAATGTAAAAGATTATATAATATAAAAAGAAAATAATGGACTGGAGAGAGATGGTTCAGTGGTTAAGAGCACTGACTGCTCTTCCGAAGGTCCTGAGTTCAAATCCCAGCAACCACATGGTGGCTCATAACTATCTATAACTCCAGTTCCAGGGGATCCATTGATCCATTCTTGCCTCTAAGGACACCAGACACTCATTTGGAGTACATACATACATATAGCAAAACACTCATACACATATAATTTTTTTAATTAAGGATAAGTGTAATGTTGTAGAATGCCTGCATGAGAGAAACTTTGTGTCCACCACAAGAACTATACTTTACTCACAAGAGCAATTATTGAGACAAAGTGTGGGGCAGAAACTGAAAGAAAGGCCCATCCAGAGACTGTCCTACCTGGGGATTCATCCTATAAATAGTCACCAAACCCTGACACTGTTGTGGATGCCAAGAAGTGCTTGCTGAAAGTAGCCTGATATGGCTGTCTCCTGAGGGACTCTACCAGAGTCTTACAGATACAGAGGCAGATGCTAGCAGCCAACCATTGGACTGAGCTCGGGGTCCTCAATGAAGGAGTTGGAGGGAGGTCTGGAGGAGCTGAAGGGGTTTGCAGCCTCATGGAAAGAACAATGATGTTGGCCAACCAGACCCCTCAGGACTCCCAAGGGACTAAGCCATCAACCAAAGGGCACACGTGGTTCCAGCCGCATTTGTGGTGGAGGAATGCCTTGTCGGCATCAGTAGGAGGAGAGGTCTTTGGTCCTATGAAGACTCGATAGATACCCCAGCATGGGGAAATCGAGGCGGGTAAGTGGGAGTGGTTTGGACAGAGGGGCATCTTCTTGGAGACAGGGGGAGGAAGGATGGGTTGGGGGTTTTCTGGGAGGGGGAAAACCGGGAGAGGGTATAACATTTGAAATGTAAATGAAGAATATATTCAATAAAAAAAGAGAGAAAAAAAAGAACTATACTTTAAAATTTGATCTTTAAAACCCCACCCACCTACCCCTGCCCTCACAGCGGATAGAGCCTGACAACCCCTCCTTATTGTCTTAGAGTAACCCTGTGTTTAAAATGATCCCTTTGAAGCACCCCTGCCACCTGGTGGCCAACAGTCTCACTACAGAAAACCAATGTTCTCTTCTGCCTGTCAGGTCTTAATTTTCTGCTTGAATTCTTGGGTGGATCTTCCTTGATGGCCATAAGTGCTAAGAAATCTGGAATTCTTTGATATTTTTCTCCCATCATTTTGTTCTTGGTGGAAGTTTTATTAGTCAGAGATCCCGAATTGATCTTTTACTTTCTTAATTTTTCTTCCTCCTACCCTCTATTTTTGAACAGCAATGATTTTTGGCACTATCAAAAAATATATCTAAATAGCCTACTGAATAAACAAAGCTATGTTTTCTAAACTTCCCTGTCTTGGTAGTCTCTCAGAGGAAGGGGAAAGCTGGGTTGTTTTGAAATGTAGTTTAAGAGAGATCTTAACACACTCAGACTTGCTCAGGATTGGGGAGGGGGGAATGATGGTTTAAGGGGTGGTCACAGCGGCAAGGGTCTGGACACCAGCTCCAGCTTGTCGGTAAGTGAACAGCCTCACTAATTGAACAGGTTGGTGTTCAGTATAATGGAGTTGTTTTAAATTGAAATACTTAATTCCAGAATAAAGAATTTCTTCCATTGCCCCTTGGGAAAGTTCTCTGTTCTGGGATCTTAGTGGTGAAATTGGAAAAGAAAACATGGTAAATATAAACTGTAACCTGTGGGTATGGATATTTCCAAGGCTGAGAGGTCTCCTTGCCTCTCAACCTTCTGTTTCTGAAGGTGTGGGGAGGATGTTGTAGTTAACTGGCTGGTTTTGTTCGTTTCTTTGGTTTGTTTTAGGGGTGACTGTAGACTGAATCCAGAATATTGAACACAAATCACAGACCTGTGCCCAAAGCCTGCTTTCTTTTTTATTTTTATTTTAGCTTTATTTATCTTTAGTTTCTACTATGGTGTCTTTATATTTTTTACAGCATCCTTTTAAATTTTTTTTCCTCAAAGCTTCCATTCGAGGGAGGGAAGCCTGCTATATCCTGTTATAGTTTACTATCAACAACAGATCTCAAGGTCTTTAAATGATGTTTTCTTGCCAATTTTTGCATTTCTTTTCTCTGGAGGTATTCTTTGAGTGTCTGAGGTGATCCTTAACCATACGTTTAAGAGCAAAGAGTATTATACCGTATCAACTAAGGAAGACAAGCTCTTAGGGTCTGCTGTACAACACAGCACAATAAAAAATGCATTGGCTTCTAGTATATAAAAGTGATCAACGGTCTCATCCCCCTGTGAATCCTGTAAACCACAATAATGAGCAACCTTCAGGCAAGATGTGGCATGACTGTTACAGTAGTAACCAGTCACATTCTGATTGGACCTGTTCCACGGATAAGAACTCATGTCTGATTATATAAAATTGGTGAAGATACTGTGGCTGAGGAAGGTGGTCATAGACCCTAAGGGGAACCTACGACCATTGTTTTGCCCAGTGCTCAGTTATGTTGTCAAACAGCCTTCTAAATACTCATGTGTAGACACACACACACACATACATACACACACACACACACACACACACACACACATTGATGTCTCACCCAATCTTCATCGGCGATGTTTCTTTTACAGCAGATGGTAGTTAATGCAGAAATAGCTGGCCAAAGTGTCTTCAATAAGTGACGATGGAGTCGTCTTCACCCTAAATGAAAAAGCATGGCGGAGCCATTACACACCTGACTCATTGCAGCTGTGGTTATCTGAGCAAAGATCAGAACCTTCACCATTTCATCAAGGTTGGGGAGGGGCCATGAAGCCCCTCTCATCCCCTATAGAAGTTTATCGGTTCACAGTTCTTGGGGGAGGGGTGTCACCATTCTGTGGTGTCACCACTGTTTAAAAGTTCTAGTAAAAAAAAAACCCTCCCGCCCATGCTCAGGCAATAATAAACTAACCAAACTTAGCGGGTCACACACAGAAAGACACAAAAGCAAGATGGAGACATTCTGAGAGAGAGAGAGAGAGAGAGAGAGAGACAGAGACACAGAGAGACAGAGAGACAGAGACACAGAGAGACAGAGAGACACAGACGAGAGAAGTGAATGGCAGGTGGAAATGAATAAAATCCATCGTGTTTACATATGAAACTGCCTCACAATAAAAGATTTAGAGCTTTGTGTGGGTATATTTCACCGTGAGTAGTCTTAATACAATAAAACAAAATGTGGAAAGAACTCTGAGACCCAAAGCAGTGATGGTGTGGGGTAGGGAGGGAGGTTGAGCCAGCCTGGGACTGATTAGTTCCTCAGGCTTGGAGGCCTCTCCTACTTCAGGCTAGTAAGTTTTCCAGTGGGGAATGCCCTGCCTGTGTGGTCTGAAGAGGTGAGTCTGACTGCCAGCATTCTCAGCAGAGCTGGTGTTGAGTCTTGGTCTGTTGCTATGTATTGTAAAGCTGAATTCTGTACTGGAAGATCTAGGTGAGTGAATTCTCACTTCTACCAGCCTTTGTTGTGCAAACCTTGCTCCTAAATTTAAAACTGTTGAGGTTTGACCTGTTCCTGTGTTAGAATGCTAAACACTGGCCCTGGCTGCCTTGGAAATGAGGAGACCCTCATGCAGACCAAGTGATGCTATGTAACCTTGCCCCCCAAGTTATCACTTAATGGTTAATAAAGATGTCTGAGTCTATAGCTGGACAGAAGAGAGATAGGTGGGGTTTGGTTCCTAGGCTTGGGGTCCAAGGCAGGAAAGAGGTGAGAAGGTGGAGAGAAAAGACACGATGCGGGGTAGGTGAATCATGAAAACATGGCCATGAGGGCTACCCAATTGAAGTTAATAACTGGAACATGGCAAGTTAAATACTTGGAGTTATTGATAGGAGAGTAGATGCTAACAGTTTAGAGGGTAGATATCTGCCCAACTCTACAGCTTTAAAGGCTTATCATAAATATAAAGGCTTTGTGTCTTTCATCTGGGAACTAAATGATCTAAGATGGATAGAAACTCTCAATTAATATTAAATATTTACCACAACAAGTTGGAGAAAGGAGAGAAGACATCTATGTTTCATATTGACTTTCACAGAATTCTCACTGTGAATACAGCAACTCTGCCCACCACTATGCCTTGTATTTTTGTCTCAGACACTTTTATCCATTCTAGAGACTTCTAGATTTTGGGGTTTGGGGAACTGGCTTGCTCTGAGCTTCCCTCACTAATGGTTTACTGGTTACCACTCCACTAGGTCAGTCTCCACTCTTTCATCTACTCCATGGCTTTCAGAAAGTGGTCACTGTTTTCATTTTCCCAGTGTCTTTATCCTTGTGTGTTTGTACAGTTTGACATATTTGTCATTTTAGAGGGTTTGGGACAGGTAGCAGAAACAAATAGGTGTTCTCATTCAACCACATTTAACTAGGATATCTGCAACGTCTAGTTCTGTTATTTAAAATGCATTTTAAGCAAGGAAAGAGGAGATGCATAACTGAATATGATATTAAGGTGTTGCATCTTGGGGATTTTATAGGAAGAAAAGGAAGATTCAGTCTAGGAGAAGCTTTGCGAAGAGATAAACTCCTAACAAGTAAGCTCGACTGCTTCCCTCCCTCCCTCTCCTTCCTCCAGTTAAGGTGCACTAGGTGGCGCTGCCTACCACGAAGTTTCTGCAGCCGCCAACTGAGCATCTCCTGTATGTTCTTTCAGAACTCCTGTGAGCTACTTCCCAGAACTCCAGCCTGCAATTTCCCACTTGACAGCCCTGCGGGCAGCAACTGGGCAGACTTCATCAGTCAATTGAGTAGGAAAACCCAGCTATCGGTAAGAGAGATGGATGCACTTCCAAATTGGTTACTTCCTTCAAAACCCTGTCTCAGCCCAAGGGATGGTGGCTGCCGTGTTCCTGTATTCTGTTACCTCCTAATGATTCTCTTCATTTTACCATAGCACAATTCTTTTTTAACCCATTTAAGAATTTTTTATTATAAAACTTTCCAAACAAATGCAAAAGGAGAGAGTCCAGGTGCCCATCTCCCAGTTTCTACCTGTGCATTAGTTTCATCTTATCTACTGCTTTTTATGTTATGTGTCTAGAGAATTTTAAATCAAACTCAGATATCATGTCACACCTGTGTGTGTGTCCTAAACACCTTAACAAACACAAAAACTCACTTACTCTTGCCTGAGCAATGTTGAGCACCTCATATTGCTATGCTTTTCTACTTCTGCCCTTTGGGAAGTGTATGCCTGGGGAAGTCCTGAGTATGTGAAGGCCTGAATGGATGTGTGTTGTTGACATGAGCTAGCCATGTCAAGGACCCTAGCCTCAGATCCATGGGAAAACAGCAAAGTGCCCCCATCCCACCTCGTCAAGGTTGGGGTGTGGCTCACAAGGCTGGCAGAGCCTTCTCTTGCCCATGTGCAGATGTTGATAGTGTGTGCAGAGAGCATCCACCATAGCCTCCCCACCAGACTCAAGCTGTGCTCTCCTGACAGGAAAGTCTTAGTGATGCTACTGTGTACAGCTCTGGGATGAGATAAGAATGCTGGCTATAACTACAAGTTTATTTAAAGTTTTATCAACCATAAGGTCCTTATTATCTTTTTTCTTTTTTTATTAGATATATTCTTTATTTACATTTCAAATGATTTCCCCTTTCCTGGTTCCCCCCTCCCTGAAAGTCCCATAAGCCCTCTTCCCTCCCCCTGTACCCCCAATCCCCTCCCGATTTCCTGTCCTGGTATTCCCCTACACTGCTGCATTGACCCTTGTCAGGACCAGGGGTCTCTCCTTCCTTCTTGGGCATCATTTGATATGTGAATTGTGTCTTGGGTATTCTGAGCTTCTGGGCTAATATCCACGTATCAGTGACTACGTACCATGTGTGTTCTTTTCTGATTGGGTTACCTCACTTAGGATGATATTTTCCAGTTCCTCCACACTTTGTGATCCCATCCTATAAAACTTCTGTACAATCTCCCTACAGGGAAGCAGTCTAGATCTCCCTGTACAAGCAGACAATAAAGCTTTCGTTTTTAGACTTCTGTCTCTGAAGTGAGTTTTCTCAGCTTCTACCCTGAACCAAATAGATAGATAGATAGATAGATAGATAGATAGATAGATAGATAGATAGATAGATAGATAGACCAACAGATAGACAGACAGACAATTTCTTGGGGCCAAGATGGCTATTCAGCTTCAATTCTACACCCATCCCCATCTGTCATGCCTAACTATTTCAACTATTTCTCTTGGAGACTGCCTCCTTTCTCTATCTTGGAGAACCCTCATCTTCTCTAAGACCCAGTGTTTCTTAATTTTGGGCAGGAATGGCTGCCAAACCCAGCCGCACCCCCTCTGGGAGGAAGCAGAGCTACTTTTGAGACCCTGGGTTTCTGTTAATGAAATGGCTGGCAGCCACATCTGCAGTCTCAGCTCATGGAGGAGTTTGCTCTCAGGTGTATAGAAAATACATGCTCCATTGAAACATAGTGGGCCTCCTGAAAGAACCCAGCCTTCTGATACCCGCCAACTATTTGGAGTGCTTAATTGTTTAAATAATGACATAAAATTCACACTTCCTCACATGAGATATGTGCACACATACCACATTTAAAGGGTGAGCTCTTCCCAGATACTGTGTATCCTCAGAAGGGAATCTTTCTTGGTGTTCCTGACTTTGCAAAAGTAAATATTCAAGTTATTGTTTTATGTTGATTAGTGATTATCTTTATTTGGTAAAGAGATTTTAACAGTTTATTTAAATGTATGTGTGATTGTATGTATTCATGTTTTGAGGTACCCATGGAGGCCAGGAGATGGCATTCAGCCTCTTGAAGCTATAGTTGCAGGCAGATATGAGCCCATCAGTGTGTGTGCTGAAAACTGAGCTCAGGTTCTCTCTAGGAGCAAATACTCTTAGCCACTGAGCCACCATTCTAGTCCCCTGAAGAATTTATCTTTATATACTTTCTGTCCTCTAAATTTTTTGGTTTTTTTTTTTTTGAGACAGGGTTTCTCTGTGTAGCCCTGGCTGTCCTGGAACTCACTTTGTAGACCAGGCTGGCCTCGAACTCAGAAATCCTCCTGCCTCTGCCTCCCAAGTGCTGGGATTAAAGGCGTGCGCCACCACCACCCGGCTAAAATTTTTTAAGAATTTTATAGAAGAATCCTTTATGAAAGATAATTATATCCTTATGTGACTACTTAATTACCAATGTTATAGTATAATCAGATTATTATTTGTTTTATAACAAGATATTGAGACTGGCAGAGTTTGGATTTGGGGTTGAGATGTGTTTCTCTGTCTGTTTGTTAGTTTGTTACTCAAATATAAATTAATTTTATAAGTCATGATCTCTGAGACCAGTGATTATGTTTTATTTATGTCCATATCCCATATCCCTTAAGCAATGTTACACAGCACTTGCTGTTGAATAAAACACTTGATAAAGCTCTCTCTTCCTGTTTTTCAAGACAAAGACTAATAGTTTCTCTTTAAAGACTGGATGTAGGGGAATACCAGAACAGAGAAGCGAGAGGGGATTGAATGGGGAACAGAGGGAGGGAAGGGAGCTTATGGGACTTTCGGGGAGGGGGGAAATGGGAAAGGGGAAATCATTTGGAATGTAAATAAAAAAAACTTAGAAAATAATAATAAAAAATATTTAAAAAATGTATAAATCTAAACTTCACTGATTCTCTGGGATATGGCTTTTTAGACATGTCATCTGTGTATCTGTTACACCTCAGGCCCTTACATGTGCCCTGTGACATTTGAGTACAACACACACACACACACACTTCACAGAAATGTAAAGAAACTTTTAAAGAAGTATCACAATCTACTGATCATTGTAAGACTTCCTTGCAGGTGGAGACTGCTTGCCGTTGCTCGGGCTCTGCTGGGCACTGCAGTGACTGTATGTTTTCTCTTGGGTAGTTAATTCTACAGAGAATAACTTGTGTATTGTATGGATGTATCACCTAT
Source organism: Tokudaia tokunoshimensis (assembly GCA_036184795.1). Classification (NCBI taxonomy): domain Eukaryota; kingdom Metazoa; phylum Chordata; class Mammalia; order Rodentia; family Muridae; genus Tokudaia; species Tokudaia tokunoshimensis. Next base: position 97,184,588 of record BTHU01000004.1, on the reverse strand, counting down.
CAACTAAACAACTATGGCCTCTAGGAAAGGGTAGAATAGAAGGTGGGACATGCAGGAGGCAGAAAGAATTCTGGGATAGAGACAGACTTGGGAATTTGCCTGGGAAGATGTAAAGAGACAGTTGCATGGTATCTGAGCACAGGTAACCAGCCACATGGCAGAATGTACATTAGAATAAATGGGTTAATTTAAGTTATAATCTAATTAGAGAAAAGCTTATTTATATGGCCAAGGTATTTGTAAATATATTTTGAATCAGAGTCTTATTTCTGGGAGCCTGAGGCTGGGAGGAAGAACCAGGATGTAACTTCTATAGTCAAATGTTATTCCAGGGCCTCTGTTATTCTAGAATTCCATCATCACCTTTGATATTAAGGATTCTGGTTTTATAGCAGCACCCTCCACTACTAGCACCAACTTACAAAAGCCCTGACATCAGGCCTTTATTCTTTACTAAGAGGAAGTGTCTTAAGTTCTACTAAAGTACACAATCACATGAGAACTTTCCAAGTCTTACACAGAGAAGTCGTCTCGATATCATTTTTCTATCTAAAATTCTCACTTTTGATTTTCCTTTTAGTATAATCTTTCTGATGTTTCCACCTCCAGTTTCAAGGAAACATCACAGCAAACTCAGGAAGCTTTGGCTTGATGTTCCAGGGTGTGTTCGTGTGAGCATACCTACAAGAACACTGAATAAAAGTTTACGTGTAGATGCCTCTCAAAGAATCCTATTCTACAAAATCTTGGTTAATCCTTCTCCCCAGCCTTCACACCTCTGAGATCTATCCTCACCTTATCCCCATCCCTACACATTCCCCAGGTCCCAAGAATCCCACGAAGTATTGGCTAGTTCTTTCTACAGAAGAAACTACTTTCCTTCTTGGCTGTGCTGAGCCCTGACACTGGTAACCACACCAGAGGCAAAGATACTGCAGGCAAATCCTGCTGGGAGCAAGTTGTTTCACCGTTAACTGACTTCACTCAGTCCCTGGGTGTCCAAGGGGAGCTCATTTCCCTTCTCAATTGAGACTTTAAAAAAATGCCCCTGCTGGCCAAGAAGATTCTAGGACAATTTTGGAATCTTAAGATTCTGAGGCTGATGCATCTGAATATTTCTTGTCAAGGTTTTAAAGTCACACACATTTTTCTGTCTAAAAGAAACTGAGAAGAAAGAAGTGTAACTTTAATTTTTTCAAATGCCTATTTTTTTAATGATTGTATTATTCAGGGTTCTCTAGAGTCACAGAACATATGGGTAGTCTCTATATAGTAAGGGAATTTGCTGATGACTTACAGTCTATAGTCCAACTCCCCAACAATGGTCAGCAGCAGCTGTGGATGGAAGTCCAAGGATCTAGCATTTGCTCAGTCCTACAAGGCAAGCAGGCAAAGAAGAAAGAGTCTTCCTTCTTCCAATGTCCTTACGTAGGTCTTCAGCAGAGGGTGTGACCCAGATTAAAGGTGTGTGCCACCATGCCTTTAATCCCAGATGACCTTGAACTCAGAGATCTCCCTGTCTTAATCTTCTGAAATTCATAGTCACTATGCTTCAAGATCTTCATGCCAAAATCCAGGTCAGAAACTTGTATCTCTCAACCTCCAGATTAGGATCATAGGTGAGCCTTGCAATTCTGGATTGTAGTTCATTCCAGATAGAGTCAAGTTGACAACCAGGAATAGTCAGTACAATGATGATTCTTAAACACTTTAACCTCCCTTGTAGCCCACCACCCACCAGAGGTAATGAAAAAGAAAGGACACAGGGGAAGTGGACCTGTTTAGAAATGGTTCTTTGGAGCAACTCCCATCTGTGTTGTCTGGAAATTGCCAGTTCAGTTCACAGGTCAGCAGCAGCAGCTGACCCAGTAAACACTTCATGGATACACCAGCAGTCCAGTTCAGTAGTCAGGATAGCAAACAGTAATCAGCAGCGGTGGCGCTACCTATCAGAGACAGCCAGGTTTGAGCCTCAGCATGAGTCAGTAGGAGGAACCCAGAGGGATGTAGGAAAAAGTTCCTGGCTGTGCCTCTCTCAGCAAAGCAAAGGCACGAGACCCACAATTGCTGCACAGCTAGCTGTACCAGTAAGCATAGCTCAGCCTCCATCACTGTCCATAGAGTCCTATTTATCCCTCTAAACATCACCTGCCCTCCACAGGTCTTGCCTCAGCACGTGCATCTGTCTCAGCTGACATCACTCTGCCCATCAGCCCAAGTCCAAGAAAACAGCAAGAAACCTCAGCACACCACCAAGAAGTTTTTTGGTGCATTTCTTTCAATGGAGTCCCGACAAATGGAACTCAACTACATAATGTAAGGCAGACCAAAACATGGGTCTTTAGCTAAGAATCTTTCATCTGCTTTCTTTAGCAGAATATCCTCTCTCCTGTGTCTGCTTCAGCTCAACATTCCTTCACAAGTCTGTCTTAGTCTTTCGCCTGTGTCCACTTCAGGAAAACACTTCTTTACATTTTTACCCCAGTAAAACACCATCTAACACAACTGACTTTCCAAAAAAACCCTTAAAGTTTCCATGTCAGAGAAGTTTGAAGTCTTGCCTTTGCTGTCTCGTGCAGCTGACTGTTTCAAGTCTGAAACCCAAAATTTTCAACTGTCTAATATGCAGTTGCAAGAGGGGAGTACCCCACTTACAGAAGCTCTTGGGCTTTGATAGGATTTTCTTTTTGCAAAGTATTAATGTGTTGTTCAAAAGCTTCCTGTCTCTCCTCTAGTCCTTATCATCATCACCATCATCCCTGGGCCAAGCAAGCCAGACGTTCCCTGTGGTCCCAAGCCTCATCTTCCCAATCTTCCACTTTCTATCTGCTCTTCATCTCCAGGCTGCAGTGATCACGGTGTGCCCAGACCTTTACTACAGCTCCACCACAGAAACCACTCCAGACCCCTTCAGACAGGTGTGGGTGAGCTATTCAACGTCAAAATCCTATACTGAAGGTCTGTTCTTGAAGACCACTTCTGGCATTCACATGTTTTTAGCCTAGGATTCCCATCCCCACCCCCAGGGGGAGAGAGAGAGAGAGAGAGAGAGAGAGAGAGAGAGAGAGAGAGAGAGAGACAGAGAGACAGAGAGACAGAGACAGAGACACAGAGTGAGAGGCACAAAAGAATTCATTTTTATGTAACAGTGCTTTCAGGATGGTATTGACTGGTGGGTGCATCACACGACTGGCTGACGCACCTCCCACCCTGATTAACCCTTAGTTAAGCACCATGGTGCCAAAATGGCAGTCAGATACACAGCCAGTGAGATCTGGCTGTAGGCCACAGTCAGCACAGACCATCACACAGCTAGTGGTCCAGGAAATCCACATGATGGTGATCCCCTCTAGGTGATATAACTAGGCAGCAATGAGTGGCTCCTGATGACACCTTACATTGTTTATCTGTCTTTAAACCTTTTAAATATTTGACTTGTCTCTGAAAGTCATCAAATAACTTTATATTAATTTTGTTTTATAAATGACAGTCCCATAGCTAAAGGATAGTTTGCCAAATCGTAGATTTCATAAATTTGCTTCCAAAACCACAGCAAAAGAAACTCTCAAATGTAAAATATAAGAATAATGATATTTCTTTGGGGAATTTGCTACATTAGCCTTTGAGTTTGCCTAGCCATGAGGAAATACCCTTCATTTGATGAATAATTCAAGTCATGTTGCCATGGAAAGGGGATCAGCTAGCCATCTTTACCAATTGTTTTTATGAGGTACTCAGTTCCACAGACATAATGTTTAGCTCTCTTGAGGGAGCAACAGCTCTTGACAAGAGGAAACATGATTTCAACAAAAATCTCAGTTCTCTATGCTCATTAAAAATTGCTACGGTATTCTGTTTGGCTTCTTGCTCCAAATGCATGGGAACAGTTCTTATAGTCAAGGGTAATCTGGTGATGACTGCCGCAGATGCCAATCTTAGGACAGGGACAAAGAGAATTTTGAGCCTTAAAAAACATGTAGCTTTTGCTTTTCTAGAAATTGATCAAAGTCGTTTGTTCTAGTGAAAATGTAAGTTGTGGGGAAATGGTTCCCAGCAAATCTCCTGATGCTCCCTCCCCTGTTTCTAAAAATCATCTGCGTGAGCATCTGGTTGTAGCAATTCATCTTGACTGTAGCCATCTTGGCTGGAACTGCCGCTTTCCCTGCCAGGCGACCCTGGCATACACTCCAAACTCTATGAGGCAAAGTTAAAAGGCTGAGCATGTTATGCTAGCCACAATGCCAAGATTTTTTTATAATATTTTATTTATTACTGTGCATATGCTGTGTGTAAGAGAGAGTACACACATGCCCAGGGTGACTGCAGGGACCAGAGGACAACTTTGTGGAGTTCTTTGTCTCCTTCTGGCTTTGCATGGGTAACAGAAATTGAACTCTGGTTGTCAGGACTTTGAAGCAAACACTTATACACTGAGCCATGTTGCTGGCCCCTAGACTGTTACTTGATTGACACATGAATCCTCTCTGAAAAAGAACAGGCACTTTCTTATTTGCTGTTGTCTACCTTTGTCTCACTTAAACCCTTGCTTCTGATTGAGGTTCATTAACCCTCCTGTCCCGCTATCAGCCAGTATGAGTGTCTTTCCATAAGTATCTCTTAGGTAAACTGCACTGTGTGCCATCCTGAACATAGTTACCTCTTGTTCAAATGCTTCCTCACCTTCAGCCTTGATGGCCAACCTCTCATGCCCAGGACAGGTCATTCCAAGGAACTAGTATTCCCACTGGAGCCATTTAACGACCTGGTTATCCCTGTTTCTGACTTACTGTCATTATTTAAGAATGCATATTGCTCCATCAATTCTCAACTTTAGACTTGTACCTTAACCAGAGCAAGGGCTTCCAGTTTGCACTCCTCAGTGAACTCCAGCCCAAAAGGACCCATCCTCTAACCCTGCCCTTCTGAAACTAGGTAGGAGAGGAGTTGGGCATATGCAGGACAGGGTGCCAGGTACACCTGGAGAACATAAAATATGTCTATGGTAGAAGTATGCAAAAAAATTCATCTTCATCTACCTGATCTTTTAGAAACAAAATACCTTAAATCAAATGGCATTTAAACAATAGAAATGTATTCCTCACATTTCTGAAGGCTGAGAAATCCCAGATCAGAGCAGCAGAGTTTGGTGTTGGAGGACCTGATTCCATATCTCACCATCATGCTGAAGAGTTAAGTGTTTTCTGGTTCTTTCATCAGGGCATGGATCCCATTCATGAGAGCTCCACCCACATGACCTAACCACATTCTAAGTTCTCACCTCTAATACTAACATCTCCTGGATAGGATTTCAATATTTGAATGGGGTGGGGTACAAACATTTACATTCTAGCAGTGTTAAACTTTAGGACAGGAGATAAGGAAGAAAAATGTAAGCAGGAGAAAAGAGAACAAACACTCGCTATGCATCTCTGTGTTCCAGTGATGATGCTAGAGAGGAGATACTGCATCTTCCACTGCAAGACTTCTACAAAGCTGTAGTTATTTTCACTTGAGAGGGTAGGGACCTTGGAGGGTCACATAGCAGGAAGGGATAGATTTTTAAGGAAACTCAGTAGTTGTGTGTGGTAACTGAATGATCACGCTCATGTTTAGGTGGCATGAGAGAGTGTACGGTGATGAGAAAGACAGTCTTGGATAGGCAAAATGGACTAATGGGTAGAGCTGCTAGCACACAGACTAAAGACCTGAGACCAATTGCCAGATTCCACAAGGTGGCAGGGCAGACCTGACTATTACACTGCAATCCTCTGATTGCTCATTCATTCCTTCATACTTGGACAGACAGACAGACACATAGACACACACACACACACACACACAGGCACACACATACACACACAGTAAAATAAATTAATTACTTTTAAAGCTTCTCTTGGGCTAGAGAGATGGCTCAGTCAGTAAAGTGCTTGCTGAACCCCTGGATTCGATCTCCCAACCCACGCAGAGAGTGTAACAAGGGAGTAACTGTCTTGGTGTCCTCCATGCCCTCTAGCCTACTGATGAGGACCCAATCATGCTGAGGTTTCCTGGACACACAGCCTCTCTGTGATCCATGGCTGCTCTGGGTGACTGTGGGGAAGCACTGCTCTCTGTGGCACTGCCTCTGCCGTCCCCAACACTGGACAGCTCTTGGGTTCTTCAGCATGGCACCAGCACCAGACCATAAGTCCAGCAGAGTCCCTTTTGCATTTTTGTTTTGATTTTCCTTCTGGTTGTTTGAGACAAGGTCTCTCTATGTAGCCCAGGCTGTCCTGAAGCTCACCATGTAGACCAATCTGACCTCAAACTCAAAGAGATCAAAGCCCTGTGTCACCCACACTTGGTCACTTTCTGAGGAGCTGAAGCCAAGAGCAGTGAGGGTGCTAGAGTGACTGTTAAGTATCCCTAGTGTGAGTGCTCCTTATCCATTTCTGTTCAGAGAAATCCTCTCTGGGTCTAACTCAGGCAAACTGGCCAGCTTTTTACAGGGTGACTCATTTAGATGGTCCAAAACTATTTTAAAGGATTCTATATAAACCTAGGGTGCAGGTAACTGGCATTAAATGGGAATACCAAATCAAAATAAGGGCCTTTTAAATAATGGATATTCCTTAGGATGTGTGTACCACTCCAGTAGCAGGCAGAAGTCCAGTCTCCAGCACCCTTGTTGACTGTCTCAGCACCACCTGTACCTCCAGGTCCAGGTGGCCCTGACATCAGGGTTCCTCGGGCACTTGCACTGACACGCACATACTGACGCAGACACACTCACATACACACAATTAAGAAATAAGTACTTTTTAAAAACACTTAATTACAAGAAGCATTTTTATTACTGTATGAAAATAAAAGGAGTTTTTAAGTTTATAAATCTTTGGTAATACAAAAAATTGTTATCTTTAAATTCACATGGGTTTCCCATATAACTTTAAAAATATACGCCCTCACCTCCACCCCTGCCCAAGGACATGTCATCTGCTCTATTGCTTCTGTGAAATACTTCGGGGTTTGGGCCAGGCTTGCCTTGAATCTGAGGCGATCCCCTGTGAGCCTACAGGTAAGAGACCACAGGGGTGTGCCATCATTCCCAAGTTAAAACTAAGTGTCTATTTTGATTTCCCCCCTCTCTCCACTCTGAGTCTGGCCCAGGGATTGAACCTGGATCTTAGCACTCATCACACACATATTTTCCTCCTCAGCTACATTCCCACCATGCTTTGGCTCAAGAGAGTCTATAATGAATTTCACGTCTGGTATGTGGCACGCCAGTGGAAAGGTAGGGGCTCATTTTTATACAAATATAAAAGAGCTACAGTGTGCTCAGAACTTTCACTTTGTGGAGTTTAGTGTGGTTCTCAGAGAATGGAAATCTTAAGTACATGAAAATCTATTTAGTAATCTGAATCTGTTCTATAAGAACCATCGTGGAATGGCCCCTCCAACCTCATGCACACACAGTGCTGGTGTAGAGGTCACAGCAGTTGGCGAGGTTGCTGAGGCTGGACTCCTTGTCTTGCCAGGGGCCTGAGAAAGAAGGCATGTTGGTGCCATTCAGCTGCGTACTGAAATGATAAAATCAGATACACACGGGTCAGAGACAAACAAGGCAGCACAACCAACAGGCTTCCTGTAGCTGAGAACAAAGCTGCTGTGAGCAGATCTGTGTCTTTACCAGTGACACGAGATCCAGCTGACCGAGCTTGGCTGCTCAGGCTTTAGCTGATGCTGGAACAGAACCCTGACCATGTCCTCCCCGTGCCCAGCTCCTAACCTCAGCCCAGGAGGAAATGTCATTTCCAGACAGTTGAAAAAAAATTAGGCCTTACAAATGATCCAGAATAAAATTTAATAAAAAAAAAATAAGCTGAGAACTAAGGCCACTTTCTTCTTGAGAAATAAAAAACTGTTTACACTTCATTGGTATAAATTAATTGGACAAAGGTATTTCTCTTTTCAATGTTTGATTTATTTTATTCAAGCTGAAACAGAATTATGTCACTTTTTCCCATCCTTCCCTCCCTCCATCCCTCCCACTTACCCTCCCTCAAATCCCTACCATATTACACTCTACTTTCAAGTTAATATCCAATCTTTTATTATCAATACAGACAAACAGAAAGACAGACAGACATGTTCAGCTGTTATTTTTCTCAAATTATATGTGCAGGTGTGGGTGTGTGCATGTGAGTGCAGGTGCCTGCAGAGGACTGAAGCATGGGACTCCTCTGCAGCCAGAGTTGCAGAGGGTTGGAAGGCACCAAGTGTGCATGGGAAACAGAACTCAGGTCCTCCACAAGAGCAGCCTGTTAGTCCTCTGCAACAGCACATCCGAACAACTACTTGAGCCAGACCCCAGCTGACCTGTGAGTGGATTTATATGGTATTTTCAACCCCTGAAAACATTTCTTTGGGTTTCTACATGCTAATGACTCTTAGAATGTGTCTTTAGAAAATCCACTGAGAACATACACAATAGAACTCCACCAGACTAAATTCATAAATTAATAGATTCTACTTTAACAATAAATGAAATTTGCAGTTCACTTACTTGTACTTTGTTTCTTAAGCTGTTATACAGCTAACATCTGGATAAGTACAGGAATACATCATGGACATACACATCACCTCCTAATCAGGCTCCAGCTCTGACCTCTGTCCTGAGCCTCAGACTCCGGGTGACTTGTGAGAGGCTTATATGGTGTTCACACAGGTACCTCCAAATTAACATATCCAGAACGGGAAGAGGCCACGCCTTCCTCCTTTACTCCTATTTCTTGTTCCTCCCTGTGATGGACACACTGGCCCAAGTCAGAAAAGACCCTTCTGTCTCCTCCTCACCCTGGGCCTTTCTCCTCTCCAGCTGAGGGTCAGGCTTATCCATTCTCCCTTATCTGGTGCCCCTGTATCTGTCAAGTATCTCACTCTCTTGCTAAGACTGTTACAGCAATGTGTTCGCTCTCCTTATGACCAAAGGCCCTTTTGTAAAGCACAGCTAACCATGCTGGTGTCGAGAACCCTGCAGGCCAACATCGGACTTCTCGAGGCTTTTATACAAGGCCTTTCTCTAATGGTACAGCCTTGCTTCCTAGAACTCTCCCCACTCACTTGCAGCCCACTACCAGCATGCACCTTTGGCTTTGACAACATCAAATACTCTACTTCCTCAGTCCTTCCATCTCTCTGTCCCAAAACTAGTTCCTTGAGCTCAATGATAGGTTCCTTTTGTATTCTGGAATATCATAAACAAGGTCACCTTCATACTATCTGAGCTTGAGGTTATCTTTTAAATTTAAAATCTGTCTTCTCTTGGTCTGCTTTATTTCTGTCTGGAAAAAAAACTGAGTTTTAAGATGACTGTAAAATCAACACCCATCTACTACCTATATATCAATCACAATAAACACAGAAACTTCTTAACCAAGAGACCAAACTTCTTTCCCTTCCGCTATACACCACCAATAAACAGAACCCACCACACACAGTAGGACTAATACTGAAGATAACGCCTACCAGGAGAAAAAAAGAGTCCAGACTATGTCCATCACCAACATCCATGTTGTGTTTCATACACTCCATACAGCTTCCATGGCCCTGTACTCAAGACCTCCCTCTCCCAACATTCAGAAGTTCCCTTCGTGTAAGAGGATATGCTAGGAGAGAGCAGGAACCCTGGTGTTTGCCTACCTCTGGAAAAGCTCTCTGCAGCACACATACGTCTCATAGGTTCTATTGGTGAAATTCGTGTTTAGGAATGAGAAACAGTCAGTTTCAGCGCCTCTGGGAACATAGAGGATTCCTGCACAGAGGAGATAAGAGTTATTTAAAGAGGAAGATTTGACACGTGGACCCCAGAGTTCTGCATTGCTTGGCTGGGAGTTGGTAGCACTGTAGATTAGGTGTCTGTGGGGCGGGTGGTGGATGCGGCGGGTGGTGGATGCGGCGGGTGGTGGATGCGGCGGGTGGTGGATGCGGCGGGTGGTGGATGCGGCGGGTGGTGGATGCGTAGGCACATACCTGCCATACAAGCACTGACGAAGGAGACACAGGCGCCTGTGAAGAGAGCCCTGACCACAGTCTTACACAAGTCACTCTTCCTCTGGGGAATCATGGATGCTGTAGGCAACAAAAGAGAGCAATCAGTGTCTTCCTCACACAGCAAGGAAATGTAGCCCATGAGTCCCCATTAGAAGAATGTAAAAAAAAAAAAAAAACAACAGGTCAGATGACTAGTGTTCTTTGACCAACCACCTAAGCCTGCTACAGCTTCCTTAAGAGGTGCGTACATACATTCGTCTTGATATATAACTCAGACTCCTCCGGGATCAAGGATGGTATATCTGACCCTCACCTCAGTGGTTCTGGAAACCACTCAAGATAAATCTGAATCAAACAGGGCTCTGAGCTGCTCAAGCAGGAACAGATGCCTGTGTCGGCCAGTTGAGATCTACACTGGTAAGTCCAGACTGGAATTACATATACTGTTTTGATCCAAAGGACTAGAGAGGACAGCATCCATCTCACCCCAGTCCAGAGTCACAGCTATCATGTGGCAGACACATAGCAGTATGGAGGAGTGTTTTACAGAGAGGAAAATCAAAAACCAGAAGGAAATTGTTTCACCTTCAAACTGCTTAACAGCTATCAGTGACATCAATTTAGTGAATCTACCCCAGAATATGATTGCCATAAATGGCATTTTAACACATTCTGTTCATGTTCTATTGCTTCTTAGACCTGTTTCTAACTTGGCTCTTCCAAGTGCTCATCTTGGAATTTTGATAGACAAACACACACAGACACACACACCACAACACACAGACACAGTACACATACACCACACACACACACACAAATACACATCATAATACACACACACATAACATACACCAAAGACAAACCCCACACACATCACACCACACACACTCACACACAAGCATCACACCACACACATACATCACACACACCACAGACTCACACACACAGAGACCCCCATAAACACACCACACACACACACAGAGAGAGACATATACCACACACCACACACACATACACCACACACACACACCATACGATATACCACACACACACACACACACAAATACACATACACCAAAGACAAACCCCACACACATCACACCACACACACTCACACATAAGCATCACACCACACACATACATCACACACACCACAGACTCACACACACAGAGACCCCCATAAACACACCACACACACACAGAGACATATACCACACACCACACACACATATACCACACCACACACAACAAGCAGACACACCAAACACACATCACATACACATCACGCACACACCACACACCATACCACACACACACATACCACACATACACACCAAACTCACATACACACACAAACACACATCATACCACACACACACATACCACACACATATACACACATCGCACCACACAGAGACATTCGCATATCACATACACCCACACCACACACAAACACACACACAAACACTCCACATATACATACATCACAAACATACATATACATACATCACATACATTCACACACACCACATTCACACACCACACACACACTCATCACACACACACATACACAAACCACACACCACATACACATACCACACACACACTCATCACACACACACATACACAAACCACACACCACATACACATACCACACACACCACACACACACACACATACACACATACACACACACTTGCTCCTGGTATTCCTGCAACTATCACCCACAGTCAGCACCCTGAATACCTCTACTTCAAGTACTAACTATCCTCTGGACTCCAGGACACTCAGCTTTTGCCCAACAAGGTAAGATGCACTCTGACTCCACTTATCTGCTTTGTCTCCTGTTGTCATTTGGCTTTTTAAATTTCCTGTACAAATATCGCTCTTATAAAAGAAAAAGCTGTTGGGAAGGTTAATTTCAGAACATACTTTTGGCAATTTAACAGGAACATAGAAATATAATTTTTATGACTTCTTCCTTAAAAATAAAACCTGTTTGTGCCTTGGCAGGAAGGAAAACGGGCAGATAAAGCATTGGTTATAAAGGATATACCATAGTGAGCTGACTGCATTAGCTCTGAGTTACATGTGGCCTGAGAGGTCCACTTCACTCCAGATTCTCTATCTCGCATCAGCTTGGCAGTGAGCAAAGGCTGGATCTGCCTGGCATGTTGAGGACCTGGGGGAATTGAACAACTCACTCAAGCCTCCCAGTGTGATTCCTATGGAACTAAGATTGGCAAATCCACAGAGAGAAAATGTTGCAATGATTTCAGCTTTCACCTAGGGGGAAAACAAGTAGATAAATTTAGTCCTGGTGTGTCTCAGAACTGGGTTAGAAGTTCCAGGGCACACCAAATCTTTCTTACAGTGTTCTAAGGAATGCAAGAAAGATGCTCAGAAAATAACCAGCCCCTGGGTTACAACCACTGTCATGATATGGCAATACTACAAGACCCCTTGCCCAGCAGGGTTCTTACTAAAGATAAAGAGAAAATGACCTAGAGATGCAAAGGGAGAGGCAAGAAAGATTGTTTCAAACCAGTTTGAATGTGTAAATAAAGGGATATCAGGACATCCAGGAGAAGGTATGTTCTTTGGACTGTTCTAGTGTAAGGAAGCAACAAAGATCAAAATTGGGTCAGAATGCAGGAGAGAAATAACACAGCGACCTGGAGCAGACGTTCGGGTCCTGACACATGTCTCTGCTTGTCTTGTGCTTAGGCTGGGACACTGAGAAGCACATGTGGGCCCGCAATGTTTGTGTGGCACGTTATGTCTTCCTTAAGATATGCCTGGCCCAGACCTCTCACTCTGTAATTCGCTGGCCTGTCACTTACAGAAATCCACTGTTTCTCGCCATTGATCCACTCTTCTACTCCAGAGAGACGTTTGCTCTTGTACTGAGACAGTTGTTGGTAGGCCACGAATTCATTTATGAAGAATTTGACTCCCACTATCTCAGCCACCAGTGGGCAGTCTGCCCACTGTACACCCATCATGAAAACCATGGGCCTTAGGACATAGGAGCAGATGACCTGAGGGACAGAGAAAGAAGGGAAAGGAAGAGTAGACAACAAAGGTCAGGCACCAAGAGCTGCTCCAGACACTTAACCTCCTCTCCTTCCTCCACCCCCTTCTCCTCAGACTTTCAGCTTCAATGAGAGTCAGGAAAACATGCCCAACACATATAAGACCTTACCTGGAAACTGAGTCCATGGATATCCACCATTTCCCCCAGCCAGGAGAGGGTAGCATTGACAAAGGCCAACACACCTAGAAAGGCAACCAGGTTGGCTGCGACATTAGCGACAAGGCCTATGGCATCTGTGGCTCCATTGCTCGCAGCTTCCAGGATATTCCTCTCTTCCCTGTGATTATTGGGCATAGAGAAAGAATATGCTACCTACAGTGGTCTCAGCTCCTCAGAGAGGAGAAGCTCCAGTGGCCCTAAAGTGGAAGAAGTGGGTAGCCAGCCATTGTGAGGGGTGATGGGATTTCTTAGTAATTATAATAGTGGAGATGGCTCCGAAGTGATTCAGATGTTATTGCCATGAAAGTCTGATGCCAAGTCCATTAAATATTTGTACAAGGCACTAATGCCAGGTGGGAAGGTTAAATCCAGACCAAAGGGGGAAAAAGTGAAAATGATTAGCTGGAAGCAGAGATAGCAAAAGGGGACATGGAGTGACAGACCTTCTTCCTTTGGGGAAACTGGATGTCTGTAGCACCCTGGGCTTCTCTGGGTAGCACACCTGACCGTCTCCTGAACTCTCCCCAGCTCACCCTCGAGGCAGCTTCAGTCCCTCCTTGCTCTTGAACTTGGACTCTTCTACTTCTGGATATACCAGTTTGGACAAGGCAAGTGCACAAGGGGCAGCCATCACTGAGGCAGAAATCAAGGACGATGCATCAATCTGTAAAGCCGGATGGGGATTAGCACCACTGTAGGGTTCAACTGGGTGCACCATGAGCGATTACGGTGACTGTGCCTCACCCCAAAGGATATGAAGGCTCCCAACACTGTGCCTGCTATGGTAGCAAAGCCTCCAGTCATTACTGCATGGATTTCAGAGATGGTCATGTCTGCAAGGTAGGGACGGATGAGCAGAGGTGCCTCTGTCTAAAACAAAACAAAATATATAGTCACATACCAAGAATGTATCACTCCCCATGTCAAAGTGCTTTTCCCAGACAGGGAATGGACCCATCAGATACACACTCTTCTAGGCAGTGGACAAAATCCTGCCCAACCATCTCCTTGCTGACCACACACTAGATGTCTACAGAGCATGTATTAAAGGAACCAAAACTAGCTTATCTAAGCTAATGTTTTATGAAATAATAAGAAAATAATGTCAAGACAGCAACAAAGTTGAGCCTGAAGACCTGAGATCAGTATCTAGAACTCACATGGTAGACAGAAGGAAAGAAACCGACATCCACAGTTGTCCTCTGACCTCCACTGAGAGCCATGATACATGAGGACTTACACACACAGAGAGAGAGAGAGAGAGAGAGAGAGAGAGAGAGAGAGAGAGAGAGAGAGAGAGATTAAACAAACAAAATGCAATTTTTAAAGAAATGTCTGTAATTTTTTATTAATTAGGAAGATTCAATGTAGGAAATTACCTACGCACACTGTAGGAGGTCATTTATCCTTTAATGAGTGTATGCAAAAGAGTGAATTAGCTACTAAGAACATTAATGCAAAGTTCCTCCTCTTAGATGCTTAGAGTCTAACTGGCAAAAAAATTCAACTGATTATAGATAATTTTAGAAAAATATAAGGTCATGATAAAAGAATCCAGAAGTACTCTGAAAACAGATCAAAATCAGATAAACAGCCCAAGGTTTTGGGAGAATAAGACCCCAATGTTAACTTCTTACTCTTGAAAAACTATTGTCTCTAATGTTAATTTTACTAGTTAATAGCATAGATTTAACACTAGAATGGTTAATGTTGATTATCAATAATTGATAGAATCTCCTACAAAGTGTCTCTAGGAATGCCTGTGAGGGGTTATCTTGATAGGTCCACACAGGAGAGATTATTTTAATTAGGTACATTGAGGTGGGAAGACCCACTCTCAAGTGGGCAGGGCCATTTCCTAGGCTTGGGTCCTGGATACAGGGCACGAGCATCATTATTCAGCTGCCCTAAGCTCCTGTCACCAAACTCTTCCCAACAGGATGGCTGTACTCTCAAACTGTGAGGCAAAGGAAAGCCTTTCTCTCTTAATATGCTTTTTCCCCAAGGTACTTGATCACAGCCAAAGGGAAAGACACCTACTCCACACAAACACTTGTTCTTCTTCCACACAGAGCCCTGTTAGTCCTGAGCAAGACAAGCCATTTCCTCCTCAGAGACCTCCGAAAAATCACAGGGAATCACAGCAAGAAGCAAGAGATAGCTCAACCAACCTCCCTAGCTCCTGAGGCGGATAAGGTTTAGACGAGGACATTCACCTATATACCTGTGTAAGAAGCTGGATCAGTGGCTGAGGTCAGCCTTCTAGATAGTGTGTCTGAACTGTGCATTAGACATCCAGGGTTGAAGCAATGAACTAAGTTCGTGACCCTCAGAGGACTCTTTCATAAGAACTGACTGCTCCTCGACCCTCGGAGGACTCTTTCATAGGGACTGACTGTGTGACCCTCGGAGGACTCTTTCATAGGGACTGACTGTGTGACCCTCGGAGGACTCTTTCATAGGGACTGACTGTGTGACCCTCGGAGGACTCTTTCATAGGGACTGACTGTGTGACCCTCGGAGGACTCTTTCATAGGGACTGACTGTGTGACCCTCGGAGGACTCTTTCATAAGGACTGACTGCTCCTCGACCCTCGGAGGACTCTTTCATAGGGACTGACTGTGTGACCCTCAGAGGACTCTTTCATAAGGACTGACTGCCCCACAGTCTTCATTTCTCTGCTTTTCATAAGAAAAATGAGCTTTTCAAGCTGTGTGGTGACACATTCGTATATGTCCAGCACTTGGGAGGGGGAGGGAGGAAGATCAGGAATTCAAGGTCAACCTCAGCTACATAGTGAGTATGAGGTCAGCCTGGGCTACGTGAGAGCTTGTCTTAGAAAAACAGGAAGGAAGGAAGTAGGGAGGGACAGGGGAGGGAAAATCCTCTTTCTAAATTTGTTCTCTGCCAAGTTCTTGAGAGATTAGAAAAACAGAAGGCTCCAGGGCACTTACCATCCCCACAAAGATGTTTCCTGCCACAGCCAGGGTCTCTGCAGCAGTGGTACCCATGGTGATTTGCAAGAACCAGGCAATCTACAAGAATCCAAACACATAAATCTTCAACATTAGCAGGAGTCTTGGATAGTGTTCAGCAAAACCCCTCCCTGCTATTCCATTTAGTGGTAAAGAAACTGAGGCCTGGAGAAATAGTGTTGTCCAGAGTAACAGAACAAGTTGCAAACATATTAGGCAGACCTCAGGTCATGGGGCGTCTAGAACAAGCCAATTAAACCCAGCGTAAGATAACATTTTACCATATGCAGCCTCCAGCCTATCTCCACCATGGAGATTTAATATCAGATGCTTCAGAGAGATTGCCTTTTCAAATTGGTTCTGACTCTCCACATCCCATGTATGAACTTTCTCCCCGGACATAAGTATGAATTCATTCATTCCCCTGACAGATCTAAGCTGAAGGTCCTTTCGTGGAAACCAAATGCCTTACCTTCTGAATCACCCACTGAACAAGGCCCAGGTAGTAGAGAATAGACATCACACATCCGAAGAAAATAATGATTGGCAGAGACTGCAACAAGAACGGAGGCAGCGTGTGAAAGATTATACTGTGTGTGCTACGTGGCATGAGCTAGCTCTCACAGGCCTCTAAACAGACCTCTAGGAATGCCCATGGTAACAGATGCAATGTAGTTTAGGAATAAACTCGAAATGCACTGCAGACTATCAGCCTATCAGTATTAAACACAGGATATTTCCCGAGCCTTTCCCTGCACCTGACTTTAAACCCATTTCATAACGGTAAGGATCATGGGGAAAGAGTCAACTCCCCTCCAGGATCAAGCTGGGAAAGGCTGTCTGGTCTCATGAACACACACATCATCCTGAACTCTATCCCCATCCCTTTCGCTGACATTGTCATTCCTGCCCACAAAAAGTTACCTGAAAAGCAAAAACACTTTGAACCAGTGTATCACCAAAAACAAAACTGGATCCTTCCACAGTATAAGACAGGAAAATCTGAAGTGGGAAGAAAAGGGACAAGAGTTAGGACAGGCAGGACACAGAGAAAGATGGATCTGACTCAGGTGTGACTACCTGTGAGCCATGCCCCAAAAGTTGGTCATGAAATTGCTTCTCTTCACTTAGATTCTTACCTGAACCCTGTTATTCTCTCTCTTTACCCAACCAGATTCTATATACTACCAGAACCCCATTACTCTCTTTACCCAACTGGATTCCATATTCTCACCTGAACCCCATTACTCTCTCTCTTTACACAACCTGATTCTGCCACACCATCATTAAGGTTCCAAAACCTCCTGCTTCCCTCAAATCGATATTCTATGGGGTTCCTGGTGAAGAAGACTCTAACATCCAATTCCCTGTACCTGGATCTGATCTCCCAGCCACTGAAATGCATTAAATCCAGGTTCAGTTCTGATGACCAAAATCCCAAAGATGAACTGAAGGCCCAGGCCCCAAAACACTGTCCTCCAGCACACCTGGGACCAAAACGAAAATATTCCAGCATGAGTTACAAACTTTGTTCAGTCATTGCCTAATTCAACCATGTACTGGGAGTGGTGCTAAATGAAGGTGTTGACGATTGGGGTAACATAGCTGTGCTGGTTAGTTTTATGTCAACTTGGCACAAACTAAAGTCATCTAAGGGGAAGGAACCTCAATTGAGAAATGCCTCCATAAGATTGGGCTGGAAAGAAGACAGTATGGCATTCTTAATTAGTGATTGACGGTGGAGAGCCCAGCCCATTGTGAGTGGGGCCACCCCTGGGCTGGTGGTCCTGGGTTCTATAGGAAGGCACGCCAAGCAAGCCACGTGGAACAAGGCAGGAGGCAGCACCCCTCCATTGCATCGGCATCAGCTCCTGCCTCCAGGATCCTACCCTGCTTGAGTTCCTGTTCTGACTTCCTTCCATGATGAACAATGATGAGAAAGCACAAGATAAATAAACCCTTTCCTCCCCAAGTCGTTCTCGGCCATGGAGTCCCACCACAAAAAAAAAAAAAAAAAAAAAAAAAAAAAAAAAAAAAAAGCACAGAGAACAGGGAGATGGGTAAGAAAACATACGGTGATATTGTGCAGAGGCAAGTATGCCTGGACTGATTCTTAAAATAAGTTGCATTACAGTAATGACACATACATACAAATAACATCTGCAAACATCATTCCTGCACAATGCCATCTGATTCTCTGCCATGCTGTTTCCTTCCTTCCTTCCCTCCTTCCTCGTTTTCTTGCTTTCTTTCTGTTTCATTTTATTTTTCTTTAATGCTGACTAGATTCATATATGCCACAGTAACAACTGACAGGCTAGAGGTCTCTAAAAGCTTTCAAACTTGCATAGGAATAAGATTCCAGGAGATATTGCTTAGCTCTGTCTTTATCATGAATACCTAATGTGGGCACTTTATAATGTCTGCATAGCCTTTGCTGTGTGTGTCTATGCCCAACCTAAATACCCCAAACTCACCGCACTGTGGTGTTTGGAGCAGGCAAAGAGGATGAGGATGAACATACAAATTCCTGCAAAGGAGATCAGCTGCTCTGGCCTTTGAGCTGTGTCGAGAGCCAGCCAGAGGATAAGGCCGACAACAGAAGCTCCCATGAACACCCTGGAAGAGGAACGGCAAAGCTCTGTCACCAACTCAGGCGATGAGCAGCAGAGAACCCCCTTAGTCGGAGGATCCCTGAGATAACACAAGGGCTTATTCCTCATTAGACAGAGATGGACCTTGAGAATCATCTGGTAGCTCCCTAGCTTCTGCTCACCCCAATTTACATAAATGTCTAATCTGAGGATACAAACCACATAACTTATCGTTTCTCATACAGACATATCAATAAAACGTGATGTACAGACTCATCCATGAAGGTGCTTCCAGTGACTAATAAAAATACTGAAAACAGAAGAAAATAATGAGCTGGTCCCCGTAGATTGCTACTCCTCTTTTAACCACTCCAAAGGTTGGTATCAAATATGTCATCTATGGATTTACAGCCTTTACTACATAGACAAGAGGTTGAGGATGTAGCTTAGCAGAGCATTTGCCTAAAATGTACAAGACCCTGGGTCCAATCCCCAACCTACCAAAATAAATAGTCGGAGTTGGTCATGTAGTGCAAACCTTGGGAAGAGGAGGCAGGAGGAATGTGATTTGAAGATTGGGATTTGGGACTGGGGAACTGACTGAGCAGCTAAGAATACTTATTCTTGTGGTAGATTCAGGATCAATTCCCTGCACCCACATAGTGGCTCACCAACTGTCTATAACTCCAGTCCCAAGGGATCTGATGCACTCTTCTGAACACAGTGGTCACCAGTCATGCATCTGGCACACACATATACATGCAGACAAAACACTCATACACATAAAATTGAAAAAAATAGTTCATTTATGCTTATGAGCAAGTTTGCTCCTAGACTCTAAAAATGTTTCTCAACTTGTGAGTCTAGACCCCTTTAAGGGGGGGTCATATATCAGCTATCATACATATCAGATTCAGATATTTACATTACAATAACAGCAATATACTTATGATACATAACAGTGGAAAAATTACAATTAGGACAGCAATGAAACCATTTTCTGGTTTGGGGTTACCACAGCATGAGGAATTATTGAAAGGTCACAGCATTGGGAAGACTGATAGCCACTGCTCTAAAAGACTGTAAAGACAAAAGCAGGTAGAGGGGCTCTGGAGGACTAGAGGGGAAGGGGCTAAATCACAGGGCAGGGAGAGGCAAACTGGCTAATAGCTTGATGTAAGTACAAGCATCTGCTCTGACCACTCCTCTGAGGAGAAGCATTGGTTTTCTCACATCTGTCATGGCCTCTTGGAATTTCAGACTGAAACTCCTCCCTGATACAGAGTCCCACCTACACCAACAATGCCGACCCAAGACTATCAGAAACTGGACTGGGGCTCAAAGGACTGTTGCTATGTGTCCTTTGCATTTTGCCTTTGTACAGGTAAGAGCCTAGAGCCCGCTCAGGAACTGTCAAAAGAAGATATCGAAGAGATGTCTTTGATGCTCAGCCAGCTCTCCCCTAGGCAGAGGCTTGCCTAGGATGCGCAAGGCCTTGGGTTCAATCCCCAGCTCTCCAGTAACTGAATGTGGCAGTGCATGTGAAATCCTGGCCCTCAAGAGGTGGAGGCAGGAAGACCAGAGGTCCAAAGTCACCCTTTGCTACTTCCTTGGCTACGTAAAGAGTTCTGAGACCAGTCTGACAAGAGACCTCGTCTCATGATAAAGAAAAGAAAGAGAAGAAAGAGAAAGGAAGGGGAAAGGAGACAAGAAGAGGGCTTTGACCTCACCAGTGAGTTAATCCACTGATACATTGACAATTAAAAAGACTGTTAGGAGGTGGAGGAAGCTATAGAAGGTGAGACCCAACTGGTAGAAGTCCATCACTGGGACATGACCTCGTAGGTTATGCCTTGTGCCAGTTCCCTTCCCCTACTGATGTCCTTGCCTCCTGGCCTCTGTGATGTGAATAGCTTTGCTTCCCACCACGATATCCTGCCCTAATACCAGCTAACGTCGATGGGGCTAAGCGACCATACGCTAAGTCTCTGAATCTGGGAGCCAGGACAGTTCCTCTTCCACATTGTTCTTTTGTGAACAGCGACAAAAGCTGATAACATACTTACCACTTTACCCAAACTCTCTGGCGGCTGTTTTTCAGGGGCTTCAAGCATCTTATTAATTTTTTAGCAAAGAATTTTTTCAGAAAATGGCAAGCCAGGCTGAAGATCACAAGACAGGTGAGGACAAACAAGGCCAGCGCCCTCTGGAAGTTCAGGATGCAAGCTGCCAGGAAGTAGGCGGCATACGCTGTGGAGAGAAGGTGAAGAGTGGGAGTCAGGAAGGCTGAGCCTCCACGCAGCATGCAGCCATTTCTCTCTGCTCCTGGGAAAGTCTCACCCCCTTCTGGTTTAGCTGCTGCCCTCCCTCTCTCCTTTAGATGTGGTCCACATCCACTGTCAGACTCTGGAAATCAGGCATCTTTTTGTGATTTTTTTTTCTTTTTACCCCAGCTATGTTGAGATGTCAAATGATTAAACTTTTTCTTGAGTGAAGCCATGTAAGGAGGCTGGCTCTAGGAGGAAAAGCCACACGATGCTTCCCTCGGGGCCCCAGATTCACCCCAAAGGACAATTTGTGATCTCACCATCTAGCTGCACCTACCCAAAGCTCCACATGCCCCGACAGCATACAATAAACAAGGTTTTCTGTCTTTCAAAAAATAATATATAGCACTGATTTTAAGTATAAAGCAATACATAAGTTATGTATAAGGGCATCTTTCATAAATACTACAGACATGTGCCCTGAATCAAATCCAAGCACTAAAAAAGAGATGAACTAAAAGATTTTTTTCTTAAAAATTTAAACCTGTCAAATAATATGGTTTTGAACTGTAGCTTATCTTTGGATTTCACTTATCCTTCTGGGTATGAGGCAATAAATTATTTTTACCTACAGGCAGTTAGGATCTGCACCTCAAATAGCCTTTAGGTTAATTTATGAGTACTATTAGTTTTCACCCAGCAATAATCTTGACACAAGTTGACAGCTGTAAAAAGTGTTTCCCCTTCCATGAATTCTTATGATCTCACCTAAACACAAGAGACCAAGCAGGATCTTTTTGAATAAACCAGCATGTCTTTCAAAGAAACTTCTCGCCCTGGTGAAAGGCTGAAGAATCCTCCTGATGAGAAGCCAAAATTAAAATGTGAGCAATACTTCATCCTGTGTGTGCATTCTCTGAACTCGGTGGACCAGGCAAAGTGTGTTCTTAATTAATAAAGAAAATGAATCAGATGCAGATGCTCAGTAGAACCCCAAAGGCCGGTTCAAACTTTGCGCCTGTGCATCAGGTCAGAAAGGCTGACGCAGCCTAGAGTACCTACATCTTTGATGATTTACTACCACAGAGATGGACAATGATCTGTGTTTTTACTAAGGACAGGCATTGCTTAGTTTCCATATTCTTCCTTTTCTTCTTAGAAGCTATTCTATCACAGACCCCTAAAACCAAACACAGTTAGTACTTTGAGTAGTTCATATATTGGCAGATGAGAGAAAAAACAACAGCAACCTCAAAGGTCTCTCGGTTGACAGGCCTGAGAGAAAATGCACAGCAAGAACTACTCAAGATTGCTTTGTATGGTGTTTTCCATGTATTTGGGCTCAAAGGACTTGCAAATACTAACATTGATCCTCTAATAACCGTGGGGGTGGTTGCTATTGCAATCTGAAAGCCAGAAAGTTGAGTAACTTTCCCAAGGTCACAGAGCTTGTCAGAAGGAGAGCTTATCTCTGGGTAGCCTAACTTCTGAGTCTAAACTCTCCATCATCATCCCAGGCTGCACCTTACCTGACCCCATCATCTGCCTTTGCCATCCTATGTGTCCTTAGCACACTCCAGGCATAGGTGCAAAAAGATCCCACTCCCACACTCTTGGAAGCTCCAAAGAACGTGAAGCCCAGCTAGAAGTGGCCTGTCTGACTATGATGGTAAAGTACGGTGCTTAGCCCCAGATGGGGCCAGATGCTAAATGGTCTGGGGTCTTGGTACAAACAGTTTTGGACTCTGTCTTCGTTGGTGCATAGGCCACCTAACTTGGGATTGAACCTGTCATAACTACAGCCCCTATATCCTTCCTTTTTCAGTCCCACCTCTTTCCCCTTATCTTCTGCAGGAAGTCTAACCCTGGCTTGCCTCAACAGGATGTACATTCTCAGATATAGGGAAGTAAAAGAGAGAGGAAAACTATCCTTCTCATCCTTGGATTGTCTAAGTCCATCACCTCAGTAGGATGTTTGGGATACCAAGGCCTCTGCCACCGTCTGTGCTTAGTGGAGAAGTAGTGAATCCAAAAGTTTACAGTGTCAAGACCTGACAGCAGCGATCCTCTAATAACCCTGGAGGTGATTGTTCGTGCAATCTGAACATCATTCACAAAGTGTACAAGGCAATGCTGTCATTTTGACTCTAGACTTCCCATGAGTTCCAGGTCTTTTATTTGCTCCTCCAGGTCCTCACTCTACCCTGCTTAGTTCCTAAGAGTTCAATCTATGAGGACAGACCACTGGACTCCAAACCCTTTGACTTTTCTAGTGGGTTTCTGCCAATGGGACCTCACAAGAGACCATAATACAGAAAGTTCCCATCTAAGCAGGGCGGCGGGGGGGGGGGCGGAATTCTGATCTGTCTACTACCAGGTTCTCTTGCACTATACGCTTCTGATCTAGGGATAGACTGTGTTCGTTGTTTCAAACCTTAGATCTAGTACCATCCTTCCAGTGGCTCAGCTCTATTTCATAACATTTTTCAAACAAATATCTTTGTTTGTTGTTGTTATGTGTATATTTGTGGGGGTGAGGGTTGTGCATGCAGAGGCCAGAGGAAGCCCCCAGGGCTTATGGAGCTAAGATCACAGTCTTATGGAGCTATAACATAGCTATGGAGCTAAGTCACTGGATGTGGCCTCTAGGTACTGATTGTGGATCCCCTGAAAGAGCAGTGATGGACTTACCCACCGAGACATCTCTCCAGCCACTCTTCTTGGTTTTTTCTTAATTCTTTTTTTAGGTTAGTATGGTGTTTTATTATGGTATTTTCATATACCTGTCATTATACTTCATCTGCACATAGTGGCCTCTGTATGAGTAAACTCTCTTCTGGTCATTCAAGTTTAAATATGCTACCTGTTTCCTAATTCACAAGGTGAAGCTAACTTAAAACTTGGCCCAATTAAATGCCTGTTGAGAAAAGCCACTGGAGGGCAGTGGTGGCGCACGCCTTTAATCCCAGCACTTGGGAGGCAGAGGCAGGCAGATTTCTGAGTTCGAGGCCAGCCTGGTCTACAGAGTGAGTTACAGGACAGCCAGGGCTATACAGAGAAACCCTGTCTCAAAAAAAAAAAACCAAAAACCAGAGAAAAGCCACTGGAGAAGAGGAGGGGACAAACACAAGTCTAAGAGGTAAATAGAAAGCACAGACCCTTCACCACAAACCACCATTTCCTGGGAAGTTCAATGAGTACTTCAAAAATCACCTAAATATTTGCAAAAACCCATGAACAATGGAATCCTAGAATACCAGGTTAGAACTGGGTATTAAAAAGAAAACGACAATGATGGACCATACATGAGAAATATTCCAAAATAAAAAGAGAAAAACATTTCAACCTTCTAAACTAATCAAGTCGTCATTGAAGCACATACACAAGTATCTGTGAGCTCTGTTTCTTGCCAGGTCCAGCATCTTGCTAACAGTACCAAGTTCTTTACCCTACATAATGGTAAAGTTTGAGCCTTAGTATCTGTGCTACAACTAGAAATTGAATTGAGAAGTTTAACTGCTAGGTGAGTGGACATTGACGCTTTGCCTCTTCCTCCAAGTATTTGTAGGGAGGCTTTCCAGGTATTGGCTGAAGACAACCTTCTCACAGGCTGTCTGCCTCCATCCCACGTGGTAGGTGGAAGACAAATGGGTGAGCATGCTGAGAAGCTCAAGCTAAGCATGACTTTGGTGGTCACCACATCCAGCAGCAAAGAGGTCCATGACTTCTCTTGGTAAAACTATCTGTAGGATGTAGAAACTCTCCTAAGTCAGGGAGGCAGAGCCCTGTGTGACTGCCAGAATCTGGAGCTCTTCCTTTAGCTGTTAATTCACTCAGCTCAAGCTGAGGAAAACTTGAGGCAGCTTTCAGACAATCCAGCCCCAGTGAATGCAGACAATGTGGTCCTGGCTAAGTCTTTACTACACTGTCTTGAAGAAAGAAATAAAAGCAGGAACTGAAGGAGTCGACTCAGGATCAACTGATGGTGTGAGTAAACTGTGAGGATTTCCCAGCACAGGGGTCCAGAACCTTTCAAAAGGTCGAGTGTCTTATTTTACACCCAATTAAATACCAGTTGGACAAGCTAATACAAAACAATAGGAGACATGCTCTGGTATTGTAAAAATAAGTCACAGGCAAGAGATTTTGTCTGTTGTCTCCTAACCACAAACCCATCACCTGAAGTACCAGTTTTCATAGCCAAAGAAATGTACACAACACAATTCTGCTAAATATTACTTGGGGGTTTCTACCCCACCTTAGATAATTTAGTTCCCAAATAAAAGAAACAACTGTTCACATTTATAATAAGCCTTAAATCACTAGAGCTGCGCAGATATCAACCCTCTATGCTATTTTGTCTACTTCCCTGTCAATGACCTCGAGATTTCACTCGCCGTGTTTTCCCTGGGCTGCTCCTACTCCAACTGCCTGGCCCTCACAGCCATGTTCTCACAACACACCTACCCCATGACACCTTCTTCCTTCTTCCTCCCCAAGAGGCCTCTGTGAGAGGAGATGGACCATGAGGACATGGCCAAGAGAAACAGCAAGTCACAAGAGACACATGGCTGGGATGTAAGTTAAATTAACTCCAAAGCCTACCCAGTCTAGGCTCACAGCTGGCAAATAAAATACCTGGATTGTGGGTCTCTTATATGTGCTAGCTAGAATGATTAATTCTTTTTACACAACTCGTTCTGAACTTAAGAGCAGATGATATTGTTGCATAGGAAACAGAGAAATTTACAAAATCATTCAAAGGAGAATGGCAACTGCATCTCACACACAAACAGAAACTAATATCTAGTGTGCAAAGCTAAGAAAGGACTGAGCCAGGGTAAAGTCTGTCAGGGAAGGCCAGCATGTTTAAATCAGAAGTGATAGTTATGAGGAGCTGAGAAGCTGGAGATAGCTAGTTCTGAATGTTCTCAGTCTAAATACAATGAGAAAGGACCTAAACCAGAACATACAGAAGATAGCTGGTATCTGATCTTTGCCATGCTATGGAGAAGCAATGCCAAAAGTCTAAAAAAAACAAAGAACCAAGCTAGGTGTGGTGAGTCACAGCTGTATGCCCAGTTGAGTCTAGAAGAGTTTTGAGGCTTAGGTTCAGTTAATTCTTTAAAATACACACATGTTCACCTAGTAACATTCAGTGATTCTGGTCCTGTCTGTGAGTTAAGCAATCTGAGAATGAGTAGCTTCTCAGTCACTTTTCTTTCCTACCCTCCCACCTGCCAGATTCTTGGTTGCTAACTAAGCTGGACTCTGGAACACCCTTACCTCCAGAGAGAGGAATGCCCCAAGCCATCCTCCAGGCTGTGTTTCTGTGTCACTTCCTCCAGTGTTTTGCCTTGCTCAAGATTTCCGCTTTCCTATAAGCACAGGTAAACGTGAGATCAGTCATGCAGTCCTGTCAGGGAATCGAGAACTTGAGAAAGCGGCCAGAGCCACACAGCAGCCCACCACACTGAATTACCATGAGTTCCATCCCTGGGTTCTCCATGCCTTTATCCTCTGTGGCCTGGGAAACAGACTTTCTTCCCTCTGTTTTCTCCATCTCCTGTTATCCCCTGCTGAAAAACAAACTCAAGGCTAAGGCTGACTGATTTGTCATTCAGTCATGTGGGGCAAAGGAGAAGTTTTAAGGCCGTGTCCTCTCAGGAAACACAAAACTAATCTCTGGAAGAAGTCTGACGCTTCCATTAAGAATAAGCAGTGGAAAGGTAGGGGACAGATTAATATAACAAGTAACAAAAGGTAGAATTTGATTTCTTGTTGTAAATAATTATGGAAAAAGAGGCAATATGACAGACGAGACAAAGGTCAGGGAGGAAATGGAATGAATCAGTGGGCCTTCCAGGGCCCCAGGACGCGGGTGGAAATATAACCCATTTAGTCCTCAAATTAAGGGTCATATAGCAACAATCTTTATCTTTTTCTTAGAGCAGATCCCACTGAGCTATGAAGAAAGGAACAAGAGAGAAGATGATAGCTGAGGAAGCCCTGGGTGCCCAGTATTGCTGGGGGGAAAACAAGAGAGATCAACAGATCGCTTTAGGTAGGGTTCTCTAAGGAACAGAACCAATAGAGTGTGTATGTAAGAGAGGGCTTCCAAGAATGACTTACACTGTACTGGTTGGGTCCACACAGCCCAGTCCAACAATGACTGGAACCTGGGATCTGCTCAGGTAACAAAGCCAGATGCCTCAGCACTTCCAAATCTGGTGCCTTGAAGACTCCTGGAGAGCTACTGGTCTTCAGTACACACTGGATCCTGGAGAAACTGGAGTCTGATGTCACGGGGATGCACAGCTGCAGCAGAGATTAAAACTCTCACCAGCAGGAAGTGGAGGCAGGCAAGCAACAGCACAGTTCCTTCCTTTATGTAGGTGGTTACCATTGAGAAGTGCCACCCACTCTAGGGGAGGGGCTTCTTAGTTAATTCATTATCAGTGAAAATGCACTGTTTTTTCCTCAGAATAATTGGCAAGGTCCCTGGAGGAATGCAGGCTTTTAGAGTTCTATGGCTTAACTACAACAATATAAATTTAAGAACATTTAATTACTAATTATCATCTCAGTCATCACATTACTGGATAAAGGAACAGAAAAGGAACGAAAACACAGATATGTGCTTAATATATGCATCTATCTACTCAAACATAGTCTGAACAAAACTGGGACAGAAACATTCATGGCAATAATGATCCCCATTTCTATAACAGATCTTGTAGCCTTAGCTGGAGTTATAACTATCTTCTACACCCATTCTCCAGTCCCTCTACCCTCAACAAGCACCTCAAGCAGTCTTAGTCCTTTACCTGCAGGAGTGACTGATGTCTTCACTCTTGAAGGGTTCAGGTTATGTATCATCCTACCTGGGTTGAGTTGTTGTAGTTTCCTGTTGGCTTTAATCACAGTGCAGATCTCTGGCATTTGATATGATCTTCCTTCCCTCCATTGTGGGGAAAGAGTTCAATTTCCCTTTGGTCTGGGTCATCCACCCCTCCTAACTCTATTGTTGCCTCCAAAATGGCTAGAGAGTAGTCTCAGCTTCCAGTTCAGTGGGATGTCTCCTGGGCCTCCTGGCCGAAGCATCCCAACTTCTGGAATCAAGACTTCTACGCCAACAGTGCAGAAGCTTGTGGGAACACAAAGCAAAAGTTCGCCTAGGGGTGCTGATGAGGAACCATTTCCATTTCCACATCTCCATCCTGGACCTGTGAAGCCTGAGTAATGAGAGAAAACATATATTGGGCACTGATTTGAGTATTGCACCTTCTGGAGAACCCTAGCATTCCAGACTGCTGCCAGCTAGCTGGCTATATAACTGCAGTTTTTCCAAGGTGGATCTGAGATATGTTCTTATTAGCATATATCGATTATATATAAAGGATGGAATTATGACATTTTCATGTGTGCGCATAGTGTACTTTGATCCTATCCAGCCCTACTATTCTCCTCTGACTCCTTCCACTCACACTAATACTCCTTCTCTTCCAAACTAGCCACTCTTCTACTTCCATGACTCAATTTTTTCTTTTAACAACCCAGTGAATTTCACTAGGGTTTCTTTACAGGGTCATGAGCACCTTGCCAATGTCTATACCTGAAGAAGAGGTGTCTCCATTCCCTGTCAACCACCAACTGCCATAAATAAATCCTCAGAAAGGGGTGGGACTCCACAAGTATCTCTCGTTCCCTAAATAGAATATTGACAGTACAGGACTAATGTTATACTCATCTTGCATAAGTAACCATAGCTATGGTGAGTTCAAGAGTGCAGCAGTCATATCAAGCCCAGAAGTCATCACCCCACCAGTGTCACCAACTCCCTTCCTCCAGCTCAGAGATTCTTCCCACCCTCTTTCTGTAATATTCACTGAGTCTTTTTTTTTTTTTTTTTTTTTTTTGGTTTTTCGAGACAGGGTTTCTCTGTGTAGCCCTGGCTGTCCTGGAACTCACTTTGTAGACCAGGCTGGCCTCGAACTCAGAAATCCTCCTGCCTCTGCCTCCCAAGTGCTGGGATTAAAGGCGTGCGCCACCACCGCCCGGCTTCACTGAGTCTTATATATGGCTTAATAGATGTCTCATTTATTGCTAGACAATCAGTGGTCACTTGTTTTGAGTACTTTGACCAGTTGTATCTCTTCAGTCACTACTGACCACTGTGGAAAAAAATTTCACTGACCTAAGCAGGTAACTACTATCCTCTAAACACAAACAGTTACTAGGACACAACGTAATGGGAACATCGTGTCCATTTAGCAAAGCAACAGAAGTACTTCCCCATTGGGAAATATAATCTCCTTAACCACAGGCTTTTTGACTGTGAATTCCTTCCTGGTGGTTCACATAAAACCTAACCAGATAGCAGTTGGGTATCCCCAACCACTATTGTACTAGTGGGCTTATCTTATCTGGCCTGTCAGTATTGTTGCACACAGGGTCCACAACTAAGTAAGAGTGTCAATAACTATTCTCCCCCAACAGCCTGTGTAGCACCTTCTGGCTTTGGGGGAGATAGTCAGCAAGAAAAAGATTTCCAGCCAAGTTCTAGCTTGATTTTCTATGTCTTGTGATCAAGAAATGGGGCATCTTCAGCACTCTGGTTTCACTACCTAGTCCTGGTGAGTAAACAACAGCAAAGGTGTATCTTGCCCTCTCCCATGAGAGTCCCTGACCAACGACCCATAGGGAGGTATCATCCCTGACACAGATTTGTGTGACTCAGGGTTATTTAACAGACTTTTCTACCTACACGAGGTACCTCTATTTAAACTATTTATTCTATTTTTGTTTCCCTATCGAGATGTATGTTTCTTTGTGGTATTTTCAAGCATCCTGATTTGGGTTGACCCCTTTCCTCTGTGTTCTGGCCACCCCTCCTCACACCTCTCCACTCCCAGCATTCCCCTTTCCAGATTCATATCACAGACATTCTACTTCCACTAAAGATTCCGTTTCCCCCTTTAGCATGTGATCCTTTCTAGTTTCCTGGGATCCACACAGTTAGTTTCATGTAAATGTACATGTATAAAGGTTAGAAGACAGGATCCACCTTGAGGGATGTAGCGGGAAATATTAAAAATGATCCCGCTATCTCTCCTGCCCTGTCAGGCAGCAACAATGTGTCCCAGTGGGGTCCCGCTCAGTGCCATTCTCACCGCCAAGCTAATCTCTCCCAGCTAGCTCTCACGGCATCTCTTCTGTGTTCTCTCCACCATCGACAGACCCACACTCTAGTAACCAAGTAAATCAAAACTCTTAAAGCTTAATTAATTAATCAGATTTATGTATAAATAATATTACAATTAACAAGGTGCCAATACAGTAATTTTAGAACCAAATGATAATGATAAAAGCTTTATCCCAATATTTCTAGCCTTATAAAAACTTAGCTATTTGTGATGGTTTGTATATGCTTGTCCCAGGGAGTGGCACTATTAGAAGGTGTGGCCTTGTTGGAGGAAGTGTGTCACTGTAGGGTTGGGCTTAGAGATCTTCCTCTTAGATGCCTGAAGATACCCAGACTGTTCCTGGTTTCCTTTGGATAAAGGTGTAGAACCCTCAGCTCCTCCTGCACCATGCCTGCCTGGATGTTGCCATGCTTCTGCCTTGATGACAATGGACTAAACCTCTGAACATGTAAGCCAGCCCCAATTAAATGTCTTTTATAAAATTTGCATAGGTCATTGGTGTCTGTTCACAGCAGTAAAACCCAAACTAATACAGAAGTTCATTGGTGTCTGTTCACAGCAGTAAAACCCAAACTAATACACTATTTGTGGCTAGTAAATACCACACAGGTCCATGTCCGAAGCCATCTCAGTTCACCTCCCTTCTCCTCCTGCGACCTCTGTCCCCCTCAACTCCTAGCTCCGCCTCCATTTTCCTGTCCAATCACAGGCCTTCCACTGCCCTAATATGATTGGACATAGAAAATCTTGCAACAGAGGGAGAACTGAGGTTCAGTTACCTCAATATAGTTTCTACTCCTATTCATTTTCCTGCACTGTATCTATGTCTTTTAAAAGGCCATTCTACCATTTATTCAAGTCAGATGCTTCAAGATGATGGAGAACATGGCAGTTTGAATTAGAAACGTTCCTCATAGGCTTGTGCATTTGAACAATGGTCAAGAGTTGGTGGTGCTGTTTGGGAAAATCATAGAATGTTTAGATACAGTGGTGGCACACTCCTTTAATCCTAGCACTTGGGAGGCAGAGGCAGGCAGATTTCTGAGTTCGAGATCAGCCTGGTCTACAGAGTGAGTTCTGGGACAGCCAGAGCTATACAGAGAAACCCTGTCTCAGAAAAAAAAGAAAGAAAAAAAGAATGTTTAGGTACAGCCTTACCGAAGGAAGTACATCTCAAGGCATGGTATTTGTGGGCTTACAGTCTCGCCCAACTTCCTGTTTTTCTCTGCTTCCTGTGAATGATTGAGATATGAGCTCCAAGCTCCCTACTACTGCTGCCATGCCTGTCTGACTCCATGACAACCCTGCCATTATGGATGCAACTCTCTGCAGCCATAAGGAAAAATAAACTTAAGCTACTTTTGGTCATACTATTTTATCACAGCAAGAGAAGTGTAACTAATACCCCCATAAACATTTATATATATATAGTGAGTTCTTTGGTCAGAAACAATACATGGAATACTATAGAAGCACTTATTAATCCAAAACTGGTACTTTATCTGAATCATTGACCTTCAGGAAAGGCAAATCCATCACCAAAAGAAGTATCTCTTCCAGTAGGAACAAATCACTGTCATTTTTACCTATAGAAATAAACTGATGTCGTCCACCTGTCACCTAGTTTCTGGCTGGTCATGCTGCAGAATGGTGAGATCTCAGGAACACAGAGTTAGTCTCTGTTGTTGCCAGATTTAACACTGAGCAGCAACTGTACCAGGTCTGTCTTGGTGAAAAGAAGTCCATGCTGTTGAATCCATGTGCACTTTCCATCTGTGCCACGATGACAAGTATGTTCATGTGTCCCATGAGCCAATTATGAGGAGGGAGTAAGAGATGAATCAGTATTCACAGAACAGTCAACCTATATATTTGGCTATTAAAAATCCTCTGCTGATGTTAGGTTTGGTGAGCAACTAAATGAGACACAAATATCTTCATATTTGGGGTGGTCTTCCCACATACTCCTTCCCTAAATGTCGCTCACTCCAATTTTCCAATCATATATCCAAGTCTCTGACTATCCAGCAAAATCATTACCTACAACAGTATATAAACATCAATATATAATACCACATCTGATCATTTTTACACCAAGAAAAGTATATGATCATGACTATGTATGCTCTCCAAAATTATGTCCACCATGAAGATTTCCCTTTCCCAGTGTCTTCCATGTCTACTGCAGAATGGAACAGCAATGCTACAGATATCCACTTCTGGATAGACTCGGCACAGCATTCAGAACCATCTGTAAAGCAGGCCTTAGTCTTCTGTTTCTCAGTCAATCAGTCATAAAGCACATCCAATAAGGCCTTAGGTGCATGCTTGGAGACAGAAGGCATACTGTTAGTAGTACACAGGCTTTGTCAACTTCTTTATGTAACTTCATTGTGTACTGTGTATCTAATTAGATTCAATTATCTATATATTGCTGCTGTGAATGTCCAATGAGGCAATTTGGTGGATCAGGTTGCACACAGTTCATGACTGACAACCCATGTCACATGATAATTCTGTAGATCATTGTCAAATGTTCATTTTTCACTAAGTAAGGCAGAATAGTAGATCAAGAGCTGTTTCTCAAAGGGAGAATGACTATCAGCAGATGCCAAGGACTACCCTTGGCTTGGAGAGGGGGATCTTGAGGAGGGGGTGTTTAGGAGCAGGGGAAGAAATGAGTTGAAGTCAGTGAAGGATGCAAGCAAAAAACTCTGTCTTCTGCTCGAGACAGCTCTTTAGATTGTTCATCTAGATAATTAAGCTCTTGCAGACCAAAGCCCAGTCTTTTATCTACGTATCAATTCAATCATTACCCCAGGTTCCCTTTTGATTATTCCATGAACCAGCATTTTATGACCTTAGCCCCTTGATTCTTAGGAAAAGACAACAAATACATTTTTTAACAAAGGAGATGAAGTAGAGATTCACCTACCTTTGTAAGCACAGACATAAACTAGCTGGGTGAGATCCAGCTCTGAGATTACCATTCCCACCATGCCCGGACCTAAATTTGCTCTGTCCCAGGCTGGCATTGAACTCAGAAATCTACCTGCCTTTGTATCTTTCTGACAAGCTGGCTCATTAGTGCAGCTGCCTTTGTTTGTTTAGGTCCATGAAGCCCCTCATACAATTCATATTGTGTTCTTATATTTTGCATAGTTGAGAAGTTATATATTCTTGAACTCATGTTTTCAGAGTTCTTTCCCACAGCCTTAAGGGCTGTCTTGAAAGTCACAATATTTACCATTTTGTTGAGGAACACATTCTCACCTCCTGGACTCAAGCTGTTTCTAATTATAATGGAGTCATTAACATTAACAGGGAGAGCATTCCCCGAAGGAGGAACATGAAAATATGTACATCAGTATACCAACAAGCCTTATGCCTAGCAGCTGTCAACACTGATGGAGGCCCATACCCTGTTGGCTCTGCTCCAGGGATAGGAACTGTGTCACAAAGTCCCTTCTGCATCCATGCAGGACTTGGCAGGCAGTTGACAGTAGGACTTTTTGCT
The DNA here is from genome assembly GCA_036184795.1 of Tokudaia tokunoshimensis. Classification (NCBI taxonomy): domain Eukaryota; kingdom Metazoa; phylum Chordata; class Mammalia; order Rodentia; family Muridae; genus Tokudaia; species Tokudaia tokunoshimensis. Next base: position 97,150,737 of record BTHU01000004.1, on the reverse strand, counting down.
AAAATTCCAAGAACCTCCATTGGGATACTCCTATGGAGTCCTGTCAAACACCCCAAACAACATCCCTGTCTGCTACCGACACCTCAAGCACCTTCAGGTCTGCTGATCATACAGCACAATTGCCCTAGCATTCTGTACAGCAGAATGAACCTGTTATAAAAAAAAAAGTAAAAATAAAAAAAAATCTTATTCCAGGTCCTACTTAAAACCAGCAGTCTTTTGAGGCACTTGATATGTGTGTTATAGTAACACACCTGATTGAGGAATAGGCTGCCTCCAAATCCGAAAGGGCCAGAAGGCAGCATGCTTCTTTCTAGGTGGTGGGAGGAGCCAAATGCCACAACTTCTCATTCACCTTCTAAAAAATATCTCTGTCTGTCCCAAACCACTGGGCTCCTAAAAATTCTACTGTTGTAGAAGATCCTTACATTTTGGTCCAGTTTCTTTCTCATCATCTGATGTACATGTTTTTTACCAACAAGTCCAAAGTAGTGTCTACTCATAGCTTTCTTGGTCTTATAGACATAACATCCTCAATAAAATGGACCAGTGTGGTCGCTGTGGAAGATACTAGTGATCAAGATTATTGCAAACTAAGTTAAGACACCAGGTTAGAGAGTTAGTGAACTCTTAAAGTAAAAAGTATCAAGAAAAAAAAAGCACACGCTAGGTCAATGTTTTCATACCAAGTGCCAGGAATGCTGAGAGAAAGAAGCCACATCTGGTACAGCAGTGGCAATTGGAGTCACTGCTTAATTAGGTTTATGTTAAACAACTGTCATCCCCTATGTTCCCTGTGTTGTTTGCACAGGTCAATAGGAGATGTGGTGGGGAACATCACCCTGCATATTTCAAGTCCTTGATGGTGGCACAAACTTCTGTATTCCTCTGGGATTTGCACATTGGTTTTGACTCAGTATTTTTCCTGACAGAGGCAGCTCTATTCACTTGCATTTGGTCTTTCCAACCATAGATCAGATTACCAATGTGGGGATTCTGTCAATATTTAAATCTATCTATCTCAATTAAGCATTCTGGGACTGAGAAAATAATCATAGGATAAGTACAGGGAGCCACTGGACCCAGTGTGAGTCAGACTTTGACTAAAACTCTAACAATGGCCTGACTCCCATAAGCCTCTTCTTTGACTCTGGGCACAATGTTGCCTACAATCTTATGAAATCAATGTCAATTCAGAGTCAGTGTCTCCTGGGCAAGAGGAAGTCTGATCACCTCCTTTTCTCCAATGTGATGTTATTCTCATAAAAAGTATAGGCCCTGAGGTAAGGAGAAAGAGTCATAGGGAAACTTTCTGGTATTGTAGGAGGTTCTGCCTGAAGGGGACCTAACCTCCCACTCATCTGAGGGGATCTATATCTGTAACTGACTCAAGATTGAAAATTAGTTGAGGAAACCTTGATTCTCTATTACAGTAATTCAATGAAACTTTTCTTTCCATTCTCTGAAGTTCCTTTGCTTATAGAGATCAAGCAAAAACTTAGTTGACAATCTATTTTGCTTCTGGGAACACCATGATTAATGAGGCAGTGCTAAAGTTTATGTGAGTTAAGCCATTACTGTACTGTCTGTTTTGGGAAGTACTTTTAATCTTGGATAATTGCCATGTAGACCTTGCTTCTTCCTGATCAGTTGAGTTGGGAGGTTGGGGCAGATGCCCTTGACTATGAATCATAAAATTAACTTTGGGGCCTATGAACCAGGGACTGACCATTGGACTTGGATTGCATAAACCTTCCCCGACAAACAAGAAAAAAAATTAACCACAACCTGGAAGTAAAACTCACTAAAGGATGTGTATGTGCCTGGTTTCCACAAAAGCCACGGGTGTCAGATCCCCCTGAAACTGGAATTATAAATGGTTGTGAGCTCTGATGTGGGAGCTGGGAAAAGAACTTGGGTCATCTGGAAGATAGCCAGTGCTCTTGACCACTGAACAGTCAGTCTCTCTAGGCTTCTTCGTTCTTATATCTGGGATGCTACTGAAAAGGGCTGCCAGCATTAACAATGAGTCTTCCCTCTTCAAATAATCTGGTCAAGAAAGTTCCTCCCATGTGCCCAGCTTCTTGCCTTAAAAAAATAAAGTTGATTCCATATCCAGTCAAGTTGACACACACATTAGAAACCTGCCCCTTGATACCCACTCGCCTATCTTTATGTTATGCTTAATTCTCAAATAAAAACAATAATAAAATCATAATTCTGCCTAACATGATATAACTGTCCCACATAAAACCGCAAGCACATTATTTTTTTTCTTCCACAATAAGTAGCAAAGTTGCTTAGGGAACATTTAGTTTCTTAGTATCTCACAGCCTGAATATGATAATACACATTTGTCACACTTAACCACTGATATTATCTCAATGTTACACTAAATGGTAAAAAGGGGATGTTGGAGAGATGGCTCAGTGAGTAAGAGCTGCTCCTGAAGAGGACAAGAGTTAAGTTCTTAGCATCCACATCCATTGACTAACAATCACCTGTAACCCCAGCTCCAATAGATCCAGTTGTTGGCCAGTGGGTTCCCATAGAACCCTCCCCAAACATTACAGGCTAATGCCAATGCTGTTTGGTTGTCCCCTACAACTTGATGATAAAACCTTATTGCTGAAAGCACCAGATACCTATGTCATAGAACATGATGAAATATAAATGGTACACATTGATGATTCACTCCTACTGTCTAGTGTTCATAGTTCTGGAAGTTGTTATGCCTGCTACTGGAGGAGAAGATCATCAACCTCACCTAACTATGAGTCCTGCATGCCAGAGTAATGACATGCCTACAAGATATACTCACTGGTGCAATGGTAGTATAAATATTATAGGAGTAATAACTCTTTAAGCCGGATTTAAATCCAGCTCAATTAGATAGAACCCATAACTGACACTGTCAATAAGGTCAAAAATCTAAGTTTGGACAGGAATGGTCCATAGAGGAAAACCTACCACTATTATTCTGCTAGATGAACACAGAAGTAACTTGACTCCTAGGGTTATATCGCTATACCCATAGATCAGTACAAACTTCTTATGGTAGATGGTAATTAACAGAGATCCACAATTGGTCCATATGCAGATAATGGGAGACTTTGTAGTGCTCAGCCCTAAATGAGACATCTATATCACACCAACCCTTTAAAGCTCAAGAATCTATATGGAAGGGTAGAAAAACAGACTGTAAGAGCCAGAGCTAGTGGATGACTTCAGGGAAGCAGTGCTTTCTAGACACCACAGGGCATATGTGCATAAGAACTCAGAGGCTGTGATAGAATACACAGACTTGCCAAGCTCAAGGCAGACAAGATCCCATCTTGAAAGAGGCAAGTGGGCACAAAGTCCCATCTCTAACCAAGAAGCTACTCATAATGATGGTTTCTGGGAGAGAGGAGAATCTGTTTCCATGAATGAGGTGGCAATGGGTCTATCAGCAATGTCCCAGGACAAGCCTCATGCTTAGAAGTCATCTACCCACATAAATTGGACTCCATGAGCTTATTTCATTTTGTTTTATTTTTCAGAAAGGACAAGAAGTTGGTGAAAGAATATGATCAAAATATACCTTATGAAATTCTCAAAAAAATAAAATTATTAATATTTTAGAAAGCCACTGTCAAAAAGACAAAGCGGCAACCAACTAACTGGGAAATGATCTTTACCAACCCTACATCCGACAGAGGGCTAATATCCGATATATACAAAGAACTCAAGAAGTTAAACTCCAGAGAGGCAAGTAACCCTATTAAAAAATGGGGTACAGAGCTACACAAAGAGTTCTCACCTGAAGAATATCTAATGGCTGAGAAGCACCTAAAGAGATGTTCATCATCCTTAGTCATTAGGGAAATGCAAATCAAAACAACCCTGAGATTCCATCTCACATCAGTCAGAATGGCTAAGATCAAAAACACAGGAGACAGCAGTTGTTGGCGAGGATGTGGAGAAAGAGGAACACTCCTCCACTGCTGGTGGAATTGCAAGCTGGTACAACCACTCTGGAAAGCAGTCTGGTGGTTCCTCCGAAAACTGGGCATGACACTCCCGGAGGATCCGGCTATACCACTCCTGGGCATATACCCAGAGGCTTTACCTGCATGCAATAAGGACACATGCTCCACTATGTTCATAGCAGCCTTATTTATAATAGCCAGAAGCTGGAAAGAACCCAGATGTCCCTCAACGGAGGAATGGATTCAGAAGATGTGGTATATCTACACAATGGAATACTACTCTGCAATTAAAAACAATGAATTCACGAAATTCCTAGGCAAATGGTAAGATCTTGAAAATATCATCATCCTTAGTGAGGTAACGCAATTACAAAAGAACACACATGGTATGCAGTCACTGATAAGGGGATATTAACCCAGAATCTCAGAATACCCTAGACACAATTCGCATATCAATAGATTTCTAAGAAGATGGAAGGAGAGACTCCTGGTCCTGGAAAGACTGGATGTAGGGGAACGCCAGGACAGAGAAACGAGAGGGGGTTGAATGGAGAAAAGAGGGAGGGAAGGGGGCTTATGGGACTTTCGGGGAGGGAGGAAACGGGAAAGGGGAAATGATTTGGAATGTAAATAAAAAAAACTTAAAAAAGAAAAAAAATATTTTAGAAAGCCTGTAAATGTACATTTTATTTACCTGATGTAATTGTCATCTGAGGCTTACTGCCTCAGTCTGCTAATGTAAGCCTAGTCCTGGAAGCTTCTAACATCTGTACAATCTAATCTAGGCCAAGAATATTTTCAGCCTCTGAGAGTTGCTGCCGAATTTCACTCCTTTCTTGTTCTTTCTGAACTCTCCCTAGCTACTCTTCTCCAAGCTGACTGACTCAATGTGCTCAATGTTCTCATTGTTCTTCTCTCTCTCTCTCTCTCTCTCTCTCTCTCTCTCTCTCTCTCTCTCTCTCTCTCTCTCTCTCTCTCTCTCTCCCTCTCTCTCTCCCTCTCTCCCTCTCTCCCTCTCCCTCTCTCCCTCTCCCTCTCCCTCTCTCTCTGCTTCTGTCTCTGCCTCTCCTGAATTGCTCTGCTTGGCCTTATACTAACTTTTAGCAATCTGTTCTAATCTTCTGGGTCCCTCTCAGTCTCTGTCTCATCTGACTTCACCTATGTCTAGCTTGATGTGTCTCTGTAACCTATCTCTGTACATCTGTCCCAGTAAGACTGTCTCCATTATCTCTCTGTTCTGCTCCCTCAAGTAGTTTCCCTTCCCTTTCTCTTCTCATGAGAGTTTGGTATATCCTATTCTGTCAAATCCAAATAGGCCCATGAGACATTCTACTTCTTCTTGGTGATGAGAGGGACTAGGTCAGCAGCTAATCATTGAACCTATAAGAAACTGCCCCACACCACTGGACTCTTAGAAATTTCACTGAGGTAGAAGATTCTTGAATTTTGATTGAATTTGTTTCCCATCCTCTGTTATGCAATGAGTCCAGAGTGGATATGAGTGTATGCTATGCAAGTACGAGATCCTTGGTTCAAATCTTCAGTGACAATATTTAGGAAAAAATACGCAAACTATAGCCATACATGCCTGTAATCCAAGAACAGTGGGAGACAGAGACAGGAAGGGCTCATTAGTTGTGTGGTTACTGAAAAACTCAGGGAAATAAAGCAAAGAGTAACACAGTAGAATGCTCAGCATTCTCCTCTGGACTATGCAAGTATGTACAGCATGCCTACGCACACATGTAAAACACACACAACTAAAATTTAAAAATAACATTTCATTAAATGTATCTAATCAACCTTTATTGTGTAAATAATGCCTTTCTCTATAAGACAGGTTACCTGAATTTCATCTGAATATAAAGAAATCTGATAAATAAGACTTCTGCCCTCCTCCAGGGACCTCTTTTACCACATGTACCGGCTGGTTTGTGTGTCAAATTGACACAGGCTGGAGTTATCACAGAGAAAAGAGCTTCAGTTGAGGACATGCCTCCATGAGACCCAGCTGTAAGGCATTTTCTCAATTAGTGATCAGGGGGGAGGGCCCATTTTGGGAGGTGCCATCCCTGAGCTGGTAGTCTTGGGTTCTATAAGAAAGCAAGCAAAGAAAGCCAGTAAGTAACATCCCTCCATAGCCTCTGCATCAGCTCCTGCTTCCTGACCAGCTTGCGTTCCAGTCCTGACTTCCTTTGGTGATGAACAGCAGTGTCGAAGTGTAAGCTGAATAAATCCTTTCCTCCCCAACTTGCTTCTTGGTCATGATGTTTTGTGCAGGAATAGAAACCCTTACTAAGACACTACAGCTTATGCTCCTTTGTAGATTCTGTTGAAAACTAAGAACATAAGTCTCTGGACATTGGTTAGCTTCATTCCTCAGACCCTCCTTCACTGTGTCTGCCCTTGCTCTCAGTTTAAGCGTGCAACTCTCAAGTTAATATTTATAGATTCCTGACTATTTTGCAGGTCAAAGAATTGTGTAGTAACTTTCAACCCAGGGCCTAATACCTGCTAGATAAGTACTCAGAAGTACACCCTCAGCTAATTCTGCTGAATATTTTAACACGTATAACTGCAGCAGCATTATCCACCACTGGACTAGGTAATGAGTGACATGTAAACAAGAGTCAGCAGTTTTGCCCTGGAATACGTCTCCTAGAAAAGAGTAGAAACAGGACTATACATGACTCTATGCCAAATAGCTGGTAGGAATTCCTATTAATCAGTTTGACAAATGTATAAGCACTCATTATCACCCTGGCAACTGCCTTGGTTTCTGAGGACCCAAGGACAATATCTTTGTCAGTCAGAAATTTAGGAATCCCTAAGTGTGGCATCCTGAACTACAGGATCCTGGAAAACTGATAAGCGCAGTCATGAGAATGAAGAAATGACAGACACACATCCAGAAAAACTGGGATCAGGTAGGCTATGGTAGCTTTGATGGAGAGCAACTACTACCCAACCCAAAAACTCAGTATGTTTGCTACATACAGAACAAAGAGGAGGGGTTAGTTATTCTTGGGGGTGGCAGACCTCTGTAGATGAGCAATCTCAGGCTCTAAACACTTGGAAGGAAAACACTGGGGTAGGTTGACTGGTGGTCTGTCACCATTGACACATGGATCAGTGAATGGCTTTGCCTGATCAAGTCTGGCCAAGGGAAGGTTTTGCTATTCCCATGGGCCTGAGCCATTGTGGTTCTTCACATAACCACGATCATGCCAACAATACACATTCACTTAGGACTTCATCTGCTCCCCACAGCTAAGACAAGGCAGATGTGTCAAGAAAGCTGGTAACACTAGGCTGAAAGGGGACAAGCTGAATAATGAAGGACATCACTGAGAAATTGGGATGCTGGGATACTTAATAAAGTAGTTAAGGAGTGCAGGGGGGCACTTTGTTGAACTTGCAGTGTTTGGAATTGACTTAGTCTCCTTTGCTTAACTACAGTGACTGCATCCTTTACCCCTTCTCAAAGCCTTTGAATGTGGTTACTTTACTCTTCAGTCTGAAAAAAAAATACTTTTAGTGCCTTCTGTAGACCTTGGTTTAGTAGTTATAAATTTCTTTAGCTTCGTTTTGTTGTGGAACAGTTTTCTTTCTCCTTCGGTTATGAGATAACTAGAAGGGGAGATCAGCGACTATCTGGTGGGTCTGCCTTTAAATATGACTTGGCCTCTCTCTTGTACTTTTCAACGTGCTTTCTTCATTTTGTGCCTTTAGTGTTTTAACTATGAAGAAGACCTAGGAACTTCTTTAGTGGTCCTGCCTGTTTACTGTTCTGTACACCTCCTATGCCTCGATGGGCATCTCTTTCCCTAGACTTTAGAAGTTTTCTGCGATTTCTATTTCATTTCAGTTTCTGTTCAATATTGCTTTTCTTTACTGCCTCATTTCCACATCCTGTACTGACTTCCTTATTTAATGCAGCTGTTTTCTTCTCTTGGGAATTCATCCAGGAGCTTATTTATGCCCTCCTTTTATTTCTTTGAGTGTATTTCTAATCGTTCTTTAGGATTCTTTGTATGGGATTTTATTTAAGTCATTCTCATTGGGGCCATTACTGCATTGTGTAACTTTGGGAGAAGATTTTACTGAAAATGTTTCCAATGCCTTTATCATGGAATACTTCTCCTTTGTCCATGCTTGTAACAGCTTCAGGTTTTTTTTTTTGTAGTATCCAGAGATCTCACAACTTCAATTAGTAATTTTATTAATTTGTCGTCGTCCCTGACAGAATGCTCCAATTCCTCTACCTTGTCCACAAGGCCTGATAGTCAGTGTTCCTCCTGGTCCACTCTACCTGTGAGGCTGCTCCATGAGCTTTTATTTGATGGAGTGAATGTTTCACTTCAGTTTCTATTCGAAATTTCTATTTCTTTATTGTTTCATTTTCACATCCTGTGTTGACTTCCTTGTTTAATTCACTTGGTTTTATTCTCTTGGGAGTTTATTCAGGAACTTATTTGTTTATTTGTCCCCTCCTTTATTTCTTTGAGCATATTTATAATCATTCTTTACAATTCTTTGTCTGGTATTTCATTTAAATCACTTTTATTGGGGCCATTACTGCATTTTGTAGCTTTGGGAGAAGATACGTTCTCTTGTTTTCTCATGTTACTTATGTTTTTAAATTGGAATTTGCAGATTGATTAGTTTGGGTTTTTTAACTTTTAAATTTTTAAGCCACCTTTCTTTTTTTTAGTGGAGGTGTTTGCAGTGCCTAGGAGTAACTAGGTTTTAGTAAGACTGGGGGTGTCATTCCTCTAGTAGATGGTTGTTGGGATCTATCCTTAGATAGAAGAAGAAGATTATTATTGTTATCATTATCATCATTATTATTATTATTATCAACAACAACACAGCAGAGTGTGTCCTGCATTGGGTGTTAAGTAGAGGAGGAATAGACATAGTGGGGTGAGAGAGCAGGATGAGTAGAGAGGATATGAAAACTGGCTACCCTGATTGGTGGATTTAATCTTGAGTCTCTTGGCATCCCTTTCTCACACCTGGGGGCTCCTCTTGATAGGAGGTCCTGGCCATCTTTGGATGACTGAGTTGAAGATGCTGGTCTGGTCTCTGAGCAATGAATCACATCCAAAATCTCAGATGCTATTCACATCTCTGTGTTCCTTCAGTGCCCCAGGTGCAAATGTTGGCCTCACCTCTATGAAGCTCTTTCCAATGTCCTGCAGGCTGCCTAGAGTCTTTGTGAAGGATTCCTGTAAACTCTGGGTTTTGAGCTCACTGAATGGTACATCACGCATGGATTCTAATGAGCGCTTACTTCCAGGTTGCAGGCTGTATTTTCTTTTCCCTCATATACTCGCATAGTCAACAAAAGACCAGAGAGCTCTGGGACCCCCTTTTTTTAACAATATGAACTCAAACCAGGAAAGTTCCGTTCTCATGGCCTCATGGCCTTCTGCGGGTCTCCTGCCCAATACAATCACATTGGTGGTTAGGACTTGGCCCATAATACACTATCCGACAAAAATTGACACACTTCAATTGAACAGAATAGAGAGAACAGAATAGACCCACACAGATGGGGTCAATTGATTTCCTACGAAGTTATAAAAGCAACTCCATATGAAAAAAAGATAATCTTGTCACAAAATGACACTGGGATGCGTGATAACTATACACAACAAAAAAACCAAACACATGACCCTTAATATATTACATATGTTTTACTTTTAAAGTAATCACAATGAATCACAGACTTAAATCCAAACATGGCATGGTATGGTGGGATAGCCTATAGTCCCAGCTATTTAGAAAGCCTTTGCTTTGTTGTTTTAGAAAGGACAATTGCTTTGAACGTAGAAACTCAGGGGTGAGGATAGGCAAAAGGGGGAACATTTTATGTACACAGAGATTATTTTAAATACAACACAAACATCACAAAGCATAGAGAAAACTAATAAACTGAGTTTCACAAAAATTAAGAACTTGTGCTCTTCAAAAGATGCCATAAGAGTGAGACTAGGGCTGGTGAGGTGGAACATCAGGGAAAAGCCTGCAGACCTGGTGACCTGCTTTCAATCCCAGGGACCCATGGTGGAAGGAAAGAACTGACTCTTAGTCCTCTGATCTCTATACACAAATAATGTCATGTAGATGCCTGCATATGCACACACACACACACACACACACACACACACACACTCCAAAAAGAAAAAAGAAATTAAGAGATTGAAAATAAATGCCCTAAATAGGTACAACATTTATGCAAAGACCCATATCCAAAGACTCACATGCAGTATATTCAAATACCTAATTTACTGGGTTTTTATTCTAATTCCATCATCTATTTCATGTTTTTGCTGCTTCTTTCTTAGATATGTCATTGCTAACATATGGGTATTTTTTGTGTGTATGTATGATAGGTAGGAGGGTGCAGGCATGTACTATGTGGAGGCCAGAGGACACCTTTCCAGACTGGGTCTTCTCCTTCCTCCACTAGAGCTAACATTAGTGTTTTAGGAGTTGACTCAGGTCTGTAGGCTTGCGCAGCAACTGCTCTGAACACTGAGACATTTCACAGACTTCCATGTTGTATATGCTAAATAGTTCCCCCCCCCAGCCAGTTAAGGGTCATTCGTCACATTTGAAATAAACACAGTACAAAGTATGTCCTATGTGCATTAATAGTGGGTTTTTCTGTATGCCTTTATTTATTTCTTGACTCAATTCCTGGTTATTAACCATGTTACTTAGAAATGGTTTAACCTGCTGAAGCTTCCTATATCCTTTCATAGATGCAAAACAGCCTTGTACTCCGTGGCTCCCTGGGTTGGATGTCCCTGGAACTTTGCTCAGTGCACCAGTGCTAGAACAACGTCCTTCCACTAGGGCTAGGAGGGTTCCAGCCCTGTGTGAACGCCAAAGATACCCTGCCAGGCCTCTTGGTGGCTATGTTCAGAACCCAATGTGTGCACACTGACAGGTCTCCTCACCATACTCCGTGCTGTGAATCCTAGCCTCTCTGGCAACCCTGAAGTCTCAGCTCCATGAGACCACAGCTCTCAACCTGGCTTCCCTGAACTAGAGGAGCTGGGACAATGACTGAAAGGCCTTCTTGTTTGCTTTCTTCTTGGGGTTTCCATCTTACACTGCCCAATAGCTGAGAAAGATCGTTTTCAGAACCACAGCCTGGATTATTCAGCTGCTTAAGGTAAGAGAATAAAGCTGGCCTCTGTTTTTCTGTCTTGGCCAGAAACGAAAGTTCATAATTGTCAAGGCTTTCTATCCTGCTTGACACTGCCTTAGACATTGAAGATAGAGTTATGATCCTCACAGGAAAAGGTCCTGATCTCCAATAAGAGGCCTGTGAAAATAAGTAGAGGATCCAGTCAATACTCAAAGATCTGAATGTTCCTGGGTAAGGACCTTCCAGATCTGTGGCTATAATCTCAAGCAACAGCAGACTGCACAGAGGGCAGGATAGAGCTACAAAGAGATACACAGCTAAAGTGACAGAGATAAACTAAATTAAATGGGTATTTGGCTATAACTAAACTGAATCAAGCTGCCTGAGAGGTGGGTGGGGGAGGCTCACTTGGGTCCAGGAGTTTGAGGTCAGCCTAGGCAAACTAGTGAGTCCTTATAGAAGAAAAACAAACTGAAGAAAGGGAAGGAGGGGAGAGTGGAAAAGGAAGGAGGAAGGAAGAGAACTGGGAGGGGGAAAGAGGAGCAGAGAGAACAGAATGAGGAAGGAAAAAAGAAAGGAAGGATCTGCAGCAGGGAACCAGGCAGCTCCAAAGCCTTCTGTGCACAGCCCACCAGGAGAGAATGATCTCCCAGCAGTGATTTCACTTCTGAGTGCGGAGGTGAGATCTGCACCTTCTCTCTAGAAGGGAACAGCTAGGAGCGCACAGGTCATAAGATCAGTGGAACTGTTGGGACAGGAGTCTTCCCTTCCAGCCACCATTTGCAGCAGGGAACCCGAAAGCTCCACAGCCTTCTGTGCACAGACCCTGCCAGAAGAGAGTTGGTCTCCCAGGAGTACAGACACAGGTTTACAGGCCCAAAGAGGGACAAGTTCCAGCCAGAGACAGCAAGACCACCTAACACCAGAGATAACCAGATGGCGAAAGGCAAGCGCAAGAACCCTACCAACAGAAAACCAAGGCTACTTGGCAACATCAGAGCCCAGTTCTCCTATCACAGCAAGTCCTAGATACCACAACACACCAGAAAAGCAAGAGTTGGATTTAAAGTCTCATCTCATGTTGCTGTTAGAAGACATCAAGAAGGACATAAATAACTCCCTTAAAGAAATACAGGAGAACATGGGTCAAAAGGTAAAAACCCTTAAAGAGGAAACACAAAAATCCCTTAAAGAATTACAGGAAAACACAAACAAACAAGGGAAGAAACTGAACAAAACCATCCAGGATCTAAGGCTGGAAGTAGAGATAATAAAGACATCACAAAGTGAGACATCTCTGGAGATAGAAAGAAAATCTTGGAAAGAATTCAGGAGTCATAGATGCAAGCATCAACAACAAAAACAAGAGATAGAAGAAAGAACCTCAGGTGCTGAAGAAACCATAGAAAACATTGAGTCAACAGTCACAGAAAGCACAAAATGCAAAAAGCTCCTGAGGCAAAACATCCAGGAAATCCAGGACACAATGAGAAGACCAAGCCTAAGGCTTATAGGTATAGAAGAGAATGAAGATTTCCAACTTAAAGGGCCAGTAAATATCTTCAACAAAATTATAGAAGAAAACTTCCCTAACCTAAAGAAAGAGATGTCCATGAACATACAAGAAGCCTACAGAACTCCAAACAGTCTGGACCAGAGCAGAAAGTCCTCCTGGCACATAATAATCAAAACACCAAATGCACTAAACAAAGAAAGAATATTAAAAGCAGTAAGGGAAAAAGGTCAAGTAACCTATAAAGGCAGGCCAATCAGAATTACACCAGACTTCTCACCTGAGACCATGAAAGCTAGAAGATCCTGGGCAGATCTCATACAGACCCTAAGAGAACACAAATGCCAGCCCAAACTACTATACTCAGCAAAATTCTCAATTACCATAGATGGAGAAAACAAGATATTCCATGATAAAACCAAATGTACACAATATCTTTCCACAAATCCAGGCCTACAAAGGATAATAGATGGAAAACGCCAACACAAGGAGGGAAACTACACCCTAGAAAAAATAAGAAAGTAATCTTCTTCCAACAAATCCAAAAGAAAGTAACCACACAAACATAAAAATAACATCAAAAATAACAGGAAGCAACAATCACTGTTCCTTAATATCTTATAACATCAATGGACTCAATTCCCCAACAAAAAACATAGTCTAACAGAAATATTTTCCATGTAAATCTTCAATTTTATCAGAAAGTGTTTATAATTTCTCTTTCAATCAATTTAGTAATGTTTTTTATGTCTACCATTTTAACTGTATTATTTTCCATGATAATCTTTTATTTTAACATTTTTTTCTATATATTTCTTCAATTTTATCAGAGATATTTTCCATGTAAATCTTCAATTTTATCAGAAAATGTTTATAATTCTACTTTCAATCAACTTAGGAATATTTTTATTCCTACCATTTTATCTGTATACTTTTCCATGAAATAGTCAATCTTAACATGTTTTTCTATATATTTCTTCAATTTTATCAGAAATATTTTCCATGTAAATCTTCAATTCTATCATAAAATGTTTCTACTTCCTTTTTCAATTAATTTAGCAATGTTTTTTATGTCTACTATTTTACTCTTTAATTTTCCATGAAAATTGTCAATCTTAATGTGTTTTTCTATATGCTTCTTCAATATTATCAGAAACATTTTCCATGTAAATCTTTAATTTTATCATAAAATGTGTTAACTTCTTTTTCAATAAAAAATAAAATAAAAAAAGAAAGAAAGGAAGGAAGGAGAGGGGAAAGTAGGGAAGAGGAGAGACTGGAAAGGTTAAGGGAAGAAGGGAAGTGCGGGAAAGAGGAACAAAGGGGAAGGAAAGAAGAGGTGAAAGGTGAGGGGAGGAGAGAGGAAGGAACGTGGAAGAGAGGGGAGGACTAATTGGCTCACTGTAGTATTCACTTTACAGTCTCTTTGTGAGTCTTAACTGAGTTAGTTCAAGCAATAAGCTCAGCGTTCACTGTGGACGCTTTCACTTCAGTTTAAATTAAAAGCTACTTATGAACTCAAACCCACATTTAACAGACCTCAGAATGGTGCTCAGTATCTATGCAGCCATTCCAGGATTTGTTATTCCCATATTTCTTTTCTTTCTGTGGTTTGGTTGGGGGATTTTGGATTCGGGTTTTTTTTTTTTTTCATTTGTGTGGATGGGTGGATGTATATATGGATGGATGGATGGATGGATGGATGGATGGATGGATGGATGGGGAGATGGATGGGGAGATAGATAGATATCTAGATGTACATGCACCCATGTACTCTTGAAGATCAGACTCTGTCATTAAATGCCCTAGAGTTAGAGTTACAAGGAGGCAGTTGTGAGCCTCCCAATGTGGACCCTGGGAACTGAACTCAGGTCCTCTGGAAGAGCAGTAAATGCTCTTAATTGCCAATCCATCTCTCCAGGCCCTTGTTTGTTTATTATTCTTCTACCCTAAGATTCGTTTCCACAAAAGACCACATCCTGTCCAAGAGTAGCTACATAATCTTCCAGGTCCTAGTATATACAATGAAAACATTGGTTTCCTGTCCAAATGTACAGAGTATTCCAAGACAAAATTAACAGAGCATTCAACCAAGCTCCCAGCCCCCTGAGAGTGGTCCTGGGATGCCACCCAGGTCACTCACACACACACACACACACACACACACACACACACACACACACACACACAACCTCATCCCCTGCCCCCGTTTAACCTCTAGAGAAGTCCCAGCTCCTTTCATGAAACTGTCAGTCATTTGTTAAACAGACAAAATCTCTCGAGCAGCCCCAATAACAGGAAATACAGAGGCTAAGCAGCCAACTTATCCATCACTGGGGCCTCTGTGGGGTGCCTCCTAGGATGCTGTGCCCAGGAACTTAGGCAACTGCTTTCTGGACAATGAATGATGAGAAAGACACAAGAATTTGAGGGTTCTCCTAAAGGAAAGGGGTGAAGTTGCATTAGACATCTGGACCTCTTTGCTACATTTGAGTATCCATAATGTGACTGGCCCCTTCTTCAGGTCTAAGGGTGGGTCTGTAGTGCTGAAACAACGATAGTGTCATGTCATCTTCCAATCTGTGGAGAAAATCCAGAACATTTATTTAAAATGGAAGAATTATATGCGGAGGAAAGAGAAAGAAACAACCAACTGAAAGTCCAACTTTCTTATTTTTGGCCAAGCAACAGTTAAGTGGATGTACTATATACTACTTAGTCATCAATGGAAGAAGAGAACAAGTTTAGGAATCTTCCTGATTCCAAGAAGATGATGTTCCAGTTACATCAGCACCACCCAAAATGACTATTATCAATGGGTGTGGATCAATGGCTGAGATAACACAGGCCATCAAGCTGCAGGTGCCTGGTAGCCACATCACAGGGATGTCACACACTCAGGCCCACAGTAAAACTGTCACACAACTCACTTAGTAAAGACAGCATGTGTCCATCTCTACCATCCTCATCTCCCATACATACCCCTGATTTTGCAAAAAACTGAACTTACACCTGCTGGCCATGGCCTGGGCTCTACCAGGAGAGTTCAAGGCCAGTCTGGGCACCATAGTGAAAACTGAAACTCCCCTCTCCGTCCCAACAACAAGACTGTTCATCTTCTTTCTTCCTTTCTTTCTTTTGTCCTGCTTGCTTCTGGAGTTCTCTCACCCTGACAGCATTTTCTTCATCTGGCCTTGTGGGAATGCTAGATATGCATCCCTCCTGTGCTCTCACTGGGGCGTCCAAAGAGCTTGTGTAGAAGGAGACATGGAATGGAATGCCAAGGGAAGCAACTGGAGATGCATTTCTCCAGCAAAGTGTTGTGGCTCACACATGCAATCTCAGCACTTAAGAGGCAGAAGCAGGAGGACCACCAGAGTTCAAGACCTGGTCTACACAGAGATCTTAAGTCAGTCTGAGGTATAGAGGGCAGAAAGATGAATGAGAATACAGCAACTCCTGAGGAGCTACTGTGTCTCTGAATTGCTGGACCTTGTTGTCTTTCCTGTCTCTTGCTTGTGATGGGGTGGATGAGGCTTGGCAGGGCGGGATTGTGAGCGTATTCATGGGTTCTAGAGATTCAGTGTCAAGGACCTTCTGCATCATCTTATGGGAGTTTAAGGCCTTTGTTCCCAAAAGTTACTCTTCTTCAGAAATGTTGAGTTATGATTCTAAAAGCCTGACTTCAAGAATTCCTTATTTAATTTTAATTAGTCCCTTATTGATTTGGAGTTGGCTAATCATTTGCATGACTAGACTATAAGGTGGACAAAGTCTGAGAATATTGTTTTTGATTGACCAACTCCTGACCTTCCCACTAACTGGATCCCACTCGTGAAAATCTACCTCTGTTTGAAAACCAAGTCATCAGGATGTACTCCTTGGCTAAACTATCTGCTCTTAAGCATTTCAGAGTTTGGGTTTGTTTGGTTTATTGTTTTACTATTAAGACACAAATGCAAAGATTTGAATTATGAATCTCTGTGGGCAAAATGCCCTAACACCTATGAGGAGACTATTTAACTTCCTTGAGCCTCCATCTCCACTTCTGTGAAATGGAAATGATGTTACCACCTACGCCTGTAAGATTACTGCAGTTGACTCAGTGGATAAAGGTTCTGGCCACCAAGGCTGAGGACCCAAGTGCAATCCCTATGACTCACCTAGGTTAAAGAAAGAACACACTTCCACAAGTCGTCTTCTGCCTTACACACACAAATCCTTACACCCACATACATAATTTTAGAAAGTTAATTGGGGACATGAAATTACAACAAATATTAAGGAAATAACAAATATGAAAAGTCCTTCCAAAAGCATAACTTCAGTACCCACTCTCAGTGCAGAGATGTGAATAATGATCACTTTTCTTCTCTTTTAACTTAAACTGGACTGTTCTTTCTCATTTCCGACTTAAGCTAGACTGTTCTTTCTCATTTCCGGGACTGCTCTCCTCATTTTCTTATGTTTCTCACTTATTCCTATCTATGAATTTCTAGGAAGTTACCTATTATTACGGCAGTTCTAGTTCAAGCAAGGAGATGGAGTAATTTGCGGAAGTCATCCAGAGAGCAAATGACAATACTGTTTGAGCCAATTCCTCGCCACTAACCCGGACTTCACTGCTCATCCTGCCTCAGGGCCCATCTCTACCGCTTCCCTTCCTGCTCCAATATCACTTATTCTTTAAGACCCAACTCAAGACCCTCCCTTGCTCTGATTTCAGCCTTTGGGCTGTGGTCCAGTTCTCATGTACTGTCTTCTTCTGCTGCCTGAGCTATTCATGCAACAGTCATGTGGTGTCATTTGTATTTCTTTCTAGGCTTGCTGTCTGTCATGTCGTCTTGTATTACACCCTAGAAGAAAAAAGTTTATTGTGACGGTTAGTTTTTAGTCAACTTGACTTGACCTAGGGTCATCTGAGAAGAGGAATCTCAATTGAGCAAATGCCTCCATCAGAGGGTATGTATGCAAGTCTGATTCACTTTCTCTTTTTTTAAGATTTATTTATTATTACATGTAAGTATACTTAGCTGTCTTCAGACACTCCAGAAGAGGGTGTCAGATTTCATTACGGTTGGTTGTGAGCCACCATATGGTTGCTGGGATTTGAACTCAGGACCGTCGGAAGAGTGTCAATGCTCTTAACTGCTGAGCCATCTCTCCAGCCCCTGAGTCACTTTCTTGAACAATAATTGATATGGAAGACTCCTCCTCAAGGTGGATGGTGAAACTTCTGAGCAAGTAGTTCTTTTTTTTAAATTCACTTTACATCTTATCACTGCCCTGACTACTGGTCACCCCCTCCCACAATCCCTCCCACCATCCCCCCATACCCTTCCCCTCTGAGAGGGTGCTCCCCACTCAGGTATCCCTCTTACCCTGGCACATCAAGTCTCTGGGAGACTAGACTCATCCTCTCCCACTGAGGCCAGACAAGGCAGCCCAGCTAGAAGAATATATCCACGTGCAGGCAACAGCTTTTGGGATAGACCATGCTCTAATTGCTCAGGACCCACATGAAGACCAAGCTGTACATGTGCTACATATTTGCAGGGAGGCTTAAGTCCAGCCCGGGTATGCTCTTTGGTTGGTGGTTCAGACTCTGAGAGCTCCAAGGGTCCAGGTTAGACTCTGTTGGTCTCCCTGTGGAGTTTCAACACCTTTTGGGGCCCAACTCTTCTATAAGGGTCCCCAAGAATCTTCCATCCTATTTGGCTGTGGGTCTCTGCAATTGTCTGAGTCAGCTGCTAGGTGAAGCCTCTCATAGGACAGGCATGCTAGACCTCTGTATGCAAGCTTAACAGAATATTACTAACAGGGTTGCTGAAAAAAGAAATTGAGGAAGATATCAGAAGATGCAAAGATCTCCCATGCTCATGGATCAGTAGGATTAACATAGTGAAAATGGTCATATTAAAGGAGGGAAACTACACACTAGAAAAGCAAGAAATTAACTTTCTTCCAACAAACCCAAAAGAAGATAACCACACAAACATAAAAATTACATCAAAAATAGCAGGAAGCAGAAATTACTATTCCTTAATATCTCTTAACATCAATGAACTCAATTCCCCAATAAAAAGACATAAAATAACAGACTGGATATGTAAACAGGACCCAATATTTTCCTGCATACAGGAAACACATCTCAGTGTCAAAAACAAATACTACCTCAGAGTAAAAGGCTGGAAAACAGTTTCCCAAGCAAATGGTCCCAGGAATCAAGCTGGAGTAGCCATTCTAATATTCATTAAAATAGACTTTTAACCAAAAGTCATCAAAAAAGACATAGAAGGACACTTTATACTCATCAAAGGAAAAAAATCTACCAAGAACTCTCAATTCTGAACATCTATGCTCCAAATACAATGGCACCCTCATTTTTAAAAGAAACTTTACTAAAGCTTAAAGCACACATTGCACCTCATACAATAATTGTGGGTGAATTCAACACCCCACTCTCCTCAATGGACAGATCAGGGAAACACAAACTAAACAGAGACACAGTGAAACTAACAGAAGTTTTGGACCAAATGGATTTAGTAGATATCTATTGAACATTTCATCCTAAATCAAAAGAATATACCTTATTCTGAGCACCTCATGGTACCTTCTCCAAAATTGACCATATAATTGGTCCCAAAACAGACCTCAACAGATATAAGAAGATCGAACTAATCCCATGCCTCCTATCAGATCACTATGGAGTAAGGGTGATCCTCAATAGCAACAAAAACAACAGAAAGCTCACATACACATGAAAGCTGAACAATGTTCTACTCAATGATAACTTGGTCAAGGAAGAAATAAGGAAAGAAATCAGAGACTTTTTAGAATTTAATGAAACTGAAGGCACAACATATGCAAATTTATGGGACACAATGAAAGCAGTGCTAAGAGGAAAACTCATAGCTCTGAGTGCCTCCAAAAAGAAGCTGGAGAGAGCATACACTAGCAGCTTAACAGCACACCTGAAAGCTTTAGAACAGAAAGAAGCTAATACACCCAAGAGAAGTATAAGGCAGAAAATCATCAAACTCAGGGCTGAAATCAACCAAGTAGAAACAAAAAGAACTATACAAAGAATCAACAAAACCAGGAGCTGGTTCTTTGAGAAATCAACAAGATAGATAAACCCTTAGCCAGACTAACCAGAGGACACAGAGACAGTATCCAAATTAACAAAATTGGAAACGAAAAGGGAGATATAACAACAGAAACTGAAGAAATTCAAAAAACTCATCAGATCCTACTACAAAAGCCTATACTCAACACAACTGGAAAATCTGGATGAAATGGACAATTTCCTAGACAGATACCAAATACCAAAGTTAAATCAGGATCAAATAGACCATCTAAACGGTCCGATAACCCCTAAAGAAATAGAAGCGATCATTGACAGTCTCCCAACCAAAAAAAGCACAGGACCAGATGGGTTCAGTGCAGAATTCTATCACACCTTCAAAGAAGACCTAACACCAATACTCTTCAGACTATTCCACAAAATAGAAACAGAAGGAACACTACCCAACTCGTTCTATGAAACCACAAATTCACTGATACCAAAACCACAAGATCCGACAAAGAAAGAAAACCTCAGGCCAATTTCTCTTATGAACATCGATGCAAAAATACTCAATAAAATTCTTGCCAACCGAATCCAAGAACACATCAAAACAATCATTTATCATGATCAAGTAGGCTTCATCCCAGGGATGCAGGGATGGTTCAATATACGGAAATCCATAAATGTAATCCACTACATAAACAAACTCAAAGAAAAAAACCACATGGTCATTTCATTAGATGCTGAAAAAGCATTTGACAAAATTCAGCATCCTTTCATGTTAAAAGTCTTGGAAAGAACAGGAATTCAAGGCCCATACCTAAACATAGTAAAAGCAATACACAGCAAACCAGTAGCCAACATCAAACTAAATGAAGAGAAACTTGAAACAATCCCACTAAACTGAGGGATTAAACAAGGCTGCCCTCTCTCTCCATATTTATTTAATATAGTACTTGATGTTCTAGCTTGAGCAATTAGACAACAAAAGGAGGTCAAAGGGATACAAATTGGAAAGGAAGAAGTCAAATTATCACTATTTGCAGATAATATGATAGTATACTTAAGTGACCCAAAAAACTCCACTAGAGAACTCCTACAGCTGATAAACAACTTCAACAAAGTGGCCGGATATAAAATTAACTCAAACAAATCAGTAGCCTTCCTATACTCAAAGGATAAACAAGTTGAGAAAGATATTAGGGAAATGACACCCTTCACAATAGCCACAAACAATATAAAGTATCTTGGTGTGACTCTAATCAAACAAGTGAAAGATTTGTATGACAAGAACTTCAAGTCTCTGAAGAAAGAAATTGAAGAAGACCTCAGAAGATGAAAAAAATCTTCCATGCTCCTGGATTGGCAGGATTAATATAGTAAAAATGGCCATCTTGCCAAAAGCAATATACAGATTCAATGCAATCCTCATCAAAATCCCAACTCAGTTCTTCATAGAGTTAGAAAGAGCAATTCAAAAATTCATCTGGAATAACAAAAAACCCAGGATAGCTAAAACTATTCTCAAGAGTAAAAGAACTTCTAGGGGAATCAGTATCCCAGACCTCAAGCAGTACTACAGAGCAATAGTGTTAAAAACTGCATGGTATTGGTACAGTGACAGGCAGGTAGATCAATGGAATAGAATTGAAGTCCCAGAAATGAACCCACACACCTACGGTCACTTGATCTTTGACAAAGGAGCTAAAAACCATCCAGTGGAAAAAAGATAGCCTTTTCAACAAATGGTGCTGGTTCAACTGGAGGTCAACACGCAGAAGAATGCAAATCGATCCATTCTTATCTCCTTTTACTAAGCTCAAGTCCAAGTAGATAAAGGACCTCCACAAAAAACCAGATACACTAAAACTAATAGAAAAGAAATTGGGGAAGAGCCTTGAGCACATGGGCACCGGGGAAAATTTCCTGAACAGAACACCAATAGCTTATGCTCTAAGATCATGAATTGACAAATGGAACCTCATAAAATTACAAAGTTTCTGTAAGGCAAAAGACACTGTCAATAGGACAAACAGCAACCAACAAATTGGGAAAAGATCTTTACCAACCCTACATCCGACAGACTGCTAATATCCAATTTATACAAAGAACTCAAGAAGTTAAGACTCCAGAGAGCCAAATAACCCTATTAAAAAATGGGGTACAGAGCTAAACAAAGAATTTTCACCTGAGGAATATCAAATGGCTGAGAAGCACCTAAAGAAATGTTCAACATCCTTAGTCATCAGGGAAATGCAAATCAAAACAAGCCTGATATTTCACCACACATCAGTCAGGATGGATAAAAGCAAAACTCAGGAGACAGCAAGTGCTGGAGAGGATGTGGAGAAAGAGGAACACTCTTCCACTGCTGGTGGGATTTCAAGCTGGTACAAGCACTTTGGAAATCAGTCTGGTGGTTCCTCAGAAAACTGGGCATGATACTACCAGAGGACTCCGTTATACCACTCCTGGGCATATACCCAGAGGATTCCCCAGCGTGTAATAAGGACACATGCTCCACTATGTTCATAGCAGCCCTATTTATAATAGCCAGAAGCTGGAAAGAACCCAGATGTCCCTCAAAGGAGGAATGGATAGAGAAAATGTGGTATATTTACACAATGGAATACTACTCAGCTATTAAAAACAATGAATTCATGAAATTCTTAGGCAAACAGGTGGAACCGGAAAATATCATCCTGAGTGAGGTAACCCAATCACAAAAGAACACACATGGTATGCACTCACTGATAAGTGGATATTAGCCCAGAAGCTCAGAATACCCAAGACACAATTCACATATCAATTGACGCCCAAGAAGAAGGAAGGAGAGGTCCCTGGTCCTGGCAAGGCTGGATGCAGCAGTGTAGGGGAATACCAGGAAAGGGAATCGGGAAGGGGTTGACTGGGGAACAGGGGGAGCGGAAAGGGCTTTGGAACTTTCAGGAAGGGGGGAACCAGGAAAGTGGAAATCATTTGAAATGTAAATAAAGAATATATCTAATTTAAAAAAAGGAGGAACAGGCTAACAAAAATAGTTCATAATTATGTAACAGAGAGTAGTCTGAGTGAACTATGAAACCAAGACAGGAAGTAGCGTCCCTCCACGGCCTTTGTTTCAGTTCCTGCTTCTGGGTTCAGTCCTCTCTTCCCTTCATGGCACTGTGTAAGCTGAAATATGAAACAAGCCCTTTTCCTCCCCCAGTTGTTCTTGGTCATGATGCTTTATTGCAGCAATAGAAAGCAAACAAGTATATTTTAAAAAAAAAAAAAGCAAAGGGGCAATCTGAAAGCATTATTCAGAGCCAGGGATGGGGACCAGTGACAGAGCACTTATTTAGTGTGCTCAAGACCCTTGCGTTGATCCCCAACATCAGAAAAAGCAAATGTATAGGAAGAATGCTATTCTTAAGAGCAAAATTTTTGATTAATCCTGGAACTGAAAATAAAATTTATTGAACATAAAATATTTTAAAAATTGTATTTTCAGTGGCACATACCTGTAATCTCAGTTTTCAAGAAGCTAATGCAGGAGGATCGCCATGAGTTTAAGGCTACCTTGCACTACATGCTAATGTTCAGAGCAGCCTCAAAAACACACCCCAAAAATTTACTTGACAAATTGTCTTTATTGGCTCTTTTGCTGTGAAACGTTAGGAGACTAGAGACTCCAGGACAGCAGAACAGTAGTTGTGTAAAAGAAAATTTAATAAAAAGATTCCCAGGACACTGCCTGAACTATACACACACAAAAAAAAAGACTGAAAATATCCATTACTATTCCAAGGTAAGTGTATTTGCATTTATGTCTTTATTTATTGTGTATGCAATGGTTTGAAAGGCCTCGGGGAGCCCAGACTGTAACTGTTACAACTTTGCACATTGAAAACAAAGCCTTGGGAGTGCAAGCTGGTACAACCACTCTGGAAATCAGTCTGGAGGCTCCTCAGAAAATTGGACATAGTATTACCTGAGGACCCAGCTATACCACTCCTGAGCATACACCCAGAAGATTCACCAACATATAACAAGGACACATGCTCCACTATGTTCATAGCAGCCCTATTTATAATAGCCAGAAGCTAGAAAGAGCCCAGATGTCCATCAAAAGAGGAATAGATACAGAAAATGGTACATTTGCACAATGGAGTACTACTCAGCTATTAAAAACGATGACTTCATGAAATTCTTAGGCAAATAGATGGAACTGGAAAATATCATCCTGAGTGAGGTAACCCAATCACAAAAGAACACACATGGTATGCACTCACTGATAAGTGGATATTAGCCCAAAAGTTCAGAATACCCAAGATACAATTCACAGACCACATGAAGCTCAAGAAGAAGGAAGACCAAAGTGTGGGTGCTTTGGTCCTTCTTAGAAAAGGGAACAAAATACTCACAGGAGCAAATATGGAGACAAAGTTCAGAGCAGAGACTGAAGGAAAGGTCATCCAGAGACTGTCCCACCTTGGTATTTATCCCAGATACAGTCACCAAACTCTGACACTATTATGGATGCTAAGAAAGGTTTGCTGAAAGGAGCCTGATATAGCTGTCTCCTGAGAGGCCCTGCCAGAGCCTTACAAATACAGAGTCGGATGCTTGCAGCCAACCATTGCACTGAGAGCTGGGTTCCCAATGGAGGAGTTAGAGAAAGGAATGAAGGAGCTGAAGGGGTTTGCAACCCCATAGGAAAAACAATATCAACTAACCAGACCCCACAGAGCTCCCAGGGACTAAGGCACCAACCAAGGCATACACATGGCACCAGCTGCATATGTAGCAGAGGGCTGCCTTGTCAGGCATCAATGGGAGGAGAGGTCCTTGGTCCTATGAAGGCTCATAGATGCCTCAGTGTAGGGGAATCGAGGGCAGGGAGGCAGGAGTGGGTGAGTGGGTGGAAGAACACCCTCATAGAAGCAGGAGGAGGGGAATGAGATAGGGGGTTTCGGGAGGAGGAACCAGGTAAGGGGATAACACTTGAAATGTAAATAAATCAAAAATAAATAAATACATACATACATAGAAAGAAAGAAAACAAAGCATTAAGAATTGCTTGCCGACATTCATCTGAAACTTGGGCCTGATTAGTGACAGTGATCTGTTCTGTTCTGTTCTGTTCTGAGTCAGGACATTTAGAGAGACATAGGGATCAGACTGGATCACAAACCCAGTCTCCAGGACAAAGGAGACATCCTTCTGTCCTACTAGATCTGGTGTATGAATGAAGGTGGCCACCACATGTCTATGACTGTTTGGTCACCTCTGGTTGTGTGGACATTCTGTGGGAGTTTTTTTTTCTCTCATTGTTTGCTTTTGTTTGGTGGGTCTGTGTTTTCTAATGTGTTCATAAGTTTTGTTGCAGACACGTGAGCTGGGCCAAGCATGCCTAAGGCCCTACTGCGTTGCATGCTGTGTGATTTTTTTTCAGTCCAGCAAGGCAGGCCGCCTGCTCCTGTCTGCCTCCATGCTCGCTCCCTGGAGCTTGCTCTGCCTCTGTCCTTGTCACTGGCAAGATGGAGTCTGCAGTTTAGATCTCATAGTGTCTCACAGATTGTTATCTCTGTGCTTTCTTTGCTCTCTGCTTAATCTGGTCCCTCTCTGGTCACTGGATTCAGTTTTGCAGGGATCCAGGTGTCTTTGCGGTATGGATAATATTGAAGTATTGTTTTATGCTGTTCTATGTTGTTAAAAAGCTCTGGAGTTGGATGATGGCCTCCTTCTCCGGACTCAAGCATGCTTGCTTAAAGATTTCCTCCAGACTCTCTGCCCTAGGTCAAAGACCATCTGGTTCTGGGACAGAAAGAGAGAGAACAAAATAGAGCAGCCAGAGAAAAGACACTGTCTGCTTTAAAATAGCTAAAAAGGAAGCTACTCCCAGGAGGAGTTACTGTGGCTTAGCTCATACACTTGTTCTTGGTTGGTTTTAATAAACTCTCTAAAACTTTTGCTAAAATATAAACTTATTCCAATATTAGTAAGATTATTATATAAAATTTTCTGTACCTTATGATTTGTAAACTTATCAGATACAGTGAAAAATCTGTTTATAAAAAACAATGCCGGCTTACAGTTTACATCTGCTCCTGGAGCTGATCCTGTGCCACAGCGTTCCATACCCAAATACTGCCGGGAGAGAGCTGGTCTCCCAGGAGTGCTGACTCACCTGTGAGCACAGGTAAGACCAGCACTTCTGCTCAAATTCCTGGCCCAAGAGGGACCCGCCCTGAGCCCTCAGGTCACAGGAACCAAGGAACAGTCAGGGACAGGATTCTTCTGGTTTTCATCTGCACCCTGGAGCTGACCCTGTGCCACAGCTGTCCATACCCAAATTCCTCCCAGAAAGAACTGGTCTCCTAAGAGTTCTGACACACAGGCTTGCAGGAGGGACAAGACACAGTCAGAGACAGCAAGACCAACTAACACCAGAGATAACCAGATGGCGAGAGGCAAGGGCAAGAACATAAGCAACAGAAACCAAGGCTATTTGGCATCATCAGAACCCTGTTCTCCCACGACTGTGAGCCCTGAATACACCAATACACCAGAAAAGCAAGACTCTGATTTGAAATCATATCTCATGATGATGATAGAGGACTTTAAGAAGGACATAAATAACTCCCTTAAAGAAATACAGGAGAACAGAGGTAAGCAGCTTGAAGCCCTTAAAGAGGAAACACAAAAATCCCTCAAAGAATTTTAGGAAAACACAATCAAACAAGTGAAGGAACTGAACAAAGCCATCCAAGCTCTAAAATTGGAAATGGAAACAATAAAGACATCACAAAGGGAGACAATCTTGAAGATAGAAAATCCAGGAAAGAGATCAGGGGTTATAGATGCCAGCATCACCAACAGAATACAAGAGATAGAAAAGAGAATCTCAGGTGCTGAAGATACCATAGAAAACATTGACACAACAGTCAAAGAAAATGCAAAATGCAAAAAACTCCTAACCCAAAACATCCAGGAAATCCAGGACACAATGAGAAGACCAAACCTAAGGATAATAGGTATAGAAGAGAGTAAAGATTCCCAACTTAAAAGGCCAGTAAATATCTTCAACAAAATTATAGAAGAAAACTTCCCTAACCTAAAGAAAGATATGCCCACGAACATACAAGAAGCCTACAGAACTCCAAATAGACTAGACCAGAAAAGACATTCCTCCTGTCACGTAATAATCAAAACACCAAATGCATTAAACAAAGAAATAATATTAAAAGCAGTAATGGAAAAAGGTCAAGTAACTTATAAAGGCCAACCTATCAGAATTACACCAGAATTCTCACCAAAGACTATGAAAGCGAGAAGATCCTGGGCAGATCTCATACAGACCCTCAGAGAACACAAATGCCATCCCAGACTACTATACCCAGCAAACCCCTCAATTACCATAGATTAAGAAACCAAGATATTCCATGACAAAACCAAATTTACGCAGTATCTTTCCGTAAATCCAGGCCTACAAAGGATAATAGATGGAAAACGCCAACACAAGGAGGGAAACTATACCCTAGAAAAAGCAAGAAAGTAATCTTCTTTCAACAAACCCAAAAGAAGATAGCCACACAAAGATAAAAATAACATCAAAAATAACAGGAAGCAACAATCACTATTCCTTAATTTCTCTTATCATCAATGGACTCAATTCCCCAATAAAAAGACATAGAATAACAGACTGGATACGTAAACAGGACCCAACATTTTGCTGCATACAGGAAAAACACCTCAGTGTCAAAGAAAGACACTACCTCAGAGTAAAGAGCTGCAAATGGTCCCAAGAAACAAGCTGGAGTAACCATTCTAATACCCAATAAAATCAACTTTCAACCAAAAGTTATCAAAAAGGATAAGGAAGGACACTTCATACTTATCAAAGGAAAAATCTACCAAGAAGAACTCTCAGTTCTGAACATCTATGCTCCAAATGCAAGGGCACCCACATTCATAAAAGAAATTCTACTAAAGCTCAAAGCACACATTGCACCTCACACAATAATAGTGGGAGAATTCAACACCCCAATCTCTTCAATGGACAGATCAGGGAAACACAAACTAAACAGAGACACAGTGAAACTAACAGAAGTTATGGACCAAAAGGATTTAGCAGATATCTATAGAACAGTTCATCCTAGAACAAAAGAATACACTTTTTCTGCAGCACCTCATGGTACCCTTTCCAAAACTGACCATATAATCCATCACAAAACAGGCCTCAACAGATACAAGAAGATTGAAATAATCCCATGCATTCTATCAGATCATCACAGACTAAGGCTGGTCTTCAATAGCAACAAAAACAATAGTAGATCCTCAAATTTTATCAGAAACTGTTTATAATTCCACTTCAATCAACTTAGAAATATTTTTATGTCTACCATTTTATCTGTAATTTTTCATGATAATCTTCAATTTTAACATGTTATTTTATATTTTTCTACAATTTTATCAGAAATATTTTCCATGTAAATCTTCAATTCTATCATAAAATGTTTCTACTTCCTTTTTAAATTAATTTAGCAATGTTTTTATATCTACCATTTTACTCTTTAATTTTCCATGAAAATTGTCAATCTTAATATGTTTTTCTATATATTTCTTCAATTTTGTCAGAAATATTTTCCATGTAAATCTTCAATTTTATCATAAAATGTTTTTACTTCCTTTTTCAATAATAAATAAATAAGAAACTTAAAAAAAACAGAAAGCTCACATACACATGGAATCTGAACAACGCTCTACTCAATGATAACTTGGTCAAGGAAAAAATAAAGAAGTTAAAGACTTTTTAGAATTTAATGAAAATGAAAGCACAACATACCCAAAGTTATGGGACACAATGAAAGCAGTGCTAACAGTAAAACTCAGCTCTGAGTGCCTCCAAAAAGAAACTGGAGAAAGCATATACTAGCAGCTTAACAGCCCACCTGAACGCTCTAGAACAGAAGGAAGCCAATACACCCAAGAGGAGTAGAGAGCAGGAAATAATCAAACTCAGGATTGAAATCAACCAAGTAGAAACAAAAAGAACTATACAAAGAATCAACAAAACCAGGAGCTGGTTCTTTGAGAAAATCAACAAGATAGATAAACCCTTAGCCAGACTAACCAGAGGACACAGAGACAGTATCCAAATTAACAAAATCAGAAATGAAAAGGGAGAAAAACAACAGAAACTGAGGAAATTCAAAAAATCATCAGTTTCTACTACAAAAGCCTATACTCAACAAAACTGGAAAATCTGGATGAAATGGACAATTTCCTAGACAGATACCAAATACCAAAGTCAAATCAGGATCAGATAAATGATCTAAACAGACCCATAACACCTAAAGAAATAGAAGAATTCATTAAAAGTCTCCCAACCAAAAAATCCCAGGACCAGATGGGTTTAGTGCAGAATTCTATCAGACCTTCAAAGAAGGCCTAACACCAATACTCTTCAAACTATTCCATGAAACAGAAACAGAAGGAACACTACCCAATTCATTCTACGAAGTCATAGTTACCCTGCATACTCTCCCTTGGAGATGGAAGGGTTTCCATCTAATCAGGAACTTGTCACAATTTACTTTCATAGAGGACTTCTTAAGAGATTTTTTTTGTACTTCTATCATATTAAATGTTCCAAATAAATTTTAAAAACTGTTGAGTGCATATTACTGTTAGCTTCAGAAATTAGCATGTATATTCAAGAGGCATTTAAGTATTATAAATTACTTTTATGACTTAAAAATGCCAATACTGTGCTGCATATTTTAAAATAAATTTTACTAGTTTAATAAAAACAATAAATAAATAAATAAATAAATCCAAATGCCAACAGTCAATATTTTCCATAGATGTCTGGGTTTTGTTTGTTTGCTTTTGTTTTTTATGGTTTTTCTCTTTAATGGCTTCTAGGTTGCAGATACATTATTCTGCAACTTGATGACTTTATAAGAAAAAAGTGCTTATAAAGATTTTCAGAGCTGGGTGGTGGTGGCGCACGCCTTTAATCCCAGCACTTGGGAGGCAGAGGCAGGAGGATTTCTGAGTTCGAGGCCAGCCTGGTCTACAAAGTGAGTTCCAGGACAGCCAAGACTACACAGAGAAACCCTGTCTCGAAAAACCAAAAAAAAAAAAAAGATTTTCAGGTTCGTTGCCTCCATCAGTAGACACACACAAACTGGCTACAGAATAAAACAAAACTTTCTAAAATTTCTCATTATAGCTCCAGATATGTCTGCTTAAAGTAATCAGAGCTAAGCTTATTAAAAGTTATTATTTCTTCATAAAGAAGATGGCCGATAAGGTTTTGGACCTTCACCCGAGTATCAGCTCACTCCTCCCTGCTGATGGTATGCAGTTAACTCCTGATTGCATGAGGGTTCAGGGTTTTCTGGAGAAACTATGGTATAAGGCCAGAAGCTAAATATAAGGAGGGAATTATATATAATGAATATATAAGGAATCCTCCCATGCAGCTTGGGAAAACAGTTATATATACTGAGTAAAGGCTCCACACATTCTCCAACACCCCCTTAGGAAAGATTTCTTACAACAAATGGTAAATTACTTACTGTGATGTCTCATGCTACTTAATTTTTTCATTGATTCTTTATGAATTTCACATCATGCACCCCAATCCACTCATCTCCCCCTCCCTCCATATCCACCTTTCACCCTTGCAACCTCCCTCACAAAAGAAAATAAATAAAAAATAAAAATAAATTTAAAAAATAAATAACAAAAATCTTACCATGGAAGCTGAAGTGTCTCATACGGTTTAGCCTTTTGCCCAGACATCTTTACTTGCAAATGGATGTTTATTGCACGAGTCACTCGTCTGTTTTGAAGCCTCTGGCTTCTGCTGCTACACTATCGATCCTGGATTCGCTGGGATACCTCTCAGACATGCCGCTGTTGTGTCATGGAGACGCTTCTGCTCTGAATCTGCAGGACCTGACACTTCATGAGCCCACTTGCCCAAGACAGATAACGCTGCCTAGAATGCTGGGGCTTTTGTTCATGTAAGATAACAAGTCACGTGTTTTTGCTTCTGTAAAGAAGATTGGTTGTCCCAGTGGCACAGTCTGTGCTTGATTTCATGGTAGGCAGGAGGTATACAGGCAGGAGACATGCTTGCCCCAGTTAGAAGAAGGTGAGCAGTATGCAAGCAGCCTTTGGGTTTGCCTTTATAAGTCTGAGTAAAGGAATTTGGAGCCAGACTCTAGGTTCCCAGGTATGGGCGTGGCCAGTGTCCATCATCATGGCCAGGTTGCTTCAAATTTGGCTCAAAAAATTTTAATAGAGGTCTTATTCTCACCCAATGGGATGAACAGTATCTAACTGAGCGCCTTCAACTGGATTGTCATATTTTCATCCTTCAAAAAACTAAATGCCCCTCCAGGAATTTGATGTAAGTATTGAAATAGAACATTAAGTCTAACTTTTAAAACACAAATTGGAGGTAGCAAGTTCTTTGCTAGAAACCTCCCTTCTCAGGAAGATCTGTTACTTCCTCTGAGGGAAGTGCTCTATTTGCCACACAGTCCTACAGAGGCACTCCAGGAAGCTGCTTCTCCCCAGGGATGAGCCTGGGTTTCATTCCCTTTTCCAAAATGGACCTCCCCACGACTGATAAGACTCACCAAGCTACCACAGCGCATTTCACAAGACAAATGGCTGTTCACAGCAATATTTTATGTCTACAGCATTCAAGAAGTTATGTAATGTATGAAGTATTAGTGAGAAATTTTAATTAATTGAAACAGTTTTATTGACCTTCATTTTTTAGACTTATTCAGCCTTTCTCTCATAATTATAAACTTCATACTTTTAAAAGAGCATCAATTTATTCCTTACGAGTTGTAAAGTCAAATGTTACATTTTCTTCATTTATCCCAGTTGACTTTTTATAAATAAACTTTCTAATTTCTCTTACTTTAAATTTTTTCAGCAGCAAGTAATAGTCCTTAATGTTCGCTGTCTTTATTACTCCTTTCTCTTTGGAACACCACAGAATGTAGAAGGGCATGCTGCGAGGTGTCAGACTGACAGAAAATACTCCATGGCATGTCGAGCTGGTTGCCGCCTACCTCGAAGCCTGAGCCTCAGCTTGGGCCCTGTGCACTGTGGGACCAGCCCGGGGCTCTGAGGCTCCCTGAGATTAAGCTCTGCATTGGAGCACTAACTAGGTTCTAGAGAACTTGGCGAAGGCCAAAATGTCTCGTTCCTATGTTGTCTTGCTGAACCTTCCCAAAGTAAGTCTCTCTGTTCCTTCTAATCCCTATTTACAAAGACGGAGCTTTGAGAGATGAAGGCATGTGTCCAACTGCAATTGAGTAGAATCTATCATACTGGTCCAGATAACTGAGTATTTGCCCTGAGTCAACAGGTTCAAACAGGTAGGTTGTTAAACATGCCCTCTGGCTATTCTGAGGAGTAGGCAGCACTGATTACAGATAAAGATTGATGACGAGGCGTTCTGGCAAAGCATTCCTGAAACAGCCTTGCAACCAAGACAAGCCTAATTGATATTCCCATGAAACAATGGAGAGCTGTGTAATAGTGGGAAGAGGGTGATACCAGCCAGCTCTTAAATCTGCAGACAGCATCCATGAATCTGTCCGCTGGCTGGGTTTTCCAGACCTTTTCAACGTGACAACTTGTTGACCCTACCAAAGACTGGAAAGCTGCCCAGGAGAAAGTCAGAATGGGGAGCCTGCCATGGTCTTATTGCCCATAGTCCTACCTTACTCCAACCCTCACTTCATTGCAGGAAATCTGTTTCTGACAGAGTAAGGGAGTAAAAGCATGGAGAGGAGGCGGGGCTGAAGCAGCATATGTATTCAAGGGGAACAGCAGCTATAAATGGGAAACCTGCAGTCTTGAGAGTGTAAGTTCCCTCTCTTTGTCCTTCTGTCCATCCTCTGACTTCCTCTCTCCAGTTTGGTCATGGTAAGTTTTCTCTGTGTTATGCAGTGCTGGGGAGAACTGTCTAGAACCCCAGGCATCCTAGGCAAGGCCTCTAACATGCATCTATACCTCCAGCCACCTCTGGCTCAACTAAAACTGCCCTCAAAAAATGGTCTAACATCAGTGCTCTTGCCAGAACCACTCCAGGTCAGAAAGCACCTCTGTGCCTTCTGTCCTACGTTGTGGGGCAGTTGAAACCTGTGGGGGGGGGGGGGCACATATCAACCAAGATTATTTCTCCAACACCTCCTTAACCTAGCTCCTTAACCTTGAAAAATAAAGAATTTTATAAGCCAGAGAGTTCTTATCAGGACGGTAAAATCACACCCTTGGTCTAAATTTAAGGGAGGGGTCCTAACCTGATAAGATTAGTGTCCTTCTGACCAGATGGCTTGCTCACCCTAGGTCCCTTGCTCACTCTTTGTCCTATGAGGACAGGGTGATAGGGGACTTGCGTCAGTCTGTTTTGTCATATAAGGGCAAAGTGATGTGTGATATATGACACTCTGCAAGCCAGGAGCAGAGCTAATCAGCAGAAACTCAGTCACTGGTACCTTGACCTTTGTCTTCCAACCTCAAGAAGTTACCAAAAAGCTACTGAGTGGAGAGAAATCTGTCTGCTGAGAACAGCCGCTCCTCTTGACCTCTTTAACCCTCCCCCACCTCTAAGCTGCTGAATGAAACGATTCAGTCACCCATAAAAGCAAAGAGATGGTTGTAAATAAGGAAGTAGCCAGCACACCTGTGGTGTTTTGCTGTCATAGCCTGAGCAGAGTGAGACACCTGCCCCTTGTTTAATGCTCTAAGATCTGTGCCAGTCTGCAAGTACAGCTCAGTGGGAGAGCACTTGGTTAGCATGCCTGAGACCCTCCTTCAGACAGACCCCCGGCACCATGAGTAAATAAGTTAAAATTATATTCAGAGGCTCAAATAAATAGACATACTTAACCAAGGTTTTAAAGGACTAGAGAAGTCCAGCCATGGTTGTGCATGTCTGAAGCCCTAGCAACTTGGGAGGTCAAGGCAGCATGGACTCCTGCAAGTTTAACACCAGCCAAGTGAGTTTCGGGCTACCCTGTACGGTGGTCCTGGTGAGACGGAGGTCCTGCCTTCTTATAGGTAGATAGGTAGGTAGATAGATAGATGATGAATCTACAAGACAAGAGCACACTTACCTGGCAACAGAAAGACCATAATCAAGAAGGTGGCTTTCTCAGGTGAGGCCCATCCCTTGCTCCTGAGATGGGCTGGCTCCTATGATTTCTCCACTACCACATGATTTGGGATAGTGGGGAACTGTATTCATGCTCTCCCCTTTAAATTAAAAAAAAAATTAAATACCAGAAACAATGGAGAAGAGTGTAAATACATGAGGGGAACAGCACCACAGGGACACTGTGTCCAACGTCCTGGACGAGAAGGCTCCTTCTGAATTTGCCACAAAGTTTGACACTCTTCCCGTTGACCCCAATCACCTCTTTTACCCCAAATTACTCGACTTCTGCTTAGTTTGACGCTGGAGTCGCTATGTTGTTTTTTGCTTTGTACACACGAGCCCATCCCTTGCCTGTGCAAAGCTTGGTTTCATCTCGAGTAAAAACGCTTCCAGTTTAAGCAGTAGTCTTTTAAGTTCTGGAGATGCCTGCTCATAACCAACAAAAACGTCTTTGTCCCACAACTCTCTAGACACTTGTGACTTACAGAAGTTCTGCTCTCAGCCAGCCACCGTGGGTTCAAGGTACCAGAAGAGACCCTGTTATTTGTGCTTTCTACAAAGTTTATTTTATTGTTGTTGCTATTGTTACTGTTAATCATCATCATCATCATCACCATCATCATCATCATGTGTGTGCATGGTGTATGAAGTAGGGCACATGCCATAACATGCATCAGAAGGTCAGAGGACAACTTTGTGCAGTTGGTCTGTTCTCTTTCTGCCTTACGTGGGTTCCAGGTATGTAACTCAGGTCACCAGGCTTGGGTGGCAGGCATTTTCACCCACTGAGTCATCTTGCCAGGTCCCCCCGTTAAGTATCTTTTACTTAGTATAAATATTGCATTCGTTTCTTTTCTGCTGCTGTGATAAAACACCATGACCAAAACAACTTATAGAAGAATCTATCTGAGCCATTGTTCAAGACAGATCGCAGTGCCTCATGGCAGGAGGGCATGACAGTAGGAAGTAGGCATGGTGGGGAAAGCAGAGATCATATCCGCACCATCAGCATGAAGGGAGGAAGGTTTGACTCTCAAAGTTCCCAGGGATGCTCCTCCTTCTGGCAAGGTAGGCTGCAGTGCCTAAACCTCTCCAAACAGCATGACTGACTGGGAACCAAAGGTTCCAATGCCAGGGCCTAGCGGGCATTTTCTCCTAACCATGGTGCTGCTTTGCCAGTCTTGGAAGAAATAGATACAATAAGTCAAAGGAGCTTAAAAACTCCATGTACACCACGGAGCCCTGCCAACACTGGAGAACTTAACCTACAATTACTTCCCGTTATGGAATGAGTCCTACTCCTCTAAAATTCAAAAGCTGAACTCCTAAAACTTATACGTCAGATGAGAGCCTATGGGGAAGGCTCTAAAGAAGTTAAAATGGGACCAATTAGGACTAGTCTAATGTATTCCAACAAGAGCCCTTATATGAGAATCACATATCCAGAGCGATAACATGGGTATGCACTCACAGGAGGAAGAGTATGAGACAGCAAGGCCACCATCTGCAAGCCCCAGCAGGAGACCACTCCCATCTCCACAGTAGCCTTCAGAACTGTCTTCCACTGAGGCACTCACTCTGCTGTACTTTGGCAACTTTCTGATCTGTCATCCCAACACTTAAGGGGCAGTGGCAGCAAGGCCACAAGCCTCGGGTGGCCTGAGACACTTGGCAATGTGACTGTTCCTGTCATGACTTGATTCAGGGCTTGAGCATCCAAAGAAACTAATTCACAACTCCCAGCAGGGTCTTTGCCCATCTGATTGATTCCACAGCAGGGTAGGAGATTGGACACACAGCTACCTGTCAATAGCCCCGTCTGTGGTAAGGTGTGCTGTCTGATGTTGTGCAGGTGACTGTGGCTTCTGGGTTCATGAGAGTGATAGCTAGCTGCGTCCTGTCCTGGAGGCACTCTTCACAGCACTCCTCCCACTTTGCGGCTCTCCAAGATGTCCCCTGAGCCTCGGCAGGTTATAACGATGCCCTGTCTAAGGCTGCACGTTGGGCATTTTGTTCTCAACACTTTGACAAAGACGCTCTGCACTGGCTGCTGCCTCCCGAAAAAAGAATCTTCTCTGGCTAAGGTTAAGAGTGGCAACAATCTACATCAATACTTAGGAGACAATTTGGCATGACCATTTAGGAAAATAGCAACAGCTGGTTCTATCCTAGAACCTGTGGCCTCCCAGTCATGGGCTTTTTGACCAAGATTATAGAATAAGGCATCAAAGTGCCTCCTGTGGAGTAGGCCTCAACCCAATCAGAAGCTGGTTATTACTCTGGAATGCTTGGCACCTCTTGCCTGGCAGGCCTGTGTTGTGGTACGGAAGGTCAAGCACCGGGTAAGACCACTGATGTCTTTTCTCCCTCCAGAGTCTGCGTAGCACCCTCTGGCTCTGTGTAAGATGGCTAGCAGAGAGGAAGTCCAGGTAGATTTGTATCTTAGGGTTTCCATTGATCTGAAGAGACACCATGACTAAGGCAACTCTTATAAAGGACAACATTTAATTGGGGTTGGCTCACTGACTCTAAGGTTCAGTCTATTATCCTCATGGTGAGAAGCATGGCAGCGTCCAGGCAGGCATGGCGCTAGAGGAGCTGAGCGTTCCAAAGGCAAACAGAAGACTGGTTCCCACTTGGCTAGGAGGAAGGTCTCAAAGCTCACTCCCACAGCAACACACTTCCTCCAACAAGGGCACATCTACTTCAACAAGACCACACCTCCTAATAGTGCCACCAAGCATATACAAACCGCCACAGTTTGAGATTGTTTTCTATGTTCTGTAGCCAGAGTGACCACACACTTCACCAATAGGGTCTTACCATGCAGTCTCACCATGGAGACTAACCAAGGCCTGTGCAGTAGCTGGGGTTGGAGACCTCTGGGGCATCTCTGACCAATAACTCCCATACTTTGCAATTTTTATGTAATAACCCATGTAGTCTGAGGTTGCCATTGCCCACCCATGCAGGATAATTCTGTTAAAATTATTTCTGAAGTCCTATTTTGAAGTTAGCTTACTAACTTAGTGGGTTTGCATTAGGGTTTGCGCTGATTACCCTGCTCACTCTCCCCTCCTCCCATGAAAGCCAGCACTGTCCCCACTTAACCCTCAGCCCTCCTCGTTTCCTCCCACGTGTACTGCTAGCCCTCCAACTATGTTTTAGTTTGAGGTAGGAGGCTTCCAGAGCGCTTCGCTGCCCATTCCCCAGCACCCTAAAGCTCTGTACCCAGCTGATTTCCACCTCTCTTCTTTCATTGATCTATAATTTACCACCCTCTCCTAATGTGACCCCAAGTGCCCCTTTCTGGCTTCCACTGTTCTCCAAGTGAAACACACAAAAGACTTGATGCTAGGACCCACAAAATGTGAGAGGGCGTGTGACTTTGTCCTTAGGAACCCGAGTTTCCTTCCTCAGTACAGGTTCTGGCAGTTCCTGCAAATTTCATTGTTTCTCTTCAGAGCTGACTAATGATCCATTATGTCTCTGAGCCACATTTTTCTCAGCCATCCATCTGTTGACAGACATCTCAGTTGATTCCATTTCCTGGCTACTACAAACAGAGCACCAAATGTGGATTTGCACGCGTCTGTGTGGTAGGATGTGAAGTCCACTGGGTGTGCACCCAGGAGTGGTGTCATTGGGTCATGTGGCGGTCCTGGTGGTAGTCCTCTGAGACACCTCCAGGCTGATGTACAAAGCTGCACTAACTTATACACCCCCAACAGTGTGTAGGAGCTCCCCTCGTGTCACATCACACCAGCAACTGTTGTCATGAGTGTTCCTGAGAGCCGCCTTTCTGACTGGAGAGACATGAAATCTTAACGTAGTTTTACAACACTGACCTTTTTCTTACTCTGTGACAGAAAGCCTCTTCCAATTGGTCATTTCTAGAATAATGTCTGGAAACCACTCCCTGCTTTCTTCCGGACTCAGGAAAAAGTTTCAGGTTTTGGGACAGGAATCAAGTTCCACAGGAACTCCTCGAGCCCGCTTTCTTATGAATGTGGAAAGATCTAAAAACAAGAGGCCAGCTGACCCGGGCGTCTGCGCTAGTCACTTGACCTGCGTGTATGCCGGTGACACGTGAGGCCGGTGACACATGAGGCTGGAAAATCAAGCACTCTGCACCAAAAGCTTCTTCCACAGCTTTGTAATGCTGCCATACTCAGTATTTTAAGAGCAAAATGAGTCTTGTTTGATGAATGGTGGAAGGAGGGAAAGAAGAAAAGGGAGGGGGAGGAAGCACTTGAGTGTGAAACTTCCAGAGAAGCCAGAGGGATGCCTCAACTAAGTCTGAAGTGTCTCCCAAATTAATTGACTCTCCTACAGTTTCCGCTTCCCGAGTCAATCGCTTGGGATAGAGCGCCTCCTGGTGGAGACCTAAGTCCGCTGCTGGAAAAAAGTAAGAGCTGATGGGAAACTGAAGAAAACCAAAATGGAGACTGTGGAGCTGGGGTGTACGCGGAAGGAGCTCTTAACACCGCCTGCTTCTTTGCGGGCGCTCCAACCTAGGAAAGGTGGCGTCTGGTGACAACATTTGTAGAATAAAACAAAAGCAAACAAAACAGTTTTAAAGTGACAGCAGGGAAGAAGGGCGTCGATTGGCCGCTGAGTGTGCCAATTGGGTCGTGGTGACGTCATCCCAGGCCAGGCTCTCCGGGGCTCTGGCGCTCACCGTTGCCAGCCCAGAAACCTCATCACCCCAGATAAGCAGAAGAAATGAATCCCACCAACCTTGCCCAGGAGTCTAAACGGTATAACCACAGTAAGGTGCACAAGCCAAGCCAACAATTCAGAGGCTAGTTAACAGCAATGCTCGTTCTTCCCTGAAGGCAAGTCACTATTTGAGACTAATCTGTCGCCCAGAAATCAGAGCAAGGAAAACTGGCAGAGTACCTTAAAAGAGGCTAGGTTGACCCATCTCCAGAGTGACAATATTCCTGTCTAGAAGGCCGGCTATAGGCCGGAGCACCCTCCTGCACCCCATCCTACCCCACCCCACTCCCAGACTCTCCAGCACCTGGGTCATGCTACATTTCCTTAGTTTCCGTCTGCATTCTTGGTCATAGATATGGATGACCAGTGGGGTACCTCCGATGCCAGGTGTTTCTGAGCTGTGTCTACTTGACTGTTTTACAATGTTCATAGAGAGTTGACACGGCAACAGAAAAGCCCAGTAAGGGAAAACTAGTTCTTCTGTCAGCAGGATGAAACCTCTCACATGGAGATCTAACATTTCCAGCTACCCAGAAGGTAAGACAGTTTGTCAATCATCTTGCCAAGGGACCACCCCTAGGAAGGCTCACCTTAAACCATGCTAAAGAGACAGGTGGGATAATTATCTCTTTAACAAAATGCTACACTTTGGCTTCCCAGAATTTCTGTTCCCAGTACAGTTCCTACAAGCTGCCATGAGATCCTGCTGGGTCTGCCCACCTTAATGAGTCCTGATTTTAAAAGGTGTGACTATTTCCTTTTGGTTCTTTCTTGGCTATTTCTTTGCTTCCAGAGCCTGTATATACTTTTCCACCCTAGTACTTGGGCTTCCTCACTCTTTCTCTGAGGCACCCTTCCTTGCTGGTTTTTCTCAAATGCCTTTTCCCTTTCTCCCTTTCTCTTGTCAATCTCCTCCTCTGGGCTGCTAAGATTAACAAGTTGCCCGCCCAGGGCAAGTTTTCTTTTCTTTTTCTCTTCTTTTTTAACTCTATGAAATTGCCAATTTTGGATAAATTTTGACTTTGCTTCACTTTCAAACTTTTCCTGCCTTTGACTTAATTGACAGAGAAAATAGACAGATTGCTGCACCCCTAAATAATATCAGAGTGACTGCTCCTTCCTCCTTGGTCATTCCACCCAAATGAGCAGCTGTCTTGACCAGGTCAGCTGTGCCTGGTTGGAAGCAGACATCACGATTGAGCCAGTGTACAGCTGCTGTTCTCTCAAAGAAGGGATGGGTAGGGACGGACACCATACTCCCTGGAGATGCCAGCCACTCTCCCTGGTCACCTGCATGTCACTCTACTCTAATTGCATGTGACCTGGGGGGCGGGGAGACCTTTGATAGAACTGTACGTTGGTTTGTTATTGGGACCTTAGAGGGGGAGGTAGACATGATTTATGTCTCCCTCAGGAAGGAATGCTTGCAACTCTCCCAACCCCTATTCTGGGTGCAGCTCATAGGAACAGCGCTAGCAAAACCAGCCCAGGAACAGCTGCCACAGTCCTGGGGACTAGATACATAACTGTTCACACAAAGCCTGACAGGTTTTCACATTCACCTACTATATTTTGTTCAGAACCTGTTAGGTGGCTTTAAACTCACCAAATCTCATAAGGTGCTGGAAGATTCAGGGAAACTACAGCATGCAAGGGTGGTTTTTGTTGTCTTTTGTTTGTTTGGGGATTGGGGTGGGGGGTAGGGGAACTACAATAAAGTCTTAATTTTCTACACTGTTCAGTAAGTAATTCCTGATGGATTGTGGGTGAAGGGAACCAACCCCATCACAATGCCCATCTTTCCCCAGAATGTTTCCTGACTTGCTTTGCCACTCCAGAGCCCCTGGGAGGAGCTGGAGAACCTCATTCTTCTCTGGGTCCCTTCTTAACAGCCACACAGACACCATCACATGCTTAAGAGCTAGGTGGAAAATTCACTTCCATTTGGCTTAATGCCAAACAATAGACCCGAATTTGTGGAACTTGGTGTTTTTTAAGAGCACACAAAACAATGTGATAATTTGTTTTAATCTGAGGGAGACTGGGTAGAGGAAAAAACACCAGCACCCACGAGGCTCTCTTAGCATGCCACAGTGACCACAAGAACTAGTCCATTCAGTATGGTAGTATATTTCATTTGTCATATGATCTGAACCAAAAATGGTTCGGCTTGTTTTCCTACCTACCGGTCTCTAACCCTTAATTTTCACACTGTTTCTATAATCCCTACGCCCTCCGTGATGAAATCTTAAGTCGTGTGAGATTTTTAAAAGACTAAAATATGATATAACCGTTGAATTAGGAAAATGAAAGTACCTCGCAGAAATATTAACAAAAGCAAAGTACCAGAACAGAAAGCTATCCGTTGTGCACATAGTACAGCGTTTCTGCGAATTAGCGAAGTATTATAATGCCTTCATCATGAGCAACCGGGATGTATGAGAATTAACCAGGCATTACAAAGACTTCACCATTACTACAGTGCTAAAAAGGCGCCCTTGCCGTGCCATTGTTGCCACAATGCCGTGACTCGGATTCGAACCGAGGTTGCTGCGGCCACAACGCAGAGTACTAACCACTATACGATCACGGCGAGCTACCGGAACGCCACACTACGACACGTAGCCAGTATGGCCCTTGAGATAGGGACGATCAATCTGATGTCCCTACGCAGGTATATTTCGAGGGCTTCCAGCTGATTTAACCATTGGCCATAGTCTTCTCGATTTTCTACTTGGCTCGGGAACGCACCACGAAAAGACGGCCATGAAAATGCCTGGCAAGCCCAGCGTGGTGGCGCCTGGGAACCTAAAACTTGGGACGTTAAAGGCCAGCCTGCCCCGAATCAGACCCTGATTCAAAAGAAAAAAAAAGAAAGAAAAAAAAAAAAAAGAGGCCCAGTCCGCCACTGTTACCACGGCTGCGAAGCTGGGGGCTTCTTTCCGCCAGCGTACAGATCTAGCCAGGGAAACCAAAGCGCCTGCGCACACTCATAAGTCCCGCCGTTGATAGGCGGAAACAAATGCCAGCAACCCAATGACGTTAAAGGGGGCGGGGCATCCAATACAGAAGAGATCAAGTACGGAACTCTGACCTCAGGTTCCCGGTAGCTCGCCGTGATCGTATAGTGGTTAGTACTCTGCGTTGTGGCCGCAGCAACCTCGGTTCGAATCCGAGTCACGGCATTGTGGCAACAATGGCACGGCAAGGGAGCTGTGTTTTGTTCTTCTCTTCCATTTTAATACGTAGCCAACCTTCTAGAAAATGGACCTCAAACAAGTGACAGTTGAGAACCAGCGAAGGCTAAATTAAACTACAGGAGCGCAGAGGCGTTTAGTATGTTATGGAGATGGTATTTGTACCCTAGGTACAGAGAATTGCGTCAGCCAGAAAAGTACAATGTACATATGCAACTGTTTTCATAAAAATACGTTGGTTTTTCTTAGTCTCCTATATATACTTTTTACAAATTTCCATCAAAGCACTGAAGTAGACGCCGAAGTGACGAAAAGAAGAGGCTCCGCAGAGGGTGTAGCCTTTGAGACAGCTTTTACAAGTAGAATGGGAATCTGTCAAACATCGATTTAATGTACAAAAGGTTGAACACAGTCATGAAAAGGCACTGTCGTGATTCCTCTCCTAAGTGTTCTCCCAGGGTCATTTTTAGGACCTGCCCGCTCTCACGGCGATCTAGGACTTGGCTGACAGCTAGCCCTCCTCTAGAACCTGTTGAGTGAATGGGCCCCAGTCGCTGGGGGCGGGAAACGACGCTGAAAGCCACGTGAGCAGGAAAAGCAGGAGGATGTCCTGCAGTCTGGGACGTGAAATAGTGAAAGGATTCAGTTGTGTTTAGCGAGATCGCTGGGGGCTCTACGGGGGAGGGTAAAAGATGGCCACTTTGAACTCACTTGTCAGAAACCATTGGCACATTCTTGGTTGAACAAATATCACTGCCTCTCTATGGAAGCCGTCACAGGCTAGGCGCCATGTGGGTGGGAGCGCTGATAGACAAGAAGAAAACCGGATCGAGCCCCAGTTGCCGCCCATTGGGGTCAGAAGGGGGCGCAAAGCCCAGCGGGAGCATCAAGGAGAGAGGATTTAGACATCCAGGAGTGGGAGAGGCTGCAAGAAAGAGAGAAGTATGGGGGCCGAAGCTGACAGGCATTCGACTGAGTTCTGTCAACACAGCTAACTCAGTACCGAGGGCATCCACACTCTCAGCAAAGGCCCTGATCGGCCGCTGCTAGGTGTCGGGGAGGATCTGCAGCCGGGAGACCCAATGGGGAACGCCCCTGCAGGCAGGAGAACTCTGCAGAGTCCCACTGGTAAGGGTCCAGGCTCCGGAGACCGGCTTCCCCGAGACAGTCCCCTCGGGTCCCCGGGTGCTCAGGAGGTCTCCGGCCAACCCCCAACACCTCTCGCAGGCGACTACTTTGTTCCAGACTACCGAACCAAAGTGAAGCCTAGTTAGCGGTGAGAGCTCAATGCGCCTGCGCATCGCGGGCTCTGCAAGGTTGGAGTCCCGCCCGGCACATGGGTCATTTAGTGACGCAGGAAGTGGGAAGGCCTATGAGTATTGAAGAGAATATTCAGAAGAACGACGTTACAGGTCCCTGGTAGCTCGCCGTGATCGTATAGTGGTTAGTACTCTGCGTTGTGGCCGCAGCAACCTCGGTTCGAATCCGAGTCACGGCATTGTGGCGACAATGGCACGGCAAAGGGTACTTGTCTTTTCCTGAATTTCCATGTCTTTACAGAACCACTGTCTTTTTCTTTTTTTTTTTCTTTCCTTTTTGAAAATTGAGCTTCTCTAACGATCGCTGCCTCTAAGAATTCTTTAGCGCTCTGACTACAGCTTCAGATCGAACAGTTTCTAATCCCTTCCTTCTGAAAAACCGTTATCTAAGCCCTTCAACACGATCAAAACAGCGCCCCTGTGACCTTGTAGGGATTTCCTGCACCTCCGTTTCTCCGTTTTTAATTTTAAAAATCGCGTCATTCGGTTGTAATTAGAGACTGCATGTGCCCAAGTCTAACCGAAAGGTTTCTTCTCATTCTTCACGTCATCCACCAATTATTGCCATTTTTCAGTGCCATTATCTTGCTATGATAGTCCTAGTGTAACAAATACTTATGTATCCATACGTGTGAAAATATTCCTCTTCTTACGTAAGATACCAACACCTCCAACTCCCAAAAAAATTATGGTATGAGAACAGAATACGAGGTAGGTGACAGATTAGCCTAAGTGGGTAAGAGTACTCAAACTGAGGGAATCTCCATCCATCTCTAGGCCTGTCTTCCTTGCATCCCCCGCCTCCCGTCCCTCCTGCACATCTAGTGCGAGTAGGGGACTGTTTAGTGTGGTAAACAGAAGAAAGTGATGATCCATTAAGACCCGAATTTAGAGACTAGAAGAGGAAATTGTCTCGGCAGTCTGCTCGAAAGCCCTCCGCTCTCATCTCTTGTTGCCAAGAAAGATGCAATTAAAGCGAAGCCACTAGAGTTAAAAAAAAAAAAAAAAAAAAAACAAGCGCATAGCAAGCAGGATTTCACTGAGTCCTTTTTGTTTCGAG
This sequence comes from Tokudaia tokunoshimensis, assembly GCA_036184795.1. Classification (NCBI taxonomy): domain Eukaryota; kingdom Metazoa; phylum Chordata; class Mammalia; order Rodentia; family Muridae; genus Tokudaia; species Tokudaia tokunoshimensis. Next base: position 97,106,536 of record BTHU01000004.1, on the reverse strand, counting down.
TTTTACTCTGGCTTTTGTTTTTGTTGCTTTCATTGTTTTAGACTTTTGTTTTTGTTTTAAGATCTTTTAAAAATATTTATTTTGTTTTGTATGCATAAGAATTGTGTGTGTGTGTGTGTGTGTGTGTGTGTGTGTGTGTGTGTGTGTAATGCATACCCAGGAATGCCAAAAAAAGAAGTTGGCAGACACCCTCTAAGTGGAGGGCTAGGACTGAACCTGGGCCCTCCGCAGGAGCAGCATGATCTAACCCCTAAGCTTCAGGAGCTCGCTGTAATTCTTCTGCTCCAGCCTTCCCAGTGCTGGGATTACAGCTGTGCACCACCATTCCGATGTACTGGCTAAATGATTGTGCTCCAAATACACACAGCTCCACCTACAAAAATTTTGGGAGTTTTTCAGGGTTTGGTTTGGTTTGGTTTAAAGACTGGTTTGAGGCAGTCACCTGTAGCTGAGGCTGGCCTTGAACTCACTCGGATGTCAAAGTTGCCCTGGGATTCTCCTGCCCCAACCTCCCACTTACTGAGACTGCAGGAGTGTACCACCATACCTAGCTCCCTAAATGAATATTTGAACAGGGTCCTTCTGCCTTTCCCCAGAATCTTGCTTTGTTCCGGAGCTAGGTCAAGCTCAGTCCTTGAGCTTCTAGACTAGATTACAGATATAGGTAAGTGCCTGGCTTCAGGGGATTTCTTACAGTCTATAGATGAGTGGCAAGGTTTGCTTTGTGATTACAAGATTTAGCTTTATGCTATGTTCTTTCAGTATGAATCATATTATTTTCATATTAAAGAGAGATTCTGCAGTTCTACTGTGTTTTCCAGTCACACAAAGTCCTTTCCTCTTTCCCTCACTCTCTTCGCTCCCTTCCTCTTTGCCTTTCATTTCTTTTCAGCCTGCAAGGGACGAGACAGTAAGAAAAGGAGCGAAAGTCAATGGTAAAGTTTGGAGTGTCTACGAACCCCTAAGACCTCTGCCAGTGTGAATTCATTTGAAGGCACCCTCGCTACTCATCTTCTGACACTTGTTCTTGATGAGAATCTGAGCCCAGTGTGCCAGACTTTCTGGTGTTTTAGGAGATGACAGGAACTTGGAGTTTTGTGCAAGATGTCCCATAATTTTAAACACTGGAAGTTGATTTAATGTTTTAAACAGTGAGTTAACCAAAGCTATGTAGGCCAAACAGAAAATGGCACAATGAGGAAGAGAGGTTCTGTGACTAAGAGTGACCTGGGTTTCATCCTCAGCACCCACACATCTGGAACAGGATCCCACACCCTCTTCTTGCACACAAGCGGTACACAGATGTACGAGCAAGCAAAACACTCATATGTATTTTTTTTAAGTTGGTACAAACGGAACTCAGTCTTAGTCTTAATGAATAGCAAAGCATACATTTAAGAAAGAGAAGAAAAAAGATTGCTAAGGTCAAGTAAAAAGTATATAGGCACCTCTAGAAAAGGTTCTCTCTCATTGACCCAATTAGGAGAATTTGGGCATCAAAGGGAATAATGATAATGGTGAGAATAGGTTATATAGCACACTGACATTTTATTTTTTAAAGACTTGTTTATTTATTTATCTTTTTGTTGGGGGGGGGGGCGTACAACTGCCTATGGAGTCCAGAAGATAGTGTCAGATGCCCTGGAGCTAGAGTTACTCGTAGCTGTGAGCCTCCAGACATGGGCTTTGGGAGTCAAACTCAGTCCTCTGGAAGAACAGCACGTGCTCTTGACTGCAGAGCCTGGGAAATGTTGTAGTTGTTGTTGTTGCTGTTGTTGTTTTATGTTTTGTTTTTAAACAGCATGCATGTATTTCTGTGCCCCATGTGAAGGCCGAAGAGGGCGTGAGATTCTCTGGAACTAGAGTCACAAAGGGTCAAAAACTTCCACGTGGACTGGGATCTGAACCCAGGTTCTCTGAAGAGTAGCCAGTGATCTTAACTTCAGCCCCTGAAAAAAAGTGGTGGTAGTAGTAGTAGTAGTAATAGTAGTAGTTGTTGTTGTTGTTGTTTTAACGGATCTCACTGGGTAGCTTTAGCTGGTCTGAGGCTCATCCAGGCTGGCTTCAAACTCACAGACATCTCCTTCCAGAATGTTGTGATTAAAGGTGCATGAGAGCCTTCACATTCAGGTTGAAAAAACGGTTCAATCTATCTACTTGATGTGGATGTCTATGTGTGCCTGAGTGTGTGTGCACCATGTGTGTTCAAGAACCCTCGGAGGTCAGAAGAGTACATCAGATCTCCCGGAACTGGAGTTTATAGGCAGTTATGAGCTGCCATGTGCTTACTGAGAACTGAATCCAGGTCCTCTGGGAAAGCGGCGAGTGCTCATAGGTGCTGGGGCCCCTCACCCCTGTGAATACTGTCTGTATATCATGCTGGGCCCCACCTCTGTTCCTTTGCTTGACTCTTGATGCCTCCTGGATTAGAGTGGCACTTCACCCTTTATTTTATCTATCCAAATCTTGAGGGAGCATAGAAATATATGATAGCATAGGAACACAGAAGGTTTTCCTCACTCCAGAGTCTGATTGAAGCTTTTGCGTGTGTGTGTGTGTGTGTGTGTGTGTGTGTGTGTGTGTGTGTGTGCGTGTGTTCCTACCACCAAGGCTAATAACAGTCTAAGTTCAGTTCCTTGTAGAATTGTGGAAGGAGGGAAGCAACTTTAACCTACACATACACACACACTTTATTTTTAATGTTAAAAACTTCCAACAGAAAGGCTGCTCTGGCCGGGCGGTGGTGGCACACGCCTTTAATCCCAGCGCTTGGGAGGCAGAGGCAGGCGGATTTCTGAGTTCGAGGCTAGCCTGGTCTACAGAGTGAGTTCCAGGATAGCCAGGGCTACACAGAGAAGCCCTGCCTCGAAAAACCAAAAAGAAAAAAGAAAAAAAAGAAAGGCTGCTCTGCCTGCCTGCCATTGTATGCTCCTGGTCATACATAGACGTTTTATGCTGAAGTAATAACAGGCTTAGGTTCTGGATGCATATGACGTTGGGTAGACCCTCATTTATTCATTCTCTCCAAAGAATCCTGACAGGACTGCTAGCTGTGCTATATTACAGTTACCCTACATCCCTGTGTCCTTGTGAGCTACACTTTGACCTTATCAATTATAGTCTTATCAGGGACCCCTAAGGAAGCACCTTGTGGTCTCATTTGAGTTTCTTGGCAACTCTTTGAATGTGGCAACTCCAAAATCTTCCAAAACCCTATATATGATTACTGTAAAAAACAAAGGAAAACAACAAACAAACAAACCAAAACATAAAAGACAGTGAGCAGGACTCTTGAGAAGCCATCACAGCCTGCACCACATGTGGGGAGGCCCTGCTTCTTCAGCTCTTCTTTGAAAAAACTCTATTTGGGGGGCTGGTAAGATGGCTCATCAGTTAAGAGCACTGACTGATCTTCCGAAGGTCTTGAGTTCAAATTCCAGCAACCACATGGAAGGTGCTAAGTTCAAATCCCAGCAATCACATGGTGGCTCACAACTATCTGTAATGAGATCTGATGCCCTCTTCTGGTGTGTCTGAAGACAGCTACAGTGCAAGTGCACTTACATACTTAAATATTTATTTTTATATATGCAAGTATTTTTTGCCTGCATTTGTAATGTGTGTGTGTGTGTGTCTATGTGTGTGCACACACAGGCGTATGCCTGTGCGTGCATGCTCTTGTATATACACAGGATTCCACAGAAGCTAGAAGGTGTGGGATCCTCTGGAGCTGGATTTGCCTGCCATGGGTACTGGGACCAAAGTCAGTCCTCTGGAAGAGCAGTTCGTGCTCTTAACTACTGAGTCATCTCTTCAGCTCCCGCCTTTTTGGTTTTTGAGACAGGGTCTTCCAAAATGAATTGGAATTCAATAAGGGACTCCTCCTGCTATAGCCTCTGAGAGCTAGGCCATAGGCACATCCACCGCATTTACAGGGTTTGGTCTCCTGCCTCTACCTTCGAAATGCTGGGATTAATGTGCTGTGCCACCACGCCCAGCAGTACAGGTTTGTTTTTGTTTTGTGGGGCAGGAATTCAGTCAGCCCAGGCTGGCCTCGAACTCAACAAGACCTTGTCCTTGAACTCCTGATCCTGGGGCTTCAACCTCCCAACCTAGGATTATGGGTGTACATCATGTACTAGTCACTGTTCTATTGCTCTGAAGAGACATCAAGACCAAGGCAACTTATAGAAGAAAGCATTCAATTGAGGACTTGCTTCTAGTTTCAGAGGGTTAGTCCAGTTATCACCATGGCAGAGAGCATGGCGGTCGGTGGGCAGGCGGGCAGGCAGGCATGTTGCTGGGGAAATAAGTAGCTCAGAGCTTTACATCCAGATCCACAAGCATCAAGAAGAGAGGAGGTGGGTGGAGACAAGGCATGTAATGGACTTTTGAGATTTATTTATTCAATGTAAGTACACTGTAGCTGTCTTCAGACACCAGAAGAGGGCATCAGATCTCTTTACGGATGGTTGTGAGCCACCATGTGGGTGCTGGGATTTGAACTCATGACCTTCGGGAGGACAGTCGGTGCTCTTACCCGCTGAGCCATCTCTCCAGCCCCTGTAATGGACTTTTGAAATCTTTTTTTTTTCGGTTTTTCGAGACAGGGTTTCTCTGTGTAGCCCTGGCTGTCCTGGAACTCACTCTGTAGACCAGGCTGGCCTCGAACTCAGAAATCCGCCTGCCTCTGCCTCCCAAGTGCTGGGATTAAAGGCGTGCGCCACCACCGCCCGGCTGACTTTTGAAATCTTAAGGACCACCCTCAGTGACCCATCTCCTCCAACAAAGCCACACTTCCTCCAACAAGGCCACACCTCCCAATCCTTCTCAACAAACATGGGGACCATCACACTCAAACCACCACGCATCATCACCACCACCAGCAGCAGCAGCACCACCACCCATCCACCCATCTACCCATCCACCCATCCACCCATCTACCCATCCACCCATCCACACATCTACCCATCCACCCATCCACCCATCCACCCATCCACACATCTACCCATCCACCCATCCACACATCTACCCATCCACCCATCCACCCATCCACACATCTACCCATCCACCCATCCACACATCTACCCATCCACCCATCCACCCATCCACACATCTACCCATCCACCCATCCACCCATCTACCCATCCACCCATCCACACATCTACCCATCCACCCATCGTTTTATATTTTTTGAAGCAAATACCACTAGTGTGGTGGCTCACACCTGCAACCTCAGAATTTGGGAAAGCTGGAGCAACAGGATTGCCATGAGTCTGAGTGTAGGCCTGATTGCAAAGTGACTTCCAGGCTATCTAGGGTCACACAGCAAGGGTTGAACTCATATCATTCATCACCCTTAATTTGCACAACAACAACTCCTAACACCCTTTCTAGCACAGGACCAGGGTGTGGTCTTGGCCCAAGAGCTGTGTAGTCCGTACAGCTGTTGACTTCTGTCCAATGCCTTTCCGGTCCTCTCCCATTGGGTGAGAGTGGAGACCCTCTCCTACAGGTTAACTAGAGTATCCTCGGGAACCTGTCATCTCTTATGTTCACTGTTGCATCATTAGTTAATATTTTCAACTGTACATTGTGGAGTGTAAACCTCTTAGTTATGCTATTATTCCCTGTGAAGTGAAAGTTCTCAGCGTCTTTTACAGGCCTGCTATCCAATGTGTAATTGGGGTCCAACAGCATTTTTATCACCTGGGAGTTCCCCAACTAGACCTGCAAAAATGACAATCTACAATGTAACAAGACACCCCCTACCCAGATCGAGGGTCCCATTACTGCTTGAGAATACATGATACTAGAATTTGCACACAGCAGAAATTTAACATAGTTGAAATCTGGAATCATAGGAGTAATAGATTTAATGTTTTCCCATCACAGCCTTCTTTGTCAGCTTCAAATTCACTCCTCTTTGGAGGTTCACCGGATTATCTAAAAGGTGGTACATGCCGGTCAAGTCAACCCTCTCTGGAGACTGGGGCAGAGTAGACCAGATTGAGCTTTTACAGGGAATTCCTGGCCTACTACAGTATGAAGCCCTATCTTAAAAACAACCATAAGCAACTAGAAGGGAGTGAAGAAGCACAGAGACAGTGCTTAGGGACGGTACCACAGTGAAGTAAAGCGGACAGTTTTCCCAGCGGGGGGGGGGGGGACAGAGACAGACAGACAGACAGACACAGACAGACAGACAGACAGACAGACAGAGAGACAGAGACAGACAGACAGACAGAGAGACAGAGACAGAGAGATGTTGGCCTTAGCTTCAGGGCTACAATACTTCTGTGAACAATCTGCTTCCTTTCTAAGACAAAATTCGAAGCATCAGGGCATCATCAGACCAGTGCCGGAGCCCTGAGAAGGTAAGGGGCTGGTGATAGACATTAGACCGGTTTCTCACTTGATTTATTGACTTGTCTGTTTCCATTCTGTCACAAACTGATTGACAAGCCCAGGTTGTAGCTTGAGGGATTTCCACAAGAAAGCAGTGCAACCGTGAGGGCTGAGTGGGCCTGCTGGGGGCTGATGTAAGCGTGGATGGGAATTGTTTATGTGAGGGTCGTTAGCATTTGAAGCTAGTGGGAGGGTGTGGAAACATCAGAGCAATGGGTGTCTCCGGAGAACTGATTGCATGCCACGTGAGAGGTTTGCCTGGATAGAAAGGCAACCTAGGTTTGGGTGTGAGCTGAGGGGTAGGAGGAGGTACTCCCAAGGTGAAGGCAGTAATAGGCACATCTGAAGAGCAGCGTTTTCGAAAATGTTGTTTGGGTCTTAGGGTTTGGGGGAAAGGAATAAGGATGAGCAGGATGTGCCTGGGGACTCATCTTCCCGCGTCTGACGCAAACTGGGAGATGAAAAAGAAGAGCAGATGGAAAAGAAGAGCGTCCCACAGGAGCACGCGTAGCGACACGTGGAGGATTCACCCTCGGCGCAGCAATTGCTCCCCGCACCCCGCTGTCTCCCATCTACTCCTCTCTGAATCCTCCGGTCCCCGTTAGGCAGCGGGCCCCGCCCCTCTTGTCGCTTACGACGAGCCCCGCCCCTCCCGCCGGCGCAGCCCCGCCCCCTCTCGTCCCGCCCCCACCGCCCGCGGTCTGCTCGCTCAGTTGGGAGGGCCCCATGCTACTGAGCGGAGCTCCTCCTACGGGCTCCGGCCCCGGGCCGAGGGCGCAGGGCAGCGCGGGGGGCGGCCCCGGGGGATCCCGCCGCGGGGCTGGGGGTGCGGGGACCGGTCCGGGAGGGGGCAGCAGCGGCGGAGTCGCAAAGTGGCTGCGGGAGCACCTGGGCTTTCGCGGGGGCGGCGGCGGAGGGGGCGCCAAACCCGCCCCCCCAGAGCCCGACTACCGCCCCCCAGCGCCCTGCCCGGCCGCGCCCCCTGCGCCGCCCCCGGACATCCTGGCCGCCTACCGGCTGCAGCGAGACCGCGACTTCGAGGACCCCTACTCCGGGGGCTCGTCCGCGTCCGCCGCCCTTTCCACCCCTGCGGTCCCTGGCCCCACTCCGCCCCCGCGCCACGGCTCACCCCCGCACCGCCTCATTCGGGTCGAGACCCCCGGACTCCCAGCGCCCCCTCCGGACTCCGGACCCCCAGCCTGCAGCGACAGGGTGAGTGCCGCGCCGGGCGTGGGTGTCCAGGAGGGGTGGTGGTCTGATCTGAGGTCTGGAGATTTAGGAAGGGACAAAGGTGGCTTGGCTGGGGCTCAGCCTTTAGCTGTCAGTATTTCTGGTTGACACAAGCTTAGTCCCTGACACGGGGGCTCAAATTTTAACCCCTTTGTTAGGTTCTCCGCCGACTAATCTGAGCCCCAAACTCTGCCCTGTTTCCTGTTAGGGTTCCAAGGCTAGGGACGACCTCCCTCATGGGCTCTTCCTTCGCTTTGCAACCCCGCCACCCTGATCCTGGAGCCTTTTTTCTAACGGGCATTGAGAAGCACCCCTCCCTCCCCTTTGCCGGTTTATGGCCTTTGTGCCCTCTCCAGAGCAGCAGCTTCTCTGCCCTTTGATCTCTTGTGACTCTTCCCTCCGCAAAGCTTTTCTCTCCCCCCTCCTCTTCCCCTTCTCCTTCCTCCAACCCTATCCTGGAGTCCAGGCATCTTTGCAGGTCTGAAGCCTTAGAAGGGACCTGAAAACTAAGATTTCTTCCGTAAACACAGCGAGCCAGCGCTGGCCTTTGCCTTTCCCAGTGGGATTAGGGGGGTGGGGGGGGGTGGACTGTTGTACTCCGGATGCCAATATGGCATTGTCCAGCTCTTCCTGAAGAAATTCACCTCTGGGGTACAGGCGCACTCCTTCCAGTGTTCCCTCAAGTATGAGGACACTTGGTGGTCAGGACCTGTTGCCCATGAGGCTGAGTGACTGGGTTCATTCATCATCATCTCCTCTTGGCTTCCCTCTTTCTCAGTCCATTCTGAGAGAGACTGGAGCTTTTCCTGGATCTGCAGGCACTGGAAGAAGACTCCCAATAGTTTGTTTCTCAGGACATCTACCTTCCTTCTTAATTCCAGTTTTATCCTGTCCTGGATGAATGACAGCTGAAAGCCGTCCTTAGCCTCCCTGAATTGGAGGACTGTGACTCTGAGCCACCCCAGCTCTGTTGCCCTCCTCATGTCTGAGAGCTCTTCCCTCCAGGGCTTGCTCATCTCTCCTCGGGAGAGAAGATTTCTATCTGATTAGAGAGCAGTTAATGTCTGAATCCTCAGGTTTCAGAATTGGGCTTTTTAGTCAAAAGATCGCTGTCCTGCTAGGCTTGCTGGATAAGAGGTGTGTCGGGGTGGAAACAAGAGCCCCAGATGTGTGGATCATCCCCGGTAGATAGTTCTTGCCGTAGCGCAGGGCTGACCATGCTGGCTCATCATCCTAAGGCTGAAGAGGCCTGTCGGGGCACTTCTCCCAGGCTCTGTGCAGTCTCCTTCCTAACTGCCCCTGCAGTTCTGATGAGATGGTGAAACAGGGGAGTCGCTAGGCCTTGTCCTCCACACGGACCAGCCTCCTCCTCCCTGCCCACTGGCTGTTGGCCCATGGTCTAAGCTGTCCTTGGCTATTCTTCCTGTAGTGGCTTTGGAATGACCTAACAGGCTGCCCACCACACTGTGGCTTCCTCCAGGGAAACATCCTTTTTTTTTTTTTTTTTGTCTGTCAGTTCTCTGTCTCCAAAGTGTCTGACCCAGCATCCTGAAATGGTGCATATCCATTAGCAGGGTGGCTCGAGGGCCAGGGATTTCCAAGACATGGTTTTCTTTTCACGGTTTCCCAGAACCCTCCAAGGAAGGAGCTATAGCCCTCAGACCCTTCCTGCCAAGGCTGTCTGGGCTTCAGTTGGGTCAGCTCTGACCTGTGGGTTCTTTCAGACCTGGGGGAGGGGATGCTCAAGAGGTGTCTGAGTCTCTTGCCAGCCAGCCATGGAGACAGGAATGAAATCCGACAGGCTCTCCCAGGAGCCACACAATCTGTGCTTTCTTTGGTGTGTGTGATAAAAGGATCCAGGATGTACCATCTGAGCTGTCCCATGGGCTGACCTATGGCTCCTCATTATTCAGAAATCAATCAACTCCCTACCATCTAGGAACAGAATTTGAGAAATCCCAGAGTATTCCCCTAGGAAAAGCTAAGCCAGACAAGGTACCCGAGCTCTTACCCCAAACCTGGGTGGCCAGACACCCGCAGGGCCTACTGAGTGTTCATTGGACCACCACTCCCGCTGAGCTGTGGTTTCTACTCTGTGTGCCCGCTTGCCCTCTCTTCTCAGCTCTGCAGAGCTCCTTGGCTGGCAGAAAGCGGTTCCAGAGCGCCCCGAGGGGCCTGTGTCCTGAGGTTGGATGGAATGGGTGGAAGTGCCTCCCCCACTAAGCTGGAGATGCCAAGGAGCCGTAGGATGAGGAGAGGCAGGAGGGAATGGATAGCTGGACAAGGCCCTGAGGTCCTGGGGGTTCATTAGTCTTTCTGTGCTGGGCTCTCTGGCTGCCAGCCCTCTCTGAAACCCACTGGTATAACTGGCAAAGACTCAGAGCTGACCATCTGGCCGGGCCTGGCAGGGCAGGTGTGGGAACAGCAAGAGCGACACCCTGCAACCGGCCGCTAGGGCCTGGCCAGATGGCCCCCAAAGAACCCCCTCTGGTGCTGGGCCCTTGTCCCATTTCCAGGCTCTGCTCTGGCAGAAGGTCCAGGGGGTTGGGCCTCCTCTTCATGCACTCACTGTCCTCCAAGCTTCAACAGGAAAAAAACCTGATGTGATTAGGGAAAAGGAATAAGGCTGTGATTATATGAAGGCTGAGTTGCCTATCGCATCTGCAGTGTGTCGTCTGTTGTGCCAATATGAAGGCGAGACCTGACATGGGTAATAAAACAGGCACCCCATATTGAAAGCAGGCCTCTTATTCCTAGCTCATGGGGTCAACCCTAGGTCTCTTGAGCACCTAGAAGTTATGTGCAGGTATTTCTCATTTTTATGAGAAAAGGCTTATAGCTCTCAAATTCTTACAGGAGTTTATAGCCCCCTAAAATAATAGTATTGAAATTTTTTAAAACTTTAAAAATATTTCATTAACAATTTTAAACATTTATATATACGTGTGTGTGTGTGTGTGTGCATCTGTATGTGGCTTTGTGTATATGAATGTAGTGCCCTTCAAGACCAGAAGAGAGTATCAGATCCTTGGAGCTGTAATTACAGGAAGTTGTAAGCGACCAGATGTGGATGCTGGGAACCAAACTCAGGTTCTTTTCAAGAGGAGCTTGCTCTCTTAACTGCTGCACCACCCCTCTCTAGTCCTATACTGAAAACCTTTTTAAAATGTAAATGTGTAGCCAGGTGGTGGTGGCACACGCCTTTAACCCCAGCACTTGGGAGGCAGACTGCGGGCAGATTTCTGAGTTCAAGGCCAGCCTGGTCTACAGAGTGAGTTCCAGAACAGCCAGGGCTACACAGTGAAACCATCTCGGAAAACAAACAAATGTGTATGTATAGTGGGTGTGTACTTGCATACAGACACACATGGGAAGGTTAGAGGAACTCCTTCCAAGTATCAGGTCCTATTGGCTTGGTGGCAAGAACCTTTGCTTACTGAGCCAGCTCTTGAGTCCTAGTATTGAGAACTTTTTACAGCAGGTGTGTGCCACAGATGTACAGTGTAGGCCTGGAGCATCCAGGCTCCTTTTAGAAAGCAGTGAGCAAACAGGAAGGGGAAAGTGAGGCTAGAGGCTGAGCTGTCTGTATTGGATCACGGTGCTCCTGTGCTGGTGACAGTGTAGAGGCCAAAGTCAGTACCACTCTTGACAGTGTCTATTGAGCGTGGTGTGTCCTTAGGTGATGCTGGTCTGGGCGCTGAGAAGGGCACCCATTCCTTGGGGTTTTTTTGTTTTGGGTTTCTTGTGTTTGTTTGGTTTGGTTTTGATGGTTGGTTTGTTTGTTGAGGTTTTTCTTTTTTTTTTTTAAGTTTGCCTTCTGTCTTCACAGAGTCTGGTTAGCTTATTGTGTGCTTATTTTATTCTATGTTGGAGATGCAGGGGGGAAATATGGCAAAGGGAGGAATCCAGGGGAAGGACTGGTGTGGCCCAGTTAGACCAGCCCTGGGCTGGTTATCTGTGTTGTCCCTGGCACTCCAAGGATGTCTACTGATAGGTTGTGGGCTGGCCTGTTTCCTCTATTGGGTGCTGCCTCCTCAGGCTGCAGTACCACAGTCTGGAACCAGACATCTAGGAGACATCTGCACTGGCTTGGCAAGCAAGTGACTTGGTCAACACCTTGACCCTGGTGCTCGTGGATGGTAGAAGAAAGCTGCCCAGGCTGAGTAAGTCCTGGCTGGGGCTGAGTACCCAGACGGGATATCTCCTGTAATTCTACTTGTCCTCATCCCAGAACCAGTGTGACATTATGTAAGAGAAAAGAAGAGGCCCAACTTCTGCATACCATGGACTTGTGAGTAACTCCAGAACACCTACCTTAGGGTACTTCGCTCTTCTTAGAGCTTATTTTGTGTCTGTCAGTATGAGCTCCTGGGGGACCCCAAAATTTAGCACCTTTGTCTTTAATAATACTGTGGCCAGCATTTACTGAGCATGTGTCTTGTGTCTGGCACCATTTCCCACAGCTAATGTGTACTGGGCCAGTCAGTGTTTACAGCAACCCTATCAGGAAGAGTCTATCCCTGGGATGTCCTGGAGCGCTGAAGGGCAGGGATGTTGAGTCCCACTTGTAGGGCTTCTCAGCTAGCAGGCAGTAGACCTGAAGCCCACAACCCAGCAGTATGATTCTAGACTGAGCACCACACCAGGGTCCTCAGCACTCCCACCAGGGCCCAGCAGAGAGGCTGCATTCATGCAGCATTTGCTAACTAGCAATGAGAGACTCCAGAAGAGATGGCGTAGGGTGTGTTCTGTGCCCAATTCACTATTTCCTGAGTACTGGATCCTGCCCGAATACTGGCTGAACTGTCTTGAAGTAAACACAGACATGACACACCCAAGGGCCTTACAAGGGTTGGTGATGTCAGCCACTTGTCTGTGATGTTTGGGTGTTTTGTAAATATGGCATTTTATAATTAGAAATCAGGAAATAATGGCATTTCCCAAGCATGTACAGTAGGAAAAGGTATTACAGTAAGTAGGAGTAGCAGGGACAGATGTTTGACCTCAGAAAGTAAGTACTGTGCTCTTAACCACACTGATTAGGTCATTGGTTTTCAGTGACAAAGGGTTAAATACTGTGCAGAAATACTAAATCAAACAGAATCAGACCGTCAATGCTCAAGTGATTTTTTTTTCTCTAGTGCTAACGATTGAACCTTATGTGGGTCTTGCCATGCTAGGCAAATGCTCTTGTCATTGATCTGTGTCTTCAACCTCTCTAAACTAAAATATAAATCTAAAAACCGAGAAAAGGAGAATTTGCACTGAGCATTAGGAGGCTTGGGTGTCAGCCTTGTGCATCGCAGTGCCTGTGGACACCAGAAGAGGGCATTGGTTGATTGCCCCAGCTGAAGTTTTGGTGGTCGTGACATGTGGGTGCTAGGAGTTGAACTCAGGACCTCTGGAAGAGCAACCTTAACTGCTGAGCCATCTCTCCAGCCCTGGAGCTAACATTCATTGAGCTAACGATCATCTCTGTCAAACTTCTAGCTAAGAATATTACAGCTCCTTCTTGCTATTTATTCCTTACCCTTTCTGCTAAAGCAGGAAAGAAAAACAGAGTCAGGCTCGCAGACACTTGAAGCTGTGGAGGAAATATGCAATAAAGAGAGTTTGGGAACTCTGGGGTTTTTTGTTTGTTTGTTTGTTTGTTTTGTTTTTTGTTTTTTTCGAGATAGAATTTCTCCATATCCCTGGCTGTCCTGGAACTCACTCTGTAGACTAGGCTGGCCTCAAACTCAGAAATCCGCCTGCCTCTGCCTCCCAAGTGCTGGGATTAAAGGCGTGCGCCACCACTGCCTGGCTTTTTCTTTTCTTTTTTTTCTTTTGAGTTTGGGAACTCTGAAGTCCTCAAAGTACTGCAAACACCAACACCCGGCCCTGGAACCCATGGGTAGGGTTGGAAACATGTTGCTGCGGCCAACTGCAGAGTGGAAGGTGGAAACAGATGGCAGTCCTGTTAGCTGCCTTGGGAGAGGCGTAGGCAGGAAGGAGAATCAAAGGCTGGCAGCTGCTCTGGGAGGGCCACTGCCCAGTTGAACAGATGAGCAGCAGCATCCTAGAGACAGCTTACAGGATGGCAGAAGAGAGAGCAGGGAGTGACACAGGGCCCTTTGAGTAGCCGCTACCTTACCTCCTTGTTGGGAAGTATTTCAGCACTTTGGCAGTACACTGGCTAGAAAAGAGGATATGCCTTTCCGGTGCCCTAGCTGTCAGTTCTCCCCATCTTCCCATGAGCCCGAGGCTTTGATCCCTATTCAAAAATGGATTCTCCAGTGAGCCTGGGCCTCCCCCTGCCACTGGTCATTCAGTTCATTCAAAGGTCGGAGTGACTGGGCAGGTGGCATTGATGTCACTTCAATAGAAGTCTGAGTAGAAGCTCTTGAGACGTCCAGTAAATACATATTCAGCATCTACTGTGTATTGGGCCTGTGATGAGTGTTGGATAGAGCGGTGGGCACATCAGAGGGGGTCAGGGACCACAGACAACAGTTCATAGTAGGCCAAATGTAGTCCACAGGGACTGTTTTCCTGTAAGCTGTTTATCCCCCTCTAGACACAGAAACACTGAGCAAGCAGGCTTGGAATCTGACTTGGATTTTCTGTGCCCAGAGTGGGTACCAGTCCTGCCAGCCTTCCCATCTGGTGACTCTGCTGCCACTCCTGTTCTGGGCCTTGTGGGTAGTTCTCCGGATGCCCCAGCCCAGGGTGGGGGTCCGGGGCTTCCTGGAGCAGGGTGTGGAACCAGGAGTGCAACAGAGGAGCCATTGAGCCGTCTGCAGAACCGCCACCTGGTTGCCTACAGGCACTGTCAGCTGGCGCTGGGAAGGCCCACGCCAGCCTGGGAGGGGAAGGGATTCCAGGAAGAAGCAACTGTGTGCAACTCTGACCAGGCTTGCTGAGGGGAGTCTAGAAGGGCTCTGAAGAAGGGCTCTGGGAAGCTAGGAAGGGTGTTGAGGACTGCACCTCACTGAGAAGCTTCTTAGAACGCAGACCTGTTTGGAAAGACTTGGTCCTCCTTTAATGACCCTATCTACCTAGGCTTGTATTTTTTCTACATCGTCTAAATCAACGGGAGTGCTTTCATCCACTCCTCTCCTTTTATGCGATGGATTTAACATAATTACTGAGAGCTGTCAGTTCTTGAGTATTTAGCTGTAAATGTGGGTCCTGCCTCCAGGAAGTACCCAGTCTGCCTAAAGTCACAACTGTAGAACAAGCATTTGCCACACAAAGCAATCAGACAGAGGTACCTCACTGGCTGGGCCGGGAGGAGCATGGAAGGGGCTTCTGAGAGAAGAAACTTGAATAAGGATTAGCCAGGACAGGGAAGTGGTGCTGGCAGAGAGGAAACCATTGAGTAAAACAACCATAGTGCTTTCAGAGTGTGGTCCAAAGAGGAAAGTAGAATCTCATGTTCTCTAACCTTGAACTCTTTTCTCAAAACACTGGAGGTCTATTTATTATGAGGTGTAAGGATAATGTGTCAGGTGACTCAGACACTGAGAACGGCTGCCACACGAGTTGATGCTGTGTGCTGACTGGGCACAGTTGCCAGCAGTGGGTTGTGAGTGATGCTGTGGATGCCAATGGCCTGGGAGAAAAGAAAAAAAAAAAAGCTGGGGACAGGGGACAGTATGTGATGGAGCTGAACAGACTCATCTGTATCCTGGAGAAAGGAGGACTGGGGCGAAGGGCTCGAGAGATGGTCTGATAGAATAAAAGAGAAGGATGTTTACATTGGAGCTAGAGAGACACACATGCATGAGATGTGCAGGCTAGCAGATGACCCGGAGTACCGGTGGGCTGCCGTGAGCTACCCCAAGCAGGCAGGTATGCAGGGGTAGGGGTGTAAAGGAGATGAGGGCCAGACTGAAACAAGGTAGGGGCTAAAGCACCTGAGGATAGGGAGAGGCAGCCACTGGGACAACCTCTGAAACCTATAGATGAGCCACATGGAGCCGAAGGGATGTGTGAGGTGGGACTGGTTCTTTTTCCATCCTGTCCTCCTAGGGGTCCCCATTTCCAGATCCTCTCACTGAGGGTGGTCACCTGGCTCAACTGGTCCCCTCAGATCTGAAGTCTAGGCTTCTAGGTTGGGTGAAATACAAGAGTGGTCATTCCTTGTGCTGCGAGGCCCAGAATCACCTCTGATGGCAGCTGTGACTCTGAGAGGCACAGTGCTCCAGGATCTGGCTTGGAGAGTCCTACCTTTTCCTGCCCAGTTTGGAGAAAGACTCCATTGTCCTCAGCCCTGCCCTGCCCTGCCCTGAGTGCCTCAGCTTCCTCTGCTGTCACTGGGAGCAAGAACAGAGGCTGCCAACATATGAGAAAGGGACACGCAATAGGGGAAATGGATCCTGGCCTCTGGGAACTCAGCTGGTTTCAGTAGTGTCCCACTGTGCTCCAAGGCATTTTCCTCCCAGGAGGCTGAGAGGCTCCACCAGCTACATGTTGATAGCCCTGTGCACAAATGCATGAGTTCCAAATTTGAATTTTCCATTTGATATTTCCTAACTACCTGTTGTCCAGTTTCTTCAAAGAGAGTTTATGATACCCACAGAACAAGGACCTGACAGGGATCAAACAGAATGGTGACAAAGTGATATCTCGGCTTGCTTTTCCCTCCTCCTCCTCCTTCTCCTCCTCCTTCCTTCTCCTCTTCCTCCTCTTCTTCCTTCTCTTCCTGCCCCTCCTCCTTCTCCTCCTCCTTTTAATTGAGACAGGGTCTAACCTTGTAACTCTGGTTGGCCTGGAATAGCCTGGAACTCCCAGACTCCACCTGCCTCTGCCTTCTGAGTGCTGGGATTAAAGGCATGCCACACCGGCTGCTTTAGCTTCTTCAAGGTCACTGGCTCTTTCTTTGGTGACCATCTGGAAGTATGGCAGGCTACCCTGTGCTAACCTCTGAGGTGCCTCACCGCTCTGCTCTTCAGCACACCACACATTTGTAGCCGGTGCTTCTGAGTTCTCTCCGTGCATAGGCTGTTGTCCAGCTCGGACCCTAAGATTAACTCCTAAGACCCAACAGCTTCATCCTGGCTATTTAGCCTAGGACATGACCACAAGGTAGAAAATTAGCAGGAAAGAAAGAAGCCCCACTTGTGCCAGGAGGAGCAGAGCTGCCTGTCCCTGTCTGAGCCTTGTTCTCTTCGCCTTCTCTCAGCTGGCAATCCTAGAGGACTATGCAGACCCATTTGATGTTCAGGAGACTGGCGAAGGCTCAGGAGGAACTTCAGGAGCTCCAGAGAAGGCCGCTGAGAATGATGGCTACATGGAGCCCTATGAGGCCCAAAAGATGATGGCTGGTAAGTACTGAGGATGAGGGAGATTGCTTCCTGATCCAAGGACTGGTTCCATGGTCCCTGGCAAATAGGGAGAAAGCCCGTGCCAGGTCCTTAGGAATGCGGTCAGGGCCTTCAAGATTTTGGAAGAGAAGATATAAGCTGCGACATCTGAGGCCACAGAGGAGGCCATTTAACCAAAGATCCAGTAGAAGAAGCACTGGAGACAGGCTTCCTAGCTCCAGGATGGTGGTATGAGTTGAGTCAAAAGTTCCCAAAAGAGTCAGTCAGTGGCCTTTGCAAATGTGATGTTTTCAAAGAGAAGCACTAACAGCAGGTAAGTGGATGCATTGGCTACCAAGGAGTGGGCAGAGGAGGTGTTCAGAGTTAGAGTAGAAAGGGCTGAGGCAGACCTGCCTCGGGGAAACAGGCCAACAGATGACCCAGGGGAGAAGTCGGAGTCAGGGTGACAGAAAGGACAGGAGAGAATCGGAGAGGAGGGGTGAAGGGTAGCCAAAAGGAATAGTGCTTCAGCCTCTGAGATGGCAGAGGCCAAGAAGGATGCAGAGGTTGAAGTAAAAGAGTGTGGACTTGTGCTAGAAGAAACAAGATTAATGTGGCATTTAAGGGGATTTCTGAGGCCGTGTATACAGAATGGGCTAGAAGAGCTACCTATCTTAAAGCTGAGTTAGCAAGCCATTTCAGAAATGGTTTGGTTTGTTGCTTCTTGGTATTGTTGTATTTTTGTTTGGTTTTATAAGATGTGATCTCAATATGTAGTCAAGCTGGCCTGGAACTTATTATAGCAATCCTCCTGACCTTCCAAGTGCTGGGATTACAGACACATGCCACCATGCCCAACCTAATTGGGATTCCAAGGAGCCAGTAATTAAAAATTCTTTCTTCCTCTTCTCAGCTTAGAAATTATTAAGAAGTAAAATTAAGGAAAGGGCAAATGGAAATTCAAATGTTAACTTTATTACTGATAAAGTTGACTAAAGAATATAACAGTGGTGTTAATACAATGTTTTTTTTTTTAAACTTTTCAAGAAAGTTAAACATGCCTACTCAGGCTTGGCAGCACAGGGTAGCTGTGGGCCTTTGTACAGAACCACTCTTCTCACCATGTGGAATAGAAAGATCCAGAATCCTTGTGTTTCCACAAGAAGGCAGAGCTGAGGGAGAAAGTGAGCACTCAGTGACCAATCAGATAAGCTGCCCTGCCCTCCTTGGGAGAGACTGGTGAGGGGGAGCGTGTCACCACAGGAGGGTTATTTCAAAGAGCCTGTAAGGTGGAGGTTTGTCCTAGTAAAAGTCTAGCTCTGGCGAGATGAGGTTGAACGCCACAAGGCATTGGAAATGAGCGGATGGAGTTAAAGAATACAGTAGTCGGGGCTAACAGAAACAGTGAGGTGGGCAGAAGCTGAGAGAGTAAGAAGGGGTACCCGGGTTAGGTCTGAAAGATAATCTGGGCTGTGAATATCCTGGAATTATGTGAAATTTTAAGTGCTTTAACTACATTTTTGCGGAGAGGCAGGGATGTTCCTGGTGATTGGACCCAGGCCTCATGCATGCTAAGCAAGTGTTCTACCACTGAGATACACTCCTAGTATCTTGTGGCAAGTTAGCTCTGGAGCTTTTATCAGATTTAGATCAGTGATCCTAAAAAGATTTCCTAGCTCTGGAGAAGATGGTGAGTCTGAAGGGAGCTGAGGACAGCTGTGGAAAGAGGGCCAGAAGGCCAGATGCACTGATGCTGCAAGCAAACAGCTTGGGAGTCAGGGTAGTAGGAAGAACTAAGCATGGCCTGGGGAACAGAGACCAAGAGAGGATCCAGGAGAAAATGATCAACAGGAAGAAGACAGTGGATGAAGTTGACTTGTGAAGAAGGGAAACTTAATAAAAGGGGGTCAGTGGTATCTGACCCACAGAGGATTTCCTGATTGCGAAGTTACTTTAACTAGAACATAAGTGGAAGTGAATGAATGAATGAATAAGGAAACAGAGTTTAGAGGAAGACTGTGCCTCGGTTTCTTTAACATGCCCTCTTCAGCTTCGCAGCCCTTGCTGGTGATCCTGGGGTCCTTCTCCTTTTACTTTGCTACTTGTCTGCCACTTCCTCCCACCGACCCCGTGATCTTGGAGCCCTGGAAAGGTCTCAAGGTTGAGGGGCCCAGGATTTGTGACTGCTGAGTTCTCCAAGCCAGGGCATAGCTGGGTCGAGCTTACTCCTTACAGCTCTCTCTCCTCTTTGCAGAGATCCGGGGTTCTAAGGAGGCGACAGCTCAACCCCTACCTCTCTATGACACACCCTATGAGCCAGAAGATGAGGGGGCCAGCCCCGAAGGTGAGGGGGCTACCTGGCCCAGGGAGTCCCGCCTGCCGGAGGATGACGAGAGGCCTCCAGAAGAGTATGACCAGCCCTGGGAATGGAAGAAGGAGCGGATCTCCAAAGCCTTTGCTGGTGAGTCTTGCTAGCAGGGGCAGCTCTGCTGGGGCCTCTGAGCACTTTACAGGCTCAGGAGAATGGAAGGAGCAGACCCTAGGAAACAAGCAAGGTCTAGGAGTGGAAATCTAGGGCAGGGTAATTGAGTTCTGTGCCATGGGGTGGGGACCTGGGCAGCGTGGATACAGCGCTGTGTGCCGGCAACGGGCAGAGCAAGAGTGAATACTTTTCTACATCTCACTTCTTCGAGGCCAAGACCACTCTGTAACTACCTTTGGGAATCTGGGTAAAAATAAAGACATTCCAGTACAGACTGTGAAACTTGTGGCATATGTTAAATGTATTTGACAAAGAGGGTATTTAAGACTTCAAATGATAAAAAGCGATATATGTATAACATTCTGAGGCTGTCTCTAGTGGCAGGCCCTGCCATCCCAGGGGTGCCTGGCGCCAAGGGTATTTCTGAGCTGCAGATGGAGGCTGTGAGGTTGCTAAATGAAGATCAGGTTTCTCCTGTCCCAACCACACCACTGTGTCCCAGACCCAAGTCCACCATGGAAACGTGCACATTGGCAGTCTGAGGTGGGTGGAGCAAGGGCCTTAAACTGGGAGAGTGCCTTCAATCCTGAATGTTGAGGACTGAGATGCCTTTAGATTGCACTCCTGCTTCCATGTCCCTACACACACACACACTTCTCACACAGACCGCTCAAACTGCACTTGGCCCTCAGCTCTGCCCTCCCCACCCTGGCAGCCAGACTGGGAAACCACAGGTTTCTGCTTTGCTTCCTGTAAAGCACACACCCATCAAGGATGGGCCATTTATCTCCTGAGGTCTCCTTGGAGAATCAATACTGTTTGGATTGCTTAATGGGAAAATCTATGTTCATCATTAGGAAACCTCGTTAGTGGTCCTGCAGCCAGCCACTGGTGGCGTCACTCAGGACTGGGAGGAGGAGGAGGAGGAGGAGGAGGAGGAGGAGGAGGAGGATTTGATTTAAAAAAAAATCCCTCTGCCCCATCTGAGTATTCCAGATACCCGAGGTTCTGTCCCAGTCTTGAGGCCTGCCAGTTCCCAGGCTGGGGATAGAAGAGTAAGGGGGACAGTGGGGTGTCAGGGTACTGTGTGGGCGTGGTTCTGGAGGTGTGGGCAGCTCCTGTTCCCATGTTGTGCTCTCCTGGTCCTCTTGGTTCCTGGAAGCTTGTGAGGGGGTAGAAGATAGGGAACCTGCAGGGCTGACCAAGCAAGATCTATGCCTTCCTGTTTGCCACTCAAGACTCCCACCTTCTCCTCACCGACCGGGCTGGTGTGGTTAATACCTGCCCTGCTCAGCCCTCCAGTCCTGTTCCCTCCTCCGGAGCTCCTCTGCCTCTGCCTCTGCCCCTCGTCCTTTCTAGGCTACTGTGTATCTTAGCTCTGTGTTTTGGTGTCTCAACCTCTGCCTGTCTCTGTCTCTGTCACTGTCTCTTTCTCTTCTCCCTTCTGCTGCTGGCTCCAGTTGACATAAAGGTCATCAAAGACCTACCTTGGCCTCCGCCTGTGGGACAGCTGGACAGCAGCCCCTCCCTGCCTGACGGGGACAGGGACATCTCCGGTCCAGCTTCACCCCTCCCTGAACCCAGCCTGGAGGACAGCAGCGGTGGGTCCTTTGGGGACTTATGGCCAGGGTGATAGATAGGTCTTTTACCACTTAGCCCCTGTGGGCTTGGGTTGGAAGAATCCCCTGTCCTGGAGGAAGAAGGGAAAGACAACGCACATTCCCCACCCCTTCCAGAGCTGTATGCGCACTCTCTTAACAAAGGCCCTTTCCTGATTTGTTCCTCACCACCACACAAAAATCCACTTGTCAACTATAATCCCAGCACTTGGGAGGCTGAGGCAGGAGGACTGTCATGAACTACATAGTTCCATAACAGCCTGGGCTATAGAGTGGAATTATGTCTAAAAAAAGAAAAATCCACTGTTTTAAAATTTACGTGGAGCTTTGCCTGCCAAGGCAGGTGTTTGTGAGGTATGGGGAAGTGCTGGCAAAGGAGATCCTGGCATCTGGTGACTGAAGGAAGATAAGGCATTCATTCAAGAGCTACAAGGAGGAAGAGCCTCTGTTGGGGGAAAGCAAAGGCACCAACTTCTTCCTTTATCTCCAGCATGAACATAGAAGGGTGTGTGCGGGTGTTGGTGTGTGTGTGCAGGCATGAGCATCCTGTGTTACATCGTGCATGAGAATTTGTAGGTATTTTGTAAATGCAGGATAGAGGAGAGTCACCTGTGTATGTGACCCACTTGGAGGGGCTGGGGAGTGTTCCCTTGTGCTGGCTCAGCTACCAGGCTGCCCTGCTTTGGAGATGTAGAGCTACCTCCCTGGACTTCTATGGAATGGGAGGGGAAGACAATGGGCAGTGACCTTGGGGTGGAGAGGGCCAGGCGGTGTCTGGCGGCTTTGGACAGGATTAGCCTGTCAGGATGGCACCAGGGGGAATCAGATAATTGTTCTTAGATCAATAAGTCATTTCTACAGAATGGCCTGGCAGGGTGATTTGGAGAACGGTAATGAACTCTGAGGAGAAAGAAACAATATTATCAACACTGAAGCCACCCTAAGGGGGATGGAAGAAAGGAAGGCAGTCTGCTGAGGGAGACAGCTTAAGTGGTGTCTTGTGTTGTCCTCTTTCACCTGCCTGTGTGGACTGAGAGGCCCCAAGAGACTTGGCGAGGCTCAGAGACTGTAACCCTCCCCACGAGTGGTCCAGGATTCTGTCCCTGGAGTCAGGCAGGCAGGCCTGTAAGCATGCCCTCCCAGAACATGCTGTTGGCCTTTGTGGGGACTTGGAAGAAGTAGGGTAGGGTACTGGCCAATGGAGAGGGCTCTACCTCTAGACACCTCAGAGTCCATGACCAGTCTGTTCCTTACAGCCCAGTTTGAAGGACCGGAGAAGAACTGCCTGTCACCTGGCCGGGAGGAGAAGGGGCGGCTACCTCCCAGGCTATCTGCTGGGAACCCCAAGTCAGCCAAGCCCCTGGGCATGGAACCCAGCAGCCCCCTGGGGGAGTGGACAGACCCAGCTCTGCCTCTGGAAAACCAGGTGTGAGTGTCTGTGTCCAGCTGGGAACTCCCTCCCTCTTCCTCCCCTCCTGGCACTGGCTTCCCTGCAGGGGACACCCAGAATGGGTGGGCCTGGACGGCGAGGGACCCAGCAGAGATGCCCCCCTTCCCCTCTCTCATCCTCAGCTGGTACCACGGGGCCATCAGTCGAACAGATGCCGAGAACCTACTCAGGCTGTGCAAAGAGGCCAGCTACCTGGTGCGCAACAGTGAGACCAGCAAGAATGACTTCTCTCTCTCCCTCAAGTGAGTAGGGACGCCGTGGGCAGGGGACCCACTAACCTGTAGGGCAGAAGAGGATTCCGGCCTTCTCTTCTGGTCCAGCTAGACTGGGAAGAACCTTTGAACAACTGCTGGCTCCACCCCTCACACACACACACACACACACACACACACACACACACACACACACACACACACCCCGCCACTGGGGAATCTGAAATGTCTGAGACTCCTCGGGTGGAAGCACTTGAAGGGTAGTGTCCAGTTCAGAAGGTTTCTGTCACTTGCCGTACAACCTTTCTGGCTCTCCATTTCTTGATAAGATTGATAAGATCTATTTTATTGGGAAGGATTAAGTGAAATAGTAACACTTGATTTAATGCCTTAGGACCTAGCATGTTTTTAAGATAAATTATTGTCGTCACTGTTAAACGCTAACATGTAGAAGCACCTGCAAGGAGATATGGGGAGGAGTTTTACCTGAAAGGTCAGCGAGGTGAGATGGGAGAGCTAGGTCTTAGGAGGAAGGCAGAGCATTCCACTGAGTCTGCTGCATATGTGAGGGGAGAGGACGAGGTAGCCAAGATAGGGCCCTTGGTTCCTTCCCATCAACGTGTTCCTTGGGAGCAGCTCTACGCAGCTCAGACTCAGACTCCCAGGCTCCCCACAGTAGGGTGGCCAGTGCTCCTCTTGGCAACCAGGAATTCTACCCAGTATAGCCGGCCATCCATAATGTGGCCAGCTGGAGTGAGGTGTCCGTTTACCTCCCCCCTTTAATATGGGAGTATCTTGGATACCTCACACCAATATGCCCCCTGCACCCCAAACAAATCAAGGGGTAGAATTGCACACATTTAAGAGAAGATTGTTCATCTTCCACTAAAAGAGATCAAGAAATGTACCGGAGAGTTAAGTGGCCTCGGTTCTATTCTGGGGTTTGATAAAACTAGCTGTGTAGCCATAGACAAATCATTTAACTTCTCTGGGTCTCAGATTTGCTTCTTGCAGAATGAACTGACACTGTGGGTTTCTTCTAGCACTTGTATTCTAAGAGACTGCAAGCTATAAAATCAAAAAAGGATTTTGGAAAAACTAATTTGTCAAAAATATGATTTATATAACTTAAGGTAGTACATTGTTATTAAGATTATAATTGAAATTCTTGGCACGTACCACCTAGCATATATAACTTGTCCAAATCAACTACTGCTATGCTGATAAATCTCTTTTTTTTTATACAAATGAAATAGATTCAAGGAGCTTTGTTACTTGCTCAAGGTCACCAGCTAATAATTAAGTCTCTAAGCTAAATGTGGTGATAGTACCTGTGGTTTTAGTTACTTAGGAAGCTGAGGCAGGATTCCTTACATCTGATATTTCCAGGCCAGCCTCATAGCCAGAGACTTTCAAAATACACAAACACAGTGCCTAGCTCAGTCTGACTTCCAGAATTACATTGTTCAGTGACAGGGTTCCAATCCTCACCAGCTCCCATTTGCTGGAAATCTGGTACTGTCCAGCCCAAAGGAAGCTGCCACCAAGGTTTGGGACTTTAGAGTGGAACCCAGCAACTAGGGGTGAGGAACTGCCTTAGTCTCTAGGAAGGCAAGCCTGGATGGCTGCTACACTCTAGCTGATCTCCCCCCAGGCTGTCTGCCAAGGTCTCGTTTGCATATAAATGGCTTCTCTGAAATACAATTATGGTTTCTCTTCTCTCCCTAATGGAAGGGCTTTCACTGGTAATTAAACAGCTTCCTCAAAAAGCCTTACCAGCCCTGGGCCCATTGGCCCAGCAGGTCCCACCCAACACCCTGAGGGTCTGGCAACTTGCTTAATGGACCCTTGGGACTAGTACCTGAGGGTTGAAAAGCACAGCCATCCCTCTTCCAGAGGTTGGTAATGCAGAGAAAGGCCAGTTACCCTTCTGAGTCTGTTCTTGAGAAAACACCCAGTGCAGTTTAAGAGAAGCCGTTCTCCGAAGTGGGTTGTGGGAAAGGGGTCACCCTCAGATCCTGAGGTGAGAGAAGACAGGGCCTACACTGCTCCCCACATCTTATGGGACTGCTGCTTACTGCCCTGCTTCCCCACTGCTCACACCATTGGCTTCTTTCCCTTGGGCCTGTGGGCTTACTCTGTACTCCAGATCCTGATACACAGCCAGGCAGATTCCTAAGTAAGACTTCAGGAACCAGACCTTGAGAGGAGAGGTCTTAGGGGCCAGATTCCCTCCACCTCGTTCTTCTCTTCAGTTCCCCCATTCTTCTCCGTTCCTCACTTGTTTCCTAGTGTACTAGGTATAGTCAAAACTTCTTTTGTATCCAGGTAGATGAGGCAACTGATTTGCCAACCCCTTGCCAACAAGGATGTCAGGATGGAAGTAGCCTCCTTACAGGTCCTGTTTGCCACCCAGGCCTCTCAGCCCTCTGCTTGCTCTTCTAGGCTCAGGCGAGGAGGGAAATTAGGCTGTGCTCTACCAAGAACATGCCTTAGCCCATGCCTGTGGGTATGTTACAGACCCAGGTCTTGGCAAACCAGGTCAGTGGGGGGGCAATTGTTCTTGCTGAGTGCCTCTAGAGTGGAGGGCATTTGAGAGCAGGCTAGAGGTTTGCACATTGGGTCTCTGTATGGAGGGTAGGGCTAGCTAATGCTGACTTTCTGGGTTCAGGGAGGTGGGAGAGGCAGTGGAAGGTGTTCTCTTGTCAGAGTTTGGAGATACAGGCAAAAGATGTCCAGTGTCTCACCGTCATCCTCAACAGCCTGAGTTCCCTCCAAGGGTTTAAGGATCTCAACTCAGGCCAAACCAGGATTGGTGGCCTGAAAAAGAGCTTAGCCAATTTATGAAGCAAACTTGGAGGGTTTTATTAAAGTTATTTTAGTTATATAGTTAAGCATGAGGATTATGAGAATAAGACGTGCTCAGAAGAAAATAAGATGTAGTGAAATGTGAGCACAGCTCCTGAAGGGAGAGGGTGTGGCCTCACTCTTTGGCCTTCTTTTGTCTTTACCATAGTGGGATTTGGGTTGGGCCGGCTCGATCGCTAAGGTAAAAGTTTAATCCAAGGGAGCACAGGAAGGTGGGACAGTTTTGCTGTAAATAGGGTTTGTTTTCCCCCACAAATTTCAACCAAACTATAGTATAGGGAAAAGAATGAGCCCCTCCCCAAGGTCATACACATTCAGGCCTTAAGACCTGCTCAACATAAAAGTTCTGTATTTAAAAGGAATATTAAGTGTGTGTCAGCAGCCTTTGCAGCGAATGTCAGTTGTGCTGGAAGTTCTCTGCTGGAAAGGGGCTTCGATCAGACTCCAGGGACTCCCATCCCCTCTCACCTCACCTCCATACTGTAATTCCTTTTTCTATCCTACCTCACTCTGGGTAGGTAATTGTAACCTCGTCTCCAGATGATGTCACTCTAGGCCTAAGGGCTGGCTGGCTGGACTGAGGGCTTGGCTTGGTGTAAGACCCAAAGACTGGCGCTGCCACATAGCTCAAGAAGGGTGAGCTGAGCGTAGGGCTGGGCTGTAGTTCAGTTGCTAAGGTGCTTGCTAGTATGTACAAAGCCCTGGGTTCAGTGCTCAGCACCCCATAAACTGGCACATGCCTGTAATTAAGAGGTAGAGAAAGAGGCTAGCCTGACCTATATGAATCTATCTCAAAAACCCAGGTAGGGTTAAACTGGCCTTAGCCAGAGGCTGATGGACTAGGAGTTCAGAATTGGAGGGTGCGGGTCACTCCACTTTCCATCAGCACACACCCTGTATACTCATCACATACACATTCTTGGCACACCCAGTGTCCTCGCCACTAAGCCAGTGCCTCGTGCTACCTACTCAACCCTACCCCCCCCATCCCATCCCTACCCACCTCCCACTTGAAGCTGGCTTTGGAACCACACTTGCTGGGAGGGTGGAGGGTAGAAGTAGGCGACTGGGAAGAACCCCTGGTCACTGGGATCTCTTTCTCTTCCTAGGAGCAGTCAGGGCTTCATGCACATGAAGCTGTCCCGGACCAAGGAACACAAGTATGTGTTGGGCCAGAACAGCCCACCCTTCAGCAGTGTCCCTGAAATCGTGCACCACTATGCCAGCCGCAAGCTGCCCATTAAGGGAGCGGAACACATGTCCCTGCTCTACCCTGTGGCCATCCGGACTCTGTAGATGTCAGACCAGGGCACTATGATAGACCTAGACCCAGCCCTTGTCACCAGCGCGAGGGCTGCGGTTCTTACCAAGGACATGATGTCAGAAGCCTGGCTTCCCCTTGTCCTAGGATCTAGTAGGCGCTGAAGATTCCTTAATTTATTATAAAGGGGAGGGAATCCTGGGCCTTGGAATAAAGGGACTGTGTGGAGCTGGGCACAGAGGAAAGCCTGAGGAGGAAGGGAGGCAGTGGCGACCTCCTGCACCACCCACCCTCCGCCCCTCCCCTGCACCCGTCCCCTACCCCAGCCCCTGTCCCCAGAGGGCCCGCCCGGGCTCCGGGCCAGAGGCTCGGCCAGGCAGAACCGCGGCCGCTGGGGCCGCCCAGGGGCCAGGGAGGGGGCGGGGAGCGAGCCAGACTATAAATCGGCGCTGGAGCCGACGCCGGCCGCCAGCAAAAGGCACTTTCCGAGCATCCACTTGCTTCCTTTGACCAAACATGTCACCCTGCGCAGCGGGCGTCCAGGCTGGGTCGCTCCTGCCACGGCTCCCGAGCGAGCGCAGCTTCCCGCCTGCGGCCGACAGTCTGAGAGGCGGGAGGTGCCGGGAGACAAAGAGGCGGCGGGCCGGGCGGACGGCGCGGGCGGGAGGCGCCGCCATGCGGGGGGCGCGCGCACAGGCGGGAGGCGCGCTCCCGCCCCCAGCTCCTGGCTGGCTGGGCGAGCCGCGTCCCTTTCCCTTAGCTCCCTCTGGCGGCCGGGCCTGGGGCGACGCACCGCCGCCGACGCCCGTGGATCGGGGCCTCCCCGCTGCTCACAGGCAGGTTCTGTGGGGACCAGACGCCCCGGGACGGTTGTCCTGTTGACGTTGACGGCCTGAGGCCCCTTGCCTCAACCCAAGCCCGCCGCGCTAATGTGTGCCGTGGATCAGGGGGGACTTCCTAACCCTAAGTGAGGATGTGTGATCTGAGAAAACGAGGGAACAGAATCGTTTGACATTGGGCGCCTTTTCAGAAATTCTCCAAGGGTTGCCCTGCCTTCGAGTGACAGGAAGAGAACCCACCATTTTGCACCTGAGAAAACAGGCCTAGAAGGGTTGGGAGACATCTGTCTCCTCATGCTGCCTGAAGACTGTCTCAGGGCAGAGCTAGAATAGCTGATGCCCTGGAGGAAGCCAGGCCGATTGCAGCTCCCTGAGAACTATTCTCTGTCCTTCAAGGTCAGCAGCCTAACAAAGGCCAGAGTGAGGAAGAGCATCCCCAACCCCAGTCCCGGGAGGGGGGAAGGGACCTCCATTGGGGTATTCAGCCTTTGCTGCTTTTATTCCGCAGATACTGGAGAGATGCCTAGACCTGTGGCAAAGCCCATTGGGTGGATGATTTCCTTAGCTCCACTCTGACCTAAGGCAGCAAAAAAGAAACCCCGAAGGGGGGAAACACCGTTTATTTGCAAAAGAGACTACTGGAAGAGGAGAGATCAGTCTGAGCGGCACTGCTCCAGGAGGTTAGGGACACAGAAGGCCTGACTACATTTTAAAATTTGAGAGATCCGTTGTTCAGTTAGGCTGGTCCTGAGGATTTCCATAAGTTGCCCCTGGCTACTCTAAGACATCTCTCGATTATTTTGAAGAGAGGAAGAACACAGAGTGAAGGTGCCACCAGCATCCATACTGTCTGTCACTCATCCTCACACTCAGTTACCTACACAAACGTGACAGGTTGTCTACTGTCAAGTTTTTGCTTAATTCTCACTTTGTCCCAACCCCACAGCTCCCCTACTTCTGAACCTATAGTTCTTAAACAGTGCTCCTTCAACAAGCTCAAGACACATTCTGGCCCTAGAGATCTCTGAGCCCGCACATGATGCCTGAGCATGGCTACCTGGACCAAGTTGGCAGGTGGGAAGGGCCAAAGCTGAGGTGGTCAGAAACGAAGAGTACTGGGTTACAGCACAGGCCACAGCCCCTGCTGTCCCAGCAGGGCAGTAGTGGGCATAGTTGCTAGGCAGGAGGCCTAGAAGTTCTCATAATGGTGAGAGAAATGAGTCCTGTCCTGCCTGTTGATGAGCTGACAGGCCTTCTCCACATTCTTGGTCATGCCAGGGGGACCACAGCTAAATACTCCAATCTTTCGGACCTGTTGGAGGAGGAAGAGCCAAAGATGAACATATTTACTGGTAGAGCTGGATCCGTATTCAGAACAATAGCCAGGTTCATGTTCCTGGTGCAGGCTAGCCTTGGTCCTGTTAAAGACCACCTAGTGTTCACACTGAAGATTTATTTTGTACCATGAATGGTGAGGGCTGACTCACTATAAGTCGAGCTCAATTTTGTAAGTATAAAAGGACCAACTGAATCAATGTTCAAATCGAGGGACATCTTGGTGTATATGATGTCTCTGGTCAGCCCACTCACTGGTCATGGCGAAATGTAGTTCCACACCCAGGGGAAGAGCTAGCTTAGTATTAATGGTGAGTATAGCCCTGATGGTATAGTAAGGAATATTCCTATTATTGAGTTCTTCTGCTTGGTGGGTGAACTTAGGCTTCAGAGTTGGCAAATCTGTTCCCTTCATCCATTCATCCTTCCTTCCTTCCTTCCTTCCTTCTCACCTTAGGGTAGCCCTCCATCTATGTTTCTCCAGTCTGTAACTTACCAATCTCCAAAGAGATGGATTCTCAGCAGTGACCAATTGTTTTCCTTGATAGAGTAAGATTGAGAGCTTTGCTCAGGCCCCAAATGACCGAAGGGGCCAAGAACTAAGATAGGAAGCAGACTTACTTGGGGGTGAACTTCCTGCAGAGAGTTGAAAAAGGGCTCAAAGGGAGGGCGGCCAAAGTGGGTGACAGAGCGCAGGCCGGTGAACAAACTCCTGTTCAGCACCTTCTGGAAGTGCCGCTCACAGATGTACTGGCGAAGGAAATGGGGGAGGGAGGTCATTGCTAGGACCAACCCTTGGCCCTGAGAGTGGCCCACCTGCCACGCCTGGCTGGCCCTGACCTACCAGCATGGTGGTCCTGAGGTCAAACTTCTCAGCCAGCTGAGTAATATAGATGTGCACAGACACCAGGTCCTGGCGGTCATTCTCCTCCACCTCCCGGATGATGTCAGCCAGCCACTCAAACTGCCGCTGAGTCCTTGTCACCCAGATGAAGTAGATCTGAGGGCACACACTGGGGCTCAGGGACAGCTCAGGTCTGGCTCCCCTACAGGTCCTGGATCTCAACATGGAATTCTGACCTTAGCTAGTCTGTTGGTGTCCCTAGACCACCTAGGAAATAGAATGTACAGGAAGTAGGACCAGCTTCAATACAGACAAGTATTGCCCTTGGACAGAGAGGTGGGAGTGAGAAGCAATCTCACCAAAGAGCTTTCCACCACTGAGCTGAAGGTCTGTCGGGTCCAAGGCAGCTTCCTCAAGCCAAGCCCATAAGCAGCTACCTAGAGGCAGAACTTTTGAGCTCAAAGGCATTTCATAGAGCTGCCCCGCTGGGGATCCTTAGCAGCCTGAAATATGATTAAAAAGAAAAGTCTCCCTCCCCCCTCGAGAACCAACTTAAGATTTCAAGAGATAAGCCAGATGCTGCAAGTGAAGGGATAGAAGAGCGGACCCTGGACAAGGACAAGAAAGGAGCTGTCCCCCTCTGAGTGCAGGCAGCATGCATGCTGGGCCTCTGCCTGCTGCATTCCAGCATACCTGATTCACCCGACAGGCCCAGAGAGACAAGCAGGGGCCTGCCACTGGGTCAGAATTACAGAAAAGGGGGCCTGTGTGCAGGGGGCCTAAAGCCTTGGCTTGTTGCTAGGGCCAACCCACCTGCAAATCCTACCTTGGCACCTCCCCTGGATCCTGAGACCTAAGCCAGTTTTACTTGTGCCCCACCCAAAGGTGCCCTTCCCTCTCCCAGCCAGTGTTCCAAAGGCTGGCCTCTTCTAGATGAGGGAATGCAGTTTCGTTGCTTGCTTGTTTTGTTTTACCTTCCTTCAGCCCTTCCTGGAGAGACTCCCACAAGTAAGTCCTGTGTGGGCACTCCTGTGAAGGAGCTCTTGGAAACTGGGTGGGGGCCTAAAGACATCAATATACCAATTCTGCCTGTCACCAGGACACCCTGGCATCTTCCCAACACACTTCCCAACACACTTCCCAAAACCCGCTCCAGGTTTCAGACAGACTTGACTTTGCCCAGATATCAGAGACAAGACTGGAGGCAGGAAATTCAGTCACTGTTAGGCGAATGGGGGCTGGTACTCACCTTCTTACAGAACACTTGGCAGCTGACTGATGACTTGAAAACCAGGTCTTTGAGGATGGAGGCAAAGGGGGTGACTCCAATGCCCCCTCCTACCAGCACTGACACCTCAAACTTATGCCACTCCTGGTGGCCCTCTCCAAAAGGTCCATCGAGGTACAGCTGTAGGGAGTGCAGTGGTTTTTAAATTCAGCTTGGTCATCATTCTGAAGCCAGAAGTGGAAACAGTAGGCAGGGATAGGAAGTTATATGACAGGAAAAATACAGGGTGGGATTGACTCTGTATCTTGTTCTGGGACAGTGAGTCTCTGGATTGTGGAAGGGGGCAGTACAATGGGGAGCCTGGGATGCTGGGGGAATCTAAGAGTGAACAGATATCTGGCCTGAAGTCAGGGCACCTTTGGGTATCTGGCACAGGTGTCACCCGTTGGGGGTGAGTAGATCTCCCTGAGGCGGGTGGTCCAGGGTCCAGCTGCCCGGATGTGCAGGCTGAGCGTGTCCTCGTGGGGTGCAGAGGTCAGCGTGAAAGGGTGGTACTCGGTGGTTCCCAGGGCCAGGCACGCAATCCGAACCCACTGCCCTGACTTATACTCAAAGCCCTGGGGCCTCTGGAACCGCAGGTGGGTCACTCCTGGGAAGGGATGATGCAAGAGATGGTTCCCTGGACCCAGCAACAGTATGGTCTCCAGAAGTTCCTCCAACCTCAGCTCTGATAACAAGTAGACATTCCTTTATAGAGCCTTGCCTTGAGGAGGAGCTGGGGGATGCACCGGGCAAGAGGAAGCCTGGCCCAGTCTCCTCCATTCTCTGTCTCAAACGGGCTAATCTTCTAGCAAAGAACATTTCTCATCGAATTACTCCTCCCAATGACTCCAGGCCCCTTCCACTTCCACTGGGCAAGGCCGTAGACTGGAGTGGTCCAGGCACTGATAGGGCCCTGTCAGTTAGTTGCCTTAATAGCCAAGCTGATTCCCTCACAACCTCCAGGCTTGTACCTGAAGGCAGCAGCTCAGCCTTCACCACGCTGATCTCCACCTTCTTCCGGCTCAGGCTCACCAGCTTGTCCCCCACATAGATAATTGCCGGGACCAGGAAGAAGATGTGGAATCGGGGCATCTGGATCAGAGCAAAGCTGCCATGGATGATGAGCTGCAGAGACCGAAGAATATGGCTCAAACACAGAGGTGCACACGACAGACCATGGTGCCGGCTTTGGCCTTAGACCCTATGAACTTCCCCACTGGGGCATCCATTCCCCACCTCACCATCTAGGTTCTAAAATGACCACTGCCACTTCCATCCTCCAAAGCATTCCAAAGGAATTCTACCATCCTAGACATAGCCAAGTTGACTCCCTGGACTCTGTAAGATACCTAGTGTGTGTATTCGTGAGTGTTGGGGGGGGAGTGGGGGGTTATCTCAGATGTAGCCCATGCTGGTCTTGAGCTTGTGGTGATCCTCCTGCCTCAGCCTTCTGAGTGCAGGATTTACAAGCCTATGTCAACACACCTGGCCAATGTGGCCTTTTGAAGTCATTTTTTTTTATCATGCCTTCTGTCTAAAGAGCCTTAGTGAACTTCCCATTATACCCTCTGGCCTTGCAGCACTCTGACCTCTAGAACCATACTGGCTGGTTCTTCCTCCCTGTTCCTCAAAGACAAGTCTTTTGGGTTCCGAATCTTTATACTTAGAGGGCTAAGGGGAAGCCTGGGCTTCCTACTCCGAGTTCTTCCCATGGCCACTTCCATTCCCGCTCCCAAGTTTCAGCAGAAATGGCACCTCCTCAGCCTTATGTCAGTCACATCATATCTCCTTGTTAACTTAATCTGCCATCATCCAAAATAAGCCTCATTCCCATGCATATCGTTGACCTGAATGGTCTGGGGAGGCAGGGACTGTGCTAGCATCGTTTTGGTTCTTTGTAGTGGTACACAGTACTCAGTAATGGCTGGGAAGAGGATGTCCTGTTTATCCCACCTTTGGGTGGCTAAGAACACCTAACTAGTCTGTTTCCCATGAAATAACCTGAGAGACTATAACCTCCCCACAAGATTCTCCCCCTCCCTCTCTTTTGCTCTGTAGGCTTTAAATCTAAAGACTTACACTTGCTAGATAAGTGTTTACCACAGAGCTACTTCTAAGCTCTTTTCTTACTTTTTATTTTGAAGAAGTCTTAATGGTTCGGCTAGGCTAGCCTTGAACTCACTCTGTAGGCCAGGCAGGCTCTGAACTTAACAGTTCTCTTAGTTCAGACTCCCAAGCAGCTGGGACTACAGGCATGTGCTATAATACCCTACTTCAAGGTTTTCTTTAAGGTCATGCCTGCTGGACCCCCAGTCATGGGTGTGGTCCAAGCTTAGTTTCCTCACCCACTGCTCCTGACTTTCTGTGTTCCACCATGTCCCTGGGCTCTGATAAGCCATAACAAGTCTGCCTTATCAGCCACCTCCACATGTCACCAGCATGTCCAGTTGCTACCCAGGCCTGTCCCCTTAGTCCCTGAGTAGTCTGTCCTGTTTCCCGCCCTACATCTGTGTGCATGCCCTTCTACCTAAATCCTGCTACCTGGATTGCTCTTCATTTCCCACTCAATCTTGTCACTGTTTAGCTCTCTCTTCTAAAGCTGTGCCCTGAGTCCCATTTTCTCTCAAAGTCACCCATGACCAGTTCAGTGTAAGTAAAACGTTCCTCCATGGTTCTTATGGCTTACTGTTGGGACATTATGTTCAGCAATTCCTTCTGTTTGGTGTCACTGGTCTCTGCAGCAAATCCTAAATTCCTATAGTTGTTTCCAGGCACACCAGAAGAGGGCATCAGATACCTTTAGAGATGGTTGTGAGCCACCATATGGTTTCTGGGAATTGAACTCAGGACCTTTGGAAGAGTAGTCAGTGCTCTTAACTGTGCCATCTCTCTAGCCCCCAAATCCTAAATTCCTAAAGGTAAGGTTTAGAGTTGCCATCTGTTGGACCACCCTCAGAGCTAAGACAGAAGAGACCCTTGATTACTATCTGTTTCATTGAAATCAGGTCTCTTGTTCAGGAATTCCTTCTCCAGTAAAGAGTTCCACATTTTTAAAGCTTTCCCCAATGGTGAGGCAGTTCAGTTTCTGAGTTGCTAATTTAGACATTCTTTCTCAGGGTCTGCTCCATACTGGGGTCTTTTGCTTATAACTTTCCTTTCTGCCCAGAGCCAAGTGCCTCCCTCCACCCTCTGTGGTAAGTGATAAGATAGTTACTATATTCCCTATCTCTCTACCCATATAAAAGGTTCTCAATCTGCCAGGCTAGGGATGCCCAGCAACCTAGTGATGATTCAGGAAGCAGTCTTGGACTTAGGGTGATCAAGCTAGCCACTCTCCTGGGTCTTCCCACTAGTTTGATTACCAGGAAACAAGAAACAACATTTTCGTAGCAGAAGAGTAGGCAGCAGGCTAGGGATAGGTAGGGAATTAGTAGGAAGGGAGGAAATTAGTTAGCCACAGCTCCCAGAGGAGAGAGAGATTCTTTGGAAATAAGCATCAGCAGTTATAGGAAATATCCTAAGCCAAGCCAGATAGTTATTTCAGAATCAGGAAGTGCTGAGCCACAGGCGTGTGTGTGTGTGTGTGTGTGTGTGTGTGTGTGTGTGTGTGTGTGTCCCAGCTATTAGTGAGGACAGATCTGCATCTGGGATGAGGGGGGTGGGATAACAGCATCAAGCCACACCCAGGCAGTGGTACATTCTTATTCTTCATCTTATTCTCAGAACAAAGGAGATTCCTGTACTCTGCTCTATTAGGAAATAAAAATGTCAGTCATTGGGGCTTGGGCTCTTTGAATGCTAGCAGCCAAGCCATCAATCATCAGGTAGGAAAAGTGGAGGCCTTCAGACCTGGGTACAGTGCCCTGTGGGGAATACTGTGTCCTGAGGAAGGGGTGGCAATCTGAGTAATAGCACAGAGACCCAGGTCAGAGTCGGCTCAGGAGCTGAGGTGAAATCTGCGGATGACAACACAGTGGAGGTTGAAGGGATCAGGAGAAGAGAGGGAACCTGAAGGAAAGAAGACCATGGGTTGAGAAGGAAGCAGTATAGGTGTGTAAGAATAGCAATGATAGAATCCAGCCTCTGCTTGGACCTGCTCTCACAGATACTGTCAGGCATTGTCTCTGAGTCCTGAGTTAGCTGACAGGCCAGTGTCGTGACATCTCCTGAGAAAGTGAGTCTACATCGAAGGAATACCACATCTGTTCTCTGCTCCCTTCCCTGCCTCTTCCTGGCTGCATGTTCTTGGTGTAACCCTCCCCTATCCTCAAAAGGTGTAAGAGATCCCTTCCTCTGCCACCTAGGCTCTGACTGTCTTCAAAGACGCAAGCCATTCTGTCTCTGGTGTCAGGACCTGAACTCTCTCCTTGGAGCCCAGACCATAAGCACCTCTGTCTGTCTGTCCATGGTGTTTATAACACTTCAGATAAGCTCCTCATCCTCCAGTAATGTATCTCAGCGTCCTCTTGAACCACTTGTTCCATCCCAAACCTAACAAGGTGGAGTCTTAAAGTCCATCTTATCAACAATCCGGCTGGTGTTTTGAGTGATCTTAATTAACTTTACAAGTGTTTGGCTGGATGATGCGGATAATGCTTTCTCAGATGAGATCAGAACAGAATAGAACCCTTTAAACTTTCTCTAAAAGAATAATTCTTCCTTAAGGTGCAAGAAGTCCACCCTGGAACCAAAAACTAGCCGCTCTTTCCATTTCTTTCCAGCTCTGGTAAAGAGGAGCTGGAAAGAAATGGTGTGGGGAAGTCTGTGAGGATTGTGGATGAGCCTGGCAGGGCTACTACTGAAAAAGAAAAAAGCCACAGAAAGGAGAGAATCTTCCAAGAGCCACATAATGGGGTCAACCTACTGGAGAGCCCCACTCTATAATTTCCATCTTTGTAGAGGGATGTGGAGAAATGAATACTTGAAATAACTTAGGGGATGGAAAACCAAAGTCCCAGCTTTCCTGGCCTCCCAAGGAATGTCTTTCACATACCCCACAGGCCTGGACCACAGCCAAGAATCCTCACCAGGATGTAGAGAAAGATGTAGAGGTGGTGGGTCAGCCAGAAGCCCCGGAAACTGCAGCGGCGGAAGTGGTGGGAGGCGAAGACGTACATGATGGCCAGGGCCAGGAGCAGGAGGACCCCAGTGAGACCTGTGAGGAGGACAGGAGGCAGAAGACTGAGGGACAGTGCAGTGTAGAGGGTGTGTCCTGGGGTATTCAGTCATGTCCCTCTCTACTCCTCTGTTTGAACTGGAGGGGTGACAAAGTGGTCTTGAACTTAAGTGCACCCAGATCATAGGTACTGTTTGATTCAACAGAGCCTATTCATCTTCTATAGCTGTAATCCTTTCCGCCGGTGTCATCACTTTTTTTTTTAAATGTCACCCCTTTTCCTGACTCTCAGGTCCTAATGAACAAGGGCCACACTAGGCTGTCTCACCACTGATCCTCTGCCTGTTGCCAGGCCTGGCACACTACAGACTTTGTATGAATGTGTGCTGAATGAATTGAATGCACAGACATCTCTAGATGAGACACGGGGAATATCAGGCTCTGTCCCCATGGTGTCAAAACTGCATTGACATGAACGCGGAACCGATTTGTGTATGGGACCATACTAACCCAGCAAATTGCCAGAGTTCTTTGTCCAGCCTGGAGTTGGTAGAAAGCTCCATCCTCATTCATGGAGGACCCATGGCAG
The DNA here is from genome assembly GCA_036184795.1 of Tokudaia tokunoshimensis. Lineage (NCBI taxonomy): Eukaryota > Metazoa > Chordata > Mammalia > Rodentia > Muridae > Tokudaia > Tokudaia tokunoshimensis. Next base: position 97,069,726 of record BTHU01000004.1, on the reverse strand, counting down.
GGGTACAGAGAGGGTAATACTGGAGCCAGAATGGGGGTATAGAAACCCAGAATACCCTCCAGTGATCAAGGAGGAGAGAAGCGGTAATTAGGAAGATTAGAGCCCTGATGTGTGGAAAAGCAAAGGTTAAGAGGGGATTGAACCACAGCCTGTAAACTTGTGAGTAGAGAGAGGAGCATAAATACAGTCTTATCCACCAAATCCCAGTGTACCAAAGTTAGCAAGCGCCCTCTGAAGTTCAAAGCAGTAGGATTACCAAAAAAAAAAAAAAAAACAAAAAGCCGCTGTATCTCACAGAAAGGAGCGCATAGAAAGCACATTACCCCCAAGAGGGGACAGACTGAAATATAAATAGGTTTAGGACAAGTCTTAATAGATTCACAGCTATTAGCTCTGAAATGGGTGATTGTAGGAAGCTAGGAATATGCTCCCCCTCCCCTGTGACCTTTGTCAAGAAATCTTCCGGTGTGGGTAGGGACTTATGTCTGGTTTGATAAAAAGCCAAGTCCTTCTCCCATGCAGCCGGGACACAGCATTCCTCAAAGCAAACATCATGACAGGTATATGTATTATGAAAAGGGACCTACTCCCAATCCCCTGAGAACTGTTCCAGATTGGAGGCCAGTAAGTCCTTTCCAGGGAGGAACTAACTCAAGGATGAGGGAATTATAATACAGACAAGCTAAGTCTTTCTACCAAGGAGTGACCTCGGGGACAGAGGGCGGAGTCTGGCTCAGTGTAAGAGTTGAGTAAGTTTAGCTGTTCAGAACTCAGAGCCTGGAGTTTGGAGTGACGCCTAGACATTGATATAAGGGAAGGGCTCTCACCTGGCACAGTCTGGAAGAACCACCAGTAATACTTCTGAGGAAACTCCGACCTGTGCGGAAGACACAGCAAAGTCCTGAGTTGAGGTCTCTGGGACCTCTTCCAGAGTTCCCAGAGGAGCAGCACGACCTAGGCACCAGTCTCTCCCGCCAAGGGCTCAGCTTGGTCATTGTCACTTTATCCCAGAAAGTGACACAGTCCTCTAGGCCAAGAAGATTTATACTCTCCCTTCAAGAAAATCACTCCTGACACACACTTACCCATCATCATGGAAGAGGCCAGGGAAGAGGCAAGAGAGGACACTGAGCGGACTGATGGAGAACAGGTACACATTCACTACGTGGCCAGCACTGTGTAAGACTAAGAAAGACCAGACAAGGTGGTGAGCCCAGGGACAGCCCAGTGAGGGTCCACAACACATTCAAGTGCTGAACAAGGCAGATTGAAACAGCACCTTTGGGGGCTGGGCTGCTGACCTGTAATCAACCTCCCGCTCCTTCCCCATTCTACTCATGACACAGCCTCACGTTTGAAATTATACCACTGGAAGCACATTCCTTTGGTTTCTTTCACAGATCTGTTTTAAAGAACTAGGAAAGCAATCACTTGTATCCTTGTATGCTAGAGTCTCAGTAGATTGTCAGACGGTGGGGCAGGGATGCCCTTGAAAATGCAGGAAAAGTCATTCAGGGAAGGGTAGGCTCCTTTTAATTTCATCCTACAGCCCAGCTAACTCCATCCTCATGGAGAAGGTCACCCAAATCGACATTAAAGTTAGGTGCAAATGAAGGTGAGGGAGGAGCTTGAGAGGAGAGGAAGCCAGCAAGGGCAAAAGGCACCAAGAGAAGCCCAGAGCAGCAGCCCCGCCCCTGCCTGTGAGGATGATGGCCGTGGAGGCGATGAGGCGATGGAAGTCCACGGCGGCATCGAAGGGAATGTAGCGGTTGAGGAAGGTCTCCCGCAAGAAGGTGATGAGGTTGCGGCACATGGTGAGCAGGATGTAGGAAAACATGAAGGAGACGCTGGCCGCCGTGCCCCGGGACAGGATGATGCCCACACGGGTGGTATCGGTGATGCCACTGTGGTGTGCTGCAAATGCATAATCTGCGGAGGGGAAACAGTGAGGCTGTAGGCGACGCTATTGTCATTTACAGCAGCCTGCCCTCCCCCCAAGCCCACATCGGGATGTGTGTCACTCACAATAGGCCCCAACTCCCGGCCCCAGACTTGCGGTGTGTGATGTCACTCACAGTAGGCTCTCTCCAGGAAGAGCGCCCCAGTGATGGCGTAGAACACCGCCACACAGCCAATGTGGCGCCTGTAATTCTCAATAAAGCGCTTGAAGTGCTGCACGGTTTGGTGGCGGCGGCTGCGTTGAAACTTCTCTCGGTGTGCCTCAGTGAACAGTAGGGGCTGGAATGAAGTTACCCTGGGAGAGAGGGAACCTTTGGCTTGTGAGACTCAATACAGTGGAAACCTGCTACCCCAAGGGGGAGTCTCTAAAGGACAGCCTGGAAGGACAGAGCCTCTTGCAGCAGGGTTCAGACCCAAAGGCTTTGTCCCCACTGTCTAAATGAGGACTGACTTCCAATTAATTATTTCAACTCTGGGGATACACTCCATCTACACCAGGCTCCATTCACATACAGTGCCTTCCTCTCTCTGTTAGAAGTTCCTACCAGGCACCCACAGTGAGGCTTTAGAAGGCTCGAGAGGCCTGTCACAGTTAGCATTAGTAGTCAACTTGACACACCTGGTATCTGACTGGCACACTTGTGGGGCATTTTTTTTCTTAATTGATGTCAGCAGACCCAGAGGAACATGGGCAGTGCCATCCCTAGGCAGGTGAGCCTAGGCTGTATAAGAAAGGTAACTGAACAAGCTAGAGGAAGCCAGCCAGTGACCAGTGTTCCTTTGTGGGTCCTGCTTCAAGCTCCTGCCTTGGCAGCTCTCTATGATACATTGTAACCCATAAACCACATTGCTTGTGGTCATGGTTTTATCCTAGCAATAAAAACCTAATTAGGGCAGGACCTCTATAAAGCCCTCCTGACTTCCCAGGCAGGGAGAGAGAAAACAGCCCTGAGTTTTCTTTCCTACCATTCCAATACGGTGCACCAGACTCACGGTTCGAAAGCACTCTGGGGCAGAGAGTATCTATCTGCCAATAAAGTAGAGTGTCCTGAACCACGCAATGGATTGTTGAAGGGGTGCATGGACTTTAGGGGCACAGCAGGCATACTTTTTGCCAAACCTCCGTCGAATCTCTTGAGGCGGGTCTGTGTCCATAGGGCACTGCAGTCTCTGTGGTGATGTTGCGGCCTTCACATTTCGAGCACAGTGGGCACTCATTCTGGGCGAAGGGCTAAGAAGGAAAGGCACAAGGTACCATCTGACCCCTGCTCTTCCTCCAAACCAACTTTGTCTGGGGAAAATCAAAACCCTCCACACGGGACAGTAAGATTCCTACCGAAAGGCAGACACAGAGAGAATGAGTCTCGGTTGAGGCCTCCGTTCATAACTATGTCCTCTACAAGGACACTTGGCCCAGGCAGGAAGCAAGCTTTGCTGAAACTCAGCAGGCTTTCTCCTCATTCTGATGAAGGATGTGTCTGTCCACTTGGAGGAAGTGGGGCCCTTTTCTATTTGCATGAAGGTGCTACGTTGGATAATGTGTGTGTGGGGGGAGGGGAGTGCCCAACCTCAGCCATTCTCAGCAAAATGACAACTACCCAATACATGCATATGGGAGCTTACCAGATCTTCTCCTGGCTGATGTAGGAGGCTCGCCGACAGAGGTTCTTGATCACTTCTGGCACTTCCACCCCTGGGGTGCAGAGCTTGGTTAGGGAACAGCTCAGAGCCCAAAGTCTAGGAGAGCCTGGTTCAGAACGCAGGGTACCCTTTTTCCTATGCCCAAGCCTGTAGAAAGTCTCCATTAAAAAGAGATCCTGCCTCGGCGAACCCCAGCCTCAGCTCTTGGCCCCCGTGAGAACTGCACTCACCGTCAGTGATAGATAGCTATAAGGGAGGTCGCTCAAAAGTCTTTCTATTCTGTGTTTGAAAATGTTCATAATAAAACCCTGGAGACTTCGTCTCATTGTACTGTCAGGGCTGAACAAAGCAAGGACAAGCAGCAAATCCAAATTCTTAGGAAGTCTAGAGCTTCCAAGGGACTTCTAAGTTCTGAGCCAACACCAAAGATGTCTTGGCTTATAATAAACTGATCTACGTGAAGTTCAAGTGCTTAAAGATTTACTTTTTTAAAATTTATGTCTGTGGGTGCTCGTATCCATGTATTTACGTGTATCAGATGCATGCCTGATGCCCGAGGAGGCCAGATGAGAACATCTCATACCCTGGAACTTGATGACAGATGGTTGTGAGCCACCATCTGGTTCCTGGGAACACGGCCCTCTGCAAGAGCTCTTAACCACTGATCCACACCTCTCACTCTAACAGCAAGTGTTTAAAACCAAGTACAACTGGGCAGTGGTGTCGCACGCCTTTAATCCCAGCACTTGGGAGGCAGAGGCAGGCGGATTTCTGAGTTTGAGGCCAGCCTGGTCTACAGAGTGAGTTCCAGGACAGCCAGGGCTACACAGAGAAACCCTGTTTCGAAAAAAAAAAAAAAAAAAAAAAAAAACAAAAACAAAAACAAAAAAAACCCAACCAAGTACAGATATCCACTCTCCAATTTTCAGTAAACAGCAAATGTTTGGAAATAGTGATGAAGAACAGATTCTGGCGAAAAGGGAGGGGCTGTTTGTAATATTCTTGTGCCTTTTTCTGTCATGCGAATCTTTTTCAAATAAGATCAGAAGAAAACAACAAAGCACAGTGATGACTAAAAGTGAAACAAGATGTCACACACAGTTAACCTTCGGCCTGACCCTGCCCCCTCAGCCCCCTGCCTGTTATCCCAGGGCAGAATATCCCAATGACCGAGTAGCCTCCCTGGCCTCTGCCCACCCTCAGGCCCAAGTGCCCATTGCCTTGCCTTGGTAGGAAAAGCTACAAACCCAACTTTCCTCTTCAGCAGCTCCCCTTGCCCTCAGGCCAGAGGGAGCCTCCTGCAGAAGTCTATCCTCATCTTGCCCAACTTGCTCCTGTCTCTCAGCAATGCTGCCAGTCCCCACTTGTCTCATAATCTGGGAAGGACTGGGTTTGGTCTCAACATGCCCCGAGAAGAATCACGAAGACATTGTGACAGCTCAGGACAGGCCACACACAGACCCCCTGCTTGTTATCTGCCCTCCACCCATGTGAGTCAGACACAGGTAGGGTCAGAAGGAGCAGAAAGTACAAAGGAGTTGGGCTGGGATGTATTCAGCAAACGCTTAGTGAGCACTTAACCAGGAGATAGGGTGGGAGTTGGGGAACCAAACACCAAATATACCAGGACCATACCACCCAGCTGAGGAGAACATAGCCTGGCCAAATAGAGTTGTAACAAAGAAACATTGTTTCCTCCCTGCTCCAAGCTTAGAGGGGCAAGGGTGGGGTGGCTTTGGCCAGGAGCCAGGAAGAGCCCCGTTCCAGTCAACATCTCCTACCAAAGTCTTGGTGTAGTAGAGCATATCAGTTATCTCAGCACTTTAAAGGCAGAGACAGGAGGACAGCCACAAGTTCAAGGTCAGCCTAGTCTACATTGCAAGTTCCAGACCACCCACCATGCACATAGCAAGACTCTGATCAAGCAAACAACAACAACAATAACAACAAAAAGTCTTCTACCCCACCCACTTCAGCCCCCAGGATACATTCATAAACCCAAGGCACTTTCATCTTCTTGGGCCCCTTTCTCCATACAGATAAAAATAAATTAACAATGTTATTTGATAATTGCATGGGTATAAAAGAGAATATAATCCGAACTAGCTATATTATATATTCATTATTATATTGATTTTTCTTCTTGTTTTTAAATAAAGTGTTTCTGTGGGTTCCTAAAAGTATATAGGAATTATACCCAACAAATAAATCAGCCCTGCTGACCAGGAGCCCCACCTTTGACACAGAGCTGTGTGAATCGGAGATCACTGTCGTGGTCCCGCAGCATGAAATGGAAGTCCTCCCAGGTCAGCTCCTCCTTGTCCTGGAAGCCCGACTCCCGGAACATGGATTCTACCACTTCGGCCAGCTGGGCCTTGGACAGGCAATTGTTGGAGATCTCGATGAAGGACCTAGGGTGGGAAGCAGGCACCAAGCCCAGACACAAAGGCTCACTGGTCATCCACTTCAGGATCCTCCATAACGGGGTCCCAACCCCCCTATTAATTCTAGAAGGTTCTGGTTACAAAAATAAAGAAGATGCCCCCTACTTCTCCTTTATACTTCTGCTATCCCATTGGCAGCCCCTGTCCTGCCCGCTGGAGAGGACCAACCTTAGCATCCTAATGAACTCATCTTTGGAAATGAGACCGTTCCCATCAAAGTCATACATTCGGAACATAAGGCGAGACTTCTCCTCTGGGGAGCCTGGGAGAAGAAGGGTTCTGTGAGGAGAGACCCACCCAACCTCTAGAAACTCTTCCTAGACTGCCAGGCATCCGCTGTAGTTGAAGACCTACATCTCCAATAGGTTAGCCACACTTCAACGTCAGTGCCCCGCCTCTGTCTGGACAATTATTTTCTCCTTCCTCACCTTTCATGAAGACCACCAGGATGTCCAGGAACTCCCGGAAGGACAGGTAGCCATTGCCATCCTTGTCGGCCAGAGAAAACATGGACTCCACAAACATATCCTGGGGCTTGAGGCCTAGGGAGTCCGCAAACTCAGCTCTGCTCAGCTCGCAGGTCAGAGCCTCACGCACTTTCGTCGAAGAGTCCAGAGGCAGAGTCCCCGCATCTGCTTGATTGATGTCTAACACCTGCATTTCGGCAGCCCCAGAGGTGGGAGGTGGAGGGAAAGAGGAAGCGTCCTTCACTTACAGGTTGATGGGGTCACTTTCTGAGGCAGATATTTGTCCAGCACACCCCCATAAGCAACCCAGGCCTGTGGGTAGTTATATTTACACCACAGAGTCATGACCCTCTGACTTCACTGACTGAACCAAGTGTGTATATTTGACCCCTGGGTATTTGGAGTTAGAACCAATAGGTCCCACATCTGCTTTGACATGAGCACAGTGGGTTCAGAGTCACAAGGGGAAAAGAGTGAAGGAGAAAGTAGAGGTAATCGAAGACGGGCCTTGTCTGCCGACCACTTTCTCTTCCAGATCTTTCCCAGCCAAGCCAAAGACCCCACTTTGGAGTTTCTGAGACTACGTGAATCCTTTATGTCTGACTTACATCTCAAAGTTTGGGGAGAGGAGAATTCTTATTACAGGCCACCTCCATCTTACCCAGGGACTGCCCCAGCAACAAACAGAAAGAACAGACAGAGGGAAGCAGCTAGGCCACAGGCCACAGGCCACAGGCCACATTACCTGTTTTTCCTGCCTATCAACAGCTGCTCAATCCAAGCCTGACTGTATTTTCATGAGGCAAGCATTGCAGCTTCAAACAAGGTGCTTTAGTGGAAAGAGCCCGGGGCTGGAGGTAAGAGACCTGGGTTCATGTCCCAGCGCTGCCACCTGTGCGCACCATAACCTCAGGCACATCCCTTTGTTTGTCTGGGGTTCATTTCCGCATAACCTGAAGTCTGACCCAGAGTCCCTTGCGCACGCCCATTAAATGACAGTCTCCTATATGAATCCTCTCCCAGCTAGCTGCCTTGCTCCTTCTCAGGCTTTCATTCACTCTCTCCCTTCTTCAGTGCTCAGTCCTACTCACTCCTTTCTCCTGGGCCAAAACTCTTCCGGCTTTGAGCCCTTGCCAATCTTACCTCCATCATGAACTACACCAGACTGAAAGCTTCATTCTTTTGTGTGACTATCACCACCATCCCAACAGATTAATTAACTCGTTAGGTATGGCATACATGCTGGATTCATGTCTACCCATGAGTCCCATGCTGGGGATAGAACCCAGAGTCTTACACATCCCAGCAAGTACTTTACCACTAAACTATGTCCACAGACAGCGCTGGTTTTGAGACAGTAGCCCAGGCTGGGTTCAAACTCCAAATCCTCCTGTTTCTCCTTTTCAGTGCTAGGACTACAGGTATGTGCACCAAGCTTTCTACATTTAATCTTCTATCTCCACTGTAGTGTTCTATCCATGTTACCTTTATTTTTGTACTAGACGTGGACATCAGTCTTGGGATTGTCCCCTCTATCAAATTTTTCCACACTTTCCCAGTAGTTCTCAGAAGTTCATATGGCAGATATTACATCTCCACGGTGCACTCCCCGAAGAAGGAATGAAGTATGGTTCTCAGGGGGCCCCACAGTACTGGCTTGCCCTGCTTCCTTCCTGCACACTGTCTCCCTGGAGTCTTACATCAGATTCAGGATTCAGATGGGTTGGGACATCTTCTCCGTGAATATGAGAAGAATTTAAAGACTGCTTTTGCATAAGAGCACCAGCTCTTCAAGTGGGCCTATGGACTCCTCAAAGCAGAGTAAATCTTGGCATCTGCGCCTTCATTTTTGTATCTCCTCTGGGCTTTCATTTCCTGCTCAACTCAGGCACAAAGGCATGTTAATTGTTTAATGAGTGTCTCTCTAAAACCTGAAACTAGGGGCTGGAGAGATGGCTAGGGGTTAAAAGCACATACTTCTCTTCAAGGGGATCCAAGTTCAGTTCCCAACACCCTCATTAGGTTTCTCAGGAAATTCCTCTTGAAAATTCACAAGAAATTCACAAGAGACTACCTTTTGCCTGGCACTCAAGTCCCAGAGGAATGTGATAACCTCTGCCCTCTGCCCCCTGCCAGCACCCACACTCGTTTGTCCCTCACTAACATGGACATAATTAAAAATAAATCCCTTTGAAAAAGCAAAACAGGCCGGGCGGTGGTGGCGCACGCCTTTAATCCCAGCACTTGGGAGGCAGAGGCAGGAGGATTTCTGAGTTCGAGGCCGGCCTGGTCTACGGAGTGAGTTCCAGGCCAGCCAGGGCTACACAGAGAAACCCTGTCTCGAAAAACCAAAAAAAAAAAAAAAAAAAAAAAACTCCCTGATGTCATTGGGGTGATCAGTCCTAAATTAACCTAATCTATCTCATCCCTTTTTAAGGATGAATATATCAAGAAGAGAGTAACAAAGGTATTTTACCGCCAGAATTTACATCCTGTTCCAGACCCCTGAAAATCTCTAGTTACTGCCAGGGATCTGCAGTCACCTTGGAACAGCAAGCAGAACGTGCAGGCAGATCACCCCGCGATAACATCGCTCTCTAAACAGAAGCAGGTACACCATGGTAGGAACCGAGGCTGCCCACCTAAGTAACGACAGTCACTGGAGCCAACTCGCAGATCTGACACCGAAATACTAACCAATCAGATCATGGTTTGACTAAGGTCGACTAACTCTGCATGCTTCTAGGCCCCCTCTTCTCCCCTTTCCCTGTATAATCCGGAAGTGCTTGTCAGTACCTGCAAAGACAGTGTTTAGATGTTCCATCTGTCTTCCCAACATGGCTACGTTGATTAGATTCCTTCCCTGAGTAGCCACGGTTACTTTGATTTGTGAGGCAAGTGGCTGAACCTAGTCCGTTGGGACACACTCCTACCCCCACACCTCCAGTTCTGACCTCTGATCTAGGACTCCAGTAACATCCTGGTGACTTGACCTCGATCGGGACAGACTTTTCAGCTGAGAATTCAAGCCTGGAGATTTGAACGACCATCCTCATGGCCTCATGTAGAAAAGGACGCCACCACAGATGCACACGCACATGCGCACACATGCACACACACGCACACCATGTACACACCTGGGAGAAAAGGTGCCTGAAAAAAGTCTCCAGGAGGTGACCCCGTTGCTGCCTGGTCACTGCTGCCCTCATCAGCTCCTGTTCCCTCAGTTCCCACTCCTGGAAGCTCAGCCCATTCTCCTTCAGAGCTGCCCTGATGTTGTCCACCAGTGCCTGCCGTTCCTCCTCCACGTTGAACAACAGCACCTTCAAAGGTAGCAGGAGCAGAGGCAAACGTGTCAGAGCCTTTCAAGGACAGGTGTTTCACATGGAACACACGAGAGGTCACGGGTGTGGCCTTGCGGAAGAGATAATTGTCCTTCATTTACAGAAGAGAAAAATGTGCTTTAGTGAGACATAGTTCATACTGGAGGAGAGCTGGAGTGGGGGAGGGGAAGGGGGGAAATCGGAGCAGAGCGCGGAGTGGACTGTGACCCAGGTAGTCAGAACCCATGATCAGCCTCCTGTTTAACTCCCCTCCAAGTCCCGATTGGGATGTACAGCGAATAAATAAGTTAATTAATGGGGAAAAAGAAAAAGAAAATCCTCTAGAGTCTGAAATAAGAGAACAGGGAAGAGGACCCAGGTTCTTCCAGGAACTCGTGGCTAGGTCTTATAACCAAAGAGGAGGCTGCCAGCTGCCGCCAGAGTGTGAGGAGACCGTGTGAGCCGGCAGATCTGGAACAGGACAGACACGTTCAGATTTATCTCTCTATCAGGTACTACATCTGGGGACTAGAAGTCAGAAACCCTGTCTCCTGGCTCAGTGCACCTTTCCCTTTACTTATCGGGCCGTACCAGGTCATACTCCTTGGGGATCTTGAGCAGCAGGGTGCGGCGTCCACGGTTGCTGGACAGGATGAGGTTGACCTGCTGCGGGGGCCGCAGCTGGATGGTGCGGAGCACGGTGAGCCTGCCGTCCACTACTCGGATCTGTCCAGGCTGTAAGTGCACGAGCACTGGCCTGCAGGGTTCGTTGCGGCCCTGCCACTCCAAAGCTGGGAAGCAAGAGATGGGGCTGGGTCAGCTGAGGTGCAGAAGAACACATAAGGAGAGAGAGAGAGAGAGAGGGCCAGTGCAGGGTCTCAGCAACAACTTGACCCCACCAACCCCAGACTCTGAGGGTCATTCTCTCCTCAACAGTTCTGCTGCTCCTCTAACCCAGGAGGTAACTAAGGACCACTGTTTCCTGAGTGTTTACTGGACTCTCGCTGCAGTGCTTTGAATTAGTTATTATGTTTCTTCACAACCTAAGGTCCAGGCACCATTAGGATTGCTACTTCACAGATCAGAAGAAACAGGTTTAGAGAGATTTAAAAACAAAATCTGCCTAAGGTCCAACAGCTAGTCCTCAGCTCAGTGGAGCCAAGATTCCAATCCTACTTGACTTCAGACCTTCATGACTTACTCCTGTTGCTTGCAGTTTCAGCGCAAGATGCTGCAAAGCCATTCAGGATGTGTGAGTCATAGTCCTTTGAGATGAAGGCAGGGTCTTATGACTCTTCCACTACTCGATCACATTCCATTTATTTAGGATCATTGGGAGGAGCTTTGAAACTTGGAAAACTGCGGATCCAGTGCCTACCACGGCTTTCCCCAACCTGCCCAGGCTTTACCTACACCCCTAAGATCGAGGACCTTTTTCCTTGGACTTGTGGGATGGGGATATGGACCATAGCCCCAAGTCACTGCTTTCCCTTCACCGCCCTGGCGACCCCAGGCCTACCTTCCACTCCCCCTACAAGTTTCTCAGACATGATGCTCTGACGGTCTTGTCTCTGGAGCCTCTTGAAATTCCTCATCCGAAGCCGGGCGACAATCCAGGCACTGAGGAGACTGACTGGTGTGAGAGTGGAGAGGGATGTTCAGGGAAAAGTGGTTGTCGGAGAGAGAAGTCGCTCCCCTCTCAACTCCTTTCCTTAGGAAGAGCTCCTTCTATTGCTACCTTCTGACCCTCCTGCTGCCCAACTTTCAAGTTGCGAGGCTCTGTGGAGGGAGCACGTTGCAACCCATGGGAAGCTCTGGGTAGTGTCTGAAATATCAGCCACCATTGCTTCCATTACTCAAGTCCCTTCCCAGCCAGAAACTTAAGTCCAGTTTCCTCAAGCCACAAGCTAGACGCACCGTACCAGGCTGCTGGGCAACCACACACAGCCTTACCATGCTCCTGTTCCAGAAACTGAGTCTGCCCCAGCTCTGCCTCTCAACTGAGGATTTGTCTCTGATAGCTCCCTAGGCTGGCAGGCTCTTACAAACAGCTGTAGATCAGGGACTCTTACGGACTCTTGACCAAGCTGGGCTTGGGAGCAACCCAGAAGATCAGGGAGGCAAATCTCCCTGCAGTTCACTTACCTGCAGTCAGACACCTTTCCTTCCCCTCCCCCCATGCTTCTCTCACCACCCAGAGGGACAGTACTCTACATTGTTCGTTGTTAGGCATGAAAACAACCGCAACCCACACCCTAGATGACACCTTTCAGTAGCCCCACCTTGCCTACCCATCACTCTCCTACCTAAGGGGAAACAGCAAAGGGCCCCAATGGTGAGTCCGAAGCCAAAACCACTCCCCTCGAAATAGTCCCGGATGAAGAGGGGGGCACAGGCTGGCAGGCCCTCGGTGCTGAGCTGACTTGGCTGTGGACAGGGGTCTCCTGGGGAGGCAGAGGAAGTCAGAATATCCAGTTCTATACCACAATCTGGCACAAGGTCACTGAGGAGGGTGTTAACAGAGGAGGCGAGGGTGATCTGGGAACTAGAGAGGATGGGGCTGTTTAACCCTGACATTGCAACAAGATGATGGCATTTGCCCATGTGGATAGCAAGCAGGTCCCAGCATGAACCTCAAAATCTCTAACCCCACCCCGCCCCGCCCTGCCCCCACACACAGATCTTTTTTCAGCACTACTGTGGAATATAATATCCTTTACCCTCATTTGGCCCTCTGAATGCCACTCGTGACCCCCATCCTGTTTCATCGGAATGTTAGAATCTCTCCCAGGTCTTTGAGAGAGTTGGCCCTGCCCCCAATTCAGCATCTACAAAGCTTGTGCAACTGTATGTGACAACCCCGGCACCTAGAACCAAATTTCTCAAGGGCAGAACCCTAGCTCACCCCACACTCGGAGTGGTCATTCAGCCACATCAAACCAATCCTACAGTTGAGAAAGGACAAGACTCTGGGCCCACGCCCCTCTAACTACCTCTAGGTAACTCACCTGTAAGCCAAAAGAAGACACTGGGCTGTAGTACACTGGGGTCTACACTGGTGACAGCCACTAGAATATCCCGTAGGGAAGTGTTCCGGATCTCTGCGATCTCTTCCTTAGAGAACAATCTGGGCATAGAGAGGTGGGGGAGCTGTCAGGGTTGAGGAGAAATTTAGGACCTCACACTCAGGTATCCCATGGGGGCGGAGTCCCTGGGCCATAGCTGTTCGTAAGAGCCTGCCAGCCTAGAGAGCTGTCAGAGACAAATCCTCACTTGAGAGACCCAGAGGGGCTGGAGTTGACTCCTGTGAGGGCTGTGTAGGCCCAAGCAGAGGGCCTGGGGTCCAGGCCACAGTAGATTCTAAGACAGCCCAGGCAAGCCTCACCCGTTCCTGCTGTTTTCAAACCAGTAGCGGTCACCATCTCGTAGCCTGACAAACTGGTCAAGGACAATAGTGCTGAAAAGGGGTCCAGGGTCTCCATGGCTCTCCAGAAGCCCCCCTGGGAGTAGCTCCAGCCGAGACAGATCCTGATTGTACAGGGCAGCTGTGGCCTCCAGCACCTAGAACAGAGGGTGTTTCAGAGGACTCAGCAACCAGTCCTGGGCAGAGAGACAGCCCCCAGGCATTAGCCCCTGGGCCAATAACAACAAATGACCCTAACAATAGCTCATTCCTAGAGAGTACTTATTACACCCCAGGCGTTGCTCTGGGTGCTTTCCGTAAGTTAACTCATTTACAAGAAGCTCTCCACAGATTCCAATTCCTATTCTATGAAAAAAACAGAACAAAAAACCAAGCAGTCCTCCACATAGTTTAGGAGAAGATGTGGAACCTGAGAAGCAAGTCAGACTGTGAAAGATTGGATCCTAGAACGATATCATAAAAGGCTTCCATCCTTAGAGTTAAAAACAGCAACAACAACTTTAAACAACTAAATCCCTAGCAATTTGTAGTCGCAGTTGCTCACATGTGTGATCCCAGCGCTGAGAAAGTGAGGCAGGGGGATCACGATGCATTCAAGTGAGAGTGTTTAAAAAAAAAAAATCTGACTATCCATTGTTGCTTGTTTTGAAACAGAGTCTCAGTCTGTGCCAGGCTGGCCTCGAACAGAGGTATTCCTGCCTCTGCCTCCCATGTGCTGGGGTAGAGATATGGGTGTCTCAAGTGAGGATTTGTCTCTGATACTTCACCCACTACCAGAGTTTTCTATTGTTTTTAATTTAACTTACTTTTTTATTACATGTGTGAGTGAGAGTGTGTGTGAGTATGTATGAATGAGTATGTATGTGTGTGAGTGTGTATTGTGTGAGTGTGTGTGTGTGTGTATGAGAGAGAGAGAAAGAGAGAGAGAGAGAGAGAGAGAGAGAGAACACTATGGTGCACATGTAGAGACCAGAGGATAACTTTCAGGAACTGGTTTACGCCTTCCACCATGAGAATCCTAAGGGGGATCAAACTAGGGTTGTCAGGCTTAGCAGCAGACACCAACCGAGTTGTCTTGACACCTCCTGCTCTTTACTTGTACCTGACCAGATTCATTCCAATGACACCCAACTGAAGCTGAAGACTTCCTATTGACTTGTCTCACGATTCCTATGTTTATGTAGATTTTACAAGTTTGTAACTTGAACACCATGTTAAGAGATTCCAAGTCCAGCAGGATTTGCCTTTTGACTCTGAAGACCCAGGTCCGGTAAATATGTACTGACTACCTATATTGCTTGCCACACACTTACTTGGATAGACATTGATTTTGTTAACAAATCCTATAGTGGGTATTGCAGGCCCTTGACTTAGGAACATGTTATGTTTCTATGTAGTGATATTCTTGCTGCCTTTACCTGAAGTCGGCTATTATACTCTGAGCTATTCCCTGAGACCATTGTATGAATTACTTTTAGGGAGGGGCGATGAGAGTATTTCTTGAGACATGGTCTCCTGTAGCCTGGCCAGCCTGGAATTTGTTGGGATTGAACTCCTGAACCTCCTGCTTTTGTCTCCAAATGCTAGAATTATAGGCATGAGACACCATGCTGAGCATAGCACTTCCTTATAATAAATCTTTTGAGCCTTTCCTGCAACCCTACAGTAAGGGCAAAATACAATGCACTAGGCACATGATTGTGCAAACTCCTCTATGCCTAGGTGACTATGCCAAGATGACTGCCAAAATGATAAGGCAATCAAACTCGGTCTATTGATGAGCAGGCAATGCTATTTGCCTATAGGAGATAGCTCAGAGTGTAACAGCCAACTTCAGGTAAAGGCAGTTAGACTATCAATACATAGCAACATAGCTTGTTCCTAAGTCAAGGACGTGCAATACCCACTATAAGATTGTTAAGAGTATCAAAATCAATGTATACCAAGTAAGTGCATGGCAAGCAACAGGTAGTTAATACATATTTACTGGACCTGGGCCTTCAGAGATAAAAGGCAAATCCTGCTGGACTTGGAATCTCTTGACTTGGTGTACAAGTCAAGAGAAAATGTGACTCGCATGAGTTTTATCCTCTCACCAAGTGTTAGTCTCTGGTACTCATGGTTTACTGCCCATCTTCCCCTGTTTGGGCAGTGTGCCCAGGCCCATCCCCCAGTCCTCTGGGTTCTGACCCTTCCTCACAGTGCCATTGCTCCTTGAGAGTGCAGGGTTGATGTCCTGCCAGTGGGAAATGGGAGACAGGCCCAGTGCCTCCCTGGCTTTGGTGTAAGAAGGCAGGCCTAGATCCCGGCCCCTCTGCAGGCAGCTGGCCAGGTAGTCTGTACGGGAAAACTTCAGTGGCCCCGGCCAGAAATCTGAAAAAGAAATACTAAAGGGTTGGAGGGAGTTGAGGGCCATCAATGCAGCCTCCAGCCCAGACCATTCTAAGCAATCCCAGAAATATCTGAGCCGTGGAGAAGGAACTGTGATCAGTGGGTCAGAAATTCTCTCAGCCCTGAGAACTCCTCCCTGCCTGCCTCTGCAGGTCCAGCTGGATCTCCTCCCAGGGGTCAGAAGTTCGAAGCCTGCAGGGCCAGCCTCAGGCTCACCTTGCACATCCTCAACAACCACATGGTCCTCTCTCTCAGCAATCTGGGAGGCCATGCCCAGCAGCAGGGCATCCACATCTTCAGCCTTTTGTAGCCTGGGGTGCTTAAGGAGTAGTGAGAAGACAGACATGGCTAATGGGACCAGAGTTTGGGTGCCTGGCTCCCTCCGCCACTTCTGCCACATCCTGAACCTGTCATGTTCTTAGCTCCTGGTGAGCATTTCTCAAGTTCAGGCTAATTCTGCACTCACAGTAAATGATATTCCCACCCAAAGCCGATGTGTTGGAGCACGGGGAATTTTAAACTTTTATTCTCTCCTAGGAGATTTGACCATATGATTGGCAAGGACACTAGAGAATCTAGATGTTCATTTTTGCTCTCCTATTAACCAGTTGTGAGATTCTGCAGAAGTCATAGGACCTGTCTGAACTTGCAGTTCTCCTTTTACTAGAAGAGACACCCAAGCTAGGGGTGTATATACCCCATGATGGAGCAATTGTCTAGGTGGGATGGCATAACTGGGTGCTCCAAAACCTCCAGAGGCCTAGAGTTGTCAAGGGAGACACCTAGGAGGAACAGTAAATGTGGATGCACACCTGAACACATGGGCCACCTCCCCTCCAGTCTCTTATAGGCAGCCCTTGGGTGAGGACAGGAATTGGCTTTTGACCATGTCCCCAAGCTGATCCCTTCACTCTAGTCCATCCAAGCTGCTACTTCGGCCCTAGTGCCCACCTCCTTCACACACTCAGACACATACACATGCAACATACACAACACATGCATTTCTCCATCCAATATTTATCCCCAACTCTGACCTCTCGACTCCAGTAGCTGTTGCAGAGCCGGAGAGCTCCAGAGACACTTGAGTTACGGTTGGCAATCCCCTGGAAGTAGCAACTGGCATTCCTAAAGTGCAAGGAGCAAGAACAGTTGCTGAGACCACCACGGGGTCCTAATGCCAGGCGGCAGCTTTGGTTTGCAAGACTTCAGCCAGGGGTCCCAGGCCATAACCTTCCTCATCTGCTGTGTAATCAAGACCTTGGTAGTTACTGAACAATTTGACATTTCAAAGGTTCCTAGCTCTCATCTGACCACACATCTGAAAATTTAGCCATTAAAAAAAATTATAGCCACACTGTCTCCACATGGATGAGAACACACACAGAAAGAAAGCAGTCTCACACACAGTTAGGGGTCCTTTGGAGGCCACTGGAGACTGGTTATAAGACCCTCACCAATAGCAAATCCATGGATACATAGATTTTTATGTAAAATGACATAATACTTGCATATAATCTATGCACATTAGCCCATACAGCAATATCCAAGTCTTTGTATGTTTTTATGCACACACACACACACACACACACACACACACACACACACACACACACACACGTGTGGAGTCCAAAAGTTATACTCAGGTGTTAGTCTTTGGAAGTTCTCCACCGTGGTTTGTCTGTCTGTCTGTCTGTCTGTCTGTCTGTTTGTTTGTTTGTTTTCAGGGTCTTTAATTGGGACCTGGGACCTTTAATTAGGCTAGACTGACAAATCAGCCAGCCCTTTCTCTACCATCTCAGCACTGGAATTACAAGCCTGAACCACCATATCTGTCTTTCTATAGGATACTAGAGATTGAACCCTTGAACTAAAGTCCTTGTGCTTGAGTGGCAAGTACTTTACCAACTGAACTATCTCCCCCACCCATATTCTTATAATACTTGATATAACATAAATGCTATCTAAATAGTCACTAGATTTTATTCTTTCAGGAAGAACGGCTCTAAAACATCTACATTTTCAGTACAGAAGGAATGTTTTCAGATACTTAAAATCTGAGATTGACTGGGTAGAGAGAAAACCCGACATATAGTAGCTTACTTATATAGATTACACACTTATACACAAACATACTTTTTTTTTTTTTTTGGTTTTTCGAGACAGGGTTTCACTGTGTAGCCCTGGCTGTTCCAAACCTCAGTCTGTAGACCAGGCTGGCCTCGAACTCAGAAATCTGCCTGCCTCTGCCTCCCAAGTGCTGGGATTAAAGGCGTGCGCCACCACTGCCCGGCACAAACATACTTTTATTATGTACATATCATCTATAGAATTCTATTTATATGTATGCATAGTCTCAAGTAACTAGACCCTCAGTAGAGAAGGTCTCAAGAAACCCAGACTGGCCTTGAATTCTCTGTGTAGTAGAGAATAACCTTGAACTCCTGTTCTCCTGACTCCATCTCTTGCCTGCTGGAATTAGAGACTTTAAACATGATGCACTACTCTTTTTTTTTCCAAGATGAAGTTTTCCATTTTGCTTATACTGGCCTTCTGAGCTCAAGCTAATTCTCCCACATCAGCCTCCTGAGCAGGTGAAACAACTTTAAGGAGATGAGCTCCTGCAAGCAACTACACACACACACACACACACACACACACACACACACAGTTTTTGTTGGTTTGATGGGTTGGGTTTTTTGTTTGTTGTTGTTGTTTGGTTTTGTGGAGTGTTTTTGGTTTTATTTGAGATGGGTTTTCTTTAGCCCTGGCTGTCCTAGAACTCTATGCACCAGCCTGGCCTTGAACTTAGAGATCTGCCTGCCTCTGCCTCCTGAATGCTGGAATTGAAGATCTGAACCATAGTCTCCCATGGTGGCACATGCCTTTCATTCCAGCACTCTGGAGGCAGAGACAGGTGGATATCTGTGAGTTTAAGGGCAGTCTAGTCAACAAAAGAAGTCCAGGACAGTCAGGCCTGGTTATACTGAGAAACCCTGTCCCAAAGAAACAAAAACAAGCAAACAAACAAAAAGTGTGAACCACCACCCAGCTACATATACTTATACACATTTTTGTTTTGTTTTGTTTTTGGGTTTTTTTTGTTTTTTTAATTTTCTATATGTTTTTATTTACATTCCAAACATATACACATTTCTAACGACCATAAACAATTTTTCTTTTGATCTGTCAAGTGTGTACTTCTGTAATCAAGCTACGTGGGAGGAAAAGGCAGAAGGATCTTGACAAGTTCCAGGCTAGCCAGAGCTACATAGTCCTGTCTTGAAAAGGCATTGACCAAACATAACAAAACAAATCACTTGATCTTGGACCACAGACAACCAACACCATGCACCATGAAGGATCTATTTAACAACAGGCCACCTTTCCCTCCATTTTCACCATTCTCTCTAGGAACTAGCTGCTTCCAACTGATGTAATCCTGTCCCCAGGGCACCTGAAGGCAGGTTTTTATCTATGATGGGTCAAAGACACAAATATGTGAGCTTCCTCTCCTACCTCATGTAGACCCCAGGGGGCACCATGGTAGAGAGGAACTGCTCAGAGGCCACCACGAACTCTGGGGAGATGCTGGGGTCCAGAAATGGATGGTATCCTGAGGCAAGAGGAGAAACAGACACATTAGGGCTTTAAATCTGCACTAAAAGACCCTTCACAGCTTCTCAGCCCTCCTCCCCATCCCCTCACCTGGATACTCTGGAGGAGCTCGCTTCAGGAAGCTGGGCAGCCACTCATACATCGCAATGTTCTGAGGATTAAGAGGCAAAAGGACAAGCGTGTAGGACTGGGGCCTGAGGAAAGGGCCCACAGAAGGTTTACAGGTAGATGTGAGGACCAGCAAAGGCTGATCAAGGGAGAATAGCCTTTAAAACAACAGCATTGGGCTGGAGAGATGGCTCAGTTGTTAAGAGAACTGACTGCTCTGCCAGAGGTCCTGAGTTCAAATCCCAGCAACCACACGGTGGCTCACAACCATCTGTAATGGGATCTGATGCCCTCTTCTGGTGTGTCTGAAGATAGCTACAGTGTACTCATATACATAAAATAAGTTTAAAAAAAAAGAAAATGTCAAGTGCTAGGTTCTTCATAGAATTTACTGAGAAGAGAGAGCTGTTAAGTAATGATCAATCCCTAAATTATCTGGCATAAACAGAGTTTTGCCTCTCTCATGTACAGTAGTTTTTCCTAGATACTAGCTCTCCCTGAAGAAGGGCTCTCCTAGAAAGGGTTATACAGGAAAGGGGCGTTGTCCAGGACCCGGGAAGCTTTGTTGGGGGAGCAGAGTTTCTCTGGACCCTTCACACAGGTGGACGCTGGGCAGGTGGCACGACTCACCTGGTAGGTAGCAATGACCTTCTTGCGAGCATGCTGGAACAGCTCCTCATCCCCCCAGTCCGGGTGCTCCTGCGCCAGCTTCCTGGCACACAGGTTGTGGTAGCGAAACCACAGCAAGCCCAGTGCCTGCAGAAAGGGGTCCCTGTTCCCGTGCTGGGCCCCGAAGGCTACATCCATGAGGGAAGCAGGACAGGAGATGGACAACAGCTTGAGCCAGGGGAGCACAGACCCACAGGCAGAACCCCTCCCCCAGTACGGCCCCCGCCGCCCCACCCCCCAGCAGCCTGGTGCCTCCAACCCTACCCCTCCTGCCAGGACCCCAGAACCTCACCATACAGCCCCTGTGGCCCGCCCCGCCCCGTGGCGGGGTCTGGTGCCATCCACATGAGCAAAGAGCTCTGGGTGTCCCGCGGGAAAGCAGGGTCCGACCCAGAAGCCAGCAGTCCTCCAGAGAAGCTCCTCAGAGTGTCACTCCAGGAATGAGAGGAGCCATAGATGGCGCTGCCATCTAGCCAGCCGGTCACCTGGTTGGTCTGCAGGGACGAGCAGAGGAACAGAGTCAGGAGGACCAGGCAGGTCCTTGCTGGTAGGAGAGAGCCTCACCCTGCCTGGCCTTCCCAGCCAGACCCCAGGCCTCCAGCGGATCCAGCCTCAGACCCCCTCCCGCCTCTCTGCCCTCCTGCCTTTGGCTGCCTGGCCTCACCTGGTCCCGGGGGTTGCTGGGGCTCTGTCCGGTCGAGCGGTCCCAGCGGCTCCTTTGATAGGGCAGCACCACGTTCCCGCGTTTGTCAGGGTCGAACACCGGGTCCCCAGGCGGGATGTAAATGTTGAGGAATTCTGCGGGGCAGCCTGGTGTTTCCACACTCACCAGGTCTGAGAGCACGTGGTAGCCTGCCCATAATGCAGGAAGGTTTGCTGGGCCAGACAATGGCCATGCTTTTCCCTGCCTCAGGTATGGAGTCCCAGACACCCCCACCCCCAACTCGAAGCTTCAGAATAGTCATCTATTATGGGCAAGTCCAAGCCCTGATCGCCTCATTCATTCCCTCCCAATTCTGTCTCTCTTGGCCTGCCTGTGCCTACACCTGCTCTAAGATGTTGTCATTGTCAGTTTGGCATTCTCCTTGGTAACTGGGAGGTGTTCAGAGATGATGCCTCACTAGGCAGGGTTGTCTGCACCAGTTCCAACATGCAGCTAGGAGCCTCCCTGAAGACCTGCAGCCAAGCAGGAAGTCACATGGGAGCTAGCATGGACACCCAACATGACCAGTAGGAGCCATCATTGCTGCAGTGACCCCTTGTCTCTGAGCTTATGACACCCCAATGCCCCCATAGTGCCCTCTCTGCTGCAGCTAGAACCCTTCTCTCCATATGTTCTAGGAGCAGCAGTGTCCTAGGGACAGTCTATCACAGTCTGTACCCCAACCATCCCCCCAAATGGAGGATCCCCTATCAGCACAAGGAAGATTTATGCCTGTCAGACCTCACTTCAACATGCCCCACCCCATCTGCTTTATTCCTATCCTTTTAAATGGTTTCCTCTTCCATCTCTCACCCCCACCTTTGATCTTCCATAGTATCTTTCCTCGTTCCCTGACTCCTTAGGCACTAGGTGTCCAGCTGACCCCCATTGGCTATGCTCCTCGGGGCTGAGGTTCTCTGTAGTGTGTAGTTTTGTCTATATCGCTTTTGTTCCTGGCCAGCCAGTCGCATGAGAGTAAATACAGATTCCTGATCAAAACATCAGAACCACCTCCCTACAGCTCTCACCAAAGAAGACACCCAGGACTGTACGGTTCCGAAGAGACGGCTGCCCTGCAGGACCTCTCATGACCCTATTGCTAAGATGTCGGGGGTTAGGCAGGTAGGGTTCTCTCAAGGGCTGGTAGACACCATCTGCATAGCTGGCTGGAACGAGACGCTGTAGCCGAGAACCTGGTGTAGGAGAGGTAAAGATAAGGATGAATTTCAATTGTGTTTGTCTTTCTGCATGTCTGTGAATGTGAGTGTATGTGCCTACAGAGACAAGAGGCATCAGAACGCCTAGACCCCATCTGGCAAGTATCCCAAGAGGCTATCTCAAGTATCACCAAAGACTGCCACTATCTAAGGCTTTAGGGTTCAATGTATGGAAGGACAGAAGAGGTCAAGAATGCTCTTGAGGTACGGAGATTGCTAAGTGGTTAAGAGCACAAGCTGCTCTTACAGAGGACACGAGTTCAGATCCCTGCACCCATTTCAAGAGACTCCTTATTCCCTCTTGTGATACTTGCCAGCCCTGACTCTCCACTGGCGAGCAGCATCCTGGCCTTGGACTGTGCTCTCACCTACCTTTGCTGCCCCATCTGTGCTCCATGAGGTTGTTATACCATCCATCAAATCGCTGTACCTCCCAAGAAATGGAGTTCTGAGCTCCTGTGTGAAGATGAAGGGAAGGAGTTAAGTGAGCAAGTGCGTGCAGGGGAGACCGAGCAGGCCCCGAGGGAACGGAATCCTGTGATTCTGATAAGAGGGAGAAACAAGGGCAAAGCATTTTCTAAACCCAAGCCTCTTCTTCAGGCATACAGTGAGGAAGACTCCTAAAGTGGAGCATGGTGTGTCAGTGTGCAGCGCCTGCTGACAGACGGTCTCAGAGAGGAGGGGATTCAGAAGAGGATGCAGAAACTTGGAGTCACCTCACATCTCAAGTCCTTGGACAAACCAGACCAGGACAAGCGTCATCCCCAGCCTCAGATGCCTACCACTTGGAACAAGAGCCAGCCACACCCTATAACTAGGAAGGACAAGTCATTCTGTGACCCATCACTGGGCAGGGGCAGTGTGAAGCGGGGATTGGGTCTTTCCCACTAAGCAGAGTCCCAAGGCAGGGGTGTGTTACTGCTACTCTACTCTGGTCTTTGTGCCAGTTTCTTGGGTGAGACCAAGGATTGATCCTGTGAATGGCATTGTTCCATTCTCCTTTGGAACATCTTGTCGCTTATTTCATTACTATTCTTTCTTTCTTTCTTTCTTTCTTTTTTCTTTCTTTCTTTCTTTTCTTTTTCTTTTTTTAAGATTTATTTATTTCATGTGTATGGGTGTTTGTCATGCATGTATGTCTGTATGTTTGTCCACATGCATGCCTGATGTCCACGGGGGCCAGAAGAGGGCTACTGACCCCTTGAAATTGGAGTTATGGACAGTTGTGTGCTGCCATGTGAATTCTGGGATTTGAACCCAGGTCATCTAGACGGCCTGTGTGCTTAACTGCTGAGCCTTCTCTCCAACTCCAATTCCTGTTTGTGATGCTACTCTAAAACCTCACAGCCCAAGAGGAGACACTCAGCTGTTGGGGGAGATGGAGGGGTTGCTGAGGAGGCAGGATAAGAAGGAAGGGTTCAGAACCCTCTTGGTCAGTAGATCAGGTGACCCGCCAGACATGCCCCCCCCCCCAAAAAAACAATTAGAAGACTTCTTTTCTACTCACCTGAGAGAACAGAGGAAAGCAAGAGAGACCCCATTGCTCTGATTGTCCTTAGACCAAAGACAGGATTTTCAAGCAGTGGGTGACATGTGCTGTCACTGACACATGAAGGTGAACATACAGACACCCATCAGAAAGGAAAATGGCTTCACCTGACCTAGGATCTAGGGCAGTAGGAGAGAGACAGAGAGAGAGAGAGAGAGAGAGAGAGAGAGAGAGAGAGAGAGAGAGAGAGAGAGAGAGAGAACCTTCAAAATAAGATGAACTGTAGAAAGCCAAGGGCAGTAGCAGCCTTTGGAGAGAGTATATCTTGGGGATAAGAGGCACAAACTGGGAGAGAAAAATGAAGCCCCAGGAAGGAAATACTGGAAAGAACTGAAATGTGAGTGGCTTTGGCAAGGGAGACATGTAGGGTCTATATCACGATCTTACCATTGCCAGTCGGAAGGGTTATCTTCATTTATTGTCTCCCAAGATGCAAAAGACTTTCAAGGTTTGCTGTTGTTTGTTTGTTTTGAGACAGTCTTAAAGTCTCAAACCCAGACTGACCTTGAACTCATGTACTGGAGGATGACCTTAAAATGAATTATTGATCCTCTTGCTTCTACCTCCAAAGTACTGGCAGGGCCACTATACTCGGATAAAAGTTTGCTCTTTTAAAGGTAACCTTAATATCATGTGCCCACTTTCCTTTTCAGGGCCCTGCACTGCAGCGAACAGTCACTGATTCTAAAGCTCTCAGACTTCCAAAACTGGAATTGCTGTGCTCTGATGCTATTATTTTACCTTGTGCTTCTTTTTTTTTTCCAACATTGGAGATGAAACCTAGGGCCTTATATGTGCTGGGCAAATGCTCTACCACCAAAGTATATGCCCTGTTCCAAGATCATTTTATTTTAAAAACTCTGGTGAGTCCTTTCTAGCTTACCCCAAGAAGGCGTCTACTCAGTCTTTCCTACTTCATGTCAGGAGACCTTACCTCATAAAAAGGGAGAAGACGGAGGAGAGAGGAAGGGACCCCACACTAGAAGGAACCTTTTTTGTTCTATTATCTACCCATTTACTCAACAACTAGAAACAAGCATCTGGTATATACAGGGTATTACATCTGCTGGAGGATGCAGAAATGATTGATACATCTTTGGAAAAGACCAGAGGACCTTGGTTCCTCTGATCCTGTGCAGCTCCTTTTCTCGTACTCACCCAAAGAAGCCAGTGTCCCAACCAGGAGGATCCAGGCCAGAGCTAAGGGGAGCCCCATGACGAAGATGGCAATGGTAAATGTTGGACTACTTCAAAGCAGAGACCTAGAACAACAGAGGATAGAAGGATGAGCCTCAGGTATTCAAGAGAACCACGGTAAGGCCCGGGCCTCTAAGAATCAAGGCTGGGGAGTTGGGTTTGGGGAGAAAAAAAGCAAGAGACTCACTCTCTCAGAAGGTCTCTAGTTCATTCAATAAATAACTGAGCAACACACGCTGTGTACAGAACTGACCTCGGCTCTGGAGCCAGTGAAGAATAGAATGAAGCCAACCTTGCCCTTGTAGACTTTAGTTTCTGAGTCTCTGAACCCCCTCCCCTCTGCCCAGCTGCCCACAGAGGCTGCCCCATTGCCAGAGCCCAGCTTGGGAAGAGGGAGCTGAGGGACCCAGCTGAGGTCTCAGGTCTGCTGTTTGTCCTTTGTGGGATCTGAGGTAAAGCATTTATCTGATCCAGCCCTTATCTTCTCCCAGCCAAGATGGGGAGTGTGCCTGAACTGTTCGCTCTGCAGCACAATCAGAGTCTGACAGGAGGATGAGATTGAGTTCAAGCCAAGAAGACTGACAGGTGTAATGCAAATTGGGCAGAGGCTGAAGCATGACTCCTGCCAGGAAACTCAAGTGGAGTACCACACCAGGTAATCATGTTTGTGTCCTGCCTTCCAGAGACCAGCAAACCATGTGGGACCACGGGTAAACAGAGGCAGCAGGGGACTCATGCCAGGACTCCTCTGGCAAAAAGTCATTGAACATGTCCTAATGACAACCTGAAGACTGGAGGTGGGTGATGAAAGTCACATGCTCAGAGAAAACCCCATCTTCTGCTGGGGCTCCCGAATGTGCTATCTAGTTGAAAGTGAGAACCCAGCAGGTGACCTCACCCCCACCCCCATCTCCTACTAAACAAGTGCAAATACCCAGCCCCTGCCCAGCCCCCAACTCAGGATTCCATCTATCTTTGGAGTGTGGCCTTTGGACCCTAGAGAGCTGAGTGGCCGCTCATGGTTGTGTTTCCCTAATCCAAACAGTATAACCTCCTTCCCCTTCCAATCAAGTCTTCAGGAGCCTGGACTCCAAATGTAGATCCATCAGTCCATCCCTAACAACCTGTAGGCTTTCAGATCAGACTGTGGGGACAAACTAAAAGGAGAGTGGTCATGCTAATAACCTCTCTGTGGGTAGGTAACCCTTAACAGTTTACACAGCCACTTGGGTGTGATAACTTCCCAAACAATCTGGAAGTGAAGGCACAACTCCAGAACAATGAAGCCCCAGGCAGCGGCGGCAGACCTGGGAGTGTACTAGCGTGTCTGTTTCTTGCCTACATGTCCATTTTTCCAAATCAGAGTCTTAGAATTGTGATTCTGTTGGCCACGAGGTGGTAAGGAGAGCAAGATGAATTAAAGTCACAGAGATTCCAAGCTGAAGACCCAGGGAGTAACTGTATACTGAAGACCAGCAAAGTCTCTCCTTGGCATGATGTGCTGGTGCCAAGAAACCCTCTAGGCCCAAACAAACTAGGTCATTCAACATTATCAGGACCAGATGACCCTGGTTTTTCAAAATCGGTGTACTGAACTCAGGCCTTAGCAAGGTTCCTTTTAGCCTCGGGGAAAGATTGGAGGTACACGAGGCTACAATTCCCGTTCCTCAGAAAAGGAGGCCCACCGGTACCCCTTTCCTCCGCTGACCCCACCCTTAGAGCCCTCTCCCTCGGAACACCCACTTTCGTGGGCCAAAAGATTTCGTGGGTTCAAGGATCTGACCTTAGCTTCTGATCGCCCCAGCCTGGGACTGCGGATAGGCTCCGGGCTGTCTCCAGGTTCGCTGTAGCCCGCTCGGTTCGGGCAGCTTCTCCAGCTCTGAGTCTGGGCGGGCGGGGCTCGGGGGTGAAGAGCGGACAGCGCGTCCCACCTCTGGGGCGGGGCACAGTAGGGCGGGATAGAAGCTAGCGCGGGGACCCGCGTGAAAGAGGACCGGAGCGTGAAAGGTGAGACTGTGTAGGATGCAGGGCTCCTGAGTGCAGAAGGTTCAGGCACGTTGGCCATTTGGGAGGAGGGAAGGGCAAGTCTCCCTCCCCAAGTTCCATCCAACTCTTGGGGGCTGAGGAAGAGGGTGGAGGATAAACAGGGTGCGGGGCAGGAGATCTGTTCCCAAGTCCTCCCCACACAGTCGGGGCCAGGGCTCTAAAACAAGAAAATCACCCAACATTCACCCACAGATCAGACCTGGCACCAAAGCAAGGTAACCATCTGTCTCCAAAACCTGTAAGTCTGGGTAACCAGGGTTCCTGGTGGAACCTCCCAGGTCTCACCGCCCTGCCAGCCTGAGCCTCCTTTGTGTTACAGCTGCCCGGGGTGTTAGCATGGGTAAGAGTAGGGGATCTCAGGGGTGGATGCTGAGGGCACAAGTGCTGGAGCTCTGTCCTAGCACGCCAGTCTGTCCCTCGTCCGAGGGCGGAGTGCCAAGTACGAGAAAGTTGAAAATGACTTGAAATGGAAGGCGGAGAAGGCACCAGGCTGGGTTTATGGGGCTCACAACCTGGTCCGCAATTGAATTAGAAGAATGGGGACTTGGGACTCTGACTGGACAAAGTGCGTGGTTTTGGTGACAGGACGTCTACGTCTGGACCAGGTTCCTGCCCTATCCTCACGACCAGGAGTGTTGTGAGTGCCCAAAGACGAGCAGCGCCAGGCGCCACGTGCACAGTGTCGGAAAGAGAGGAAGGTAGGGAACCACGGATCGGGTGGGTACAGTTTGCGAGATCAGACCTTGAAGTGCTGCTCCGGTGCCGGCCTCCAGGGGCGCACTTCTTGAGTCTACATAGACCAATTTAGATCAAGGGGGTGGAGGTTTGTGAAGGAAAAAAGTTGACAAAAAATTAAACAAGGCGAATTTCTTAAGGTTATAAAAGTCACAAGATTTGTCGACACTGCATCTTTATTTCTCTTAACTGGAGTCTGGGTAGGTTGGACTGCTCAGTTCCCTATTCCGAGTTTATTACCACCACCACCTATCACAGGAAAATCCCCTCCCCCACCCCAACTCCCGCTCACACACACCTCTAACTTCCTTAGGAAGGAGGACTAGGTTAGGCGTTCCTGAAAAAGACTTCCTTTAGCCAACCAGGGCTGTAAACTTTTAATGGGCTTTACTTCAATCAGAGAAATAAACCATCACATTCCTGTAGCCGTGTATCACCACCCATCAGAGTGCTTGACAATATTAGACTGTCGCCTAAACTGCCTTTATAGAAAGCGAGGAGCAGTTCTTACTCTGCTGCAGGTACTGCAGATGGGGGCGGGGGCAGAGGAAGGCTTTAGACAGAAAATCTTGTCAAGCTTCGAGAGAGGTTCTAGATCAGGTCTTCTTCAAGACTCTTAACTTTATCTCTACCTACTGGTCCTATAAACACTGGAAATTCATTTCGTTTTGCGATAGGTAAGGACTAGGTAACTAAATCTAAAACTACTACTAAATCTATAACTACTGAACACGGAGTGGGGGAGCCTTAAGTACTTAAAGGATGCCCACCCCTACCCCCAGGCCAAGTGAGAAAATAGAACCCCAAAGTGAAGGAATTGGCCCGCCTCTGTAAGAAAGTACCCAACTATTCGCAGGGGCCCCTATGAAAACTATAGGTGTCCGTGTTACTGGGCACGACAAAGTGAGGGCGCTCCTTTCTCCTGGCTGTGCTTTTAAGGTTGTGGGTGTGGGTTTGATCGTCCCATGACTGCTTAAGTCCATCAGTATAAAACGCATGTGTATCCCAGTCATGGTGGTGAGCAAAGGGACCAAGGGATAAAATTAATATTGATGTGAGATTTTGCTAGATTAGAACCAATTCTACAGTTAGACTTCACTTGTCAAGCCTGAGAGAGAAAGATGGTCTCAAGAGAAACATAGCCTTTGTTGGCAAGGCAGAGTTCCTGCAGCTTCTTATTCCAGTCAATCTCTTCATGCTGAAGCCCTGTTAGCATAATAATGAAACCAAATTAGGATCGGCTGCGAAATTCAGCTTTACGCTGCACGGTGCCAGGCAGTGTAGAGGAAGGAATATCTAAGTAGTGAAATGGAAAAGTGGAAGAGAGCAAGAGACCAGGGGACCAAGCAAAGCAAATTGTATTCCACAACCATCACTTGCTCTTATCATCCTTAATATTTTGGAGAATTGCAAATAAGTTAACAAGGTCCTTTCTGTACTTGAGACACAGAAAAGCCTTTTGTTAGTGTTTCTTTGATGCATCATGTTAACAGAGAGGAGCCATGCTCAGGAAACTTTTATAACCTCTCATTAAAATAAGCACAGGATCACTAAGGAGACGTGATCCTGACCAAGGTGCATTAACTCAGTCAATATCTGCTTGCTTATACTGCAAATATTCATTGTTGGAATTCACATATAATATGTAATAGTATGTAATATGTGTTCTTTCACTTTTCCACACTCCTTTGGTGTGTGTGTGTGTGTGTGTGTTTGTGTGTGTGCACGCGTGCGCGCGTGCGCACACACATGCGTGAACGCATCCTATGGCTTGAGTACAGATGTCAGAAGACAACTTCTAGGATCAAACTTAGATGTTCAGGCTTGGCAGCGAGCACCTTCCCCACTGAGCCACCTCACCGGGCTTGAATGAGCTCTTTCTATGAACAATCTATGCTTTATCTTAATCCATGTCTTCTTTCTGCCTTTCCTTCCCCTCCCCTTCCCTTTCTTCTTCTTCTTCTTTTTCTTCTTCTTCTTCCTCTTCTTCTTCTTCTTCTTCTTCTTCTTCTTCTTCTTCTTCTTCTTCTTCTTCTTTTTCTTCCTCCTCCTCCTCCTCCTCTTCCTCTCATTCTCCTTCTCCTCCTCCTCCTTCTCCTTCTTCTTCTTCTTGCCTTGGATCATCTGCAACCTGCTGTGTAGATCAGGCTGCCCTCCAACCTAAAAAGACCTGCTTGCCTTTGCCGACCAAGTGCCAGGATTGAAGAATATATCACCATGCCCCTATCTAAACTAAGACCTAAGGCATTCTACATTGGATAGCCTTTCTTACTATATATACTTCCTTAGAAATATAATGGTTTCAGTTTGGGTGTCATAAATAAAAATTCACTATAACAAAAAACCCCTTATGTTTTATAATAAATGTCACTAGGCCAGTGGAACAGTTCACCAGGCAAAGGCACTTGCTGCCCATGCTGACAACCTGGGTTCAAGTCTAAGAACCCACATAAAGATGAGAGAAGAGAATCAATCCCACAAAGATGTCCTCTCACTTCCATGTAGATGCCATGGGAAGTGTGTGTGTGTGTGTGTGTGTGCGCGCGCGTGCACCGTAGGAAGAGCAATCAGTGCTCTTAACCACTGAACCATCTCTCCAACCCAAAACAGTTTCTTTTTAATTAAAAAATTATGTGTATGAGTGTTTTCCAGGCATGTATACCAGTGTACCTAGTACATGACTGATTCCTGCAAAGGCCAGCAGAGAGCATTAGATCCCTTGGAACTGGAGTTACAGACAGTTGTCAGCCACCATGTGATTGCTGGGAATTGAACCCAGGCCCTCTGCAAAAACAGTAAATGCTCTTAGCTAACCTCCGAGCCATCTTTCCAGCCCCTCAAAGTAACAGACCCTTAGCTATACATTTCCAGCTAAGCTTAAGAGTATCCTTCATGTTCAACTAAATATAAACATTCAGGTTTGTGTGCTTACATTTCTTAGAGACTCTAGCTATTAGAAGAGGCTTTCTAGACAGTTCTCTGAGATTACAAAATGTAGGTCAGGTTCATCAGGTTCCTTCTTGGGCAGCTTTTAGCCTTGAATTGGAGGTGCTCTGCTAATGTGAGTAGAAGTATAGCGTAAGTAATGAAGGGCATATCTCCCTCTTGTGTGAAGACTCAGAAAGAGATACCTGCGGAAAGAACTCATTTATATTCATTAATCTGATCCAGAGTTTGGTTAGAATATACTACATGCAGATGGTTCAAAGATGAGAAGATTAAATCTCTGCCCTCAAGGAGACTCTGTCTAAAAGGGAAATAAGTGTTCACAGAGATGGGGTACAGTAATGACTGTGATTATGGAGATATGCTTCAAACACAATTGGAATGGTGGAGTAGGAAACCTTCCCACTGGCCCAATGGCATTGGAGGTAACTTCACACAGAAGGTAAAACAGGCTAAGGCTTGAAGTGAGAAAAAGGCATTTGCCAAGGCTAGACCATTCCAGGTAGAGGACATAGCCCATACAAAGGCAAGAAGCTCAAAAAAGCATGTCAGTCATGGAGTGGGGAAGAAAGGACATTACTCACAAAGCACTTTATATGTGATTGGAAGAAAATAAGATTTTACCCAGGGCAGAGGGGAGAAGAATTAGAGAAATTATTCTTGCATGAGACAAGAGGAGAGAATGGGACTAGAGTAGGAAGAGGTAGTAGGGGAGGCAACCAACGGATAATTTCAAGAACTACATGGGATGGGATGTGTGTAAGATGGTCCTGGTTCTGGCATCCTTGATCAATGAGTGGTGATGAGGCTAAAAAGGAAAGAAAAGAGACTAAAGGCAGAGTAGCAGAGAATTCCATTTGGAGCCTGCTGAATTTGAGGCATTAAAGGAACATCCAAGTGGGAAGAGCCGTGAGGCAGTTAGTCATTTTGTGTTTGGAGCCCAGGGAGGCCATCTGAGAACTATAAATAAGCCATGGGAACAGATGAGATTACCTAAGTATTATTTTGTTTGTTTTTTGAGAGAGGGTCTTAGCATATAGCTCAGGCTAGCCTGGAAATCTCAGTGGTGATGGGAAGACAGGGGTGCACCTGTAATGTGCACCACGCCTGGCTATCCAGGGAAACCTTGATGAAACCAAAGGAAGAGAATCAGGCTAGAATCCTGAGCAGCATAGATGTTTAGTAAAGAGGAAGAAAAAGGAATCTACACGGAGTGGCCAGCGGTAGGAGACCCAGGAAAACATGGTGCTGTGGAACCAAAGAGCAAGTTTCATGAAAGACAATGTGTTCTGCAGTGTCAGATACCACACATTTAAAAGATGTTTCTTTAAAATAAAAAGATTTATTTATTGTTATATCTAAGTATATGCTGTAGCTGTCTTCAGATGCACCAGAAGAAGGCATCAGATTTCATTACAGATGGTTGTGAGCCACCATGTGGTCGCTGGGAATTGAACTCAGGGCCTTCGGAAGAGCAGTCAGTGCTCTTAACTGCTGAGCCATCTCTCCAGCCCTTAAAAGATTTTTTTAAGTGAGAATTTCCCTTCAGGTTATTTAGTGAAGTGATGCTAAAGATAAGGATTCAGCAAAGAGGTTATGATAGTCAAGGAGACAAGGGATAAGTAAAGATACAGAAACACCAACACAGACTAGTCTGCCAAAACCCTGGCTGTGAAAGGAGAGAGTTGGACCAAATGTGAGTCTCTCTCTCTCTCTCTCTGTGTGTGTGTGTGTGTGTGTGTGTGTGTGTGTCTGTGTGTGTGTCTGTGTCTGTGTCTCTGTGTCTGTCTGTGTGTGTGTTTTCAGTTGGGAGAAATTTGAATTTATCCAATGGAGAACGGAATGCTGTGAGTACATTCAGGTGAGGTAGTGGTAGAGAAGGCAGTGGTGAGAGGAGCCCAGGAGGATCTGCGGAGCTGGAGAAAAGATGGGTATTTCTCTGGGATGGAAGAGACTAACAGTTAAGAAGAGAGTAAAACTTTCTCATTAAAAATGGAGGCTGTGATTGCACAACTTGCCAAAAGACAGGATTAAAATCTAGGCTGTAAGTCTCCCTGCCTCTTTGTCTGATAGTATAGCAGTGCCTGTTGGTTTCCAATAGTGTTCTTTGCACTTTCCACACCCAATTTCATTTCATAAAGACCCTCTGAAGTAATTATTATTTCTGTTTTTCAGTAAAACTCGATTGAGGTGAAGTTCCAAAAGACAGAAGCAGAATTCAAGCCCTGTGGAGCTGCGTGAGTCCAAAGCTTCTGCTTTGCCTTCCCACTTAGCAAGTCTCCTCCTGCTCAGCAAAAATCACAGGTCCCATGGGTTCCCTGGGTCCCCCAAGACCCAAGTACAGATCATACCTAGAAGAGTGACAGGAACTGGGTCTGTGGGTCACTGGAACAGTGATCCTAGGGTTCTTCTTTCACCTCTGATTTTGATATCTCTGAAATTGGGCTGCATCTTACCATCAATGACTGGTACGATTTAATTGGCAGTACTTTCTACATGACCTGTGAAATAATAAGATGTCTTGCAATTAATGTTGTCTAGACACTGATGAAATGGCCAGGTATCATTTTACTAACATCCTATGTATAAAGGGACAGACAAGAGTCAAACAAGAAAAGGGAACAGGAAGAAAAGGATTACGTTGATGATACACGGAATAGTAGAACATCTGGTCCCACCACTGTGCCTGATGGAGGACGCTTATTCAGGTTTTTCCGGAATCCCCAGTCCTGTAGCCAGGGTGCTTGAGTTGGGCAGTGCTGGGTCTAGGGAACAGCCCCATGTTGATGGAGTTGAACTGTATATTTAGCAGCTTTTTGGCTCTTACTGCTTTGGAAACTGAAAAAGAAAGGCAATCTTTTCATAATCTGCACCATCTCCTTTCCTTATGGCTTTGTTTGATAGTAAATACAGTGCCTTTTATGTTCTGTGACCTGCCTGTGCTCGTCGAGTCTGGGGGAAAGAAAAGAGAGTTCTTTTTCTTCAGATATTCTCAGAAGAAACAGAAAAGCCCCAAGGGTAACAATGGAACTGAGTTAGAGGGTTGAGTGGTTGGTTAGGAAGAGGCAAAGGGCAGCGGAGACTGACTGCCAAGACCCTAAATCTGTCACAGCCAAAAGACAGGAGACACGGGACGGAAAGACAGCAGAGAGGCAGGAAAGGTGGTGAAGATCGAAAGGTACCAACAAAACGGGCTTCAGAGACGACAGACCTGGGTCCGTTTATTCTCTGAAGCATCCCCAGCCCCATGGTAGTGTTTGGTACACAGAGGGCTCTCAATGAATGCCTCTCCTTGCAGCATCAATATCCCTGCGTACCCCCACCAAAATGACTGCTCTTGGACACACGCTGCCCTTCTACACTGGCCCCAAGCCAACCTTTCCAATGGACACTGCTTTGGCTGTCATTATCACCATCTTCCTGACCGCACTAGTCATCTTCATCATCATTCTGCCTGGCATCCGTGGGAAGACGGTAAGAAGCAAACCCCAGCCCTGAAGACTCCAGCCCCAGAGAGACTTGGTCTTCAAGAGTGAGGAGTACAGACTCTGTCTAGATAGAAGCAGACCCAGGGAAGGACCTCCAGCCACAACCCTGTGCATTCCTAGTGCGGAGTTCCCCCCTCACCCAACCAACAGATTGAGCATGATTTTGTGTCAGATACTCTGATTGTAACTGATTAAATAGGTTCAGTTGTAGAGCCCCTGCCCCTCCCCGTCATAGAAAGAGGAAGGGCAACCTTGGAAGAAGAGCTATGCTTCTTTCTAAACCCACCCACTCTGACTCAGAGGCTGTTCTGGCTGCTGCGGGTGGTGACCAGCTTATTCATCGGGGCTGTGATCCTGGGTGAGTGCCAAATGCCACAGACTTGGCATCTGTCTTGCGAAGTTCTCTTTGTGGCCTGCCTCTCTTCTTTTTGTTTCTCTGTAGTGGCCACTGATTCAGGGTGGGATCCAGGCCACACAGCTCTCTAATCTTGGTTTTGGCCCCTTACTCATACCCTTGCCTTGAGAGGTGTGAGCCAGGGAAACTCTGCAGGATGCACCTTTGAAATCTTCCTAACATTTTATTTGGGTCAAAATGCTCTGCCAGGGGAGTTGCTTGTTTGGCTTAAGTGATTAGGAAAAACAGACTTTTTTTTTTTTATTGATGTTGTCTGTGTTTGCCCATCATGGTTTATGTTACTGCTTCCTTACCGAGCTTCGAGCTTCATGAGCGGTTGTCTCTAAATGGACTTGGCAGGGGGTAAGCAGAGTGTGAACATGGAAAATTTTAGATTCTGACCCTTCGCTTCATCCCACAATAGTGATTGACAGACTTAGTAGGTGTCAGACATGGGCTAGTGAATGGGTATACGATTACAACAAGTTCAGACATGGAGGCCTTGTAGTTCTCCTTCTGACTAACCCAGTAATGCCCAGGCCTTCCTGAGTTGCAACTCCCCAATCCCAGCTGTGAACTTCAGCTCTGAGTGGTCTGTGGGCCATGTCAACACCAACACAACATACAAAGCCTTCAGTCCCAAGTGGGTCAGCGTGGACGTGGGACTGCAGATTGGGCTCGGAGGAGTCAATATCACCCTCACAGGTAAGGTTCTTACTTGTGAGGGAGGGAAGGCTCTGCTCTGTGCCTTTGAGATGTGTTGATATGTTTTGCGGGGGTCACAGAACTGTAGTGTGCCTAGCACTGGAGCTGGGAGAAAGTGTGGGTGGGGACGGAATGGCAGGAAAGGAAATTCTCTGTCAGTTGCCAGCTCTTGGCCTTCTGCCTAGTGTGAATGAACCCCCCAACCAAGGTGAATGGCCCAATGCATCCCTTGGGTTCCTACTAAGCACAGCTGCCCTGTTCCTCAGGGACCCCAGTGCAGCAGCTGAATGAAACCATCAACTACAATGAGGCGTTCATGTGGCACCTGGGCAAGAGCTATGCAGAGGAGTACACAAAGGCCTTGGAGAAGGGCCTTCCAGACCCAGTGCTATACCTGGCTGAGAAGTTCACCCCTCGAAACCCATGTGGCCTGTACAACCAGTACCGCCTGGCAGGACACTATGCCTCAGCCATGCTGTGGTAAGCGTGGATACAGGATGAGACAGACCCCACTGGCTTAAACTCAGAAACAGATTTTTCTAGCCACCTGGTTTTCGCTAGGTGAAAATCCTGAGTGGGAGGAGCTGCCGTTGGTAACCTTAGTTCTTGGTTGGGAAGCCCACAGGCAAGATTTCTCCATCACATATTTGGGACACCCTCTACCTGGGCCCTGCAATCCTCTCTAGCAGGTAGAGGTGCCTGGGCCAGCCCTCACTGCGTCTTGGCTCTCTAGGGTGGCATTCCTCTGCTGGCTGCTGGCCAATGTGATGTTGTCTATGCCAGTGCTGGTTTATGGCGGCCACATGCTGCTGGCCGCTGGCCTCTTCCAACTGTTGGCACTGTTCTTCTTCTCCATGACCAAGTCACTCATATCACCCTGTCCCCTGCGCTTGGGCACCGCTGTACTGTACACTCACCATGGGCCTGCTTACTGGATCACATTAGCCACAGGTGAGACCCTTCCCTAAAAATAAGGGCTCAGGATGGAGGTGAGGGATTGACACATCGGTGGGGTGGGAGTCTGTTTCTAGAGGTCAGCATGTCAGTGCCTTTTTAGAGCCCTATCCTTCGTAACCCCCTCATCTGTCACTTTCTCTCTCCAGGGCCATTTCCTCTCCTCATTATGCTCACTTCCCTGTCACATCCATTGTCCCCTAACTCTCTTTACGCAAGTCCTCAAGTTCTTTCTTTTGCGTGTCTCTCCTGCATCCCCTAGCCACACTCTCATGTCTCTTCCTAGACCTCACCTCACACTACCCCAAATGCCAATGCGCGTCTCACTGTTTCACTCTCCTACTGTGCTCTGTCTGCTCCCCCATGTTGTCATCGTGTCTCCTTCCATTCTCATCTGTCCCTATTTCCAGTCTGTCTTCTTCTCTCTCTTCCTCTCTCTCAGTTCGGAGTATGAAAATTTGGGCCCATAGATCCATGTCTACAATATAGATCCCCCCAGGACATTAAGTCGTATCTATGAATTCCAGTACTCTAAGACCTCCCTTAGCGTTCTTCTGGTGCCCTTAGATGCTCTTGGGAGGACTTACTAAACTAAGGCAAGACACCTGCCGCCTTCATCCACAGGACTGCTGTGCATTCTGCTTGGCCTGGTAATGGCAGTGGCCCACAGGATGCAACCTCACAGACTGAAGGCTTTCTTCAACCAGAGTTCAGAGGACCCCATGCTGGAGTGGGGCTCTGAAGAAGGGGGACTCTTGAGCCCCCACTACCGGTCCATAGCTGAGAGTCCTGAGACCCAGGACATTCCCATGTCAGAAGCTTCCTCTGAGACGTGTTTTAAGGAGGAACACCTCAAAGAGTCTGACTGTTCCCTGTAATGCTCTTCTCCTGGCAGCCACTGAGCTTCCAGACTGACTCCAGACGTCATTGGAGGCCCCACAAAACCAGCGGAACTGCCCAGGAAGCGGGTTTGGGTTGTATCATGTGCCCAGCTCCAATGTGTTGATGTAACAGAATAATAGGCACAACCTACTAATGCAAAAAAAAAAAATAAACAAACAAAAGTCCCAAGGTTCTGAAGAGATGTCAGACATGCCCAGAAGCTGTTGTCACGGTGACAGCACAGAGGTGGCTATTTCTGCACAGCATCAACCTTATTGAATGCTTTGCCTCGTCAAGGTGCCAACCTTCCACTCATAACAAATGTGTTGGGCATCTGCAACATCCATCTTTTGCCTTTGGGGTCTGGGCCCCTTCCTTTCCTTTTCCAGTTTTCTCAGTTTCTGTGACCTCTGGTTCCACATTAGCCGGAGAACAAACATCATATTCCAGTTTTAACATTAACTGGTTGTGTGACACATTCTCTTTGACCTTTAGTTCCGAAATATGCTACGTAAGATTATAGAACTTGAGGGAAAAAAAGCTTAAAAAAAAAGTCCCAGGGTAGGTATAATGTGTATAATATTTTGCCTGAATGTATGTCTGGGCACCATTTGCATGCAGTGCCTGCAGAGGCCAGAAGAGGGCATTGCAGACATGCCCTGGAACTGGAGTTACATGAAATCACCATATGGGTACAAAGACCTCAATCCCAATACCCTGAAAGGACAGCTAGTGTTCTACCACTGAATCATCTCTCCAGACCCCAGGATTTATATTTTTATGCCTTGTTGACCTCTCTCTTAGCTCTCAAATACAAACATAAAAGAAGACAACCGGAAAGAATTAGCGAATGAACGCCAAAATCCTAATCTTTCCCAATACATTCAGTTTGGCTAGTAGAGATTTAGGCAGAATATGACCTACCATCCGTTGGAGTAGCTCACGAAGATACGGATGCCTGTCAGTTCCTCTCAGCTCTCACTAGAGGGCGCGCCTCTCCCTAATGTGTTTCTCGGGCTTCTCAGTACCTGAATGTACAGTACTGGGCTCTTACTAGCCTAGAGAAGTTTCTCAAGGTTGTAGCTCCAAGGGCCAAGAGAAACCAAGAAAATTGATGGGCCTGGGAATTTTGGGAAAAAAAAACGAAACAAAAAAGTTTATTTACAGTTCTCCTGAGAAATCCATTCTCTAGAGCAAAGGTACATCCGGGGTGCCCTCTTGTCCTCCCACATGGGCATGCAGTCCTCCAGACTCAGCTATGCTCCTGGCTCGCGCTCTTAACACAGTCTTCAGGTCTATGGGATCCCAAGGAGGGATGGAAATCCGGAGTTAGTTCTTTTCAGAGGAGAGTGGTAATATTTAGGCCTGTCCTAAACTGTTCGTGTTGGTGTTGCAGGTTGTTGAGGATGAGAGGTGAGTTTCCTTCAGCTTTATTGCTACAGTCTTTGACACTTAGATCCAGAAAGGTGCGAAGGGCGCTGGGCCGAGTGTAGTGGAGAATCACCACCATCCCTCCAAGGAGGAGGCTCAGGATGCCTGCACAGGAGGGAGGAAAGACAGAAGGAGTCAGGAATGCCGGCGCTCCTTGCCATGATTTGGAGCCCACCCGGAATTTCCTATACACAAAACCCCGCAGAAAGAACTGATGTGTATTACACGATGCACGAGTTCTCATGAAAACCGGGACAAGATACCCTTCCGAACTAGCTTCTCTCTCTCTCTCTCTCTCTCTCTCTCTCTCTCTCTCTCTCTCTCTCTCTCTCTCTCTCTCTCCCCCCCTCTCTCTCTCACACACACACACACTGAATATATTCTTTATTTACATTTCAAATGTTATTCCCTTTCCCGGTTTCCCCCCACTCTTCCCAGAACAGAAACCCCCTAGCCCATCCTCCCTCCCTCTGCTTCTATGAGGATGTTCCTCCACCCAACTCACTCCCACCTACCCTCCCTCAATTTCCTTACTCTGGGGCATCTGTTGAACCTTCATAGGACTAAGGACCTCTCCTCCTATTGATGCCTGACAAGGCAATCCTCTGCTACAAATGCAGCAGGAGCCATGTGTACCCCTTGGTTGATGGCTTAGTCCCTGGGAGCTTTGGGGGATTTGATTGGTCGATATTATTGTTCTTCCTATGAAGTTGCAAACCCCTTCAGCTCCTTTAGTCCTTTCTCTAATTCCTCCATGACCCTGCGCTCAGCCATCTTAGAAACAGTCACCAAACCCTGACACTATTGTGGATGCCAAGAAATGCTTGCTGAAAGGAGCCTGATATGGCTGTCTCCTGAAAGGCCCTACCAGAACCTTACAAATACAGAGGCAGATCCGAAATAGCTCTTCTCAACCATATAACCGTGTCTGTCCCCACCTTCTGCTTGCTACGGAGATGAACAGATTAAATAAACCGGAGAGAGTGCATTGCATCCCATACACACCCAGGTCACCACCAGATAAGAATCCCTCGGTACTCACCGGTGGCCAGCGTGACCCAAAAGGAGGGGCCGTAGTACGGCGTGAGGACGGCGGAGCCCAGGCGGAAGGGGCAGAGTGGCACGCTGGAGATCGAGGCAAAGGCGAAGACGCCGAAGAACGTGAAGGCGCTGGTGGTGAGCAGGGCCAGGCCTCCATAGAGCGGGGCGGGCATAGAGAGCAGTGCGTTGGCGATGATCCAGAAGCAGAACGCCACCCTGCGAGAGACCAAGGCAGCGCTCCATGACTGCTGGAGGTGTAAGGGGAAGCCCCTGGGAAAGCTGGCTCCTGAGCCTCTCCACCCAACCCCTCCGTCTCCTCCCTATAGCTGGGACGTGAATTCCCTTGGGTTTTGCGGACTGCCAGCCGATCCTGCCCGCGAGGCTGCAGACCGCGCTCTCCAGGTCACATGCATCCTACCCCGTCCCCATCAGAGGCTCACCACAGTGTTGCCGCAGCATAGTGACCGGCCAGGTGATATTGGTGGTACAACCCGCAAGGACTGCTCGGTGTGAACTTCTCTGCCAGGTATAGCACTGGGTCCGGCAGTCCCTTCTCCAGGGCTCGGACGTACTCCTTGGTGTAGTCTTCGTCCAGACGCCAAGTGAAATGCTCATTGTAGTCAATGGTCTCGTTCAGCTGCTGCGTTGGTGTTCCTGCGGGAAGCTGTGAGGGTCATGGCACTGTGCAAGACCAGGGTCCCGGAAACTAAAGAGTTTCAGTTAGAGAACTAAGGGTGGGGCGACTGTCAGGAAAGAGAAAGGTTAGGTAGAGGTGCCGGAAACGCAAATCCAGTTAAATCAAAGGCTTTCTGAGCCCGAGGGATATGAAAGGGGCCGCTAACACAGTGGTTCTCAACTTTCCTAATGCCTTGACCCTTTAATACAGTTCCTCATGTTGTGGTGACCCCCAACCATAAAGTTATTTTTGTTGCTACTTCCTAACTGTAATTTTGTTACTGCTAGGAATCGTAATGTGAAGGTCTGCATGTTCTGGTAGTCTTAGAGGACACCTGTGAAAAGGTAGTAAGGGTCGCGACCCACAGGTTGAGAATCAGTGGTTAATATCTCTTGGCACTCAGCTCTTAACCATGGGATCTCCTGCCCTCCCCACCACCACCAAAAGCCCACTTTGCCCCAACCTCCTTACCTCTGAGTGTAATATTAACGCCCACCAGCCCCACATGCAGACCAACATGGACTTGGACACGGGATGCACTGAAGGCTTTGTAAGATGTGTTGGTCCACACTCTCCCCACGAACCAGTCTCCACTGAAGTGCACAGCTAGGGGGAAATGCACACAGTGACATGTGGGTGAGGATGGCAGAGGGGAGACAGAAACTAGAGGCTTGGGGATGGTAGATGGAACAGAAAGATGAAGGTCTAGGAGCCTGGTATAAAGGTAGGAGCAGAAGAGTGGGGAAGTACAGGGGCGGAGGCAGGGGGATACCTGGGCAAATAAACACTTCTCAAGGTCAGCCTGGGCTACACAGTAAGAGACTGTCTCAAAACAATAGGGGAGCTAGAAATAGGTGCAAAGTGGAAGAGGGATCAGAAACCACACTCACTCCTAGGTTCTCAGTGCCTCTCCTTCCCTACTCCACACCCCCCCTCCCAAGTTACCCAACTCACTCACCCACAATTTCTGCACCTATGAACAGGCTAAGAAGAACTCTCACCAGCCAGAACCAGCGCTGTAGGAAAAGATACACACTGGATCAAGCTTGGGTACCGTCCAACCCATCCTCAAGGCCTCCCTTGACCCCACTCCACTACATTTCTGACCCTTTGAAGATGATGCCATGCGTTCTTTCCCTTCAAGTTCCTCTATGCCAATGGCATTTCTAATATTTTCTGAGCATGTGCTTCCCTGACCAGTTTCCCTTTCCAGGTCTACCTTGCCTGGCACTCTCTGACTACCTTTATACCCCCAGCTGTCTGGCGCCGGCTCTCCACCTCTAATTCAATCACTGCTTGGTGAGGCTCAGTGAATTCAGAAGTGCCAGGCAGACAGGGGTCACCTCTCCCAGAAGAGGGAGGCCCCGGGTCAATTAAAGGACCACGGAGTTTTCTAGACCTGCCAGTTCCTCCGAACCAACAAAGATCAACACAAAAAGATTAAAGGTCTTTTCAGACTTGTAACAATGTACAGTTTAGGGCCAAGAGGCTGGGAGCATTGAAATTTCTCTTGCTTGCTACGTGTTTGAGTCCTCTGTGGAACTCTCTGAGTCTTTAACTCAACACAGTAAGGAAAAGCACAGAAGTCCCCATTCTCTTGGTCATTGTCCAAAGCACAGGACAGAGGTGCTAAGGCATTCAGAGAGGGGTGTGTGTGTGTGAGGGGGTCCTGGCAGCACCCGAAACTTAGACTTAATCCCAAATATACTGGGCTGGTTCCCACTGTCTGCAGCAGCTTCCAAAAGAAGACAGCTGCAGTCTCTTCCCGGGATGTCCTGAACCGGCGCCGTCCCTCTCCCTTGGAAGAGTCGCTTACTGCACCAGACATCTAAATTTTCTCCTGCTGATCCTCAGAGAATCTTCCTTAGTCTCCTCTGTCCCGAGTCTCCAAGAAACTCTCTCCATACCGCTCTCTTACCCCACGAAATGAACTTCTTCTAGAATCCCTCTAAGGAGAGCTTTGAGTACCCCCTTACCGAGT
Source organism: Tokudaia tokunoshimensis (assembly GCA_036184795.1). Classification (NCBI taxonomy): domain Eukaryota; kingdom Metazoa; phylum Chordata; class Mammalia; order Rodentia; family Muridae; genus Tokudaia; species Tokudaia tokunoshimensis. The sequence continues at coordinate 97,027,740 of BTHU01000004.1, read as the reverse complement.
GCCCACGGATTCCAGGCAAGATGAAGAGGAAGCTAGCAGCCAAGCACAAGAATACCAGGATAACAATGAGCAGCGGTACGCTGAAGCCGGCCGCATGCCTGGGCTGGGGGTAAAAGGGGAGCACTCCGTCCCAAGCAGTCATCCTGCAAGAAGTTTGAGAACTGCTCGCAGGCAGATAGCTGGGATGAGCGATAAAAAGTCTGAGCCCTGCGGCTCTCCTAAGAAACGCAGAGGCGTGATGTCCCGAAACTCTTTCCTGGCTCTGCGGCTTCGCTCAGCGTTCGCAAAGAAACGCAGACCCTCTTTTATAGGTGCGTGGGCAGCCGGCAGGGGAGGTGTCCAAACCAGGTAGCAGGGTCCCGTCTGGATGAGATCATGCAAACGAGGGGGCGGAGACATGCAAATAACGGAAATCCTTAACTGGACCGCAAGCCTCTGATTCACACACTCACTCCTGCAGCGGTGGCGCGAGCTGACACCTGCGGGACAGGACGCAGAGAGAAGGGTGAAAGTGCGTCCAGGAAGGGTGAAGATTCGCGGAGCTGCGACCGCGAAGAGTGCGGGCGGGGAGCGGAGCAAAGAAACAAAATCTCCAAAAACACGGAAGACTGTTGAACCGGACGGGAGCCTTACACCAGAGGTTGGATCTCCTAGCTCCTCTCTCCCCTTTTCACGCACATTCACCCTAGATGAGGATGAGGTTGGCTGCGAGTCCCAGTTCATTAGCCTCTCTCCCTTTTCTATCCCCCTCCTGGAGAAGCAGGGTGTGGGAAATTGGGGTGAGAGTACTAGGTTTTAGAACAAGCCCCCCGGAGACAGTCCCGCTGTACTCCTGTTCATGAGGTTGAAATCAGCACTCAGACAGGGTTAGGGTGGGGGACGGTCTCAATACCTACCAGGTTGTTCCAGAAAGCGCATCATGAAGATGTGGGGCCTGAGTAATACCTCTCTGCTCCTCTCCCAGTACCAGCTGTGGGAGTGTGTGTCCTTCACACACCACCTCCCACCGCCGGAATCAAGGACAGCATGCTTCCAACAAGCCCCAAGACACTAGTGCTACTGGGCGCTCTGCTGACTGGACCCCTGGGTCCAGCAGGTAAGTAGTGGGGGCCTCTTGCTGAAGGGGTCAGCCAGTGTCCCAAGGGAGTGTGCAAAGGGGGAGGTGCAGGCCGAGGGCACCTGGAAGCTGGAAGGATTGATCCGTCTCTTATTGGGCTAGTGAGATGGAAGACTTCTGACGGCCTCTGCCCCGCGAAAGGATTGGAGATAGAGTTCATTGGCAGGAGCTGAGGAAGGAGTCTAAGCCCATCGGGTCAGGCAGGCGTTTCTGGATGGTTGATGCTAAGTGGAAGGCTCTCTGCTCCCACAGGTGGCCAGGACGCACCCTCACTGCCCTGGGAAGTGCAGCGCTACGACGGCTGGTTTAATAATCTGAAGTACCACCAGCGCGGCGCAGCCGGTAAACGCTGCCTTCTGCAGGGAGGGCATGTAGGGAGTGTGGGGAGAGGAAGCGGGCGGCCTGCGGGGTTGTATTCTCACCACATTCTTGGGCATTCCTGGGGTAAGAAATGGGAACGGGGTGGGGGGCGTTGAGAGCTAAGAAAAACCAGGTTTGGGGCTTCTTGGGGGACCGGGAGCGTTAATCCAGCTCAACTCTCTGCCCGCTCCAGGGTCGCCGCTGAGACGCCTGGTACCGGCTAATTATGCTGACGGCGTTTATCAGGCTCTAGAGGAGCCGCTACTGCCCAACCCTCGCCGGCTAAGCGATGCTGTCGCTAAGGGCAAAGCAGGGCTGGCCTCAGTCCACAACCGCACAGTGCTGGGAGTCTTCTTTGGTGAGTGTAGGAAGAGGAAACGAGGGTGGGTCTGGAGCTTGCTGAGTGTCCAGGGAAAGGACCACCGCGACTTGCAGAAAAAGAACTTTCCAAGAAGGGCTTCCGCTATCATCTTTGAGGACTTGGGTGTGAAGTGGGGATCTTTCTTTTACACCTTACTCCAAACCAACAAGTACCTTGGGTCCCCACTAGAACTCTCAGGAACTGATGCCCTGACCATTGCATGGCACTGACTCTAATGATTGCAACACAGAGGTGAAGGGAGCTTGTTTTTCAAAGCTTATTCCGCCCTCCCCCCCCCCCGCGCAACCTCCGCAGCAACATTGGCATGTTCATGAGGGGTTGCTATATTCTGTTTGTGTATTAGAAGATCAAGGCTGTCACAGGGGATAAGCCTAAGAAACAGCATTGACGCTTGTGCTCTGACCTCTGTGCCCTGATAATTCAGAATTCTTTCTGGTCCTAAGGAGAGCAGGACCTGGTGATTTACCCAACAGTTTGCTCTCTTAACCCAGGCTACCACGTGCTCTCAGACCTGGTGAGTGTGGAAACACCAGGCTGCCCCGCAGAGTTCCTCAACATTTACATCCCGCCTGGGGACCCGGTGTTCGACCCTGACAAACGCGGGAACGTGGTGCTGCCCTATCAAAGGAGCCGCTGGGACCGCTCGACCGGACAGAGCCCCAGCAACCCCCGGGACCAGGTGAGGCCAGGCAGCCAAAGGCAGGAGGGCAGAGAGGCGGGAGGGGGTCTGAGGCTGGATCCGCTGGAGGCCTGGGGTCTGGCTGGGAAGGCCAGGCAGGGTGAGGCTCTCTCCTACCAGCAAGGACCTGCCTGGTCCTCCTGACTCTGTTCCTCTGCTCGTCCCTGCAGACCAACCAGGTGACCGGCTGGCTAGATGGCAGCGCCATCTATGGCTCCTCTCATTCCTGGAGTGACACTCTGAGGAGCTTCTCTGGAGGACTGCTGGCTTCTGGGTCGGACCCTGCTTTCCCGCGGGACACCCAGAGCTCTTTGCTCATGTGGATGGCACCAGACCCCGCCACGGGGCGGGGCGGGCCACAGGGGCTGTATGGTGAGGTTCTGGGGTCCTGGCAGGAGGGGTAGGGTTGGAGGCACCAGGCTGCTGGGGGGTGGGGCGGCGGGGGCCGTACTGGGGGAGGGGTTCTGCCTGTGGGTCTGTGCTCCCCTGGCTCAAGCTGTTGTCCATCTCCTGTCCTGCTTCCCTCATGGATGTAGCCTTCGGGGCCCAGCACGGGAACAGGGACCCCTTTCTGCAGGCACTGGGCTTGCTGTGGTTTCGCTACCACAACCTGTGTGCCAGGAAGCTGGCGCAGGAGCACCCGGACTGGGGGGATGAGGAGCTGTTCCAGCATGCTCGCAAGAAGGTCATTGCTACCTACCAGGTGAGTCCTGTCATGGGTCCAGGGAGACTCTGCTCCCGTAGCAAAGCTTCCCTGGTCTCGGACAACGCCCTTCCCTGTATACACTTTTCTAGGAGAGCCCTTCTTCATGGAGAGCTAATGTGTAGGGAAAAACTACTATACATTAGAGAGAGGAAACGCTCTGTTTATGCCAGATAATTTGGGGATTGATCATTACTTAACATCTCTCTTCTCTCCTCAATAAATTCTTTGAAGAATCTAGCACTTGATGCTATTTGTTTTTTTGTTTTGTTTTGTTTTCAATGTCTTTTCTCCCATGATGTGTGCAAGGTCTAGGGAGACTCTGCTCCCCCAGGAAAACTTTCCCAGTCCTGGATAACGCCCCTCCTCTAGTCGTGGCCCTTATTCCCAGAAGGGCTAATGGGAATATATCTGAACAACCTCTGTGAACGTTTACATGGGTGATTTTGCTTGTGATTATAATTTAGTTGCCTGCCCCTCCTTCCTCTACAACTGGCTTTGCCTGGTCCTCATCTCTGCACCTAAGCCTCCTTCCCTAAGGCTCAGCCCAACCTCTCGTTTTCCTTCTCTAACCCTCAGAACATTGCTCTATACCAATGGCTGCCCAGCTTCCTGCAGAAAACACCTCCAGAATATTCAGGTAATGAAGAGAAGTTGTGGAAGGTGGGCACACCCAAGTGGAAGACCCACAGACAAAAAAAAGTTAAATTGTGTAATGCCAAGGTGTGACATAAGGCACTGTCCTGATGCAGGGTACCTCCCTTTCATGGACCCCAGCATCTCCCCAGAGTTCGTGGTGGCCTCTGAGCAGTTCCTCTCTACCATGGTGCCCCCTGGGATCTACATGAGGTAAGGGAAGGGCTGCTGGTTGGAGCTGCACAGAATTAGAGATAGGTGTTATGAGTGGGCTTGGAGCTAGGGGCTTGCATCCCTCCACAGTTTCATTCAGAAGAGAAACAGGATTGTTGAGGGGGCTGCTGAACCAGGGTCCTTGGGTGGGGAGTTTGGGATCCATAGGAAACCTCCTAGCTCTGAGAGCAGAATTTTGTTTGCTGAGTGTGGGGTGTGTCTGGCTGCTGGGGCGTCTTCTGACCTCCCACCATAGAGATCACTCTGTCTGCAAATCCAAGCCAATGTTCAAGAAAACTCACAGGTCATCCTTCACTCCTGTCCAGCTCGAAAAACGCTTACCTCACACACCACCTTAGTTTCCGAATTTCCTCATTGTGTTTTTGTTACCCTGCTTCAGAAACTCCAGCTGTCATTTCCGGAGATTCCAGGAGGAAGGTTCCGACAGCTCTCCAGCTCTCAGGCTCTGCAACAGCTACTGGATTCGGGAGGTTAGTGTGAGATTGGGCTCAGAGAGTGGGGGGTGGGGTGGGGTCAAAGCCACTTAGCATCAATGCTTGGAAAAGTAACAGGTTGGCTCTTGAGCAACAGCGCTCCAAGTAGCAAGTAAAAGGCAGAGAAAATCATCTGGGGAGAATTGTTCAAGAAAGCTGGAAATGCCCGGGCGGGGGGGGGGCGTGGGGGCGTGGGGCGTGGGGCGTGGGGGGCAGGCAATATTCACGCTGTGCTAGCTGCTTGGGAAGCTCAGGCAGGACTACTGCTGGAACCCAGGCTTCAAGCAATCTACCAAGATAGAGGAAAGGAAAGGAAGTGGAATTACGGCAGGGGGATGGAAGGGGAGGGGGGAGGGGAGGGAGAGAGGCAGGAGGAGGGGAGAGGAAGAGAAGAGTAAGAGAGAGATTAAGCAAGAGAGAGGGAGAGGGAGAGCACAAGGGAGAGAGAGAATATGAATGTAAGTCTGAGGGTGACTGGGGAGCCTGTTTTCCTGAGGTGCTACTGGTCCAGGGTCAAAAATCTTGAGTGTTGCGTTTACTTCCAGAACCCCAATCTGAAGACTGCTCAGGATATGGACCAGCTGTTGCTGGGAATGGCTTCCCAGATCTCAGAGCTAGAGGACAGAATAGTGATTGAAGACCTAAGAGGTGAGCTCAGAGGGTTGGGTGTCAGAGCTTGCAGTCTGAGGATACTTCTGAGTTAATCAACACACAGCCCTGGGGTACCCACGATGCAGACACACAGATGTACACTCTCAGACTTCAAATAAATGTCAGAAGAGATTGGCATTTGAGCTCCCGCCTCAATTATAGTTTTGTGTTTGTGTTGCTTTTATTTTAAGCTGACTGTGCCTGAATATGGTGGGCATGGGGGTGGTACAACAATTGAACACCGTCTCTGGTGTTTACTTAGGTCTTAAGGGTTCTTATCCCTTAAGACCTAAGTAAACAAGACCCCTTATCTCTGGTGTTTTAAAATTGGGACGTGCAGAGAAGGAACTTTCTGGCTGGTATCAAGACTTATCTTGAGTCTTAGAAACCCTTTTTAGAGAAACTGCCCCTAACCACACGTGGTGACATGGACTCCACAGCAAACAAGGTCACTGATGCCATGTAGAGGAGTGCTGGGGACAACTGGTGTAAGGCTGAAATGCACTGAGAGTGTTGGGATGATTGACTCAAAGTCTGGTCTCTTTCCAGATTACTGGCCTGGCCCAGAGAGATTCTCCCGCACAGACTATGTGGCTAGCAGTATCCAACGTGGCCGAGATATGGGGCTGCCCAGTTACAGCCAGGCTCTGCTGGCCTTGGGACTGGAACCTCCTAAGAACTGGAGTGCTCTTAACCCCCAAGTCGAACCCCAGGTTAATATAAATAATAATAATAACAATACAATAACAATGGCAGTTTGAGGGGAGGGGTGGTTCAGTTGGTAACGTGCTTGTCACGTTTGGATATTCAGCACACCCACATAAAAGTCTGAGATGTTTTTGGGATCCCAGTTCTAGGGAGGCAGAGACAGGAGGACTCCTGACCCTTACTAGGCAGCCACCCCAGCAAAAGCAGTGATACCCAAGTTTAGGGAGAGAGACCTTGTTTCAAAGAGTGGTTGAGGAAGACTCACCGTGTCAACCACTGGCATCTACATGCACACATGCTCATGTACAGAAACATGTACCCACAAACGCATACATACATACATACATACATACATACATACATACATACATACACAAGATAACAGCAGCCAAAACTTTCTACGGCAGTGCTGTTCCAAATGTCTCTACACAGATGAACTCACTTGATCGACGTAAGAATTTATGAGGTAGTTACTCTCAGTGCTGCAGTTTTATTGATGACATTGTTGGTGAGCTCACGTGCACACACATTTGTTACCTTCCGTGATACTCCAGGTGCTGGAGGCCACAGCTGCTCTGTACAACCAGGACCTGTCCCAGTTGGAACTACTCCTGGGTGGACTCCTGGAGAGCCACGGAGACCCTGGACCTCTATTCAGCAACATCATTCTTGACCAGTTTGTGAGGCTCCGGGATGGTGATCGCTACTGGTTTGAGAACACTAGGAATGGGTAAGTCCTGGCTGGGCCCTGCTTCAGACTTCACCTTGGCATGGGGCCCTAGACTCTCTGTCTGGCCCTAGATAGCCCCCACAGGTCTTGCCTCTAAGGGCCTACCACTCTTTCATCCACTCCAGTCTCTCTCTTCACATGAATCTTTGGGGCTGAGGTCGCTTGAGGACTGAAATCCCTTTCCTATCCCATCAATGACCTTCTCCCCATTTAGGCTGTTCTCCAAGGAGGAGATTGCAGAAATCAGAAACACCACCTTGCGGGATGTACTGGTAGCTGTCTCCAATGTGGACCCCAGTGCCTTGCAGTCCAATGTTTTCTTCTGGCAGGAAGGTAAGTATCCTGGGAAAACCGACAAGCAATAGTATGGGGGCAGAGTCATCTATGCTGGGCCTCATGCTTTTTGTGTCAGGACGCCTCCTGTGCTGTAGTCTGGGCTGGCCCAAGAGCTATCCCTAGCAATCGAGTGGGATGGATCCTCAGAAATTAGATATGGAGGAGGTCTTTTGAGAGGAACAAGTTCCAGAGGGGTAGTTCTGGGAATAGGAGAAGATATCTGGTCCTTCCTAAGACAGGGGAAGAGGCTACCCAAGGAGCAGGACTCTTGGACTCAAACTTCTGTGACTTATCCTTCAGGTGCACCCTGTCCACAGCCTCAGCAGCTCACAACTGAAGGCTTGCCCCAGTGTGCGCCAGTTACTGTGATTGACTACTTTGAAGGCAGTGGTGCCGGCTATGGTGTCACCCTCGTGGCTGTCTGCTGCTTTCCATTAGGTAAGGGCTTTAGCTCTCCCTACCCCTTTTCTGACCTCCTCCTCTTCACAGACTAGTCTGGTCTATTCCTCCTCCCACCCCACCCCACTGCCCTCCACCACCCCACCACATGCTGGTTTTCAGGGCTAGCTTGCTTTGCATAGCTTGAGCCAGGCTCAGGGAGCTCCTGGGTAGCTAAGGAACTCTACCTGAAGCTCCCCTTGAAGCTATGAGCAAAGGGTTCTCCTTCCCTCTCACTAGTCTCTTCTGGTCCCCTTCAGTGAGTCTGATTGTTGCTGGGGTGGTGGCTCATTTCCGGAATCGAGAACGCAAGATGTTATTAAAGAAAGGCAAAGAGAGTCTGAAGAAACAAACAGCCAGTGATGGAGTACCAGGTGAGGAGTCTGAAGATCAGGAGGATGGAAAGGGAGTCAGGGCCTGGGGAAAAGAAACGTGTTACAGAGTGGGATGGAAGCCAGGCTCACTAGAACTACATGCTCAGATCAGAGAATCATGTGGGCTCAAAGACCTCTGCTGAGTCACCAGTTGTCCTTTCCTCAGCAATGGAGTGGCCAGGCCCTAAGAAGAAGAACTATCCAGTCACTCTCCAGCTGCTTCCAGACAGGAGTCTGAAGGTCCTTGACAAACAGCTCACCGTGCTCCGCACCATCCAGCTGCAGCCCCCGCAGCAGATCAACCTCATCCTGTCCAGCAACCGTGGACGCCGCACCCTGCTGCTCAAGATCCCCAAGGAGTATGACCTGGTACGGCTCCTCCTGCCTCTCTCTGTGGGCCATTTTCAGATGCGGCCCCTCTCATATGCCAGTCTTCTCAGCTGCAGAGCTTACCCCTGAAGGCTGATGCTGGAGAAGGAGGCTCCTTTCAGGAGCTTCCAGACTCACTTGACCCCCTAAGGTCACCCTCTGACCATAGCCCTGATGGTCAGGGAAGAGACCTGAGGTCCTTTGAAGCAGGACTAGATCAGAAAAGCCAGCTCCAGACGTGATGAGGCTTTTCTCCAACCTAGGTGCTGATGTTTAACTCTGAAGAGGACCGGGGTGCCTTCGTACAGCTGTTGCAAGACCTGTGTATCTGCAGCACTTCCGGCCTCCACATAGCTGAGGTGGATGAGAAGGAGCTATTGAGAAAGGCCGTGACCAAGCAGCAACGGGAAGGCATCTTGGAGATCTTCTTCAGACAGCTCTTTGCTCAGGTGTCATGGGTTTTACTTGACACCAGGGATGGAGTCAACCGGAGCTGGATGGGTTCACGCGGGTGAATTAAGATTTCACACTGTAGGCTAGAGACAGACAGTCTTGGTTGGATCCTTAGGCAACTCACATGTTCTTGTCTCTGTATTCCTCACTTCACCATCTAATGAACAGTGACTAAAACTGCATCCGCTGCACTGCTGAGAAGGGTGGGTGAGATCATCTAGGCAATGGATTCTCTAATGGATCTCTGAATCAGTAGCAGCCACTGACTTGGAAACTTAGAAACACTGATTCTCAGGATCCTCCCCAAACCGACTGAATGAGGGGCTCTGGGTGTGATCCCCAGAAAGCTTCATTTTAACAAATATTTCTAGGTGATGCTGATATAGACTTGAGTTTGAAAATCACCATTTTATAGACAGTGTTTAGCCTAAGTACTTGGTACATTGCGGGCATAACAAATGGTAGCGATGTGTAAGGTTTATATGTACACTGATAGAATTCAGATTCTAGGCACATGGCAGTGCCATCTGAATTAGCATGAGCGTATAGGCTCAGCTCTGTTTGTCATGTTATAGCCAATATCCACTGCTTCTGGAACAGGCTCTTTCTCTTTTCATTTCCCCAACTTTGCTCCCTGCCTCTTATTTTCTCTCCCCCTTTCTCCCCATCAGTCCTATCCTTGCTGGATGGAGCTTGGGTCCAGAGAGAAACAGAAAGCTTGAAAAGATTCAGTGAACCCCTGCTATGGGAGAGGAGGCCCCAATCAGTATACTTAGGAGTGGGTTTTCTGAACTGCACACAGGGGAGATGTGAAGTCATTGAACTGCTTCCATCCCAGCTAGGTAAGCTCGGCCTCACCTCCTCTCCCTCTCTGTGACTGCCCAAGTGCAGGTGCTGGATATCAATCGGGCTGATGCAGGGACTCTGCCCCTGGACTCATCCCAGCAAGTACGAGAGGCTCTGACCTGTGAGCTGAGCAGAGCTGAGTTTGCAGACTCCCTAGGCCTCAAGCCCCAGGATATGTTTGTGGAGTCCATGTTTTGTCTGGCTGACAAGGACGGCAATGGCTACATATCCTTCCGGGAGTTCCTGGACATCCTGGTGGTCTTCATGAAAGGTGGGGGTGGGGACTAACAGAGCATCTAAGGATCACGAGTTTATCAACAAGGAGGTGACCTATATTCCCTTTCTCTCTCAGGTTCCCCAGAGGATAAGTCCCGCCTAATGTTTACCATGTATGACCTAGATAGAAATGGCTTCCTCTCCAAGGATGAATTCTTCACCATGATGAGGTACAAGCTGGGTCTTTCCAATCCTGAAGTATCTTAATGTTTTAAACAGGAAAGCAATTCAGATCAGAGGAGGGCCAGCAAGGTGGCTGAGTGGCCACCCATGTTGAATGATACATACTATATCTTGAATTCTCAAGACATCCAACTTCAAAACATCACCTACGCAGGTCCCTGCCTTTAACAGGGTCCATATACACACTATCTAAAACTACCAGAAACGTTGCTCTAGTTTTAAAATGTCACTAAAGATCATCTGTAAGCAGCCTTGTCTTCTCATTCCTGAGGACAGAGCCTAAGTAATAACTCCCCTCAAATACCACAAGGCATATCTCTCCATTTCTTCTTGCATCTGATTTTTTTTCATGCTGAGATTAAATGTAGACATTTGGTACACAGTCCACTGAAAAAGACAAAGAGAAACACATGAGGATAAATAGACAGAGCACAGCAGCCCAGATTCTTTTAAAGTGTCTTTATGCCTTCCCACTGCTCTTAATAATCCCAACCCAGACCACTTCCTCTTCCTTCTCCTCTTCTTAAGAGGCTTTGCTTACTCATTTTTATCTTATGCACATTGGTGTTTTGCCTGCATTTATGTCTGTGTGAGGGTGTCAGAACCCCTGGATCTGGAATTACAGACAGTTGTTGTGGGTGCTGGGAACCGAACCTGGGTCCTCTGGAAGAACAGCCAGTGCTCTTAACAGCCATCTCTCCAGTTCCCCAACTTGGACTTCTAAAACACTAAAAATGACTGCAGCCTTTATCTCTTCAGCATGTCACTGCAGGTCCAGTCCTGGCTGTATTTTAGGAAATCCAGGAGGAGGTCCCATCAGCGATGGCAGCTCCCATTTTTTCAGCCTATAATAAAATGTGTGCGTCTTGCTTTGCCTCTGTGGCATGATGCTTTTTATCATGGTGATGGTGCTTGCTGGGCCTTGCACACACAGTTGTTTTTGTCCCAGTGGACAATGTAAGAAGAGTTGACACTGCAGCTGTCACTGGGGGTGCCATCAGACTTGGGCCTGAGCGGTTGGCGGAAGGAGGCAGTTGCTATTTTAGCCACTCCCCTCCCACACTCTAGTGTCCTCTTTGGTGAAAGTGGGATCTCAGAGGTGGGTGGGTATGGGTGGGCTTCCACAGAAGAGGGTCAGCCACGAGTCCACCAAAAGAGAGGGCCATGGTGTATCCTGAGCCCATCTTTGCAGCAAGTGTTATTCTTTCCCATTTGTTTCCATTTCTTTGAGGGGGGCACTGCTTTTCTAAGCTGTCAAGGTCCTTTGAGTCTGTGTCCATCACCTCACTAGCCTTAGTGTCACCTTCAGGCTGAACGACACCTCCCAGTACCATTTCCCAGGTTGATGGTGACCACATTAGGTAATCTGGAGACCTGCCCAAGCCTGACCTTGCTGGATGATAGCTACTGTTTCTATACTCCTCTAGGTCCTTCATCGAGATCTCCAACAACTGCCTGTCCAAGGCCCAGCTGGCTGAGGTGGTAGAATCCATGTTCCGGGAGTCAGGCTTCCAGAACAGGGAGGAGCTGACCTGGGAGGACTTCCATTTCATGCTGCGGGACTACGACAAAGATCTCCGATTCACACAGCTCTGTGTCAGAGGTGGAGCTGGAGGTGTGTGAGTGTGGAAGGAAGACGAGGAGTCTTCAAAACAGAGTTTCTGGTAGACATAACACGGGTCTTACTTTCTTTCCTCCAAGTCCTTGGTGGTTGATACTGAGCTCAGCATGGATATTCAGAGACAAGCTGTATATTGTGCAAAGTTGCTCACCAAGCCAAGGGGCGTGCCACAGGCATTGGCTTGGGGTGTGTCTGGCCAGAGCAGGGGACCTTGTTTTCTTTCTCACAAAGGACACGTAGAGTTCTCTATTCCAGAGGGTAGCCCCTATTTTCTTTGTGCACAGTTACCACACTGTCTGCCCTGGGTACAGGGAGGGAAATGGGGCTGAATGACTAAGTCACTATTGAATGCTGAACAGCCTTTCCAGGGCCCAGGAGGAGAGGACAGTCTCCCACCCCACCCTCCGCCCTTCCAGAGAAGCCAATCTGAGCTCCTGTTCTCTTTTCTAGGCACTGGGGACATCTTTAGACATGGCGGTGCCTGCCGAGTCTCATTCATCACTCGGACTCCTGGGAACAGGTGTGTGGGATGGGAGGGACGGGGTGGTCTCCTTGGCTAAATCCATGGAGAGGAACAAAGAAAGGAAGCCGAGCTAGCTGATCAGCCACTGATCAGATATTTGCCTTGGCAAGGTCAGTGACAGCCCAAACTCCGGCTGCTTCCTACGGCCTACGCTGTTCAGGGGCTTTGGCTCTCTCCCTACCATTCCAGGCCTGAGCAGATTGTAGTTGCTCATCTTCCTTGGTCCTTCCCTGCCCTTGGGGACCTTTCCTGGACTCCACCCCAACTTTGACATGGCAGTTCCTTCCTGGCTGCAACAATCAAAAGAAAACAGGTTCCAGGGCTTTGATTTGTCTGATTTTTCAGTTCCTGTTTCCCGGAAATGGCACTCTCTGACATGGAAACCCCAGAAATGGGAAGCACTGGCCTAAAGAAGAGGTTTGGCAAAAAGTGAGTATTTCCTAGATTCCTGGATTCCCAGGATTCTTGGAAAGAAGTCTCAGGAGCTCTGAGCCCTGATACACCACCTCAAGTCTCCTTCTCCTGGGACAGGAAACCCGGTACCTCTTCTCCTGTAGGATGTTCCATCAGGGAGGGACCCATGACCCTTAGCAGGAGAGACAGGACACTAGTGAGAAAGTGGCTCCTTGAGCTTACCTCAGGGCCACCCCCTGGAGGGCCAGAGTATCCAGTGATCCAAACCTCACTCTGCCTCTAAACTCATCTTCAGGCAAGACACCTAGCTCACAGTTCCACCACCATGGCCGTGAGGCCTCCTGGCTGCTGCTGCCTTGGGTGTAGAAGTAGGCCAGTGTAGAGAGCAAAGGATGGGAGGGCAGAACTAGAGAGACAGAGAGAGACAGAGACAGGGACGCACAGAGATAGACAGACAGACAGAGAGACAGAGACAGGGACACACACACACAGAGAGAGAGACAGAGACAGAAACAGAGAGAGAGACAGACAGACAGAAACAGAGAGAGAGACAGACAGACAGAAACAGAGAGAGAAAGACAGACAGAGACAGAGAGACAGAGACAAGGACACAGAGAGACAGAGACAGACAGATAGAAACAGAGAGAGGGAGAGACAGACAGAGACAGAGAGACAGAGACAGGGACACACAGAGAGAGACAGAGACAGACAGACAGACAGACACAGAGAGAGAGAGACTGACAGACAGAAACAGAGAAAGAAAGACAGAGACAGAGAGACAGAGACAAGGACACACAGAGAGAGAGAGAGAGACAGAGACAGACAGACAGAAACAGAGAGAGAGACAGAGACAGAGACACACAGAGAGAGACAGACAGAGAGAGACAGAGACAGACAGACAGAGAGAGAAGAGAAGGCAGACTGGGTGTGGAGAGAGAAAGGGAAGTGTCTGGAACACGTAAGAATCGGGGTAAGAGTCGGGGGAGCAGGGGCTGCTTGCCTCCCCTCCACTGTTATGACCCATCCTTCATGGTTACTAGATCTTCACTTATGGGTAGTGCTGTGGGAAGGCCAAGGAACCTCTTTCTCACCAGTGCCCTGTCTATCACTGCCACAGGGTAACAGGGCCCTCTCCTCAGCTGTACACAGAGGCACTTCAGGAGAAAATGCAGAGGGGCTTCCTGGCCCAGAAGTTCAAGCAGTTCAAGCGATTTGTGGAAAACTACCGGCGCCACATTGTGTGTGTTACAATCTTCTCAGCCATCTGCATAGGCCTGTTTGCAGACCGTGCCTACTGTAAGAGTGCCAGGTTGTGGGCAGTGGGCAGGGAACATGCCACACTTCAATGGGGAGTGAAGAGTCCTCTGGCTGCCCTTCCCAGTCCTCAGTGTCTGGGCTGCAGAGCCCAGGCGTTCTGACTCTGGCTCAGGCTCCTGTCTTGTGTGCAATGCTGACCTGCCTCAACTCTGGCCCCAGATTATGGCTTTGCCTCACCACCCACGGACATTGAAGAAACCACCTATGTGGGCATCATCCTGTCCCGGGGCACGGCGGCCAGCGTCTCCTTCATGTTTTCCTACATCCTGCTCACCATGTGCCGCAACCTCATCACCTTCTTGCGGGAGACCTTCCTCAACCGCTACATTCCCTTCGATGCCGCCGTGGACTTCCATCGCTGGATTGCTATGGCTGCAGTTGTCCTAGCTGGTATGTGGCTCCTGGGTTGGGAGCTGGGAGTAGTGTTGGTCCAAGTTAATATCTCTGACCTGATGTGTCTTTCAGTTCTGCACAGTGCTGGACATGCAGTCAATGTGTACATCTTCTCAGTCAGTCCCCTCAGCCTGATGGCCTGTGTCTTCCCTAACGTCTTTGTGAATGACGGGTCAGTTCAGGGGAAGGCACCCCTAGGGTCCTCTGGGTGGGCCTAGGGGAGTAATAGGAAAGAAATGGATGGCCACAGAAGCACAGCTTCTTGGTGCATGAAGGCACAGAGCTGTCCCTCATGGGGAAGCTGGAAGGTGACTGATTTTCCTTCAAGAAGGAAACTGTCTGTGATTGGCCAGGAAAGGACCTTAGGAGATGACATCAGAGCCTCTTTCCCATTTGACACACAGTTTATTATCTGCTCATTGGGCAGATATTTATAAACCATGTGCTGTGTGTTTTATTCAAGTGCCAGAGAGCAGGGCTATTCCAGATATGTGCAGTTGTTAGGCACTTTTGCTATGCACTTGATGTTTCTGTGCACAGAACACAAGTCTCTGCCCTCACTAACCTCACAGACTAAGATTACTCCAGGAGGCAAGCAAGGGTCAGCTGCAGGAAGAGAATGTGAGCTAGACTAGAGGAAAAGCTGCGGTGGGTGAGGGGTGGAACCGGGACAGTGGACACCGTGTGCCCTGGAAGGCCCCCTTTACCATCTTAGTGGAGGCCTAGTAACCTCAGGAGTCGGGGGCAGCATCAGGCTGTGGTGTGGGAGTGGCAAACCCCCTGTGCCTTTACCCCACAGGTCCAAGCTTCCCCCAAAGTACTACTGGTGGTTCTTTGAGACAGTTCCAGGTAGGAAGTGGAGCTGTGTCAGGGATCTGAGCACTCCAACTGCATACCTCCTCCTTTCTCTCCTCTTCCTGAATATACACTGGTCTGTAATAGCCATAGATCCCTTTCCCTACAGATGTGCTATGCTGAAGCACTGAAGGAATTGGGTGGAGGTAGAGTCAAACGGTGTGGGGAGATGTCCTGTTGTACTTTCAGCTTGGGATGAGGTTCCAAGGATACCCACTGACCCTGTCCTCCTGCCCCCCAGGTATGACAGGAGTACTCCTGCTCCTGGTCCTGGCCGTCATGTACGTCTTCGCCTCCCACCACTTCCGCCGCTACAGTTTCCGGGGCTTCTGGCTGACCCACCACCTCTACATTGTGCTTTATGCCCTGGTGAGTGGCTTCCCTGGGCAGGGGTGAACCTTGGAGGGGGACACTTGGGATGGAAAGGGAGGGTAAAGTAGGGAAGATGAAGAATTAGACCCAAGGACTGTGATACTGAGCTCTGAGATGCCACCCTGGGGTCTATGCTGCTGGTCAGACCCAGTGCCTGGGTGGGCCATGCCTGACCACTGGTGGCCTGGTGGGCGGAGCTATACTAACTGGTTATGTTTCCAGCTGGGGCCTGGTGGGCGGAGCTATACTAACTGGTTATGATTCTAGTTGGGCACTGGTGGGCGAAGCTATACTAACTGGCCCTGTTTCCAGCTCATCATCCATGGCAGCTATGCCCTCATCCAATTACCCAGCTTCCACATCTACTTCCTGGTCCCGGCAATTATCTATGGAGGGGACAAGCTGGTGAGCCTGAGCCGGAAAAAGGTGGAGATCAGCGTGGTGAAGGCTGAGCTGCTGCCTTCAGGTAAGACATGGTCTGACCCAGGCATGGAGAACCAGTCTGCTCCTCAGACATGGTGGGGACTTGTCAGGTTTCCTGACCCCTATCTCTGACAGCCTCCCAAAGAACCCTGAACCCTGAAGACTTTCTGATAGAAATGACACCCCAAGAAGGGCTATGCTTAGTTCCTTGTGAGACTTGCAGACAAGGGGCTGGGGAGATAGATAACTGAGCAGGTAAGAGCACTTTCTGCTCTTTCAAAGGACCTGAGGTCAGTTCCCAGCACCCATGTCAGGAAGCTCATGACCAGCTCCAGGGAATCCTGTACCCTCTTCTGTCCTTCATAGGCACCTGCACTCACATGTGCATACACCTACACACAGACAAACATATATACACAAAATTAAAAATAAAGAAAAAGACCCGCAGACAGTGAGAAGCAATGTTGGGAAGAGGCAGGTGGAAAGAATGTTCCAGGAGGAGGCAGGCTTCTGTGCGCAGCCTGGTGTACATGGGACGGAGAGAGGCAAAGAGCCCAGACAGCCAGTTGCTGTTGTGTCTGAACTGGCTGTTGTGGAGGTTTATAACACTACAGAGGGGGTGGGAGGCTATTTAGGTATCATAAAATCATCTTAACCTCTAGGATCAACATTGTAAAGAATTCAATTTCATTTCAGTTTATTTCAGTTAAGATTACATGGGGATAATGTTAAAGTAGACTTTCATACACTCTAAAACTTGCTAACATCCTTTTTCAACAAATATAAGTAAACCCGAGGCCCAGCTGTGGTCAGACAACAAACCCTATCTGTCTGAGATTTGGTAACAAAGTATGCTGCTTGTAAAGACTGCAGATATTAGTGAAACTTAACCTCCACATGGGGGAGGTCTGAGAAGCTTCTGGGGATCTGAAGAGCCCTTCACCCTGTAGGCTGTTATTCTCGCAGTGCTATGAGCCTGCCCCTCTGCAGGATGAGGTGAGAGAGGAGAGAGACACTGGATTGTGGGAAAGGTGCCCAACTCTTATGTTACTGAGGGAACAGGAGACTCAACTAACTAGTCTCAGCCCCAGCATACCACCTGCCTAGACCATGTGACTGTGTGAGACCTTCTGGGCCTCAGGAGTGTAGAAAGAACAGACACCTGTCAGTCTTCAGGTACAGTTTCTGATCTAGGCTCTTCTCCCACTCTGACCCCTAGGGGTGACCCACTTGCAGTTCCAGAGGCCCAAGACGTTTGAGTACAAATCAGGGCAGTGGGTGCGAATCGCCTGCCTGAGTCTGGGTACTAATGAGTACCACCCCTTCACGCTGACCTCTGCACCCCATGAGGACACGCTCAGCCTGCACATCCGGGCTGTGGGACCTTGGACCACTCGCCTCAGAGAGATCTACTCACCCCCAGTGGGTGGCACCTGTGCCAGATACCCAAAGGTGCCTGTTCCTGTTCCCTGTACCCTGACACTAGATGCCCCAGTACCTTTCATGACAAAGCTAGTCTGAAAGAGTACTGAGGCGCGCTGTCCCCTACCTCTGTTAGTCTTCCCCATTTCTGGCCTCAGAGTTGGGGTAAGGCCTGGCTCATCTCGCTTCTCCTTCTCTTGTCAGCTGTACCTAGATGGACCTTTTGGAGAGGGCCACCAGGAATGGCATAAGTTTGAGGTGTCAGTGCTGGTAGGAGGGGGCATTGGAGTCACCCCCTTTGCCTCCATCCTCAAAGACTTGGTTTTCAAATCGTCTATGGGCAGCCAGATGCTCTGTAAGAAGGTGAGTGTCCTTTCTCCACTCTGAGGGAAATGGGTGGCCCGATGGAGCCCTGCCATCACATCAGTGCACTCCTGGCTTCCAACTAAAGGGTCTGTGGGGACCATTACACACAGCAGTTCAGATGTCAAATCCTGAGTGTGGATAGGAGAGTGGCCAGGAGGATCTCTGCTGGCCTTTGTCCACTGGAGGCTGAGACCAGAGCATCGCTCTACACAGGATATCTGAGGCTTCCTAGCATCTCAGAATGTAGGAAGGGGAGCCAGACCTGAGCTGTCCCTGAGCCCCAGTGTGTGCCCTCAGATCTACTTCATCTGGGTGACAAGGACTCAGCGGCAGTTTGAGTGGCTGGCTGACATCATCCGGGAGGTGGAGGAGAATGACCGCCAGGACCTGGTGTCTGTGCACATCTATATTACTCAGCTGGCTGAGAAGTTTGACCTCAGGACCACCATGCTGGTAGGTCAGGGCCAGCCAGGCATGGCAGGTGGGCCACTCTCAGGGTCAAGCAATGACCTCCCTCCCCCATTTCCTTCGCCAGTACATCTGTGAGCGGCACTTCCAGAAGGCGCTGAACAGGAGTTTGTTCACCGGCCTGCGCTCTGTCACCCACTTTGGCCGCCCTCCCTTTGAGCTCTTCTTCAACTCTCTGCAGGAAGTTCATCCACAGGTGGGTCCATCCCCTCCCACCCTAGGACCCTGTTTAATTTTCTCATCTTGGTCTGATTATTGTAGACAGGCTGGAGAAGCTGATCTCCCTGGGCAGTGGGCATTTCAAGGCTCCAAAGCGCATGTCTCTCCATGCACAGGTACATAAGATTGGAGTCTTCAGCTGTGGTCCTCCCGGGATGACCAAGAATGTGGAGAAGTCCTGCCAGCTCATCAACAGGCAGGACCGGGCCCACTTTGTGCATCATTATGAGAACTTCTGAGCCTGCTCTCCTCAGTCCCCGTCCGATCTGCTGCTGTCCGCTCTCTTCATTGCTACTGTCACTTGAGACCACAGTCAGGGAACTGGAGCCTATGTTCTGGGCAGGTAGACAAAGTCACTCCAATACCTAGCTCATGTCACAGAAAGTTATGGGATGTACAGCAAGGAGAGGAAGGCCCCTGTTTCTGACAACTGTGGAAAGGAACAGAACACTGGGGACCACCTCTGATAAGTGATCCCCAAACTTCTCTGATAGGTGATTCACAAAATTGCTGTGTTGCTCTGGACTTTTCTTGGGCGAGTCATTTAGGGAAAGCGTGTCCATCTGCTCTGAGTTTGTCTCAGAGACCACATCCTAAAAGTCTGCACAACCCACCTGCTTCAACTCTGGTTGTCTCCCCCAGCTTCTGCCCCTCATCTTCCTGCTCTGAGAGGGCCACAAAGTCATAAAGGCTACCAGAGAACAGATGTCCCGAGTTCCTAATGTCATCCAGTAGTGTCTGCTGTCTTGAACCTTCAGTGAATTTTCCTGAAAGCAAAAAGGTGTTCCCCAAGCTCCAGGGTCAAGGCAGCAATGGCCTTTCTGCCACACACCCCAAACCAACCTCTCAGCTACCTTTCCCCAGAGGAAGTAGAACAGCTATCCTGGTTGGTGCAGTTTGGGCACTGCAAGCCTCTTACCCTAGGGGAATTGGCCACCCAATCACAGTGCACAGATGTTACCTCTACCTGTGAAGACCCTTTTCCTTCTTTCCCTGGAATTTTACTAAAAAGCTGAGCTGTAACATATGTACAGTTGAGGTATATTTGCACAGTGTATAAATATTATAGTAGCTACCATCCTGGTCAAGATAGAAAACATTTCAACATTCCAGCCACCCCAGAAGCTTAGCCAGTGGATCTTCCTCACGTAAAAGCGACCACTAACGAGACTTCTGTCACTGCACTTTTGATCTTAGCCTCTTTCTCATCCTGTGGTGCTTTCGTGACCCATCTGTGCCATTGTTGGACGTTGACTCCTTTTTATTGCTGAGCAACATTCCATTACAGAGATGTATTGGTTTGTTTAGTCATTCTGCTGGTAGACAGTTGGGTGGTTTCTAGGTTTGGCTGATTGTAAATAAAGTTGCTATAAACATTCATGTGGATATAATGCACTCATTTCTCTGGATATGGCATTTATCCGGGAGCTGAATTGCTGGGCTGTGACACTCTATAGCCAGTAGGATTTATAGCAAGAAGAGTTTTAGGCAAACTCAACATCCCTGAGCCAGGATCTTTTCCTTGGTGGGTTTATTCAGAAGCCAAATATCTCCATAGTGAAGCCATCTCTGACAAAACTGGACAAACAGGCCAGAGCCCAAGAGACCTAGGACTCTGACACCAATTTTATCTGTGAAGACTACAAAGGAGTGCTGTACTCCCAAGGTCTTTGAGCCTATTTCTGTATTTATTCAGCTGCCTGTGAAGAAATTGGGAAGTGAGATAGCAGAGTGTCCCAGACAAATTATATAGATGAGAAGAAAACACACACACACAACACAGACACAATGTTTTATAATTTACAGTGTGCTAAATTTTAGTCTGTTTAATGTTTTTCATTTATTTATTTTATTGAGTGTACAGTGGAAGAGGGAAAATGGGTCAAAAGGGAGGGATGGAGGGAAGGAGGGAGAGAGGAAAGGAAAGGAGGAAGGGAGGGAGGGAGGGAGAGAGGGAGGGAGAGATGGAGAGAGGGGAAGGAGGACCGTCTTTCCATGCTGGGATGATCTGTGCCTCAGGAAGGAAGGCAGTCAGTCTGTCCAAATGGGCTGCTATGTAGTCACGGTGCTTTATCGAAAAGACTTTGGTTCTTGCCTCCTTTTTGATTCCCAAAGGGCAGTCTGGGAACCCGACCACACTCCATTTCCTGGGACGAATCAGTCTGTTTAAGTTTCACTAAATGTGTCTTTTTAAAATATAAATAAAATAACAGTGAACATATTTAAGAACAGCATTGTGTGCCCTGGCCTCCAGCCCGCCAGTATTCACCAAGTCATATAGAGTCCCCAGTCCCCAGTGCCCAGTCCCCAGTCCCCAGTCCCCAGTGCCCAGTCCCCAGTGCCCAGTCCCCAGTGCCCAGTCCCCAGTGCCCAGTCCCCTGTGCCCAGTCCCCAGTGCCCAGTCCCCAGTCCCCAGTGCCCAGTCCCCAGTCCCCAGTGCCCAGTGCCCAGTCCCCAGTCCCCAGTGCCCAGTCCCCAGTCCCCAGTGCCCAGTCCCCAGTGCCCAGTGCCCAGTCCCCAGTCCCCAGTGCCCAGTCCCCAGTGCCCAGTCCCCAGTCCCCAGTCCCCAGTGCCCAGTCCCCAGTGCCCAGTCCCCAGTCCCCAGTGCCCAGTCCCCAGTGCCCAGTCACCAGTGCCCAGTCCCCAGTGCCCAGTCCCCAGTCCCCAGTCCCCAGTGCCCAGTGCCCAGTCCCCAGTGCCCAGTCCCCAGTGCCCAGTCCCCAGTGCCCAGTCCCCAGTGCCCAGTCCCCAGTCCCCAGTGCCCAGTCCCCAGTGCCCAGTCCCCAGTGCCCAGTGCCCAGTCCCCAGTGCCCAGTCCCCAGTGCCCAGTCCCCAGTGCCCAGTCCCCAGTGCCCAGTGCCCAGCTCCAGCCTCTTAGATGCCACCTTAGCTTTATTCTCAGATTGACCCATCAGCATTCTCTGCTCCTTCTTTCAAAAATATTTTTCTATCTTATCCTAACCCACTCATCCTTGATAGACTGCCAAATGCCATTAACACGGTCCTCAGAGTTATCTCTGACATTCTGTCCCTTCCTTCTCTTCCCCTCCAGTTCTCCACGGTGGAGAAGTGACAGTCTCATGAAGAGTCTGTCATCTTAAACATGCTTATCCAGTTACTTGTTGCTCTGGCTCCAAGGCAATGCTGAGTGTATGTCCAGCTGGACAGAGAGACATTCTGTCATGATCGTGAGCATCCTAAGTAGCACCCAGCCTGCTTAGTCTAATCTTGATGCCACAGCCAGGCTCTAGATGTTGGCCGTAGACAAACATTTGTGACTTGGCTATTCTGTCTATACTTGGACAGATTTTGAGAAACCCAGAATGACTTCGTTACAAGTCAAGGACTTAATGATATGGATACAGTGTCTTTAGCCAGACCCTAAATGGCTTTATCCTGTCCGGGTTCTTTTGATAGACTCTTCTTGAGTGGTGACTAGAGGGTGGCATCTGGCAGCTATTGGTCAGTGCTTACTAATATCATACGTGTGTGTATGCAGAAGTTATACTCTGTAAACAAGGGACACTGATAAAAGAAAGCAATCTGTCTCTGCTCCCGATTTCCAATGTTGATCTCCATCCCTGGAATCAACCCCATCCCAACGCCCCTGCCACTCCCCTCCCCACAATACACACAAATAGGAAGGAGAATGAGCCTGAAAGAGAGATGAAGAAGAAATATCAGGTGGGATGGAGGGTGACGGGACCAAGGACAGAGAAGGTGAGGATTAGAGTGAGTTGGGTGGGAAAGGCTTTGGGGTCAGGCAGGAAGGTGGTTGATAAAGACAGGAGGTTCTGGGAGGATCTGGGACTGAGTTCTCTTTTTAAGGAAGAAAGCCTGAACTATTGCCTCTTTCCTCGACCTTTAAGTCCAACTGAAAGAAGAGCTGACAAGATGTACTATCCTTCCCAGCTTCAGTCCAGGGGGGTCTTATAATGAACAGCTCTTGAGACAAATTGGGTTTAAGTTCTATGTATGTAGTTTTGAGTAAATAAAGAGAACATCTGGTGTCTCCACTTGCTCTTCCACAGAATGGTAGTATCTTTTTTTGGTTTGTTTTTTTTTTTTTTTTTGGTTTTTCGAGACAGGGTTTCTCTGTGTAGCCCTGGCTGTCCTGGAACTCACTTTGTAGACCAGGCTGGCCTCGAACTCAGAAATCCTCCTGCCTCTGCCTCCCAAGTGCTGGGATTAAAGGCGTACGCCACCACCGCCCGGCTAGAATGGTAGTATCTTGAGTATTTATTTTCTCCAGAGGATTTAGCAAAGTCCAATGAAACAATCAAACTTACTCCCTAGGCGCTGGCCCTGTTATACGTCTCATCACAGGCCCAGCTTCAAGGGCATTTACATGGAAGCGGAAAAGAACAGCAAGCAATTTAGGAGGAGAAGATTTCAGCTTATAAAGGCTTTAATGACTGTAAAATAACAGTGAGTTACTGCAGAGAGGGTTCCTTTAGATAAGATGGATGAGAAAGGCCCTACAAAGATAATACAATTTTCAACCCATGCAGACAGCTCTTGCTGTGTGTCCAGCGCTCACTGAGTCCTTAGAATGAGCTACAAAATAGTTACTATCATTATTCCCATTTTGAGCTACAGAGATGGAAACAAGAAAGTTTAAATAAGCTCAGAGTTATGTAAGTGATTTGAACCCAGCAGGTTTAGGGAGAGACCATGTCCTTAGCTCTTACGTTAGCCTCTCAAAACAGAGACTTTACTCATGCCAGATGTCAAGGTTTCAGTTGCCATCATTATTAGTAACTGGAGTCAAGGGTCTGAAGACTGTATTCCGAGGAATAGGGAGTGGGGCTGTGTGTGTTAAGTGACCGGTTCTCAGACAGAGCTGTCTACTATCTGACCTTCCTTTCCTATCTCCCAGAGTTCTTACTCTCTGTGTTCGACCAGGATCTGGAGCAATTTCAAGGAAGAGACTTCCCTTGCCCTCTGAGGACATCCCTCCACCCCTTATTGGGAAGTCACTCCACCCTGGTCTCTGGCCTGAAATGAAAGTGATGTAGTGAACTTTCTGTCTCTCTGTCCTGGTCACAAGATACCATTATAAGGGGCTGGGAATTTTCCCAGCTCCCTGGATAGTGAACTCTGGTGATCTATATTACAAAAGTGCTCTCTCCTCCCCTCTGAGAATGAGACACCAACTCTGGGGTTCTAGAAACACTTCCTGACAGATGCTCTCTGCTGCAATCAGACAGCCCAAGCTTCATCTCTGAGGGAGGTCACCTGAGTTCTCTGAGCCTCAAATTTCTCATCAAGGGGAGAGAGGCGGGGGGGGGGGGGGAGAGGGAGGGAAGGAGGGAGAGAGAGAGAGAGAGAGAGAGAGAGAGAGAGAGAGGGGCAGGCTGGAGAGATGGCCCAGTGCATAAAGGTGCCTGCCAGCAAGTCTGATTACCTGAGTTCAATCCCCAAAATCTACGTGGCAGAAGGAGAGAATAACTCTACAAAGTTACCTCTGACTTACATGTGCACACTGTAGCACGCAGCTCCTACCAAGCACATAATAAATAAAGAGAAATGTCAAAACAACACAAACAAGACAGAAGGAGTCGAGCCTCTCAAACCTAGTGCTTCAGTTCTCTCCACTTGTTGTCTCAAATGAACAGGAACCTGCTTCTGGAAAACAACTTCCTCAGCCTCTTAGCTGAGGTTAAGTGATCTTCAGAGAGGTTTCCGGAGTGTTAAATCTGTATCTTATTAACATAATTTGCTCCTCTGGTCCTCACAATGATGCACTGTAAGAGGCACTGCAATCCCCCCTTTAGTCAGGGAGCCAAAGGAGGCTCAGAGTGTCAGCCACCCACGGGCACCCAGCTAGTGACAGGCCTGATGCCCCAGGGCCTTTGAGCTTTCCGCCCTCTGCTTCTAAAGGCATAGAAAGGGAAGGGGTGGCATTTTTGTTATTTGTTTTTCAATTTTTGATAGCATTTATTAAACAACTACTGTGCACACAAACTAGATTCCAAACACAAGACATCCCCAGCCCTCACTTTGCCATCTACACAGGGTTTAGGATACCTTCAGAAAGGCATAGCCTTGGGAGATGGAGCTAAAAAGACTCCTGGATGGGCAGGAGGCTGGTAGGGCTGAGGTTTCTGGGGAACTGGAATGTTATTTCCTGGTGGAAGAGAAAGATGACAAAGAACCCCTCTAAGGCAGGCCATGGCCAGCTTCTCTGTTCTTTAATCCCCTTGGGAGATCTAGAAGGCACATGTGGATGATTAGAAATCCAACAGCAAGAAGTTAAGCAAACTGTTTAATCAAGTGGAATAGTATACACCCACTATCAGTAGACGTCATTAGGTGACCTCTCATATTCAGTAAGTCTGTCAAAACATCCACAGGATCTTAAAAATGTTTGAGCCTTCCTTTCTACTAATTCCTGTAGTAAGAATTTTATCCTGGGAAAAATTTAGAAATCTAGAAAAATATTAAGAGGTGAAAATATACCAGAGGAGTAATAATGTTTAGACTGCATCCAAATGAATTTTAAAATTGTATTTGTTCATTCATTCATTCGTTAGTTTGTTTTTGAGACAAACAGAGGATATCTCTGTGTAACCCTCCCTGGCTGTCCTGGGACTCACTCTGTAGACCAGGCTGCCCTTAAACTCACTGAGATCTGCACTGTCTCCCAAGTGCTGGGATTAACATAAAAACAAGCCTGGTCTCCTTAGCAGCTAACAGAAGAGAACAACAGGAGACAAGAATGGACCAGCTGAGACTGTCATGGAGAACCAACAAGTTCACTATGTCTTAGGAAATGGTCTCTGGGAACACTGCCCTGCAGCTTAACTTGTGCTTACTAATTTACGTGAACTCCATTGCTGCTTGGAGCCTCCATTCCCAGACGAGAGATGACATACCATCTGTAAGGTTCAGCAAACATCCTCCTCGGCCTTTCCCTCCCTATCTACTTGCCAATTCTGAATTCGGCGACATGATGAAAAAGTGTCCTGTTGCTGCGTGGTTACTGGGACTGCACCTAGACCTTCTAAGAACCTACAATAAAGTGTCTTTGGACGTTTTGTCTCAAGCCCTGGAAAAAGAGAATAATTTGAAGAAAACATCCCATAATTTGGGAAAGGGAATTAACAACTGAAAGTCATTGTGTAACCCCCTTTGGAAGAATAGTTCAAAATCTAGACTCCTTGAATGACTTCTTTGACAGGGGTCCATGGCTGTGGGAGTTACTGGGGACAGTGGGACATAGATGCAAAGAAGTGGTCTGACCCGGGTTCACTTAGGATGTAACCCTGGGGAGGGAGCAGAGAGGTCAACAGCATTTCAGAAAGGGGTGAGGCTGGTGGACAGAAGGTTAAATCCATGTGTCTCTATAACAAGATTAGAAAGAAAGCATAATTGCTAATAGGCATTAAGAGCGGTTGATTGAGTTATACCTCATCTGTAGAATGCTTGCCTAGCGTACAAGAGGCCCTGGGTTTAGTGCATTCCAAGACAAAAAGGGAAATTGGTAATTGTGGAATTTTTTTTTTTTTACTTTTGTCGTCTTTAAAAATATTGTTACATACATACAAACATAATACATACATACATACATACATAAAATATGTATATGTGCATTTTGCCTGTGTGTACTGTGTACTATGTGTGTGTGCCTGGTACCCACACAGGCTGTGGATTCCCTGGGCCTGGAGTTGTGGGTGGTTGTGAAGCATCATGTGATTGCTGGGAATAGAACCCAGGTCCTCTGCAAGAGCAGCCAGTGTTTTAAACCACTAAACCATCTCTCCAGTCCCCTCTAAGCCTTTTTTGTAGTTAAAAACCAGAAGTAGAGATACATTCCAGCCCTCAGGAAATTGAGGCAGAGGATTGAGAGTTTTAGGCCAGCCTGGACTATATAGCAAGTCCCAATCTCGAAACAACCAAACATAAACTAGCTCTAATGAGCTGCAAACTAAGGTGATGTTTTTCTCTAAGCAAATTTAAAAGGACAAAGAAAACAAAGCCCTCTAGAGAACTCGCAGACAGCCTGTGGCATCCTCCCAGTGGAAACAGGTTTAAAGACAAAAGGTCTGTCAAAAGTCAGTGTGTTCTAGGGTAGAGTGTTTGCCTAGCATTCAAGAAAGCCCCGGTTCCATCCTTACACTGAAGAAATCAGGTTCAAATTCCTGATTCTCCTGCTGTTACCTGCCACATGCTGGGATTTACAGGCACAAACTGCTGTACTCCAAACCACTGTACTCTGCCTAATTACTTAATCTTTCTCTCTCTATTTTCTCAGCTATAAAATGGGTAACTTACTAACCTGATTAGATGACAGTGACAGTTAAGTGAATTAACACATCTATCATCCTCAAAGTGTCTAGCCCATGGCAGCTCCCTGCAGGTATCTCTTAGCTCAGTGGTTCTCAAATTTCCTAATATAGTTTCCCTTTAATATAGTTGCTTGTGTTTTGGCAACCCCCAACTATAAAATTATTTTTGTTGTTACTTCATAGCTGCAATTTTGCTACTATTATGAATTTTAACGTAAATATCCAATATGCAGGATAGCTGATATATGACCCCTGTGAAAAGGTCATTAGATCCCCCAAGGGGTCATGATGCACAGCTTGAGAAATGCTTGTTATCTTAAAAGGACTCCTTTTTTTTTTCTCCCACACAGCAGGGAAAAGAGAATGTGCTCTGTCTCTGGTCCGGTATTGTTTGGGATGTTCACAATTCCCTTTAAAACAAAAGATGCTAGAGGATTCAGCTGGGCCAAGCCACTGTCCTCTCAGTAAATCCCCAATCTTCCTTGAACCATGGTGTCTTAGGTGGGATTCTGGGGTTAATGGCTCTAGTCTAGGTGGGGTCTCCTCTTGCTATGTGACAGTGGTCTCTGCACCTGACCCTCCTGGGTTTTAGAGCTTCAATTCTCATCTCTGTGAGTCACTAGACACTTAGCCTATCTCCTTAAGGATGTCTAGCCATTCTGGAGTCAGCTCAGGCTGACAGACAAGAGCAGAAACGCTCAGAGGTGAGAGGACTCTCTTATCAGGCTACAGATATCTGCTGAATGTGTTCTATATGTGCCGGGTACTATGATAGTCTGTAGGGATGCCTTCACAGTGTAGAATGAGAATTGGCCATGACTTTAGAAGTGCCTGTCCAGAGAGGACCAGCCCTTAGTCCATCTGGGTCTCTCTAGGGGCTTCTTTGAGTGGTAGACAGACAGAATAGGGAAGGAGGGTAAGAAAAAAATCCCTGGGTTTCTCTCCTCCATACCTTCTGGCCTCCATATCCAGTGAGGCCTCTTTTGCCTGAGCATGGTTTTCATAAAAGAGCAGAGAATGCTGGGTTGTTTTAGTCAGGCCTTTCCCGCCACCTTTGGTCTCATATATCTTCAAGCATCTTGGCAGAGTCAGAGGTGTGGAGCTGGAAAAAAACAAATCTTGAGGGCTAGTTCACCCTACTTCTTTAACAGGCAAGGAGATAAATCTTGGTGAGACAAGGAGAAAACAGGGACAGACACTCAGTAAACACTATAGTGACAGGCTAAGAATTTCAAAATGACTTCATCTAACCCCATGACAACCCCAAAGTAGGTATTACTTTCCTATTTAAAGGGACCTGAGGCTGGGAAAAGTCAAATGAGTACAGTTGCCCAGCATGCGCCCACATAGTTATTACTCTGTGGACCCCAGGTCGTTCGTTCAGGTGTCTGCCAGTCTCCTCCTTTGCCACTTCTTTCATCTACATAGTCACTTTTCCTGGACTCTGACTCAGCCCACGATAATGCAGAAGTGGGGTGACAGATTTTCCCAGTTAACTCCCCCAGAAATGCCTGTCTCCCCCTTGGGAGTGTCACTCCTTCTGTAGACACATTCTAGAAAGAGGGCAGCAACTGCAGGAGCAATGGCTTCCTCGGGTCCTGGTTTAGGTTGTGGGACTTTAGCACAGGGAAGACAATGTGGTATCAGTCCAGGGAGGCTCTGGCTGGAACCCACTAGTCTCTGCGTTGTGAGTTGTGCTGAGAGTCCAACTGACTCCCTGACCTATACCTGCTGAGTCACTGTCTTCACTCTGCCTGGGATTAACAGCTTCTTATCTGAGTTTTCCTCCCTCCCTCCCTCTCAGATCATATGTTGACCTCTTGATTTGCTGATAATAGTTTTCTGATTAAGTTCCTGAGAAACAATAACTCTTTATTATTTTACATTTTGCACTTGTGTGCATGTGCTGTGCATGTGTGTGTGTGCGTGCGTGCGTGCGTGCGTGCGTGCGTGCGTGCGTGTGTGTGTGTGTGTGTGTGTGTGTGTGTGTGTCCCTATACATGGAGAGCAGAGGAAAACCCAAAAGAATATGTTCTCTTCCTCCACCAAGTGGTTCCTAGGGATTGAACTCAGGTCGTAAGGCTTGGTGGCAGGCATCTCTACCCACTGAGCTGTTTTGTCAGGCCTAGAAGGATCAATAACTGTTGATGACTTTGAGGCCAGTAGCCCTGTTCCAAAGCACATGGTACGTGACAAGGAACATGTTTCCTTTTGGTGTTCATAGAAATAGAAGTGTATACTGTCAAGTCAGATAAGCACAGCATTCAGTACACTTACAAAGCAAGAGAATAAAGAGCAGCATGGAGCCGGGCAGTGGTGGCGCACGCCTTTAATCCCAGCACTTAGGAGGCAGAGGCAGGAGGATTTCTGAGTTCGAGGCCAGCCTGGTCTACAGAGTGAGTTCCAGGACAGCCAGGGCTACACAGAGAAACCCTGTCTCAAAAAACCAAAAAAAAAAAAAAAAAAAAAAAAAAGAGCAGCATGGATGGATATTCTATTTGAATTACTCAGAAATTTCCTTAAAAGTCTTAGGTCGTCAGGTGTTTTGGGATTCCAATAATCCAAGACCAGCATCTTAACACCCAATCCAGTTAAGTACACAGCACACAGAGTTATGCCTACTACAGAGAGGCCAGCATGGTAAGGGGACGTTTTACATGTATGACCCTTCTTCCCAGTGACTTAGTAAGGTTTGGTAAAGTATTCTGTCTTGCCATTGAGGGCATGGGGCATAGGGAAGCTTATGGTACAGACTCACTGATGGTGGTCCACAGCCCCACAGTAACTTTCCCTATAATCCCACACTGGTCCCTTCAGGGGCTGTTGTCATATCCCTGGCAGAGCTGGGAGTAGATGACTGCTACTAACAACGTGGAAACTCAGGCCTGGAGACATGGTGACATATTCAAGTTTTGAATGGTGGAGAGTCAAGCCTCCATTTTCCCAAAGATAATCTGAAGCTAGTCAGTCAGTGGTCTGATAACCCCACCCTCAGTAGTAACCTCATGACCCCACCCTCAGCAATGATCCCATGACTCCACCCTCAACAGTGACCCCACCCTCAACAGAACTCCATGCTCAACGGTGACCCCATGACCCCACTCTAAGCAGTGACCCCACCCTCAGCATTTCCCAAAGGTTCCTATGGTACAAGTCCTCTTACATTGTTCATAACCTGGAACCCCAAAGATTTTCTTAGTTTCCCCAGGCTGAAGAGATTGCTCAACTGATAAAATACTTGTCACATAAGCATAAGGCCATGAATTCAATATCTAGCATACATGTAAATAGCCAAATAGAGCAGTGAAGATCTGAAATCCCAAAGCCGGGGAGGTGAAGATAGGCAGATCTCTGGCATTTGCCAGCTAGCAGCCTAGTGAAACCAGTGAGCTTCAAATTGTGTCTCAAGAAGGCAGAGAGTGACCTTCCCAGAATCATGAAGAGGCCCACAGCTGAGGCTCTGGGTACCAAGAGACCATTGAATTGGTAGCTTGTGGTCCAGGAAGCATAAGCCTCTAGGATTAGGCAGGACCCATGAGATTTCAGTATCACCCACAGAAGCCTAGGCTGTCCGTGGAAGGTTTACTTCCACCATGCCTCAGTGGTACTAGACCCACTATCCTGAAAGGCCCACTTCTTCCCATAGTTCCCTCCTCACAATGAGTGGATTGATTAACCCTTACCCTTTCCAGGTTGTGCCTCTGCCTTCAGTCTTATGTGGAACACTGGAAGACCACAGCAGGGCAATGATGAACCCAAACTGTCTGCACTCATCTCTGGGCTTTTACAGACCCCTTAGGATCACACTACAAGCCTGAAACCAAGTCACAAAACAAGCTGATATCTACAAGGCAGGTATTTCCATGTGATACCCCTTCCCCGCCAACCTGAGCCTCTTCTCTTCCTCCCTCAATCCACCCTTTCAGTTCAGTCACAGGACTTGAACTGAGAAGGCCCTTTACAGTTAATCCTGACAGTTCTCATAAGATCTTTCTCCCCAGGCACAATGTATCAGTGCATGAGGGGACCTCAAGATTGTTCAGAATGACCTTTTAGATAGCAGAGGAGAAAATAGAGGCTGACTGGAAATGGAGGTGACTTGGTGTCATAGTGAGCTAGTGGCTGGCCCAGGATTTGGACATTCCAATCATCCCTATAATGAATGCTTTATGACACACTGCTTCTCAGAGGCCATGTGGGTCCAAGAAACAAACAGCTCCTAAGGTTGGAAGATGCACCAAGAAATCCCATGGTGGTGACACCAACTTACACCCTTGCCCACTATCAGATGCCAAGGAAAGAACACCCAGTGTCTGAGCCAGCGAGGGCTTTTAAATCTGAGAGTGACGTGCAGAGGCTTTGGACAGGGATGGTGAGGGGGCTGGGCAACACCATTATGGTGTCCACTAGTGTCTGGAAAGCACATCTCATCAACCATGTTCTTAACAAGCTGCTGCACTTGCAGACCCTTCCCCACCATTCTTCTCTTAGCCCTTGAATTTGGCACGTGGAGAGGAATTGTCTGCCACCAGGGGTGAAACCCTTGACTGGGTCTCGTCATCTGACTGGTGGAGGGGACAGAGAAGTCAGAGAACTGTCTGCCACCAGCAGTGTAGATCTGACTGAGCTTGATATCTAGCCTCTGTCCTAGCTGGCTGCCCGAGCATTGCTTCCCTGTCTTGGTTTCTGAACTTTGAGCTTTAGGCTGACATCATGAGCAGGGACAGCTCTGAGAAAAAGGCAAAGAGTCAAACACATCCTGCATGGTTCCCCTTCTCTTGACCTCTCCCTTCACTACCAGCCTCCTTTATGCAAAAGAGCAGGAAAGGCTGTGCTACATGGGAGAGATTAGGGAGAGCTAGCCAGGAAAGAAGTCCAGAAGCAGCATTACATTTGGCTGTGGCCAAAGATGGTGTTGCTGGGGCCAACATACCAGCCTCCTTGGGGGTCCTAAGGGCTGCCTTCCCCCTCCTCCCTTGTCACCTTCAGGGTGCCCTTCTCAGCTCTCCACCCTTAACCCTACCTACCTCACCCCGGTGCTGGGAGTGCCAACTGGGCGGAGTCTTCCATGTTGACTGAAAGTATGCCCTACCTGGTGAGAGCATACAGAGGCCACCAGGCCTTCCAACACTGGGGAGCTCCAGGGAAATTCATATTCTTGGTTCCGGGACTGATTCACCAAGTCAGTCAACACTGAGTACTGTATGAAGGCGGAGGGAAGGAATTCCCATCTTCCTGCAGCCCCTTCTAAGGGCATCCAGATAAAGTTAGGCAACTTGGGGATAACTCACCATGCTGGGGGCACACTGAACAACCCACCCCAGCCATTTTGGCCCTGGGATGTGTAAGAAGCCATAGTGTAGAAGCTAAAAGGAGCATGAACACAGAAGAATCTGGCAAGTTATTTGGGGCTTTGTTGCTAAATCATACTCCTACTATGTACACTAGGCTGGCCTCAAATATGATCCCCCTACCTCAGCTCTTAAGTGCTGGGACTACAGGCAAATACCACCATATCATCTCTTAACTATGTCTGGCCAGTCCACCCACTCTTCATAGCTTCATAGGCCTCAAAAAGCTCTACTGGAGCCAGAAAATGGAGATGCCAAGACCAGCTTAGAAGATCTACCACAAGCATAATCTTAGGCAAAGTGACACGTCTTGTTCTACTTTTTCCTGTGGCTCCTTTCTTGGGGACACAACCAGAAAACAAATGTTTATTTGGAAGTTTAACAGAGAAGTCTTCTCCTGCCTGAGGCATCTCTGAGAAGTCTTCCAAGGTGAGGGGCTTTACTCATTCCTACTAGGGGAGTGCTTCTCAACATTCCTTATGCTGTGGCCCTTTGATATGATATGGTGACCCTCCAATCATAAATTTTGTTGCTACTTCATAACTTTAATTTTTGTTGTAATAACATAAATATCTGATATGCAGGGTTATACATAGGGGTTATGACCCAAAGGTTGAGAACCACTGTACTAGAGGAACTTTGAACATCTCCATGCTGGAAGCAATCTTTAGAGAGAAAGCAAGTGATAACTCTGGTGTAACTAAATTAGAACTGAGAAGGAAGAGCAAGTGGGCAGGGATGTGTGCCAGAATCTCATGACCCTGCCTCCCTCCCGTGGAGAACAAGAGAACGAGGGAAGAGAAGCGCTGCGCTTTGCTAGAATTACTTTCTCCACCTGTAAGATACTCACATATTTGACTCGTTTGTTTCTAGCAGTTTGTAAGATTATGTTTAGTATGGAAAATATAGCCCCTGCTGAAAGCTTTGTTCTTCTTCCTTGTGTGAAACAGGCAATTAAGTCTATTCCTTAAACAGGCACAAACCACATACGGAGTCCGACACCAGCGACAGAATTTATTATGCGAAGCAGTTTGAGAAAGCTTAGGTTTTGGCCATGATCTTCTCCAGCAGAGTCTGTTTTGTTTTTTGTTTTTTTCACATATCCCCTACTCGTAGCTGAAGAGGTGGATTACAGACTGCAGCCCAAGGTACACCACAGTTAGTATGCACTTCTTGATTATCTTAAGATCACAAAGGGTGTGATTTGGACCCAAATCTTATAAAGAAAAGCCCTATGATGAAATTGCGCTGTGATAGCCATCCAACAGGTATCACCAGCCTTACCCAGTTGAGAAGGGGAGCATCTCCTGAGAGCCAGAACTGAGTGGAATGGGATAATTGCCTGTGAGAGAGTCCGGGAGAGGGAGAGGAGTCTAATCCTGAGAGTGAGAAACTCAAGCCCTCCTGTGGCCCTCTGGTATGAGTTAGGCAGGATTTAAGATCTTTGGGTAGAAATCTCCTGGTTGCCAAGCAACCGGTACTGTTTCCTGCTCATGAATGAGCAGTGTTGGGAAGGTGGGCCTCCACTTTGCAAATGTAAGGATATAATTCTTAGGAGCTGAGGCAGAGGTGGTCTTTGGGCAGAGCCAAGTGCCCTTATACTTTCCACATCTGGGGAATGTAAGCTAGTAGACCTCATCTGGGATTTGTCTATTCTTCCAATCAGTTCCTTGCCTGGACCCAGAAGGCAAGCTCTTTTTCTTATTCCCCTCAAATAAATGACACTTAGCTTGAGAAATACTGTGCTCTGAACTGCTGACCAAAAGTTCAGCCCTGGGGCCACTTCCATGTTAATGAAGCCGTTTCTTCCACTCCCTGGCAGCCACAGTGGAACATGGACAAAGGTATGTTTCATCTACTCACCCAAAGACTGTAGTAGAGAAAGGGCTTCAGGACCTGTCTGCCAGACTCTGCTCTTTGTGCTAGACTTTCCTCAGTATAAGCATCTCATTCTGGCTACAAGGTCCCCCAAGGTGTCCCTGCTTCTGTCTTTAAGGCACGCCAACTCCTCTAAGGCTCTCGGCTTATAAGTTTATTATTTTTACCATTCAAAAGAAAGTTCTGCATTAATGGCCTCCCCTTCTAGTCATTTAGCCCTTAGATGCTGCGAGACTGGGCTGGAGGGCACAGATCAATTCACATTTAGGGGTTCTGGTCACTGGGGTCACACTTGATCATAACTTTCAGCCCCACTCCCTTTTTGGCTGTTTCAAAGGCTTCCACAGCCTTCTCCAGAGGGAATCTGTGGGTAACTAAGGGCTTTACATTCAAAGTCTTCGATGCAAGCATGGAAATGGCCATCGGCCACCTGTGAGACAAGACAAACATTCCATTAACCTTTAGGAAGAGTCAGGTCCCCCCAAAGTACCAAGCTCAGAAACAGCTCAACCATATTCGTTTCTAGTTTAGTGCTTCTGCAAGGTCACCTTTAGAGTGACAGGAACCTTGTGGGCTGTAATCTGCGGGTATGGAGACTATTTTCAGTCACCCCATCCATGTTTCTAGCTCCTCCTCTCATGACAGATGTGTACCATAATGCCTAGAAGTTCTTTGGCATGAGGACCTAAATTATACTACAGGTGCCAATACAAAAATGCCATTAAGCATCAGGGAGGTAGCCTGGGACAGGTCCAAGACAACCCATTTGCACTAGTTAGCAGCCCGGCTAACTATCTCCTCTGCTGAGGACATGGAGCTATAGGCCGGGAGTAAGAGGCATCACTGAGGAAGTATGCTCCAGAGAGCGTCCTTACTGCACACACTGCTGCAGAGCTCGCGTGACGTGGGAGAGAAGCGACTCTCCCTTACTCGCTTAAAGGGGGGAAAACAAATCTTAAGGAGATGAAGAGGAGGAAGGCCTCTGGTGACGAGTGGAGGATCCAAGTCCCCTCCCTGTCTGTTCCTCCCTTTGAGGAAGAAGTGCATGCTCTCTCTTAACAGCCCTATGTGGTCAGGGAATGGCCCTCGTGAATAAACATGTGCAGACTCCTGGTCTCAGAGGCTACATGGGACCTGTCTTGGGCATGCTGGTCACCTTCGATCACCCTAAACATACTCACGTGTTGCAGTATCGAAACACGCCTTTGATATCCACCTCCCGCACGGCTGCGTGCATTAGGGGTAAATTGACCATCTCAGAGCCCATTCCCACAATCACCAAGGTCCCACCAGAGTGAGTGGCCTAAGGAAGGAATGAGGACAGGAAAACTCAGGATATACAGGAGGTCCAGATGAGACCAGTATAACAAGTGATTCCTGTTACACTGCCATACTCTTCAGCACACTGCTGGTGGAGAAGAAACACTAGGAAGAGTCGGTTATTGAGTGGGCACAGTGCCATACTCCACACGGGGCTGCCGAGAGCTCAAGACAAGTGTGGGCTACAGAGTGAGGCCAAGTCAATCAGGGCTACAGAGCTGAGACCTCCTATCTCAAGAAAATGAAAATGAAAATAAAGAACCAACTCTGCGCTCATCAGTGGGGAGAAAACTGCAGCTGTCACACAAAGCAGGCGACTGAATTCTGTGGCTCAGCAGCTTTATCCACACCACCACACAAACAGGCTACTGGAATCCGAGGTTTAAAAGCAGCTTCCTCCATGAAGCCTGACAGGAATTATTTTATCTTTTATCACCTCAAAGGCATTGGGCATAATGGATTTTTGTCTTCCCTAAATATTTATCTGGAAATCCAGTGTCTGCTAGCATCATGAAATTAGACTCCAGTGATCCCTCCCTCCTTGAAGCACAGAGGAGGGAGGACAAATACCTCCATGTGTGCCCTGTAAGAACAGTGCTGACCCCATGCCATGCTGGGGTCCCGGCCCCAGGAAAATGGACAAGTCGCTCAGACATGGCAGCAGAGGAAAAGAGCTACAGGAATGTGCACAGCCAGCCCTTCTGAGGGAGGCTGAAGAAATGCCATGGGGTGAGGCCTGAGTGCCCAGATGAGAGACGGAAGGGTGGTGCTCCAGGCTGCTGGCATCGAGACTGAGCAGCAGGACCGTGGACGTAGTTGCTCAGCTAGTGCCTCATGAATAACCACCACAGTGCTTGGCACTTGTGTGCACTCAACATTCGACTGTCTTCTGTTTCCATTAAGTGCAGAAATCCTTACAAACCACTCAGGAATAAATGTGCAAAGGACAAACCATCACTGTTCCTACTGGAGATCAGTGACAGGTCAAAGCTGTGAGCTGAGTCACTGAAAACTCTCGATTGACTTTTCCAGGGAAATGGTTTCCCTACTTGGGAATTACCCTCCTTGACAATGAGGAAGAACCTGCTGGCTATTCCACGTAGCAAGGGCCAGCAGTGTGCTAGCCACAGGTCAATGAATGCTCAGATTATGAGCCCACTGTGGGTGTGGTTGATATACTAAGAGATGCCATCAGTTCTATCCAAGGGCATCTACATTCACAACAAACAGCACCCAGTCACCTCCCGGGCAGGTAGGCGGTAGGGAGGTCCTGTCTGCTGCACTCAAGGAGGGGTTGCTGTCCCTTCTGCATGATGGCTCCATAAGCATGTCAGGAGGACATGAGTCATGCCTGGGGAGTACCTCAGATCACATTTACCTCTATGCCATCCTCAGGTTGCCTAGCAACTGGCCTGCAGTATCGATCAACTATGGAAGGTGACATCTGTCCTCAAATATCAGGGCAGAAGAGGAAGGATGGCCACATGCATTAAGTCTCCCTGCCCCTCTGTGGTGTGGCTTCACTGGCCTGCTAGCCGCCTGCAGATGGCACATAGAACTTGCTTGCTGCCTTTACCTACAATGTGTCTAAAACAAAGCCTAGTCCCCAGGAGGTACCCGAGAGAGTGCACCATGAGAGTAGCTCTGCCATTGACAGACTCATCATCCCTAGGTCCCACATGGAGACCATTGGCTATGAAGGTGGAGCGGAGGGTTTGTTGGCTCTAGCAGAAACTCAGGACAGGACACTTGCTCATGCCATCCCTCCTGTTACCTCTGAGACACTAAGCGTCTTGGTAGAAGAGACACAGCAACGCTATTTGAGTTATAGGCCCGAGGGCATGCCACAGCTAGAGGTGTCAGCCTCCCTGAATTTCTCAGGTGCTGCAAAGTGCCCCATGCATCAACTATGGATGACTCAGAAGTCAAGTGGAAGCCCATGGCCCAGTGGGGAAGCGGGTCCTCAAAGTAGCAGCAGGAACTCCTCCCACCCACAGCAGCTTCTCTGCTCCTTCCCATCAGTGAGCAAAGCTTAGGCAGTAGGCCCACTAGGGCTGGGACTGACTTGGCCCTGACTCAAGGCACTTAGAGCCTGAGGACCTGGAAGCATGACTCTCCCATGGAAAACTGATTTCAGGACTTACTAAGGCGCAGAGGTGTCACACTCAGAATGCCGTAGAGGGCTGGCGTCCAGGAGGGCTCCTTTTTCCTCCTTTCCTTGTACTTTGCTCTGTTACTGCCACACCTTCCCCCACCCTAACTCCCTCTCTGCTTCCCATAAGTTGCTAGTGGGGTGGGACCTTGAGGGGTGAATCAAGCACGAAAGTGGCTTATCTGTTCCTGCTTCTGGAAGACAGCACCTCAGTTACCAACTTCGGCCTTGAAAAATTCATCTCATCTTTGTGACTAACTGAACTATTAACTGTGGCTTTGTATCAGTGACTCAAAGACTAGTTTTCCTCAATAAAACAATACAGGAATTTTCCCATCTTACTAAGGCACAGTTCCATTCATCCTGTCGATGACTTTGTCAAGAGTGATGTTTCCAGGATACTTGTGTGACACTGACAGCAACCCTATCCTGAAGGGGCACATGTGTCTGCTTTTTGCATTTGAACCTCATTAGTACTCAGTGAGTACTCAAAGTAAGTCCATACAAAAGGTAGGGAAATGGGGTGCGAGGGGTTGGCTGATAGCTTGGGGGTCAGACAACAGCCTGGCAGAGCGTGATGGCAGAATGCCCTCCCTGCTGCCCCTTCCTCCACCCCCTAAGCTGCACACTGGAGAGCCACCCTCAGCTCACTCACATAGATGCCCGTCTGGATGGAGGACTCTGCTCCCGTGCATTCAATGGTGACCTCTGGCTTGCTGCCCAGCAGACTTTCCACCTTACTGGCAATTTCCTGAGGGGTCTCTTTGGCAACCTGGATGGTAAAGTCTGCTCCTATTTCCTTGGCTTTGGTCAACCGAGAAGCAGATAGGTCTAAAGGGAAGCACAAGTTATTTCAAATGGAGAAGCCAGGTCACAGACTAGGAAGAAAGAAAATAAAATGGATGTATAAGACCCGATGCAGCAATCTCCAGTGCAAGGGGTGAAGTGAAGCTGCTGAGCTTAACACAAGCACCCCTGCATGTGCTACACATGTGCACACATTCATAGACACCCTTTACGTACACAAAACACCTCTATCCAGCCTCACACACACTACAGGTCCACATAGCTACACACACACACACAAAACCATTTTGCCTTCTAAGTGTGGTCAGACAGACCAAGCATGAACTTCCTCTTAGCATTAAGAGGGTAGTATGAGCCGGGCAGTGGTGGCGCATGCCTTTAATCCCAGCACTTGGGAGGCAGAGGCAGGTGGATTTCTGAGTTTGAGACCAGCCTGGTCTACAGAGTGAGTTCCAGGACAGCCAGGGCTACACAGAGAAACCCTGTCTCGGGTTAAAAAAAAAAAAGAGGGTAGTATGAGAGACCACATTTTCCTCTCTACAACAGCTACCTTCTCTTTCACAAAAGCGACTACTTCTGAGCCCTGAGTTGGTCACTCCTGGGCAGGCTTCTCAGCTCTAAAACCTAGGAGACAGCAGGCAGAAGCTCTTTTAGACCCCTGTACTTCATTCAGAACATGCTGTGGCTTATCCCTTGAAGGTTCACACAAGGTTTGCCCTGCAGCATGGCTATCTGACGTAGTACAACCTTTAAGAGCAGGCACCTGTGTACTAGGCTACTGCCCAGGAAGGGACCAGGGCTCTGAGAGTGCCAGGGTCTGGATCTATCTGCTGTCCTGTTTTCACCACAAGCTCCTGTCATTGTGATGCCATCTACCATGGGGCCTTCATGAGAAATCAGACTAAGAAAATGGCTTAATCTTAAACTCTTGTCTTCTGAAACAGTGAAGTAAGGCATTTCCCTTCTAAGCAACAGCAGAGAACAGGCCCATTGCTGGCTTCAAGTCCAGCTGTTTCTCTCTCAAGGACATTTAAACAGAAGAAAACCTTCTTACCACCAGATGTGATAGCCATGCCTTTAATCCCAGTGCTCAGAAGGCAGAGGTAGACAGATCTCTATGTTCAAGGCCAACCTGGTCTACAGATCAAGTTCAAGGGATAGCTACAGCTATACAAAGAAGCGCTGTTTCAAAGCAACCAAAAAAGAAGAGGAGGAGGAACAAGAGGAAGAGGAAGAAAGAAAAAAAGAAAAAGAAAAGAAACCCATCTTACCAGTCACCACCACTTGAGCAGCTCCCATTGCTTTGGCCACAAGCAAAGTGACCATCCCAACTGGCCCTAGACAAAGCAGAGAACGGAGAAATTTGTGTGTTAGTAAAAGCATCAACTATTTCCCTGCCTGAGTCCCAGACAAAAACTATATTTTGTGTCTATTCAAGTGCCTGACACACAATAAGATTTTTAAAGCTGTCCATGAACAAAGATGTGCACAAATAAAGGAGTGTTCCCTTGCTAAAACACTTTCCTAGCCGTAAGTTCTGGTTGACCCCTCACCCTTCAGTGCTAGAAATAGTTTCCTTTCTCTTAGGCACTCCTGGAGAGAATTGAAAAGCACCAGAGACTAGGCACCAGAAGGTCTGGATGTGTTTCCCTGACCCTGACTTCAGGAGAACATAACACCCCTCCCCAGGGTGAGTCACATTCTTCCTTTATGCTCCAAGCATCCCTTTTCCACGAGGTGGGTCCCTGGGTTGATCTGCCCACCACCTTGGTATTTGCTTGCTAGATGGCACTGTGGTTTTAACATAAAACAAAGCCCCACACATGGCAATAAGGAATACTTTTTGAGTTTGGTTTTTGTATTTCACCCCTGAAAACAACTTTGTGTATTTCCCCCAGAAAGCAAAACACTAGGAATGCCTAAACTGTCTGAGAGACTAGTTGTAGGTCCAATGGGTAGGGTTACTGCACAGCTTCAAAGATTATGCTATAACTTTACAGCTATTTATATTATAGATATAAAAATATCCACAGAATCATGGCTTTATTGTTGCATTTATTTACTGTGTCTATGCATGTGTACATACATGTAAGCGTGTTCATGTATCAGAAGACGATTTGCAGAATTTGGTTCTTTCTTCATGTGGGTCCCCAGAGTTGAGCTCAGCGTCATATTTAGTGTAGTTACCTTTACCAGCTGAGCCCAAGGACTTTTCTTTTTTGTTTAAGGGAGCATAGGCTCCTGTGGCCTAAAACCTATAATCCCAGCCATCAGGAGGCTGAGACAAGATTCAGTTCAAGGCTATCCTGCGCTACATTAGCAAGACTCTATTTTTAAAAGTCTTAAGCCACACGCAAAGCCTAGCCAGGGATAGTAACACACAGCTGCATTTCCAGCATTCAGACAGCTGAAGCAGGAGCATCAAGAATTGATAGCGAATTAACTACCCAGCTAGATCACTAAAAACAAAACAAAACACTTAAAACAAAAAACCACAGAACTAAAGCTAACTGATTCTGCACCAAAATATTAACAGTGGCTCGTGACTAATGGGCTATGAATGAATTTCTCTCTCCTCTCTCTCTCGCTCTCTCTCTCTGTGTGTGTGTATGCACACTCACATGCATTCACGTGCACACACGTCATGTGTTGTCTGGGCTATCAGCAATTAAAAACCCAGAATTACTTGGTCTGAGGCCTCTGGAGTTTGTTCCAAGTAGCCAGAAGCAAGAGACAGGAGAAGACAAAGAGTGGGAACAGGGCCCTGCTCAGTGTCTAACTCCCCCTGTGACCAGGGCCTACCTACTCCCTTTGCAGAGGGGCAAACCTGCCATTTCTCTTGTGTGACTTGCAAGTTCTTCCTTTTACTACCCCAAATATTTCCCTAGCTTATATCAAGGGTTCAAAATTTATTGCAAGATTTATTGCTAAAATGATAAAGGGTTATATTCCCTGTGAAATCTAATGTCAGTTGCTACCATGCTCAGAGACATTTATTCATATCTTTGTTTGGCCTTTTTGAGATAGGGTCTCACTGAGTAGCTCGGATTGGCCTGGAATATACAGGAATTCTCTTGCCTCAGCCTCCAGGTGCCAAGATGCAGATGCGTGCTGCTACATCCCCTGGGGCATTTCCTTATTGAGCTCGGTGTTAATCACTGGACTAGACTATCTAACCCTCTCCTTCCCAGAAAGCGTCTAGTAGCAAACCCAGCTCTTGGAGAAGGAATGAGAGAAGGGAGGGATCTCCACATTCCCATCCAGTGAATCCACAACCATGAGCCCTCTGTTTCTTACCAGCTCCACACACAAGGACCTTGTTCCCCAGGGAAACTGAACCTCGACGGCAGGCATAGAT
Organism: Tokudaia tokunoshimensis; assembly: GCA_036184795.1. NCBI lineage: Eukaryota > Metazoa > Chordata > Mammalia > Rodentia > Muridae > Tokudaia > Tokudaia tokunoshimensis. The sequence continues at coordinate 96,986,242 of BTHU01000004.1, read as the reverse complement.
CCCCACAGACAGAGGCTCAATCAGGGCCCCTTCTTCAAAGGTGACACCATCAGGAAGCCTGAGAAGTAAACATCATCCACAGTTAGGGTCTCTGACTCTATCAGGGAGCTGACGATGCTATCAATTCTACACTGCCATACCACAGTAATACCACTGTAATACTGTCACTGATATGACACTGTATTTGCCTAAGGTCTCTATACCATCAGTTAACATTTAAACGCTGACTTACGTGTACAGCAATGTGCTAAGTGAGCACATTATATGTGTTTGCTCATAACACTGTGAATGATGCGGCAGTAGTTGCTATGCCCCCCCCAACCCCATACACACACATTAGGCTTCAAGATTTAAATGGCCTATGGCAGAAGTTCAGAGTAAGGCTCAAAGGGCTTGACTTAGAAGTCAGATGTTAGCCGGGCGGTGGTGGCGCACGCCTTTAATACCAGCACTTGGGAGGCAGAGGCAGGAGGATTTCTGAGTTCGAGGCCAGCCTGGTCTACAAAGTGAGTTCCAGGACAGCCAGGGCTACACAGAGAAACCCTGTCTGGAAAAAACCAAAAAAAAAAAAAAAAGAAGTCAGATGTTTGCCTCCCAAGCCATGCCATTCTGCCCTTAGGAAAGTAAATTTCTTTGGCAAAATCACTTCAGAGTTCAGTGAACACACGGTTTCTGGTGACTTTTTTTTTTCAAGTGCTATGGACTGAACCCAGGGACCCAGCACCAAATGAGCACCGGCCCACAATGGCTTTCTAATACGCACTTTGCCAAGCGGTGAGTTAACGTGGGCATCCTTCTGTTACCTATCCTCACCAGGTATCTCTAGCTGCCCCATGACTGGTTGAGATGGGAGCAGGAACTATTTCACAGCTAAACGCTGTGTCTCCTTTGCATCTAGGCTCTTGGTTTCTGAACCCACTGGCATCTCAACCGCATCCACAATTCCGTGATGGTGACAGTGAGTGTTTGTGGGAGGCTCGGCAAAGAAGGACGCTTTCTCACCTGATCCTCTGGACAACTCTGCCAGCCAGGCAGGGCAGGCTTTATTTTCACTTTATTCTTCAGGAGATAAAAACTAGAGCTGTGACAAGATTTTGAGACTCAAGCCAAGGAGTCCTGACTGCCCCCACCCGGCCTCCCGGCACGCAAGCACACCCATATTTCACTCCTGCTGGCTCCCCGCTATCCAGCGTTTACTCAGTTCCTGGTTCCACCACATACACCCATTTGCAGACACAAACATCCTGCCCTTCACATTCTCCCACAGAGCGAGAATTGGCTCTAAGCTGAGTTTCTCTCCCCTCTCTCCAACCTCTCTGTAGCATAAGAATACCAATATGAGGTCAGAGCGAGGGAGGTTGGGAAGGGACCACCGTCTGAGTGCTCTGTCAGGTGCGGCCTCCTCTCACCCATGCCGGCTGAGAGCAAGGCTCCACGCTCACAGGCAAAAGACCAGGAGGTCGAGAGCAGAGCAGTCCTTCCAACCACTGACCAGGGCTCAGAATGAGGACTTATGGGTTTCCTTCCGAACACCAGAGGACAGGCAAGCGGGTGGATTTTACAATAGGGTTCAGGGGACAGATAAAAGGGTAGAGGAGGGAGCTGAACACCAGAAAATATGGGGTAGGAAAGAAACAGAGGAGTGGAGTGTGGACCTTAGAAACAGGACCAGAGAGGAAGGCTGGGGTAGAGCTCCACGGAGCAGAGACAGAAGAAGCCTTAGAGGAAGGCAGAGGTCCCTGAGGTTTTCCTTAGATCTGCCATGACCACCTCTCAACAGAATATCAGTTGCCACCACACCCCACACGCCATCTTAAAACCCACCTCTATGCCAACTGCAGCTGTGTTCTCTCTCAGGTCTCATACTGGGCCTCAACCTCAAGACCAAGGAGGCTAAGGCCTATCTTAGTGTCATCTGCCATGTGACAGGAGGAACACCTGATACTCTTCTCATTGAATTCCTCCAGCTATTCTGTGAGGGAGATACTATCATAATGCCCATTTTACAGGCAAGGAAGGATAGTGAGGATTTTAAACCTTAACGTCCTCACTCAAGGTCAAGTGAACAAGTGGAGAGACCACTGTTCAGTTATGAGCTTTACCACTGCGTTCCTCTGACTTCCACGCAAGGCTGTTTGAGGCTTGACTTGGCAAAGGACCCAGGAAAAAAAAAATGAGCTGATTCAGGAATCCCTGGCTGAAAGGCATCCCCAGCCCATAGAGCCTGCTTTCTTTCTAGAGCAGTCTCAGTGCTGACCTCAGTCATCACAAGATCTCTAGCCTGTGACTTGTCTCTGAATTTTCAGGGAGTACTAGAAAATCTCAGACCTAGCCAGCTGTGGTATGCATGTCTGTAACATCAGCAATTTGAACAGCTGAAGCAGAAGGATTGCCATGAGTTTGATGTTGGCCTGAATTACATAGTCAGTTACAGGCCAGCCTGGACTATAGGGTAAGATCTTGTTGAAGAAAAGAAGGAAGAAGAGGAGCCTGGAGAGATGGCTCAGTGGTTAAGAGCACTGACTGCTCTTCGGAAGGTCCTGAGTTTAAGTCCCAGAAACCACATGGTGGCTCACAACCATCTGTAACAAGATCTGACACCCTCTTCTGGGGTGTCTAAGGACAGCTACAGTGTACTCACATATAATTATGTGGCACCTTGCTCTTCTCTCAGACATATCTTTTTGACCAAGACTGTTCCAGGCAAGGTAAGGGCAGTTTGCACCCTGGCTGAGGTGTGTGCCTTGGTTCATTAGCTTTCTTCTGCTTTAGCTAAGCCTAGCATACAACTACAACAACTCACTAGGCATGCAAAGCCTGACTATACACAAGCACATATCTGGAGCAGTAATAACAACCTCCCACGCATTGACTAATTTAGCCTTCTGCTGGTTATCATCTCCCCAAAGACACAGGGAGGGAATGGACTTAGCATGCCAGGACTCATGCCCTGCACCAGCAGGTCCTCGATATGTGACTCTGGCTGGCCTGAACTACCTACATATAGACCAAGACTTCCTCTGCCTCCAGTGTGCTGGGATTAAAGGGGTGTGATATCACACCTAACTATAGTTTTCCTTTCTGTGATTACAGTGGACATGGTTATAACGAGTTCTGTCTGAATGGCTGGAAGAGGTAAGTAATTTTGGTGATGATTTTTTATTATGGTTCCAGGTAATGGAAAGTTAAACTGAAAGATCACTGTGAGTCAGACTGAACCCCAGGCTTACTATCTTCCCCCAATGCCACCAAAAAGAGAAAGGCCTATCTCTAATGTCTTATAATTAAAAGTATTGCTGAGCTGCATGTGGTGGTACATGAAACAGGCATATCTCTGAGTTTAAGGTTAGTTATCCTGAACTATACATAGCTATGAGTTTAAGGCCACATAGTAAGTCTCTTCCCCCTACTCGTATGTATGTATATGTATGTTAAAGAAGTTGCTTGCTGGGCAGTGGTGGCGCATGCCTTTTAATCCCAGCACTTGGGAGGCAGAGGCAGGAGGATTTCTGAGTTCAAGGCCAGCCTGGTCTACAGAGTGAGTTCCAGGACAGCCAGGGCTACACAGAGAAACCCTGTCTTGAAAAAACAAAAGAAGTTGCTTGCAGTAAGGAACTAGAAGAAAAATCACCAACCAACAAAAAAGAAAGGACTCCCAGGGGTTATGGTGAAGCTTTAGGCACTAACTTGTAACAGAAGTCGGCACTGTGCTTGTAGAAGCGGCAGAGGTTCCCATCGTCTGGGGGTGTGGCGCAGAAGAAGATCGACGGTGTCAGGTTGTATCTGCCAATCTTGCAGTACTCATCTACTTCCCGGGGAACGCCAGGCTCAATGGCAACCCGATCTCCTGGAGAGGAGAACACAGATGGTGCCACATTTAAGAACAGAAGCTGAGCTTCAAGCCTGCTGGGTCTGGTTCTGCTTCCCAACCTTTGAAAACTAGGAGCAGGGGCAGAAATACTATGAAGGCACACCTGCTCACTGACCGAGACCAGATGTAGGAATCCAGCATCAAGAGCCTCCTCTCGGGCTGGAGAGATGGCTCAGTGGTTAAGAGCACTGACTGCTCTTCCAAAGGTCCTGAGTTCAAATCCCAGCAACCACATGGTGGCTCACAACCATCCATAACAAGATCTGATGCCCTCTTCTGGAGTGTCTGAAGGTAGCTACAGTGTACTTACATATAATAATAAATCTTTAAAAAAAAATGCCGGGCGGTGGTGGCGCACTTGGGAAGCAGAGGCAGGAGGATTTCTGAGTTCGAGGCCAGCCTGGTCTACAAAGTGAGTTCCAGGACAGCCAGGGCTACACAGAGAAACCCTGTCTCGAAAAACAAAAAACAAAAAAAAAAAAAGAGCCTCCTCTCTGGGAACCCTGATGTCCTAGACAAGGCCAACCTGTCGGTGCCTTCTCTTCTCTCCTCCCTTTCCTCTTCCTCTGAGCTCCCCACATCTCTCTGAGATCTGTCTCAGTCTATAAGCTGAGCTGGCCTTCAGCTGGAAGCAGTACTTGTGTTTCAGCTTTCTGAGTGCTGGGATTAGCGTTATGTGGCGACTCAGTTCTCTCAGCGTCTCAGAACCTTCATCCGCTCAGCTCCCGCTCCAACCCCTAAGACAACTGGGGCTCAGAGTTTGTTATGGATTAGCACTGCTGGTTACACAGTATTAAAAATGGAGATCACATGGTGTATATTCCTTGCACTGGCTTTTCATTGAGTAAATTTTTAGGTTAATGCATGTTATAGATCAATTGGGTTTTTTGTTTTGTTTTGTGGTTGTAAGCCACCATGTGGTTGCTGGGATTTGAACTCATGACCTCCAGAAGAGCAGTCAATGCTGAGCCATCTCACCAGCTCCAGATCAATTGTTTATTCCTTTTTTGTAACTGAATGGCATTCCATCCTGTGAGCACAGCACAGAGAGCTAAGCTATTCTCTTGGTAGACTCTTGGTAGTTCTCTTGTTTTCTAGATAATTTTTATGAGTATCTTGACTCCTCGCTTAAATTGAGAGTACCGTAAGATTAGTAAGTTGTCTGCTTCATATATATTTTGCCATAATAAGAAACTGGGGAGCGGGGAAGGTCTGGAGAGAGCTCTACATTTAAGAGCACTGGCTGCCCTAGTAGAAGATTCAGCCTTAATTCCCAGCTCACAACCAGCTCACAAATCCCTGTAATTCCAGTTCCAGGGAATCTGACACCTTCTTCTGGCTTCCACAGGCACCAGGCATGCTCATGGTGCACAGACACATGCAGACAAAATGCACACACATATAAAAATTTTAAACTTAAAAAAACAAGTAAAGCTTTATATTCTAAAAGCACAAAGGGTCCACAGAAATCCCAATGGCTTTGAAGACATAGTCCTCAACTTGTCTGACCTCCTCATTGCTCCCACCATCTTCATTTAACAATTCATTATTAAGGCTAATAAACTCAACTTGACATTCAAGGTGGAGTATTACATTATCTCATTTTATCTCCTAGTTATTAGTACATTATGACAACATGGAAATTCTCATTTGAAGAGTCTTTTTTAAGAGGGGTATACATATTTTCATCTCTACCAATTCCCTAGTAGAAAACATCTGCTCTGAGAATTGATGTGTGAGAATCCAAACACATTACTTGACCCATGTCATTTTATTGGTCTGACCCTCTTCACTAGCTCAAAATAAAACCTTCTCAAGTCTCAGATGACAGGCAGCTCATTGGTTCAAAAATTCACTCGAACCAGATGAAACAGGGTGGCATTCCAGCCAACTCTGAAACTACCCAGTGTGTGACCCTGGGCAAGAACCACATCCCAGTGTCTGTATCTATTAATAAAGCTAATAATGTGTACCTTGTGGCATTTTCTCAAGAATTAAATAATCACATGCATTGGTGTTTAATGAACAGCAAGACAATACATACAAGCTTTCTTCTTCTGTTTATAATTATTCTTGTCATATATCCAGCTCCAAGACCCATATCTATGAACTGTCTTTAACCACCTCTGTGTCCTTTCCTTGGCCCCTGACTAGACGCATTTTTCTCCAGTCATTAGTGTTGTTGGCAGTTCTAATGTCTGGTCTCTCTCGCCAGATCTATAAATTCAGGGCTTTTTATTCCATTTCTCAAAGCACCTGACCCAAGTCTGAACCCACAGTAGACACTGATTAAGCACTTGCTAGAACTTAGAGAACTTGGTCCAACAGGAAGGGATCAGTCATTAGTTGGCTGCTGGAAGATAACAGCCTTCCACTGTGGGACGAGCCTGTACCACCAAAGGCCTTTTCAACGTGCATTACCAATGATTAGAGGTCTTGAGGTAAGAATCCTAAATGAGACAATGTTTAACTTCTAAGTTTACCAATCCCTTTTTATGTCTGGGCTCAAAAACTAAACTATTTCACAGCATCTCCTACCAAATCCAAGCTTCCTCCAATTGATTTAAAGTCATCTCTGAGTCATTGATGGCCTCATTAGCAAAAGGTTGATACCAATGTCTACCTATGTCTAGACAGTTCAGAACTAATTCATTGTGTTGGAGGACCATGCAGTCTGCTGCAGCTAAGAACTCTGGGACTATCAAATACAGGTTTTACCAGACTGTTGTTTTCCTAGCCATCTAATAAAAATCAAAGACCCAGAGAGAAGCCTACCACTCTTGCTGAGCGGTATGTACTGTCAAGCTACTTTTTAAATATTCATGTTTATACACATAGCTGAGTGCTGCCCACCCTCAGTCTTGGCCATAGAGGGTTCTCTCTGCAGTGGTCAGCAGGTAATGAGACTCATAACCAAAGTGCCAAGAACAAATGACTAGAGTGCTCACCCCTAGGTGGCACTAGACCACACCACACCCCAGGCTCAGGGATCATGGGAAGAGGGATGTAAAGGGACTAAGAGCCTGAGTGCTAGGAAATGCTGTCTGCCAGACACATCAGCCGAGGCTATTACACTCAGGAATTCACTGCAGCCGTGGCTGCCTACACGATCAGTGAACGAACTGTCCCACAGGCAGTACTAAACTGGACTCTGGTTTAAAAAAAAAAAAGTGGCCGGGTGGTGGTGGCACACGCCTTTAATACTAGCACTTGGGAGGCAGAGGCAGGAGGATTTCTGAGTTCGAGGCTAGCCTGGTCTACAGATCGAGTTCCAGGACAGCTAGGGCTATACAGAGAAACCCTGTCTTGAAAAAAAAAAAGTGAAAAACATAAAGAGGCAAGTTGGGGATTGCTGGATTCCTGGGCAAAAGTGAGAAGGATACATCATTAATATTCATAAAACTTAAAAATTTTAGAATGAAAGACAAGTTAGTTGACCAGCTTAAGGTTGGGTATAAGAATTAGCCTTGTGAAAGCCACAGTGTAGCCTGAGATAAGAATTTAAGGGAGTAGAAGGAGGAATGCTAAGATTTTAAGGTCATCCTTGGCTACATAGCAAGATGGAAGTCAGTAGGGCCAGAAGAGCCTCTCTCTGAAAGGAAAATCAAGATCTTTCTAATACAAAGATTCTAGGGTACAGGGTTGGAAGAAAAGGCAGTCACAGGAAAGCTGACTGTGTGCCTGCTGTGCATTCCATGATGAGGCCACACATCCTCTCACAACAGGGAAAGGCTCTCTGGGCACTTGGTAATTACACAGCATGATTCCAGATAATGGTGGCACAAAGTCTTTAATCCCAAACCTTGGGAGGCTAAGGCAAGGCAAATTTCTGAGTTCAAGGCCAGCCTGGTCTATAGAGATCCAGGGCAGCCAGGGCTACAAAAGTAATCCTGTCTCAAAAAAAGCAAAAACTATGCCTTCGCAGGAATAGACTCACACCTGAAACGATGTAAGTCAGGCATGGTAGCCCATGCTTTTTAAAATAGTACTCTGGAGGCTAGGGCAAAAGATCACCTTGAGATCTCAAAAGTAAATAAATAATTAAAAGTAAAATCAAAAAGGTCTTGATTTTCAGTATATGGAAGCAGTTTGTAGCTTATGACAGGAATACTTTCTCATCCCCCTTTTCTGATTTATTTCACATTCTCCATCTCTTTCAAGGGAGACAGGAGTCTAGACAAGACATGATGATCACTCCTGCATTTCCCAGCACACATTGTGACTAAGTACCTGCTTCTGTCCCTGGTCTGTGCCCCCTCTGAGGCAGAAGGTAAGATTCCTACGTGTAGGGACCCAGCACTATCTCATACACTCCTGTACCTCTGTGCTTAGCCGAGAAGTACTCACAGCGAAAACTCTCAGACATTTACTGACCTGGTTTTAGATGTCTCACCGATTCTCCTACTTTTGCGACTGTTCCAGCAGCCTCATGCCCAAGCACCATTGGCTTTTTCACAACAAAACCCCCAATCCGGCCGTGCTCCCAGTAGTGAACGTCCGAGCCGCAGATCCCCACTGAATGCATCTTTAGTAATACATCTAATGAGACAACGGAGACAGAGGAAACACGTGAGGCAAAGGCGAACCTTCCATTGCTCTCAGAAGCTCTAGCAATTTCCCTCTAGACAGGGAAGAGAGCTGGGTTCTCAGAGTCAGGTATAGAATTGAGATTACAAAGGAAAACGCTAAACGGGGGCCTAATTAAGCCTAGGAAGACACAGAACAGCTTGAACAGCGAAGGAACTGAGCGTGATAGTCCATGCATGCCGGCTTGGCTGGCCAGGGTACACAGCTTTTTGGTCAAACATCCATGAATATTTTGTTCACAAGGCAGGGTTCTTGTGAAGGGTCTAATGGTACAATTAGCATTTAAATCAAGACTGAGTGGACCAGATTATCCTCCATAAAACAAGCGACAGGCCTCATCAATCAAGTGAAGCCCTTGGGAGAAGACCAAAGGAGAAACAAGGTAGGGTTTTTCCAAAGGTCTTATGGTACAATTAGCATTTAAATCAATAGACTTGGAGTGGACCAGATTATCCTCCATAAAGTAGGCAGGCCTCATCAATCCCTTGGGAGAAGACCGAAGGAGAAACTTTCCTAAGACTCTAACACAGAAAACTTGCCAGAGACTGCTGCCCTGCCCTCTAAGCTTTCCAGACTGCCCAGTCACAGGGCCAGTTGCTTAACATAAAATAAACTGTCCTCCTCCCCCTCTGCCAACCTCTGTACATATGCACATACATATACATACATATCTTACTTGTTCTCTTTGTTTGGAGAACCCTGACCGATCCTGCTGTACAAGATATTATGAGGAGGAAGCACTGTGTCAACCATTTAAAAGAACAAATTGTTTTGCAGGAGATAACCAGTTGTTTGCCACTACACGATGAACTACCAGGTTACGTTCCTCGCACTCCTTGTTTTCTAAAAAGGTGCAGCTTTACTTAGCTCCCCTCTAAGTTAACTCACACAGCCCCTGAGGGACTGAATGAAATGAGATGCAATGGTATTTCTACTGTCAAGTGTCCAAGTTTAAGATGCTGCTGCAGCTGGGCCTCTCAGCTCCAGTAAGGACCAAAGGTTTCCTGCCCTGTCCGATTGAGCTGACTTTATGGATACCTCCCTGAGAAAAAAAACTCCATCTTTGAAAGACAAAGAGGCCAAGAGTTCTGCTATGCACTCGGACATCTCAGTTATAGCTTCTGTCACAAACCACCAGCAAAACCCCCCAGATAGGGCTCTGGGGAATTATCTCTGCCCTTGGTTCTAACTGAGCAGTTAGGGATGACAGGCTGAATTCTGACATCAAAGATAAAGATTACTGAAATCAGGAAAACTAAGCTTTCTCTATACAAGTTTGAATTTGCAGCAAGAGATGAGATGTCTCTTGCTGAAGCGCTAGCTTTCTGAAATACTTTCTCTCTTCCGATTCAACTACAGCAAAAGGCAAAAGAATGAGAGTAGGCTGGATCAGAGTGGGCCCTTCACAGACCAGGAAAGGCCTTACTTGGCTGCCTCTGCAACCAAAGCCACCTCGTCAGGATACAGTGAAGTGCCTCCTCTGAACATGGTATCTTCATGAAAATGTTTAAGCCTTAAATTTGCATTACTTGCTAAACACTGATAGAAACAGCTGTTTTTTATATCTTATCACTGCACGTCAACAACACAGCTGACCTTTGAGTGGCAAAGCTGGGGAGGCTCCAAGAGAGCTGCCTTCAATCTGATGCTCACCCAGAATCCCTGCTCCTGGGCTGAAGTGCAATACGGTGTTGAGAACCCAGGTCTTCACGGAGAGGACAGGGATCCGAGGGACCAAAGACTCTGTGCATTGCCCCTAACCTCACCCTGGGATTCTATAGATTATGAACTGGATTTTGGGATGGAGGGAACTACCCTGGCCAACACTTGGCATGACCTCCCCAGGTCCAGATGCCTTCAGGAAGCTGGCAGGACAGCTCGGCCTAGTGGGCTCACCCACTGAGAGCCAAGGAGTGGAGTAAAGGTATTAGGAGCTCTGCCCCTACACACTCAGTCACTTTTGATTAGGGAAAGAGACAGAGCTTCCCGAAGCCCCTCCCACCCCTACTAGACAGGTAGATAGTTCTGGTCTGGCCCTCTTGGGTGTACTAACACAAGGCTCCTCTACTAACTAAGAGATTTAGTTCTGTAGATTTTTAGAACTAGAATTATGATTTGGCATCTAATCTGGTAGACACAGTACTGGGTTGTTAGGTAGGAAGGGTTGGTTCTGCCTTTGGTCCACATGATTCACATCAGAAACCCAGGGCATCTTGGCAGTCTGGTATCTTAGCTTCTCCTATCAGTGATTCTTTTACTTCAAACAGTAGCCAAAATAAACCACTGTGGCCAATGGACAGACGTAAGCACATTAACCGGTAGAGAGAGGGGCGGGGACCAATGCACACACCTCCAAGGCCAACACCAGCAGATACAATGTTACATCAAGACCTACCATTTGGACCCAGCTCAGGGATTGGGTAGTTCTCCTGAAATAAATAAAACAGAGAAAGTTGTTTAGCCTGCATAATAACTTACCCTTACATTTTTTTCCACTTATAAAATATTCTCCTGGGGGCTGGAGAGATGGCTCAGCAGTTAAGAACACTGACTGTTCTTCCAAAGGTCCTGAGTTCAAATCCCAGCAACCACATGATGGCTCACAACCATCTGTAATGACGCCCTCTTCTGGTGTGTCTGAAGGCACCTACAGTAAACTTAGATATAATAATAAGTAAATCTTTTAAAAAATATTCTGCTGGAGTTTCACACTGAATTATTTCTCAGAACAGAAGTTCACACCTTACCTTACTACCTGTGAGCTCTGAAGAGGCACCGCATCAAGCAGGCCAAGGTTTCTGGCCTGCTTGCCACCATACTGCTCAGAGCAGAGCCCCTGGCCCAGATAATGTCATGCCCGATATATTCCAAACACAATAGAGAACACAGCTGAAGTTAGTGACTTGCCACAGACAGAACAAGGTTCTGAAGCTGGGTTCCCTCCCTGGAAAATTGCCAGCTGCCCCATGACTGTCAACTGTCAGATCCTGATGGAAGCCACTCTAGTTTCTCAATGCACCACCACTCCTCTGGTGCTATTTGCCTGGGACTGAGAAAATAGTGTGCTAGATGTGTCCCTGGCAGAGAGGGTGTCTGAGCAGCCCTGGGTCTCTAGATTTGCCTTCCACTTATCCTAGAGATCATGCTATCAGATACAGATGTATTTATATTTGTTCTGACATATTCCTGCAGGAAAGAAGGGAATGGTAAAGCAGGGGCTTCCAAGGGCTGTGTTAGACTGGTAGGAGGGTATCTCACTGCCAGACTGTTCTTTTACTTCAGCTCAGGTGAATACCCAGTCCTCCCTTCTAAAACATCCATGGGGAGTTTAGGAACTCATAGGGAACACAAGGGCCCTCATTTTAGTGCAAAAAGCAACCTGAGGTATTGTGGTGTTCACAGGTAGTATTAGAGTAGAATTTGCTTTTTAACCTTTCTCCATGGCTAACTGGCCAAGGTTAAATTAGGGTTGACAAAGAGGAAGGACACTGAGTGGACAGACCCAAGTGTTTACTAATTCTTTGTGGGCAGACAAGAATCAGAGGGAGAAGGCAACATGAATTGTTTACCATGGCTGCTGTTGGCCAGACAATACTTCCAGTTCTGCCTTACCACAGTCTAGAGCTTACAGATGACAAAGAAACCTGAGGTTAGGGAGGGAGGTAACTTGGTCAAGATCCTACCACCAGACAGAGAGGGTTAACCAGGGCTCAGCCCAGCTGTATCTGACATCTATACCAGTTTCCACTGTACCTAGTGCAGTCCTGAGGAAGTAACCTTTCTTCTTTGGGTTAAAGAGCTGTCAATCATGTGAGGTGATTGATAGGTGGGCCCCATGCAGAGTGTCCTGATGGGTTTCAGATTAAAGCTTTCCTGGCCAGTGAGATGGTTCATCAGGTAAGGGGGATTTTGGACAAGCCTGATGACCTGAGTTTGATCTCTGGAACCCATGTGGTAGAAGACGAGAACCAACTCACGAGTTGTCCTCTGATCTCCACATACCAGCCTTCTTCCTCCGTCTTTCCCTCCCTCCCCTCCTCCCCCCTCCTCACACACACACAGAATGAATAAATATTTTTTAAAAAGAAAAACCATAAAAAAAAAGAGAAAGAAAAGCTCTCAACCTTCCCAAAGTTTCCTGAGTTTCCTTTTTTAATTTTATGAAACAGGGCCTCACAATGTACCCACGTACTGGAATCCACTATGTACCCCAAGTTGACCTAACTCATGAGTCTCTTGCCCCAGTGTCCAACTAAGATTGAGGCCTGTGCCCCCAGGCCTGGCTCAGGCCACTTGCTATAGGCAGCCTCACAGCATTAATCCACACTGACACCAGTTAGTGCTAACCCCTACTCAACACTACCACGTTCCCACCAAGAAGCAGCCTTCCCCAAAAGCTTCTACATAAGGTCTAAATGCTTTAACTTCAGACCACCAGTCTCTCCTGGTGAATTTTCCTGGGGGAAAATTCAGTGCTAATTGAACTCCAGAGGGGGAAAAAAAACCCAATTTGTGTGCTAATGTTGAGAGGTGGCACAGAGCTATGGTGTCTGTCGGGCTATCCTGTGCTATGTGTTCTACAGGCGCCATTAGTTCAGCTTCCGAGGCTCCACAGCCTGAGAATGAAGAACTGGGATAGTTAGCCACCTCAGGGGCTAAGCAGGAGACGACCACAAAAGGAGCCCAGGAATGAGTGGTACTTGGGTTTTTCTTTGTTTGTTTTTGCTTTTTTCTTTCACAATAATTTAAAGGAAGAAGGAAAAAATCCATTTTTAAAGAAATCACCATCTTAGAACAGATATCACCAAATCCTTCTCAAAGAAGTCTCAGGTCCCATGTCTGACAGTGACACCCTAGACTATTACGTAAACCTGTGTTTCTGTTACAATTTTAACTTCGACTTCAGTGTAATCTAATGAACTCGATTTTGTTTCTAACTTGGAACCTTGCCAATCCTCCCTCCTAATGGCATCAGCAGACAAACCCCAGGCACTGATTGATGTTCCTGCTCCACATTCTTCCTATCTCTGCTTCCAGCTAGGGCAAGCCGCCCTTACCTACTCACACACAAAGGTGCAGTGACTCTTCTGGACACCAGAGGGTGCTATGCTGACAGTCTGTTTACTGTTGAGTGGCAGAGGACATTGAACACTTCTTTCTTCTATTTCCCTCCCCTCTCTCCCCATACTCTATTTATCTGGAGTCTAAGCTGTTCCTCCTCCCAAATGCAGGGAATACAGCTGAGTGCCCAAGGCTTTGTGTATGCAAGGCAAACAACAGAGCTAGAATCCTAAACAACCTCTCCCTGCCCCTTCATGACGTCACTCAACTGAGGCTCCGTTCTGGCCTCCCCCTCTCTGCAGGGGGTCTGCCACTGGGCACAGGACCTTATTAAGATCAGCCCTTGGTAACTGGAGAGAGGGCTCAGCGGTTGAAACTGCTTGATGATCTTGCAGAGGACCAGAGTTCAGGTTCTGACATCCATGTTAGCCTGTTTACAAATGCCTGGAGCAGAGGCAGGAGGATTTCTGAGTTTGAGGCTAGCCTGGTCTACAAAGTGAGTTCCAGGACAGCCAGGGCTACACAGAGAAACCCTGTCTCGAAAAACCAAAAATAAATAAATAAATAAATAAACAAATGCCTGGAGCTCCAGCTCCACGCATGCACATACAGACCACTGCAGGTACACGCATGCACATACAGACCACTGCAGGTACACGCATGCACATACAGACCACTGCAGGTATAAAACGTCTTTATACTTAGAATATATAGTTCTCACAGCTGGTAAGCATATACTGATAGCCCCAGTTTTGAGGAAGCTGAGGCAGAAAGATAAAGAATTTTAAGACTGCCTGAAACAGACAGCAATATGGTCTCAAAATAAATAAGCCTTAGCCTTATAAACACTGCTCTAAGAACCACTGTGGGTCCCAGCTTTACCAAGCTACCACCACAGGGCCACTGAACACTAAGGGAGTGTGTGACTGGCTGCCCTGTTTACCTAATCTCCTTTTCCATCTCAGATTCCCTCCATGCTAAGCTTTCCTTTTCTCCTTATCTCTCAGGGTTCTTGAGGGCTGTACCTCAGGGGTAGAATGGATGCCTAAAAAGGGTGAGGACAGACAAGACAGACAGACAAATGTAGTCATGCATGCACGGATGCGCACGCGCGCATACACACACACACACTCTCTCTCTCACACACACACTCACTCTCTCTCACACACACACACACACTCACATAAACACACTCTCAGATACGCTCTCACACATACTCACACACTAACACTCTCACACACATGGTGCTCGCGCGCACACACACGATTACCGAGTTCCTCTGAGAGCCTACATCTTCACTTTACTCTCAGTGACTGTCATTTCAAATACATTCAAAGTTTCCTAAGCAGGATTTCCTATGAGTGACTCACAAAAGTGCAAATAGGAGCTCTAAGTCTTCTTTAGTTATGCCAGCATTCCTGAACTTTTTTCTGAGTCAGAAATATCTGAATCACATAGAAAGCAACCCTTCTCTCTTCAGCACACTTATTCTCAGTAACCCTTAGAGAATCTCCAGGAAGATGTCCCTGGGTAGATAGATGGAATCATCTCAGCTGTCTCTTCCATCCAAATAGTGTGTGTGTATGTGTGTGTGTATATGTATATTGTATATGTGTATGTATGTATATGTATGTGTGTATGTATGTGCATGTATGTATACATACATATGTATGAGTGTTTGTATGGTTTGAATGTCTCTTCATAAGATCCCTTTGGTATATTTGGTATATTTCAGGAAACTTTGGGAAGGTTGAAAGCTTTTCTTTCTTTTTAAAAAATATTTGAACCCTCAACCCATTTTGCCTAGATCAGTGGTTCTCAACCTTTCTAATGCTGAGACCCTTTAATACAGTTCCTCATGTTGTGGTGACCCCTGATCATATCATACAATTATTTTCATTGTTAGTTCATAACTACTTTTTCTGGTTATGTAAATATCTGACATGCAGGTTATCTAATATGTAACCTAGGTGGTAGTCAGGGAGTCAAGACAAGCAGAGATTAGGGAAGGCTATTTTCCCTCCTCCGGCTGGCCTGGGAGAGCTGGGCAGAAGTCAGGCTCTGGAATAGCCTGTGTACAAAGCTGGTTCTCCGCAACCTGCTGTGTACCTAGAGTATGTTATATAACCTCTTGGATTTCCTCTTCTGTATTATGAGGATAATCATGAAAGAGAGTGCCGACTCACAGCAAATATGTTTGCTCTTATTACAAAAGAAATAGCCCAAAGTTCTGCTCCCGTAACAGTTTAACCAGCTCTGGACAACCTTGCCCTTTGGGAAAGAGCAAAGTACTTCAAAGTGTTGTAGAGGACTATTAGACTCCTCTTTTTCTCATGTTAGGATGGAAAGAAATTTGTCCTTTAAAAGGATGGGACTTGGAAGACCTGAAGTAGGCCTCTAGCAATGATTTAGGCTGCTTCTTGTAATGTAGAGATAAAGCCACCCCCATACCTTAAAGGGACAGGCAGGGAAGATAATGTCACCTATGCCCAGATTCTTAGCAGATGTGTTTGCAACTTGCTCCCTCGTGGGGTCAGCCTGCTTGTGACCCCAGGGGCTGTGCTGAATACTTGAGGTGGACAGGACATCATTGCTACTCTTCCTGCTTCATCTTTTCCTGAACCCTCACGTATTTGTCTTATGTTCTCAGATGGGAAGAAAAGGCAAAGGTTTTCCAGTTAAGCAGAGACTTTGTTCTAGCCATTGGTCCTGGCATATGAGGCGGTCAAAATATAGGGCTGAAAGCTCTCCATTGTCTCTGACCTGGTCCTCTGCCCAGGCTCCCCTTGTTCTATCCGGCTCTGTCCTGCTGGTGACAATCTTTCTAAAATACGAATGTTTATATTCCTCATTAGCCCTGAAAAAACCTGTCCCCTCACATGGGGACCCCATTCCCCAATCTCACCTCCAGCCACAAACGCTTCCCACTAACTAACTCATCCTCAGAAAGGTTCCTTCCTCTCCCTCCCCGAGATCCCATATGAGAAGAGAAATGAGACATCCTAACTCCTGTGGGACCCTAAGGAGACTCACGCTCAGATGTGTTAGGATGCAAGAGTCTGGAAACACCCAAATAGGTCTACCCAACAGTCTGGATTGCTGTTTTTATTTTTATTTCTTAAGACAAGCTCTCTCTGCATAACCCTGACGGGAACTAGGCTGGCCTCAGACTCACAGAGATCTGCCTGTTTCTGCCTCCCAAGTGCTGGGGTTAATGGTCAGTGAGTACCTGGCTTTCAGCAGGTTATTGTAGTCTAGGGCCTAGGGTGCTCAGGCATTCCTTTCTTAAGAAGCCTTCCCTGGGGTAACATGGGGAACTGGGAACCTAACTCATTTGTACCCTCTGTCCAAAAGATCACAATCTACACAGGACAGAGAACTACTTAATTCTCATCAGTAATAATTAAAATATAAGAACAAAACCATATGCTAATTTAATAGATAATACTTATTTATAGTAAGCAAGACTATGCATATTAGCAGCAATGGAGAAGGCTTGTGCATTGTTTTATATAAGTATTTGTACTCTTATATTGGACTGATAACTCTCTGCAAACCTTGACCAGGTTTTCTGTGGTTAGAAATGTTTTTAGTATAAATCTAGTTTGGAGAAAACCTCTACCTTCAGCATTATATATATGTCCATATGCACATATTTCTCCTCCTTAAAATGTCATGGGATATTTGAAAAGGAATTTCCCCTAATCTATGGGCCCTTTTCTTCTCAGAATAGTTATTTTCTCAGAACATTAAAACTTTATCAGACTGGTGCTTCCTTCGTCTTTGATGGAAACAGCTCTGAGCCTCCGGGCCTTTCCAGACAAAAGTAATGCTTTCTCAAGCATTTGACAGAGAAGCCAGGTTGCTGTTTTGACTCTGAAGCGGCTTATCATTGGTTTGGGTTTTGTTTGCTGTAGAAACATAATTTAGATAGAAAGAAAGGAAGTATTTCTTTGGACAGTTCCTTGTTTTCTAAATGAGTTTGGTGTTCTATTTTTAAAACTCTGAAATGCCTCTGACAGGTAAGAGACTTCATTCAATGCTTTTTCTTTCTTTTTAATAATGAGGATTGAACTTAGGGCCTTGCCTATGGTAACTCTATCCCTAAATTACATCTCTAGCCTCTTACTTTTTTTCTTAAAAAAAGATTTATTTATTTATTATAAGTATACTATAGCTGTCTTCAGAAACACTGGGAAAAGGCATCAGAACCCATTACAGATGGTTGTGAGCCACTATGTGGTTGTTGGGAATTGAACTCAGGACCTCTGGAAGAGCAGTCAGTGCTCTTAACCACTGAGCCATCTCTCCAGCCCCCTCTTCTTACTTTTGAGATAAGGACTCACTAAACTACCCAGGCTGGTCTCACTCTGTAACCCAGAGTAGCTCTGAAGGCCTTGAACTTTCAGCCTTCCTGCCTTGGCTTTGTGAGTAGCTGGGTTCTTTCCCTGCTTGAATCCAGCTGCTCACTAATGGCTACCAAGGTACCTGGCTCTGCCAGGTATTGACAGTTCCAGCCAGGAAAAGGGACAGGATACCTGGGATCATTTGACCCAACAGGTGATCCTGACAGGACCTTCCTTCTCATCCAAAGCTTAACAGTGAAGTCTATGTGTTTTATTAGAGATGCAACTTGTTTTTTAAAAAACATCATCAAAGCAATTCTCTTTCCACTGTATCCTACTTATTCAGCATGCCTATGCACAAGTACATACATGCAGGTGGACGTCAAAGGACAATTTCTGGGAGCCAGTGCTCTCTTTCCACCAAGTGGGCTCCAGATATCAAACTCAACCTGTCAGGCACGGCAACAAGTGCCATCTTACCAGCCCTTAAAACAATTCTTTTGCTCTAGGAAATGTTATATTTCCTCAAAAAGCAAAATCCCTTATTTAAATTTCATATTGATGCATGATTCTCTCTGCCCTTTATAATGAAACAATATTAACCCATCATTTATTCTTTTAACGATTTATTTATTGTTATACATAAGTACACTGTAGCTGTCTTCAGACACACCAGAAGAGGGCATCAAATCTCATTACGGATGATTGTGAGTCACCATGTGGTTGCTGGGAATTGAACTCAAGACCTTCGGAAAAGCAGTCAGTGCTCCTAACCACTGAGCCATCTCTCCAGCCCCAACCCCCCATCATTTTAAAATAACTGTTTTTTCCTTTACCTTGTTATCCACTCATAGCCAATGACAGTATAAAACAAACAAAAAGCCAAAGTACCACCTTGCTACCTCCTTCAGGGTGCTCAGCTGTCTGTCCCAGCAGCTGATCTGTTCCCTGTCCACATGCTGAAATAAGCAAGGGCCAGTGTTCAGGAAGAAAGGAGATAGCATGCTCTCGAAGGACGGTCCAGGACTGACTGGCAATGGAACAAGATATTGGGAGGCACATGTAGAAATGGCTAGCATTCTGTTTGCTGTAGAGTCCGGCAAACATTAGTCTATGGTCAGCTGGAAATGGCAATAACTCTTCTTTCATCCCGGAGTTTGAAGCACTGAACTAAGGCATCTAACATGAGTGGGATGTGGCCATATAGCAATGTCTTGACTCCTTCCCTTAGTATCCTTACTAGTCTAGCAAACTCTACATCATAATATATTTCTTAAAAATGCAAAAACTCACAAGCCAGCCACTTGCCCCCAAGCAAAGATTCTGTGCAGATAAGCAAAGTCCGCTGCTTTCTATTCCAATTTCATGAACCAGCAACTCATTGCCCAATGAAGAAAAAGTTCTAGAATTTTCAAGATGGGCTAAGGAGGCGTGAAGTAGTTGAACTGCTGCAGCTGAACAGTCTTCCGCCCACATCCTAAGGATTTTGCCCAAGCTGCCCATACATTTGACGGGTTTGGCATTTATCCATCTCTTCATGGTAAGATTGTTTAAAGGCTTTGGCCTCCTGCTTAACTCCAGTTTGCACAGACCATTGGGGATGCCTGGGACTCTACACTGGCCCTTGTATAAGCACAGTGCCAAGGAAGCTCACACAACCCAAATAAATACTAAAGCCTCTCTTCCCCCTCCTCCACTTCCTCCCCTCCTCCCACCCGCCCCTTCCTCCTCTTCCCCTGTATTAGGGATTTAACCTGGAGACTCTGCCACTGGACTTGAATTTACTTTGTAGTCCCATCCATCCCTGTACTTTTGTCCTCCTGCCTCAGCCTCCCGAGTGGCTGGGATTACAGGCCTGGTGCTCTTCTTCCAGGTGCCATGTTAATTATAGGAGGAGAAAGACTGTGCTGAGCCCCCACAGCCCCCGGCAGTGGGTGGGGCTGACCCCCATTCCAGGCCCCTTGGTTTTGACTTTCCTATTTCCTTTTCCGAGAACACCCCCTCAAGTTTGTTGATGGGCAGCTTGCCTCCTTGTATAGCAACTCACTCATTTATTTTTCTCTCTTGTTTAAGTCCCAATTTCTCCATTTAAAATAGAGAAATCTGAAGCCAGGGCGGTGGTGGCAGGCAACATTAATTCCAGCACTCAAAAGGCAGAGGTCGGCAGATCTCTGTTCATTCAATTCAAGGGCAGCCTGGTCTCTAGAGGGAGTTCCAGGACAGCCACAGCCACACAAAGAAATCATGTTTCAGGCTGGAGAGGTGGCTCAGTGGTTAAAAACACTGACTGCTCTTCAGAAGGTCCTGAGTCGCTGGGCGGTGGTGGTGCACGCCTTTAATCTCAGCACTTGGGAGGCAGAGGCAGGAGGATTTCTGAGTTCAAGGCCAGCCTGGTCTACAAAGTGAGTTCCAGGACAGCCAGGGCTACACGGAGAAACCCTGTCTCAAAAAACAACAACAACAACAACAAAAAAAAAAAAACCAAACAAACAAAAAAAGAAGGTCCTGAGTCAAATCCCAGAAACCACATGGTGCCTCACAACCATCCATAATGAGATCTGACACCCTCTTCTGGAGTGTCTGAAGACAGCTACAGTGTACCTACATATAATAAATAAATAAATCTTTTAAAAACAAACAAAAAACAACATAAAGTATGTCTCGAAAACCCAAAGCCACCTAACAAAAACAATAAAATAAGCTGGAGAGATGACTCAGTTAAGAGCACTGGCTGCTCTTCCAGGGGACCTGAGTTCATCCTTCTCTCTCATTTATCACCCAGATTACAAACACTCTCTCCTTGGTGTTGACTCTAGGTGTGAGAAGACTTCAATTACTGAAGTAGGGAAAAGTGAATCCAGTCTTCCAGGCAGCCAGAGGCCAGGCTTGGTCTTAGGTTTCCTTCCTGATTGTCTCAGCAAAGTGACTCAGGTCCTGTTTTTCAAGTCCTGTTTTTCTAGAGCTATACCCTGGACATTGGCCAGTTTCTGGCCTTACTGGTGGCTGGGCAGGCATCCCTGGGAAAGCCTGAGCTCTCTTTCCCTTCAGAGCCCTTTGGAATTCCGCTTTAGATACTGGGAATGGGTGTTTCTCCAAGGAATTCCAAAGAATGTGAGCCCTGGAGGCAAGGAGTTTTCTCAGCAGACCCTGCCCCTAATCTACTTAAATGGAAGCTAAGCCTTCCACCCATCCTCCATGGAAAGACCTAAACTATGGCTGTGTGGCATTACATTAAAAAGGAAAACATGTCTTCTCTCTTACCCATTTTTTAATCCATAGCCAAGCTAGCCTATGACTTTCAAAAGCCACTACCCCCTAATCTACCACATTCAGACATCCTGGGTTTCACTGTGGTTCTCCTACGAGAGAGCAGCTCCCCTCAAGATGCTGGGGTTTGAGGCTCGTCCCACCACCCAAACTTTACTACTGAATCTATCTACCCTAAGAAAGCAGAGGGATAGAAGTGCCCCATGGGGACTGAGGGGTGAAGGCTGAGAGAGTGTCATGCCTGGGCAGGAGGAAGCCCAGAAGGCCTGTGTCGGATGGACGGCAGGGGTCCCAGCAATAGCATGCTTCGTTGACCTTCTCACGTCTAGGGTTATTTACAGGCAAGCTGAGCCATCCACAGTTTCCCTAAAGGGCAGTTTTGAGCCTTGGCGCAGGCCAGTGCTTTGATGGTTTCTTTCACCTGTCTCTTTGGGGGTGCTTAGGAGAAGGGACTGTGGTCCTCAGCACACAGCAGGCATACACATTCTCCCTTAGTAAACATTAGTGGCACAAAGGACTAAGTTCAAAATCACTCTAAGCTATGCAGCAATAGCTCACTTTTCTGTCCCCTATCCTGCCACTTACTGTAATAAACAATCATAGTGTCTCTTTAATTCAGGATGTTGGGTAGATGTCCCAAAGTGATCGGTAAGAGCACTGGAAAGAGAGTTTGAATCTGGGTTCTTGTCTTGGCTCTGTTAACTAACCAAGACTACCATCTTGGGAAATGTCAGCTTCAGGCAACGGTTCTTGGTTTGGAATCCACCCTATCCTTGGTGGATAAGTCTACAGGTGGAAGAGATAAGGAACTCTGAAAATGCTTCCAAACTCAGTCTGTTTGCATTCTGTGGAGTGATAAACCACTGAGAACAGGCTTATTGAACAGACAAGAACTGTTCATCTGGATGAGTCTCTCCTGGTCCATGTTCTTTGAATGGGAAGGAGACGGACTCTAGGGTGCAGAGAAGGCTGGTCCCCAGTCCACATACTGCGCGCCCCGCTGAGATGGACTTTGTCAAGGGAACGTTGGCAGGATCACAGAGATGATTCAGCAAATGTCTCAACTCTGGTTCAGGGGGCAGAACTAAGTATAAAGCCAGGGACAGAGGTACAGAATGCTCCGGGGAAGTGATCCAGATGTGAACTAAAGGAGATAAGCAACAGGCTATACCCCCAGTTAAAATGCATTATTAGCACTTATTGAATGCTAGGCCCTCTCATGATAATAATTCTGCTAGGGGATATTATCAACAAAAGGGATTAAATAGAAACTTCACTGCTTTTAAATGCCACCTTTCTCCGTCCTGCACTGTCTATCAGAGAAGATCTGAGTAGATCCTAATCCTGGAAGTCTCCCTCAGACCCTTCTGAAGAGCAATAACAAGAGTGTGAATTTGCAGCTATTAGAGGTGAAGGCTTGATTAGTTTTCGACGGTCCTGGGCACAGGTCACGTGCCCGGCGCTGGACTAGGTTCCGGGAGCACGCGACCAGAACTCTCTCTAGAGACAGATAACGGTTACCCCACCCCCACCTCCCGGTAACCAGCTGAGATCTGGGTAAACCCAGGCAGCCAGGGGTGCATGGCGCGGGCCACCCGCCAGCCCTATGAGCAACTAACTTGGGAGTGTGTACCACAGCTGAGCTTGCCAGAGGGGCGAAGCAGAGCTGGGTGGGTGGCTGCCTGAGTTCCCACATTCCTTCCCCTTTTTACCAGGCGAATGTCTCCAGGTCCGTGCACCACTAGGGACAGGTTCTCGCCCTTAGCTGGAGCTGCCATGTTGTTCTCTTGCTTTGAGATGTCGGTTGGACCCGGCGGGGAGCTGGTGGTTCTGCTGGTCCAACCGCCAAGGGTCCGGAGTAAGGGGCAGGGGCGGAGCCTGGAGAAGGCAAAGCATGAGTCCGGGGCGGTGCCTGCGCGCTTGACAGCCAAGAGGCGGGGTCGCGCCGGGGCGGGGCGGGGGGGGGGAATGGGGGCGGGGGACGAGACTTCGCTCCGATTTAGCAACCCGGAGTAGAGAAAGAAAGCGGCCTACCAAGGCCGTTGGGGATTTGTGGCTGCAGGAGACCGGGCTAGCACCAAGATCCTCAAACAGCAAGTTTAGGTCTGAGGTAGAGCCCGGGTGTTTTCTGTTACTAAGGGGAACAGTGCTGCTGCAGGCAGGGCGCCGCGAGCGCTCTGAAAAAGTCCGCTGAGCACTGCAGCTTCGGTCTCTCCAGCAACCGACAAAGGGCCGGACACTCGCTGGAGTGAAAGAAGGAATGCATGTGTCACGTGGTCCAGCTGCATCAGCATCAAGATGCTGTAGGGCAGAATTTGCAAGCCTTTCTCTTTAAAGGCCTTTTGCTTTCCCTTAGCAGCCAATTTCTGCCCAGATTCTGCCTTTAGTGCTCCCCAGTCAGGACAAATAGGTTTTTACTTTAGAGATGGAGCTGCCGCTTTCCTTAGCTATCCATGCTGGGAGTTTCGTTTTCCTTCCTTTGCCTTGTGTAGCCTTGGCTGCCCTGGAATTTGCTCTGTAGACCAGGCTGGCCTTGAACTCAGGGCTCTTACCCGCATCATACCTACTACTAATCTCCAGGGGATTCTCGCCAGAGCTCCCAACTCTTGATGTCTCCCAGTGAGGATGGAATGGAGTTTTACATTCTTTAGCAGCATCTCCTGGATGCCCCCAGAGAACCCTCTTGTGGGTAAAGTTTTATTTCTTGACTAGAAGGCAGTGAGACGTTTGGCACACCAGGAGAGCTTAACGGAGAAGGATACTAAATAAGAAAGAGGAAGTGGGGGCTGGAGAGATGGCTCAGGGGTTAAGAGCACTGATCTTCCGAAGGACCTGAGTTCAAATCCCAGCAACCACATGGTGGCTCACAACTATCCTTAATGAGGTCTGACTCCCTTTTCTGGAGTGTTTGAAGACAGCTACAGTGTACTCACATACAATAAATAAATAAATCTTTGAAAGAGAGAAAGAAAGAAGGAAGAAAAGAAAGAGGGATGGAGCGAGAAGCTTGGTGCAAAGCTTACTACAATTCTTTAAAAAATTGTTTTATGATTTTACGTGTTTGAGTGTTTTGCCTAAATGTATGTCTGTGCACGATGTGGGTGAATGGTGTGCCTGGAGGATATAAGAGTTTATTGGATCTTCTGGGTCTGGAATTACAGAGGGTCCTGAGCTACCCTTTGGCTGCTGGGAATTAAACCCCGGTCCTCTGCAAGAGCAACAAGTGCTCTTAACTACTGAGTCATTCCTCCAGCCCCAGAATGGATTTTTTAAACGTATTTTTAATTGAAATGCTAACAAATTTCTAATTACATTTCCCCCCTCCCCCCAAAAAAACCTACAAACTGAGTATTGTAGTTGAGATTCAAAGCTGAGAAAATTAAAAATTAAAAGTCCTCAGGTTCTTGCAACACACAAGCTAATCAATAGCAGCCACACCACTTAATTCTAGGACTCTAGGAAGCCTGACTCACAGCCTTGACCCACAACCTAACCCCTTCCCTTGGAACATTAACTTCAAGGTGTTTAACCAAAAAAAAAAAAAAAAAGCCGGGCAAGCAGTGGTGGCGCACGCCTGTAATCCCAGCACTTGGGAGGCAGAGGCAGGTGAATTTCTGAGTTCGAGGCCAGCCTGGTCTACAGAGTGAGTTCCAGGACAGCCAGAACTATAGAGAGAAACACTGTCTCAAGAAAAAAAACAAAAACAAAAAACCAAGAACAAAAAACCTTCAAGGTGCTTTTTTCAATTCATAGATAAAGATCATATTATGCTAATTCTACCTCAGAAAACTTTGCAAGCTATTTGATTTACAACATCAGCTTTTAATAGCACAGTAAGTTAGAGGGTCCATAAACTAAGTCATTTTACAAGAAGAGAAGGAAGAGGAGAAAGCCCTAAATCCGTTTTCTAATTGTATTCCTAATTAAGAACAAAGGGACTTTCACTCACACCAGAGGAAACCAAGTCATCGGTATGGAGTCTGTACTCCAGCTACATGCTAACACGCTCTGCTAGTTCAGTGGACTAGAGGCTTGTCTCTGTCTAGTGCTGGCCTCAGATAAGCAGCAGTGCAGTCGGTATTGGACCGATCCCACAGCGTCCCGCACATGCTTCTCTTCACACCCTGCTTCTCAGTGTGCAGCCAGGCCTCCTCCTTTTCCGTGGAGTCATTCTTCATATTGACGGTTGTGCACCTCTGGAGGGTTTTCCTTCTAAATGTGTTAGCAACAGTTAGTTGTTGTTAGCAACACATTAACAAATGTGTTGGCATCTGAAGTTTGCAAGCAGAGTATTTGAAGAGTATTCCCAAACTTGATCCCAAACTGGAATGTCATCTGTTCACTTTTATCAGTCCTCATCATCCTCAGGAGGAGAGGCTTCCTTGTGGCAGGATACCACTGAATACAGCTGGGTTAACACTGTTAGAGGAACTTGGTCATCACCCCCGTTGGCATCCATTCCCAGATCTCCCAGTATGTGCTTGATGGTCCAATTTGTCAGTGGACTTCCAATCTCTATCAGAACCCTGTGATGTGAGTAAAGGCGCGGTGTTCTGAACAGAGGAGAGAGCAGACGAGGGCAGTGTGTGAGAGAGGGAGGTGGCCACAAGATCACTACAGAATGGAATTTTGCATAGAACTACTTACTCGGAGAGTTGGGTTTTTGCTTTGACACACCTCCCATAAGGCTTAGCTGTGCTTGGTTGGTTCTTCCAGCTTCGAGACCTTGTGTTGCTTAGCTTGCAGACCTTAGCACACACTCACTGAACTAAAGTTTCCTCGGTTTCCCAAGGACGTTAAGCTGAAGCTTCAGAATGGCTTGTGAACAGAGGGACACTTCAAGTAGAGGCTCCTTGACTTAAAATTATGAAAACAGAACAATCAGAGTGAAAACAAGGGTCACAACAAGGGACACACTTGGACTTGTCTTCTCTCCGGCAATAACACCAGCTAGATGCTGCCTTACAGACAGAGTGTGGCCTGGGAAGGGTGTAACTGTATTGGTTAATGGTCATGTGCTGTTTTAACTCACTAAGAAGCCAGTTCTAGAACCAGAGATGCCCTCACTCCACTTCAGACTCAAGACCTCTTCTGTGAGGATGGGTCAGCGTCCCTAACTCTGTACCAGGGAAGGAAGAGAAGTGCAGAACAGCGCAAGAGTAAAGACGTAAACCACAGTAGTAAATGGACGACCATTATTTATCCTGTCTTATAAAAGCCCCTGCAATGGGCACACACGAAATAAAAAATTGAACTATGACACTGCATAAAACAAAACTTTATTTAACCAAAGGAGTCTTCCTGGAACTATCTCATTTTTGTAATCAAAGATAAGCAAGGGAAAGGGTCATAGAGCCCAGGTAACTAGAGTGAAACAAAGCAAGAAGCTGAGCCTCAAGGAGCAGTCCCTGCCCCTCTGGCCTGGTCCTGCCGCTTTGAAGGCCAAGAGGTCTTCCTCACCTGACTTCATGAACTGGAGAATCCAAATGGCCTGCCTGGACCCCAGACTAGAATGGTCACTGAGGTCTTGGGCAGCAGTCATCCTCACATCCAGTGATGAAAACTTTACAGACACCTCCTAACCATGCCATGATTGAAGCATAAAACACTCCAATTGGTGAGGTACTAACTCAGCAGGTGCTGAGCTTTTCTGAGTCTTCAGAGAAGGAGCCAAGTCCTAACTTGTCCCCAGCTGGGGAGATTGAAGTCACACCTTTTCTCAGCTCCGTGCTACAGTCCAATAATTGAAACAGACACACAGCATGCTTTCTCTGATCCAGGCCAGGGTGCAGCACCAACATGTCTGTGATGCAGCAGTGCCAACACCAAAAACGAAAGTCCTGGTGTGGTTTAGACCAAAGGAGCTCAATTTTGATTTCTCCACTTCTCTCCCTGGGTCTTCTGTCTCTGTTGCTCCGTTCCTGACAAGGGGCTTTGCTCTGAATTTATCAAACAGCACAGAAAACAAGGTACAGGAAAGGAATTGCCTAAATAAATGATTTTACTAGCACTTACAAGGAAAGAATTTGCTGAAACCTACTGAATCCATAACTGTATTCAAAACCACAAACAGATGCATCAACATGACAAGAAAATCTGAATCCACTGAGCTCTATATTTGTTAAGATTAACCTAAAAATGGCTGCATTGTTTTAGGCAAAAAAAAAAAAAAACAAAAACCCTGAATTATATGGTTGAAAAAGATAAGAAAATTAGTAATACCTGACTAGCATACAGACAGCAAACTGAATAATCCGTTAACCCATTTCAACCAGCTTACCTATTCCCAAATACATTTTACCTTTTCTTTTTCTTTTCTTTTCTTTTTTTTTTGGAGACAGGGTTTGTCCACCACCACCTGGCTATTTGTACTTTTCAAATTATACCCTAACATTAAGACAGCATGAATTTTAATTGTTTTTAATGTATATCAAAGCAAGAAAGTATCTCAGTCCATGTGAATGCCTTTTGTATAATTTTACTCATTCTGGAAGATGGAAATAGTGACTATTTACTTCCACTTAGGAAATTTTTACTTCTGGTTTATATTTTATGCTAAGATTTTAGTGTAATTTGCATGGGCTGTATAGCATAGCTTTTATATTTACCTTTATTTTTAAATGATTTGTCACTTATCTAACATCATGAAAAATGCCTGACTTCCTCTTTAAAAATATAAACTGCACATCTAACCTATTTGATACTTTCTATGTAAAGAGTAAAAGAATGTGTGAAGGTTTTTGTAGACAACATCTCATGTGTCCCAAGGCAAGCTTTGAACTCGCTATTCAGGAGAGGATGACTTTGAACTTCTGATCCTCCTCTGGCTCTCAAGTGCTAAGACAAACCTGGGGATTCATGAATGTTAGGCAAGCACTTTACCAATTGAGCTACATCAACATCAGCAACTCCCACGTGAAAAAAATCTGATATTTAAGGCAGGCGTGGTGGTGCACACCTTTAGCCCCAGTACTCAGGAGGCAGAGGCAGGTGGATCTCTTTGAGTTGAGGGCCAGTGTGGTCTACAAAGCATATTCCAGGACATCCAGAGCTGTTATGCTGTTACACAGAGAAAACTTGTCACACACAGGCACACACACACACACACACACACAACCTCATAACTAAATTTTATTCTTTCATAGACTACAATCCTTATTTCCTCTTTCTCTGTACTCCTAGAAGTTATGAGTTACATTTGGTTCTACAAAAAAAAAAATCCACTTTTTAAAAAGAAAAAGGGAAAAGAACAAAACACAAAACCAAACCAGAGTGGAAGGGGATGAAATCTTAATGTCCCAGCTGACTATGTCTCAGTGAGCAGTGTCCTTTCCTTTCTCCCCTTGCTCGGGCTTGAATCCTGGTTCCAATCAGCAGACTACTCAGGCAGCAAGAATGGTTACGGTCTTATTGGATGATGGCTGATTTGATTGTCAACTGAGGAGATCAGCCTCCGGGCGGATCCTGTGAGGAGATGTGGGTTAATAGAAGCAGGAAGACCTACCCTAAATATGAGCAGCAGCAGCAGCACTCACCCCTCTGTGCTGCCAGACTGTGTGTTCCATGACCAGCCACCTCACACTGCTGCCACATATCCTCTCCACTAATGATGAGCAGTATCCTCAACTCGGAGGCCCGAATAAACCCTCCCGTCTACATTGCCAGCAGGTGGAGGAAAACAGGGACATTTAGGAATGCCAACAGGTGACCCTCCGTTTGGGTGACTCGTGTTCCTCAACTCAGCTTCATAATTGCAGGGGTGGGGCACCATAATTGCAGGGGTGGAGCTCTAAACCTCCATCTTAAAAGCAGGGGTGGGGGGGTGGGGGATGGGGGCCTTAAAATATTTTATTCAAAAGCAATTTAAGAAGATGAGACTTTAAAAAAAAAGATGTTATCAAATTTAAACAAGGTATGACTGGTCAATACAAGTTGTTAACAGGGGCCAGAGGTCACAATGGCTAGGAAACAGTTTTTTCCAGGCATTTTGCTGAATAGCCCATAAAATGATGACTTTGCCTCACTGTCCTTGGGCCCCTGTGTAAGCTTCCCAGCCACCATAGCACCGTAAGACATGCCTTCTGCTGAACAGGGCTAGGACACATTGTTAATAAATTTTTACTGTGGGCATTTAAGGGGAATTTAACAATTAAATCACAGAATCCTCTAGGGTCACATGTAACAGGAGGGGGGACAAGTTCATCATAACTACTGGAGTCTGGATTTAGGGTATACAGTGTGCTGACAGGAGAAGCCTGCAGATCCTTGGCGTTCCCAGGATTAGCGCATCTGTAAAACCTTAATTCCTGTTCGTCAGTTTATCATTTACTCAAACCCAGTTATTTATAGCAACAGAGAGAGAGAGAGAGAGAGAGAGAGAGAAACACATAAACATGAAAGTTTCTCACACACCTTCAAAATAAGGTTACTGTTGGGGCTGGAGAGATGGCTCAGCAGTTAAGAGCACTGACTGCTCTTCTGAAGGTCCTGAGTTCAAATCCCAGCAACCACATGGTGGCTCACAACCATCTGTAATGAGATCTGAGATCTGATGCCCTCTTCTGGTGTGTCTGAAGACAGCTACAGTGTACTTATTTACATATAATAAATCTTTAAAAAAAATAAAATAAACTGTGTAAGTGGAAATGGAGTAAAAAGGACAGATATAAGCTTTATTTCAAAGACAGATTTCATAAGGGATTCATTTACAGGAATCAATAAGGAGGCAGTAAAACAATTTTAAAATTTCTAATGTGTCAAACAGGATGGATGAATATGCTGTTACTTGATATGAGCAAGGCTGTGGGGAAATAGAGCAGACTCAGGAGAAAGGGCACTCTTGTCATGTTGACTAAGTCAGTGTGAAATGAGAGTGAAACAACCCATAGAATCATACAGGGGAGAGAGAGATTGAATATCATCCCCCAACACCAGGAACCAGCCAGGGAGATCTGGGAATAAGTGAAGCGACCATAGGAAAAGGTGGTATTTTAAGAAGAAAGTGGCCAGGCTGGAGAAATGGCTCAACAGTTAAGAGCACTGACTGTTTTCCTGAAGGTCCTGAGTTCAAATCCCAGAAACCACATGGTGGCTCACAACCATCCATAAAGAGGTCTGACGCCCTCTTCTGGTGTGTCTGGAGAAGACTGGAAGAAGAAAAACTACAAAGAGAGGCTATAAGTGGTGTACAGACATGGGGCTAGGTAGAACGGGAAATCTGATTTCAAATGCAGTAGAGAAAATAGCAGGGAACAGAAGGATGGATTTTTTCTTTTCAAGATGCCAGCAAAAAATTTATTGTGGTCACTACCTCTGACATATCCCCCACTTTGCTCCCAGAGGGAATTTTCTATTTTTATTCTTCCTATATTCTTTTTCAAAGATGGTTGGAAGAATGGCTGTGCACCTGGGAAAAATTGCAGTGGAAATGGAGAGGCCCAAGAAACAAAAAATGGCTGAAATGGAAACAGAAGGTTTCACTCTGCTCTCTCTTTTCTAAGAGGCTTGCAGAATTGGTTGTGCAACTGGAAAAATTGTGGGTGAAAGTAGAAGCTTTGGGGAGGCAAGGTACACTGGAAAAAGAAGAACAAAAAGGTCCAGTCCTAGGGACTGAGCAAGAATCTCTTGCAGGAGGAAAGAGGGAAGGAAACTATGCCAGAGAGCAGAGAAAGGTTGGAGGTAGAAGGACAATCTGATGAAACAGCCCATTTAGAAAGAAACCACCACCAGAATGTGAGGAGGAGTGGCCTGGGCTTGGGATATCACCATCAGCCTTCCCAGTAGTCTTACAGCATATGCTAATGGTGTGGAACAAGGTTATGATAAGATACAATGGCGTCCTATAGAAACAGTAGATCTAAGGCATTTTAAAGAGTCCATGATTTCATATGGAATACATTCATCTTAAGTGAAACAAATTCTTAAAAACTGCGCTACTGAAAATAGAAGTATTCCACAAGATAGGAAGGGATTGGTAACAGCTCTACTAGAGGCTGTCAGCAGTTGCAATGATTAACATGCTGGAGAGCCGGGCAGTGGTGGCGCACGCCTTTAATCCCAGCACTTGGGAGGCAGAGGCAGGTGGATTTCTGAGTTCGAGGCCAGCCTGGTCTACAGAGTGAGTTCCAGGACAGCCAGGACTACACAGAGAAACCCTGTCTCGAAAAACCAAAAAAAAAAAAAAAAAAAGATAACATGCTGGAGGAAAGAAACTGCAAATATTAAACAGTAATATTAATTACTGTTTACAGTAATTACAGGAGAATGAATTAGTAAAAGGCCAGTTACTAGGTGAAGAGCAGCACTCTGATATACAAGAACAGATTCAATTTGATGATGCTACTATAGAATAATGTTGACTAGTGGCTTTAAGAGCTTGGGCGAAGTTGGGTGTGGGGGGATCTACCTCCTTTACAAAAATTATACCGGGTTCTGGAGAAGACTTCACTGATCTTTTACAAGGATTAGTCTCATCTGTGAACAAAGACTATGTTGATAGAAACCTTGGCATATGAAAATGTGAATACCGAATGTGAAAAAGTTATTAGACCATTAAAGGTGGGAGCAGTGCCTATGGACGAATGAATAGGGGATACAGACCAATATTGGTTCTAATGTGTACCATGTAAATATCATAGGTCAAGCTATAGCTATGAGTCTCTGATATCAAAATACCCTGTGCTTCAATTTCAGGAAATACAGTGATTTGCAAAGAGACTGACCAAGCTGCTAAAGGTCTATCTCAAAATGCTCTGTGCTTTAATTTTTTAATTGTGCGAAATATGGTCATTTGTGACAAAATTATGAACAAGTCAATTCTAAGGGCAATTGTTTTTCTAAATATGACCAGAAAAAAGGCCTAGGCTTCCAGTGGTGAGCAGGCAGTACAGCAGCATTACAGCATGACTCCAGGCAGTTCTGAAGCTGAAGCAGGCTTATCTTTTCCCAGTCTGCTTTTATATCATTCTGGGTACATATAAAGAATTTGGTCGGGCGGTGGTGGCGCACGCCTTTAATCCTAGCACTTGGGAGGCAGAGGCAGGCGGATTTCTGAGTTCGAGGCCAGCCTGGTCTACAGAGCGAGTTCCAGGACAGCCAGGGCTATACAGAGAAACCCTGTCTCGGGGGAAAAAAAAAAAAAGAATTTGGTCAGTCCTAAGGCATAAACAAAGTAGTTAAGGAACAAACAAAGCAAAAACAAAGGTCCTGGGGGTTGGAGAGATGGCTCAGTGGTTAAGAGCACTGACTGCTCTTCCAGAGGTCTGGAGTTCAATTCCCAGCAACCACATGGTGGCTCACAACCATCTGTAATGAGATCTGATGCCCTCTTCTGGTGTATCTGAAAACAGCTACAGTGTACTCACATATAATAAATAAATAAACCTTTAAAAAAAAAATCCCATGATT
Organism: Tokudaia tokunoshimensis; assembly: GCA_036184795.1. Taxonomy (NCBI): domain Eukaryota; kingdom Metazoa; phylum Chordata; class Mammalia; order Rodentia; family Muridae; genus Tokudaia; species Tokudaia tokunoshimensis. Next base: position 96,953,704 of record BTHU01000004.1, on the reverse strand, counting down.
ACTGTATTCAGAGTCTTTTTTTTTTAAAGATTTTATTACTATATGTGAGTACACTGTAACTGTTTCTTTACGGATGGTTGTGAGCTAACATGTGGTTGCTGGGATTTGAACTCATGACCTCCAAAAGAGCAGTCAGTGCTCTTACTTGCTGAGTCATTTCTCCACCCCTGTATTTAGAGTCTTAACAAGACCCATCAAGATACAAAGAACACATTCCTCAGCTGTATTCACCTTGAGCCTACTTCCTAGTCTCAGCCTAATGTCAAATTCTTGCCTGAGCCTACTTCCTTGTCCTAGCTCAATGTCAAATTCCTAGAAGGCAGCCCCAAAAGCTCTCCACATTGGACCAATGAGTGTATGTCCAAAAGAGATATCTAAGGCAATTTCTTACCATTGGGAAATGGCCTTTGGGGCCTGGTTCAAGTTCCCAAAGCAAAAGTACAAGGCATGTTGAACAACAGCAGCTGAGAGTCATAGAGTTAAAGAAAATACTGTGGAATTAAAAGGTTACTCACTATGGAGAGAGGGGTACATATGGCTGGGGGTGCAGAATTATCCTTGTGTAGTGCTGGAAAAACTAAAGGAACCATGTGAACTCATTACCATAGGGAATAGATACCAAAATAAATTTTGTTATATCTTGAATATTTGTGACCCTGTGACCCTTGTCCAATTCACACTGAAGACCTATCTCTCATAGTGAACGATTAGGAAGCAGGACCTTTAAGCCCAGCGTTTAAGTATTGAGTGGCAGTCTGAGTGAATGTTAGCTGTTTGACATGAGCAGGCCATGTCAAGGACCAGGGAATCAGTCCCATGGGAAACTGGCAAAGCCTTTCTCTATCCAAGAACTGGTTAGCAATGGTTGACCAGTGTGTACAAAAACTAACAACTATAGCCTCTGGGGTGACTGCAGCCTGAGACTCCTGGCCTACAGAGACTCCTACCGATCTGTACATATTAAACTTACTAAGGCACAGCATTGTCAGAGTGTACAGTCACCTGACTCCAGCTTTTCTAATGTGTGCCTGTCCTTTCTTCATGGCACCAGTCAGGGTTCCAGAAACAAGCTGTGACAGCCAAGCCACCAAGAAACTCACTTGCTCCTTCCACCATATAAGGACTCAGAGGAAAGCTCTGAATGGGAGGAACTGGCCCTCATCAAACACTGATTCTGCAAGCACCTGGACATTGGACTTCCCAGGCATTAGAATTACAAGAAATCAGCATTCACTGTAATAAGAGCCAGAGCACCCTCTGCCCCTTCCCTCTTTCTCTCCTATTCCCTCCAAATCTTGGTTTCCAAATACCATTGTAGGAAATGACTGGATCTATGATTGGAACAAGAAAAGTATAAGATGAACCTGGGGCATCCTGTGGTGCCAGAGAGTAAGGAAGTGATCCAGGAATGGAAAACTGCATCAAAGAAGCCAGCTTAAAGAAACATGGACTAGCCAAGGACGAAAAGCAGACCA